>OX104064.1:185125252-185196851 GCA_944474145.2 Dicrocoelium dendriticum
ACGCTATAGTCAGGAAAGACCAAACACCGCTAGAAATATACCTAGCTCTTAAAGAAAAGCCTCCAAGTGTGGTAACTCACTATCCACCAAGTCACTGAGTGGACAGTGAAGTAGACGTTGACAGAACACCGTTAGTATCCCTGAGAGATCCTCCACTTACTAAAACCTTTACCCTTGCGGCTCATACACTGAACAGCACTACACCTACTAAATCGCCGAATAAAATGAAACAACCCCAGGAACTAAACCTCACCGAGATAACAGCCGAAACCAACCCTATCTCGGCTGCTCCATCTATGAGTAACGTGCGCATAAAAGATGCTGTGTGTACTATACTTGTAACCCCTACAGTGCAGAACAATAGAGCGAAATTCTCAATTAAGGCTGTGAGAAACAAGGGAACATACCACAGTCATTTTAAACATAAATGCACCACACCCCCCCAATCAAAGTGGGCACTATAAATCATGGAATGACTCTCCATCAACACGACATGATAACATCTAACACCCAACATTTCTGCCACAACATAGTCCAGAGCGTCGGTATGACTTGCTAAATCATTCCCGAAGTAAACAATTTCGTAAGTCAACTAGTGACACTAAACCTGGCTGTAGGATCAATGGTAGAAACTCGGCTGAACACCCTCACATAGCACAGTTGTCTTTGAACCCAAGCTAGCAGCACATTAACACAAGTGGAACTGCAGCCAGTGACCGAAATTCGGAAACTCCTAAGGTTTTGCCTAGTTCGCACAAGAGCATCGCTCAACTGCTCGCACAATAATTGACCTATGTCCAGCCGCCATTCCCTCTCATGGAAATCCCTCAAAATCCTTTTGAGAACACCATATCCCCCAACCTTACCCCCACCACTGGGATTTCCATCACTAGGCCCGTGAATCAACAGATGATCTCTGTATTCGCACATCTTCATTGGAGTCAATACAACCTAGAGATCTCCAAATCACGAATGCCTCATTGTGGCACACCACCAATAACAATGCTAGCAAACAGTCCCTCTTAACCCTGCCTGCAGCACCTTTTTCCGTATACGCTCTAAGTTCCACATTCTTTCCCTACTACCTACATTTCATCCTCTTACAACTTTCGTCTGCCGTAAAACTCCCAATTTTGTTTTCATCACTGAAACATGGCTGAAAACCCTCGGGGTCTACAGTGGACAATATCGACGCCTGCGTGGCGACTTGATAATGACATATGATCTTGAGGAATCCGGACCATTCTTGTCGTCACCTACTAAAGATGAGTCGCAATACAACACCCAGAGGACACGAGCTAAAGCTGGCCACACAATACAGCCGGTTGGAATGCTGCCGGAATTTCTTTTCCCTTCGTGTGTGCCAACACCGGAACGCTCTTCCCTCATACGTTGTTTCTTCCCCACGCTAACGGTATTCAAAAAACGTTTGGATGATTCGCTTATCCACCTACATTACGCTATATAATCAGACGTCTACGTCAAACAAACGCGAAAAATACGGTGCTCATTCTCAGCTTTTGTGCTTCACTATTTACACACTGCAGTTGGGGAATATAGTTTCGGATATATTGCAACTACATTCATCAGTTTACCGCAGTCCAAGCAGCGCACGAGTAAGTGTTGTAATTTCTTTTGTTCTTAAGACATGCCTTCCCCATATTACTTCCCATATTACTCTACAGTAACAATTCAGTACACATTCTACAATGTTTACATGAATAAGGGGCACCCGAATCACTAGACGCTTAAATTGACGATTTGCACCCGTATTTACTTTGACACCAACCATGCTACGGGACTTGTAAAGCTATCGCATTTTTACCTGTAATATATCATTGTTCACTGTTCAACTTAGACATAAGTGACTCAGCTTCAAGTTATTGGCTACCACCTGTTCCGAAATGATCGTTTGAGCAAACGAGGAGGAGAATGCGCTATCTACGTTCGAAAGGATATCACAGTGATGCCTGTTGATCTTCTGACCTTCAATGACTTAGAAGATTCGTTGTGGTTATCAATCCCTTCCAGCAACCTAGTATTGGGTAACATCTATAGATCTCCTAGCACTACCAATCACCATACTGAACAACTAGTTGATGCTATCAACGCTGCCCCAAATATTTTCTACAAACATAACTTTTTATGTGGAGATTTCAACTTACCGCATACTAACTGAACGCCGTCCAGACTTAAAGTGTCAGTGAGCCTCATGGAAATAATCCATAGCATTCAAACCGATGGTTGGACTCAACAAGTTAATCAGCCTACAAGAAGAGCCAACACATTAGATCTGATATTTACCATGGACATTCTGTCAGTGCTCATCACAATTCACAGCCCACTAATGGGTTGCGACCACAATACTGTGCTATGCAGTATGAATATTAAAATAGCTAACAAAACACGAGTGACTACCAAGCCTACTCATTGCATCCATCTCACTGACTGGATCATATTCGACAATCTTCTCAGTATCCTGAGTCGGGACAAAGTCTTCTTAACACAGGATCCATCCTTAGCGGCGAACGATTTTATAAATAATCTTAACACCTGTACCGACCTATTAGCACCCATACTGTGGGACAACAGTAATACAACAGTATTAGTCAACGCAAGCCATGCTTCAAAATTACCACAAAATTGAAGAGACAAGTCCCTATATCGCAAAAGCTTCACAACATTACTGCAAATCCATGAGACTCTACTGAAACTAAAAGCTCAGGCACTGCAAGCGGAAATCACCGAAGAAAACAGAGCGCTTAAAACATTCACAAAAGGTACAAACGTTGGTGAAACTTCTAAACAGGAGGAATCCAAAGCAGAACCATCAAATGCAAAATCTGACATTAGTAGATGGCTCAACAACTGATGACGCTGGCCAAATGTGTGAGGCTTTGTACTCTTACTATGCGGCCTCATTCAATACAAATATCAGTATGTCCCATCCTCTTCTAAAACGGGACAGATGAAGCGCTCTCTAGTATTCCCGTGAGCTTGAGTGATGTTCAAAGAAGTATACTCTCCATAAAACCGTCATTTCAGCAAGGACCCGATAGTATTCCTCCAGCTGTCATCAAGTATGGAGGCAAAACGTTCCTCTGCTGATGTTAAACGTCTTCATATTATCCTTTAACAGTGGATATTTCCCTCCACAGTGGAAACAATCGATTATAGCACCCAAACGTGAAGGTGACTCCCGATCTGCAATGACGAATTATTGCCCCATTAATCATGCTACAACAGCCTCATAGCCATTGGAGCGAATTTTCAAGAATGGTCATGTTCAATTTCTAACAAGATTAGACCTGATAAACAACGCACAACACGGTTTTCTCACGAAGTAATCCTGTGTAACATGCCATATACAAGTGGACCACGTAATATTGGTTGCTGACAGTGGCACGGCAGTTATTGTCATTCTACTTGACATGCACAAGGTCTTCGATGGTGTGCCACACAAACCTTTGATGTCCGTCCTGTATTCTTACGGAGTCAGGAACCCATTGTTAAGCTGGTTTAAATCCTACCTAGAAGATCGGGTACAGAGTATTAAACTAGGTCAGCAACTCTCCTCATCGGAAGAAGTTACAAGCGGAGTTGTCCAAGGCAGTATCTTTGGACCACTACCCTTCCGTATGTATATACATACTAAATGTGCTTCCATCAAACAAGGAGGATCATACCTCTTTGTGGACGATATTAAACTCGTCTACTCATTTCCACCGGATAACATCTAGTCGGGCTTTAAGAACATGCATGAGGACTCATCTGCGCTGGACTCTTGGAGTAACAATTGGTCCACGAAAGTCTTCGCTGAAAAATCGCAAGTGCTTGGGTATGGATGCTGCATTCAGGATGGCTCCATTACCCTAGCAGGTACAAATATCCCAAATTGCTCTTCAGTTAGGGACCTTGGAATAATATATTCTGCATCGCTGAACTTTTCCGAGCATGTCTCATATCAGATAGCAAAGGCAAAGCAATTGAAAGCCTATATCACTAAATCCATTGTTTAACCTGAAGCGAGACTGGAAATGTTTAAGATTATCGTGAGACCTATGCTGGAGTACTGCATAATTATGCATAGCCACCTGCGTAGAACTGATCGAATAGCTTTAGAAAAATTCAGCGTTCTTTCACGAAACTCCTTATTGGCCGGTCCACCACTCTGAACTATGAAGACCGCTGTCGCCGCCTTAAACTAGACCCTCTATGGCTGCGCCGCTTGAGCAATAATCGAATTCTCTTTTACAACAATATACATTGCCGGGTGTACACTACCGGGATAGATCTTACATTGCAAAATGCCTCAAACTATCCCACAAGAAATAGGGGTTACTCACTAGCTTTAAAAAGGGAAATTTAAAGATCCGCTCAAACTTCTTCCCGGTAATGTATACTCACATATGGAACAAGCTACCATTGAAAGTACAGGCAAGTGAGAACCTAACCAAATTTAAAATGAACTTGGGGTCTTTTCTCACCATGCAGAACATAATGGAAACATTCGGTCCTTAAGTGCCTACAGATGTCTTAATTTCCTCAGGTCCAAACAATATATGACCTATAATGCAAGTTAACCACACTCCAGCATAACTTTATGCTCTAAAATGCCATACTTGAAGTCCCACTTGTAGGTGGAGAAACAAAAAGTACATCTCTTGCTTTACCTCTCCTTCTCATATGGTAGATATTCCACTGTCCTATGATATCCGGATAATTTGCATCACCTGGTGCGTATTGAAAGGAGAAGCCAACTCATTAATAACACTACCTGTTATTCTAAACTTCCGTAATATTTTATCACACCCAATCATATAGCATTTCACGTTGTCGCCGGACATGCTATTTAGCTACTACTTTCGTTGATATTTCTACCCCCTAATTTGACTAGTTCACGTTATTCTCCTGGTATTCTGTTGGTCACGAGTGGACCGATCTCCTGAGGTGATGGTTTGAAGTTTATAAGCGACATGTATACCCACGCCAAAAGACCCACTGGTGAATAGAAAAAGTGTGCTGAAACTAAAAATACAAGCCCATCTTAACTGCTGAACTCACATTTAACGGCAAATGACGCCAACCGGTGATCCCGGTCATCATGCAAGCGAAAAAAACTATGAATGACGAAAGGGCTGACCGGTTTGAGTAAATTACTCACCAGAAAAAGTAATTGCCCAAATGAGGAATAAAATCGGTAGTTGCCAGCGTGCTTTTAAACCACACCGATACATGACCAGATCGGACTTGGAGATGCGGGTGAAACCTCTCGAGCGACTACCCGGCATGGAAGCAGGTCCCCGGAACACGGTTCCACGAATGACCGTATTACTTCACTTGTTATTTCTTACCCTAGTTTATTCTGTACTGAATCTGTTGTGTTCCTGGATCCTAGATACTTCATCTCTACCATCCTACTGTCTTACCGATATTTTCCATTAACTTACTCCTTAGACCACAGCCTCGCTCTTGGTTGTGGTGTATTTCCTCTATACACCAAGAATGGGATAATTATTGCACATTTTCCCAATCATCCTGCCTTTGACATCTTCTAAAAAACCACGAGCCACTGAGTAAGTCCTGACTACAGTGAATATGTGTTTATTTCTTCGTCTACTTATCTGTTTGATTCTCCCTTTTCAATATTACTTTTACTGTGCATAGCCACGCAGCCCTAAATAAACACCTAAAAGTGAAGGCTGTAAGGAATGCAACTGAGCTCACCCAGCATCCCAACCATCTGGCAGCCCAAAACACAGCTTGATTGGTTCAACTACATAATCAGACCAAGGAATGTCTAGACACTACGCTATGGCTTAAATCCCTACGATGTGAATATTATGTGAATATTATTCTGATAAAGCAATGAGTTTGATGATCCACCGGAGTTACTGTACTATAGTCTTTTCCTTATTTGCGTAACCCTAACTTGTTACTCACAAATAGCTCCAACTGTATTACTCCAGTCTATTAAGTTTTTGTGTTACTCAAATGATTTTGATTGGTGAATCTAATCGTTTCATCCTTTTTGTACTCCCTTCCCTCCCACCAAACCGCCGCCACCATGGCACCACCAAGCTGCACCGAAAACAACCAAGTGAGAATGCCCGCGAAATGTTAGCATATGGTGATAAAAGTCCCAAATGAAAATATTCGCAAAAACATCTTATGGTAACCCTGTAAAGATGCAAACAATTGACAGCTTGGCATGCCTGAACATATTGCAAGGTAAATATGGTCCGTCCCTTTGTCGGCTCGGTTTCTCAGTAGCAAACGAAATATACCTATTATTATTATTATTATTATTATTATTATTATTATTATTATCAACTCCAAGGCTGAGACACCGTTGATTGATTGAATTCCGGCGAGCAGCCGTTTGTGTACAGCCCGTTTGACGACATCAACTAAGGTGGATTCACGGGCTAGTACAAAACGCTGTTAGTTTGTGATTTCCGCTTATGCCCCACTGACTTCAGTTCTGATGCTGCCAAGGATACATTGTATTGCGAAGTGAACGCGCTACTATGCAGGCTACTAGTTCAAATATCATACTACTTGCAGAGGATATGAACGCACAACTAGGGCGTCTGAACTCTGCATAACCTGAGCAAGGTGGTACTTATGGGCTTAACTCCGGACGGACTGTCAACGGCGAGCGTCTGTTGCAACTGTTTACTGAGCACCAGTTGTTTCTTACTAGTAGCACTTTTAGACACAGTGGGCGCCGAAGTGCCACTTAGCGTCCTCCTGTAGCTGGCCAGCGATGGACTCAAATTGACCACATAGCCATAAGTTACAGGTGGTGTGGTTCCATCTTTGACTGCCGCTCGTTCTGTACTACCTGCGTCGACTTTGATCATGCCTTGGTACGCTGTCGTTTCTCCATGCACTTTACCGGGAGGCACACCAAGCGTCTCCCTCGGTTGGCAACGGAAATTGTCTCAGCTCTCGGTCAAGCAAACCTGTCAAGAAGCACGGCGCACCGAACTTTCACTGTCTTGTCATGACGACACTGAGCTTCAGTGAAATAGGATCTCGACTTCCATGTACGACATAGGAGCATCTGCTTGTGGCACTATCAGTCGTCACCACACCAGTCACTGGATATCCGATAGATCTGTGAAGCTCTTGGAATCCAGAAGAAACTTCCCGGTTGGCTCTGAGCACAACGTGACCAGACGGGCTATTAGGTGCGAAATGAAGCGGAGTCTACATGGTGACAAGGAAACCTAGTGGACCACTCGGGCTCAATAAATGGAGGAGGCAGGAGCAGTAGACAATTACGGCGAGCTTTTCCAACTGATCCGCACCACCAGTCCCAAGCAACCAGGCGTCAGTGAAACAATCAGAGACACGGAGGCTGTTCTGATACACCATAAGAAGCGCCGTTTGGCAGAACATTTGCAAGATCAGTTCAGTTGGCACCTGCTCCCGGACCTCTTCTTACTCAGGTGATGCAGGACGAGCCGTGGCCAGTTAGTCTAGGGGCTCCATCGGAGGTTGAGGTCCGGAAAGCGATCACAGCCCTTAATGGTTTTCATGCTGCTGGCCCGGATTCCCTCCCAACTGCACTATTTAAGGATGGAGGTGAGGTCCTCTGCAAAGCACTGACCTCCCTATTCGAACATATCTGGAAGGAACGGAGTGTCCCGGCCAAATAGATTAAATCGATTATATTGGCAACATACTTGAAGGGCAGTAGCGCGGACTGGGTTAGCCACAGGAGTATTAGCCTAAGGCCAGTTGTGACAAAATTACCGGCCTCGATTCTCGTTCGTCACTTCACTGCGGAACGGGAATCTTAGATTAGGGAGAGCAAGCAAGTTTCTGCCCAGGACGTGACTGTATAGACCACATATGCACTCTGCGGCAGGTGCTAGAGCAGCGCCACGCACACCGCAGACCGAAAATGACTGTGTTTCTCGACTTCAATAGTGCGTTCGATTCAGTCGATCGATCCATTCTGTTCGAAATACGTGCGGGGAAAGGTGTTCTGGCGAAATCCGTTAACAGCTTCCTTGCTCTACTCTCGAACACAACAGGCCGCGTTAGGATCTAGGATGACTTATCGGACATCTTACGGCAACAAGTGGCGTTCCTCAGGGTTGTCCGATTTTCCCGTTTTGTTCAATTTCGTCATGAACTCCATCATGAAATTCTCCCTTACGGAATCTCACGAGTTAGGCATCGGGGTCCCGGCTGGTGTAAGGCTAGTTGAGCTTGATTATCCAGGACCACGTGGAACCAGGTCGTTAGCAAGGGAATTGTGGGGTATCCATCTCCCGGAATCCTGGGCATACAGGTAAAATTATTGTGGACAGGAGATGATGCGTTGTTTCCCTACATGCATTTGGCAAGAGGTGGTTTGGCTCTTCTGACCAAGTACCTCTGTGCGACCAGGGGTGGTGAAATAGACGGACAAAACTCTCGGGCAATGATTGGATACTACCCATGAAAGAACATGTCAACCGGTTGTGATACTTACCAAACCTTTAACAAGTACGCCGTGCTTATGCACTCCATGCGTACAGACTTACATGTCAATCGAACTTTCCTAGGGTCTGCACTGATCTGCAGTGTGCAAGCAGCCATTTAATGATGTCCTGCCCACACACACACACACACACACACACACACACACACACACACACAGATTCACCTTCAGATTAGTGGATGCAAGCTACCGTTTCTCATTAGATGCAGACCCCAACATCTGGGTATGCTGCGGCTATCTTAACTGTACATGATGTCTGTAGTAAACAAACACTATCTAACCTCATTGAAATGAGCCTGTTGCAGTCACAGTTTAGTGTTTGCCCACTCTTTTAGCGACACCCAGTACGCCTTTCTGTTACCGAAACTAAACATTTACAAACCGGTGATTAAGTCGAACACCTTTTCCTGGGGTCTTTGTGAACAATCGGCCCAAGTCAACACTTTGTGAATAAAATACGCGGTTCATAAACCTTAGGCTACTATGCATATATAGATGTGACATCTGCCTTCCACCCCTGCCTCTACTTTATTCGGGCACACCCGATCTGTAAGCAGATACATTTTCCTGTCAATATAGTGGCAGTGACGAGATAAAACGAAATGTGACCGAATCGCATGTCTCATGTGTAGGCACCTCGGCTTAAATGAAAGGGTGACGACCTGCGTGCGACTGGCACCTGGAAGTGAGGTTGACCCCATACGCAGGCTTATGCGTACGTAATCAACAAATGTGTCCGAGATCACGCGACCTGCAGGGGAGACGTAACTATGCAATGTTACCGGGGGACGTTTAGGTTATCGTACTCGTACTGGCGCGCAGAACCACCGATACACGGAACCCGGCGATGATAAAGTACAGAATACTGAAGACATGAAAAGGGAGATGATTGGTAGCACCTTGAAGGTATACTAAACGTAAAGCTGAAAACTTGCCGAAGTTGGCTAAGGAGGCTGCACTCACCCGAACCAAGAGGGAAGTATGGTTGGGCACAAAGCAGGTCACTGAGAGAAAGCCACCTCGATTGTTTGTACAGTGTGTCGCGACGCATGGTCACCGTTGAAGCCCTTTGTCTACGGTTAAAGGCAGAGCTCGGGCTTGAGGCCAGCGTGAGCACGGTAGCACGATATCACGATGGACAACGTACAACCAGGAAGGTTACACGCAGTCCCGAAATCCGCGAACATAGAGGTGAACAAGTGGCAAAGAAACTCCTTTATATTGGAACTGATGAAATTGCAGTTTAAAGGAAGACAAGCCGTGTGGATAGATGTAACAAAATTCAACCTCTTCTGTTCTCACACCAGATGGCGAGAAGAAAGATGCAACCCAAAACTTACCCAGCAGTCGCCACATGGAGCTATTTACATGAGTCCACGGCATAATATTGGGAGCAGCGGGTGGAATTTTTCGTCAGCACAAGCCTAAGTGAGCTATGGACTCACCAGCCGTTGTGTTCGGTTTTCTTTTTACGACAACTTACTTTGGGTAGCATGGGTTTTGACAGTGTTGTCTACTCGTAGATCAGGATGTATATATATATATATATATATATATATATATATATATATATATATATATATATATATATATATATATATATATATATATATATATATGGAATCAAGCACACACAAGGCCGTGGCTGGACCGTAGTCCGCTCCACACTGCGTGCATAAAACTAATCTTCGAGCTTAGCATGGCCACGAGAACCGTGCCCTCCGTCCCCTCCAGCAACGACCAACTGTCTCGTGGAGCCAGTATAAACGAGGCAGTGGGTAATAGACAGGTAGGCACCTTGCCAACATGCACACCAATCGCAGCCACACCGGGGATGTCAAACAACAGTCAATCAGTTGAGATGATAATGGCAAATAACATATCTGGAAGAAAGCATATGGAAATGCTGTCATAAATCTACGCTAAATGAACATATGTAAAAAATTGATTTCTGTCCTGTTCAAACACTGCATTGTTTTTGCCCTCGATTCGCTTATCCTACTCACACTTCTATTTAGCACTCATTGGCCTATCATGTTCTCTTGCACTTGATTGGTTTCAATCAGAACCTCTATTGATTTAATTGTACTGCGCGAGTGGGCGACAGTTTCTTCCATACATCCGTTCCGGTGCTACTCTGTTCTGCTGCTTTTTCGGGATACAACAGTTACCAAAATATCCGCGATAAGTGAATGATGTCAAATTCGCGGGAGAGCCCATGGTACGCTGAAGCTTGTGGTGGCGAGTTCCTCCCAGATCGTCGACCCTCTACTGCTTATGTTATGCTGTGGGCTCATGTCTTTGACGTCTCCTAGTGGCGACTGCTGGGTGGGACTTGGTTTACACACTTCTTCCAAATAAAGTCCAGGATACAGTTCCGTGCGTGTGTGTTCACTGACTCATTTTGCTCGACCCGCTTCTTTTCGGGTGTATAATTTATCGAAGACCTCAGCTGAGGACACGAGTCGTTCTCCTGTCAGGTATGAGCGCTGGCAGTAACCTAATCCTACCCAACAACCAAGAAGTAAAACAATGATAATAAATACATGCTGCACCGGACATCCCAAAGTAGCCTAACGAAATGTGTCGACATATTCGGTGCATACAGCGAGGTGGATAATCCAAAATATGCTACTGCTGGCGCCGCCCTACTTTCTTCGTCCCTTGCACATACCCTCAAAGTGGCTGTTCCATCAAACCCACCACATTCTCCAATCCAGGAAGGCACCACAAATAAGGTATCCCAAAAACGCAATCGTATGCCTGCGCAAAACACTCAGCATCGGGTGCTGGAACGTGCGCATACTACTGGATCGAAACTCGAGTGAGCGTCCCGAGCGACGCACTGCACTAGTCGCAATGGAATTGGTGCGCTACAACATCGATATTGCGACGCTCAGTGAGACTCGGCTCGCTGAGCAAGGTAAATTGAATGAAGCAGGTGCTGGTTATACGTTCTCCTAGATGGGCAACGCCACCTCAGCACCACGTGAACATGGGGTCGGATTTGCAATATCCGATCGCTTCCATGGCCAGCTCGTAGGTGAACCAACAAGCATCAGCGCGCGACTGATGACTGTTCGCCTACGACTCGGAAAAGGTAAGTTTGCCACTTTATAAGCACGTACGGTCCGACCATGTGTTATCCTGATGACACGCGTGATCAGTTCTACACTGAGCTATCCTCCGTGATACGGTCTGTGCCGAGGAGCGACCGACTATTTCTGCTGGGTGATTTCAACGCGCGTGTTGTGCGTGATGCATCAGTGTGGACAGATGTTATCGGTCGGCATGGCATTGGTTCAGCGAATGCGAACGGTGACAGGTTGCTCTCACTGTGTACCACTCATGGCCTGACGATCACGAACACTCGGTTTGCACTGAGTGCGAGTGATATAGCAACTTGGACGCACCCACGGAGTGGTCATACACACCTGCTCGACTATGTCATTGTACGTCAGCGTGATATGCGTGAAGTGCGCATGACACGTGTACTGCGTGGAGCTGAGTGTGGCACTGATCACAAATTGGTACGGACCAAACTGTACATATATTTTCATAAAGCTATGTGCGATATAGAAGCAAATGTTGGTAGCTCAGGTTGTTTAGTTGATTGGCTGATTGTTCGCTGAGCTCGGCAGGTTGACTGCAAACGTTTCGTCACCACTCGAGGTGACATCGTCAGTGCGAGTGTATTTAGCAGTGTGGCGCGTACGAAGCGTCGGTGAGTGTGAGTGATCGATCTCCTAGCCGCTAGTCTGAGTTTGGATTGTTCGACGAGCACATGACCATGGAAATCGATCTCTGATTCTCACCTCGTAGTGTACGCGCGTGGGACTCTCCGCTTGTCGTCGTTTGATGTAGTAGTGTAGCGCTCTTTTCCGTTAGATTTCTTCTAGTAATTCGGTGATCTTTCATTCGTAATGCCGTATATATAGCATCTATTTCAACATGTCGGTTTATTGAACTGTCGGTAGAATACCATGCCTCCAAGAATTCTCTAGCTTGCCTCGAATTTCCACGGGCTAGGATCTTAACGTTCTCTAGATCGAAGTGGTGGCCTTCTTGGTCTTCATGCATGGAAACTAATGAATGCGGGTCGTGTCTCCGTATGGCCATTCTGTGTTCGTTGATCCGTGTTGATAGTTTCCTTCCAGTTTGTCCGATGTAGTGTTTGTCACACTCATTACAGTTAATTTTGTAGATGACATCATTCTGACTGCCTTGTTTAACTTTGTCCTTCGGTCTTGAAAGCAATCTTCGCAGAGTACCTGTTGGTTTGTGGGCTACCAAGATTCTATGTGGTCGTAGCAACCTTGACGTTAGTTCAGATACATTCTTGATGTAAGGAAGCGCTACACGTTTATCAATGTTTTCCTGCTGTTGTTGCCGCACCCTCTTCTTTAGGCTTCTTCTGATGAAGTTTCTTGGATACCCGTTGTTTTGCAATACCCGGTATAGGTGGTTCTCTTCCTTCTTCCTCAATTCTGTCGTGCTGCAGTGTGTTTCGGCCCTATTGAAAAGGCTTTGAATGCAGCTTTTCTTGTGGTTCAGGGGATGGTTGCTGTGGTAGTTTAATATTTGGTCGGTGTGAGTCTTCTTTCGATATACACATGTCTGAAGTGTTCCGTCAGAGTTTCTTTGGACCAGTACATCTAAGAATGGTAACTGGTTGTCTTTTTCGAGTTCAATTGTAAACTTGATATCCTGAAATGTGTTGTTGATTAACTCATGGGTATTCTGCATGGAATCTCGTTTGATGACGACAAACGTGTCGTCCACGTACCGGATCCATAATTTTGGTTTAATTAACGGTATTGTGATGTTCTCCAGTCTTTGCATCACAGCTTCTGCAATAAGTCCTGAGATGGGCGATCCCATGGGCGTTCCTTTCAGTTGTTGGTATACTTGCCCATCAAAGTAAAAATAAGTAGTCATGCGGCTAGGAGATCGATCACTCACACTCACCGACGCTTCGTACGCGCCACACTGCTAAATACACTCGCACTGACGATGTCACCTCGAGTGGGGACGAAACGTTTGCAGTCAACCTGCCGAGCTCAGCGAACAATCAGCCAATCAAATAAAGCTATGTATTGGACTCCTGCCGTGAATCGGCGTAAATTTAACATTCTCTCCGTCTTCCTCCAACTCAGTTGAACATATAGTAGCTGATTCGGTATCCGCGTCGACTCCATACGCCACACATGACCGAGCCACCTCAAGTGTCTCAGTAATGTATGCAGTTCATTGTATACATTCCACTTCGGCGTAACACTTCCGTGTCCGCAACTCTGTCGAACCAACCGATACGCAGAGTCCGTCGCAAACGCTGTTGATGGAACCGCTCGAGATATCGCACATCCAGCCAGTACATCGTCCACGTTTCACTGTCGTATAGAGGAACGGACAGCATCATGGATCTGTACTATCAGCTTCGTGCCAACGATAAGCTGATGGCTGTTCCACACGCGGTACCCAAGCTTCCCGAATGCCGCCGCTGCCTTCGACACGCGGATACGAAGCTCACTGTGTATCTGCTGATCAGTCGACATCACACTCCCAAGGTAGCAAAAGCGGGAGTTGGTTTCTAATACTTCTGCACCAATGCTGATTTGCGACACCATTACAGATTGCACCTCCGGTGAAGGCTGAAAGAGACAGTTTTGTTTGTGTTGATGGTGAGCTCGAATTTGCTCGCCGTCAAAGCCAGAGCACTAGTCATTTGCTGCAACGCACCCGCGCTGTGTGCGAACAACGTGCAGTCGTCAACAAACAGCAACCTACGGATAGTTGTCTCACAGACTAGGGTTCTCGCACCGAAACGACAGATGTTCAGCAACCCACCATCAACATGCATCATACCCCGCCACCTACAATTGGCCATCCGAAACGACGAGGAGCTGAACAAGTTGTTGGGTGGTGTGACCATTGCTCAGGGAGGTGTGCTGCCCAACATCCAAGCCGTGCCTGATTGTCAGAACCGTGCAATACGCAACGTACTGAGCAGGTATGCCCACTTATTCACAGACGCGGAAGATGATTACGGATTTTGCAATTGGGTTGAACACCGAATACCGTTGATCCCAGGAGGACAATGCAAGCCAATCTTCAGACGAATTCCACAGAACACACTGGTTGAGATACAGAAGCAGGTGACCGAGATGGAATCGAAAGGAATCATCAGGCGAACGCACAGCCCGTATTCATCACCCGTGCTATTGACGAAGAAGGCCGACGGAACCTATCGATTTTGCATCGATTTCAGAGAACTAAACAGGGTGACTGTGAAGGATGCATTCCCCATGCCTCAGATGGAAGAAATGTTCTCAAGCCTTCACAGTGCCAAGCAGATATCTCTGATTGATCTCCGCTCGGGATATTGGCAACTGCCGATAGCAGAAGAAGATCGCCACAAGACGGCTTTCAGTGTCAGTGGCCAGCAGTATGAGTTTTTGAGAATGCCGTTTGGATTGTGCAACGCCCCAGCTACATTCAGGCGTTTGTTGCTGATGGTCCTGGCGAACCTGCAAGGCGTGGTTGTTTATGGTGATGACATCATCGTCTTCTCTGAGACGGAACAGGAACATGTGACCAGACTTGGAGCAGTACTGCAGAGACTGGACGAAGCTGGTCTGAAACTCAGTCGTAAAAGGTCGCAGATTGCCCAAAAGTCAATTGTATGCTTGGGTCACATCGTGGGCAATGGTCAAGTCCATCCACTTCCGGAGAAACGCGAGACTATCAAGTGCTTCACAAAACCAAAATCCAAGCGTCAGCTCCGTTCGTTCTTGGGAGTGGTGGCATACGATTCAAAATTTGTGCCCCAGTTCGCAGAGGTCAGCCCGTTGTTAAAGCTGCTTCGCAAGGACGTGCCGTTCGCGTGGACAGCTGAAGCGGATCAAGCATTTGACTATCCAAAGGCATGCATAGCAGAAGCCCCGACATGCCTACGGCTACCCAATCCTGCTGAGAGGTTCACTGTGGTGGTTGACGCAAGCAACGTGGCGATCGGTGCGGTTTTGTCTCAACCGGCTGGGGTGGTGGAGTACGCGAGCAGTGTTGACGGGGGCGGAACAGAAGTATTCAACAACGGAGAAAGAATGCTTGGCCATCGTGTGGGCGTTAGAGAAGTGGAGAAATTACTTACTGGCGAATGAATTCCGGGTCGTCACTGACCACAAACCGCTCTCGTGGTTGATGACGGCGAAAGACCTGCGGGGACGGCTTGCGCGATGGGCCTACCGATTGCAGGAATTCAACTTCACCATTAAGCACGTGGATGGAACGCAGAATGTATTGCCAGATATGTTGTCACGCCCGTGATTGGGCGACATCATGCCAGACAATGCCATACCGGTGCGTGCGATCGCGATGGGGGAGAAGAACCTGCTGGGAGATCAAAGGATAGCTGAATTCGTGAATGTGTTGTGCTCTCACTTACAGGCCGGCACCAAACCGGAGGCCACATCGGAAGAGGTGGAGGAACTCCTCAAGATCTGGGACAGGTTGAAGGTCGAAAACGATAACGTGGTGGTGGCGATAGACGGACGGAAAGTGCCTTTTGTTCCACCAAATCAGCGAGAACGTGTGATGAGTATAACTCATGATGGCGCCCATATGGGATTCGAGCGGGTCTTTGAATTGCTGCGGAGGCGAGTGTTTTGGCCAACCATGAGGAAGGACGTCGCGGCATACATTCGGGGGTGCCCAAACTGCCAAACGAGTCGGGAGATGGAGTCCCCGAGACCGCCGATGCGGTCGATGGAGGTTGGTGAGCCACTTCAGTGTTGGGGACTGGACGTCTTTGGGCCCTTACCGGTGAGTCGAACAGGAAACATATACATTCTAGTGATGATTGACCACTTCACTCGATGGGTGGAAGCCATACCAATCAAGGACCAAACAGGCGAGACAGTGTCGCAAGTATTCGAATTCAATGTGCCTGCAAGGTATGGGATCCCACAGTGTATCATCACGGACCAAGGGCCCTGCTTCGAGTCAAGAGCGTTTAAGTCAGTGTTGGACAAGTGGGGCATCCAGAGACGGCGAACTTCACCGTACCACCCACAAACCAACGGGATGACCGAGCGGTTCAACCGGACATTGAAGACGTGGATAAACTGCACGAAGTTGGCATGGGAAGATGCTTTGCCTCAGGTTCTGATCGCGTATCGGACCAGCATGCAATCAACCACCAAGGTCGCGCCATTCGAATTACTGTTCGGCAGAGAACCACGGATTGCGCTCGATACTTGCCTACCGAACCAGGGTGAGCGGAAACATCCAGCTGGGCATCAAGAGCGACTGCGAGGGAAAGCTAGAAGCGAAACCAAAGCTCGACAAGCGCGGAATAAGCGAAATTACGACGCCAGGCATGAGGCTCACAAGTGGAGGCCATTCAGGATTGGAGAACGAGTGAAGTTACGAAACAACGATCGGCCGGATCTTGACGGACCGGGCGCAAGCAAGTTCAGAGAACGCTGGAAAGGCCCCTACACCATTATCGACCACAAAGCGGGCAACTTCTTAATCGACTGCGGAGGAATGAAAGGTTGAGTGAATGTTGCTCTCCTGCGACCGTGGTACGAGAGGAAGAAAGGTCCTCGAGGAGGGGCGGGTGTAGAGGGGCCGCTTCCAAGAATGCCTCGGGGGAGCTCTTCGGAGCTAGCTGAGAGCGGATCTAGAAGGACGGCTAGCGACGAGCCTGGGCCCGGAACTACGGAGCGGGAATATGTGGACAGCGCAAGAAATCAGACATATACGCCGCTAGCGCAGCCCACAGGACCGAGGCCGAGCCGATTGACACGGCCCAGAACAAGCAAGTCGAGAGCTCTCGAACGACTCCTGCCCGATCCAAATCGGGTACAGCGAAGTGGAGATCGAAGCGAAAACAGGAAGGCGGATCTTCCAAGTCAGAGCTCCCGAGGCGAAAGGACTGGCTCGTCTCTAACATCCGTACCTGTGTTACGTTGTGGGACAGAAATCTAGTCGATGTTCGATGGTGCGCGTGAGACCCTGATGTGCCCATTTTCGGTGTGCAATAAACGTCTACCCCCCTGTCGTGTCGTGTTCGCTACAATCTGAGGTATCTCCAATCAACTGCACCCTCGTTCGCATACCACTGTGCAGACATTCAATTAAACTTACAAACTTACGCAGGAAACCAAACTTACCCAACACCAACCACAATGCCTCGCGGTTCACTGTATCAAATGCCTCAGTGAAATCAACAAAAAGCGAGTACAACGGCTGGTGTCGTTCTCTGTACTTCTCCTAAAACAGGCGAGCTGCAAACACCATAGCTATAGTGCTGCGACCCGAACAGAATGCACATTGCTCTTCCGCCACGTTAGGTTCCACAATCTGACTGACGAGGCGGTTGGGCAGGATTCGGACAATCACATTGCCCACACAACTCAGCAAGTTGATGTCACGATACTACGTGCAACACTGCTTGCTTCCTTCGCCCACACACAATGGCAGCCTTCAGCTCAGGAAGCACTTCCTCCTCAATCCACACGCGTTGCATCAACTGGTGCAGCACATTCACCAACGCGGGTCCTCGGTGTTTCAATACTTCAGGCGAGATCCCGTCGGCACCGACATACTTGCCTTTTCGCAGCTGAGCAAATGCTCTTTGTGCCAGACTCGCCTTCACATCGTGTTGTTTCAGACCCTTCACATTAGACCAGTCGATCTCTGAACGGTTGTTCAAGAGACAGTCAAAGTTCTTTTGCCAGATCTGCATTATGTCTGCAGTCTGGGTGTACAGATAGTGCCTGAACTGTCAACGAATAGCGTCCTCAGTGGCTGCATCCTCGGTCCATACACCGCCTTCAAGGAGTCAAAGAATTCCTTGTGTTGGCGGCGTCCGGCATAGCATTTCATCTGCGTCGCCTTCTCCGTCCATCATGCATTGTTAACGCGGCGGAGCTCTCGAGTCAGCCGCCGTCGATTTCGGAGAAACCTACTCTTCTTCCCCAAGTCGCCGGGGTCTGCCACATGTGCAGCAAATACTGCATTTTTCTCAGACACCAATGCGCCAATCGTCGCATTGTTCTCATCGAACCAATCCGGCCGTTTGCTGCCCGCCCGATGGTCTCCTCGGCAGCAGCTGTCACCTGTTAGCGAATGTGGTGCCACAGGTTGTCCACTGTGGCTATGTAGCCCACATCACACAGGCGTACAGCCATCGTCTTCTCCAGCTCAATAAGTTTCGGCACAGTACCGAGGGAGAGAATGTTAAATTTACGCCGATTCACGGCAGGAGTCCAATACATAGCTTTATGAAAATATATGTACAGTTTGGTCCGTACCAATTTGTGATCAGTGCCACACTCAGCTCCACGCAGTACACGTGTCATGCGCACTTCACGCATATCACGCTGACGTACAATGACATAGTCGAGCAGGTGTGTATGACCACTCCGTGGGTGCGTCCAAGTTGCTATATCACTCGCACTCAGTGCAAACCGAGTGTTCGTGATCGTCAGGCCATGAGTGGTACACAGTGAGAGCAACCTGTCACCGTTCGCATTCGCTGAACCAATGCCATGCCGACCGATGACATCTGTCCACACTGATGCATCATGCCCAACACGCGCGCTGAAATCACCCAGCAGAAATAGTCGGTCGCTCCTCGGCGCAGACCGTATCACGGAGGATAGTTGAGTTTAGAGTTGATCACGCATCTTATCAGGATAACACAAGCTCGGACCAGACAATGGAACAATGGTTTATTACCGGTAAAAATAGCATTGCTTAACAAGTCCCGTCGGATGGAAATTATTGCGAAAATCAATGGCATGATAAAATGGAAAGCGTTGTGGTGGACTCACCATAGACTTATGTTGAATAGCGGAGACGTTCGCGTATTAAACGTATACATCCATAAATCCAGTGGTTAGGCTTTTGGCAACACACAGTTTGATTGCATTTTGTAGCCCCTGGCTAACAAGTCATAAAATGAAATGTAAGTGAGACAATGCATCGTCAACACGTTTTTTAAATATCGCCAAATTTGGAGCAGAGACGACATAATTAGGGAGGGCTTTACAAGGCTGACACATGCGGATGGAAAAGTAATTTTTACGGCATTCAAGCCGTGAATTGTCAGTTTCAGAGGGTGACCTCTTAGTTTAGTGTTGTGCTTCAATTCCAACAGCGGACGGCAAATGTGGTTTGGATTCTTCAGAATTTGGTGAACCATTATGAGATCCCCCAGCAAAAGCCGATATCGACTGCTGTACATTCTTAGAATGTTCAGTCTAAGCTGATAGGGCAGATGAAAGAGGCCCCTGAGGTTCTTGGTTGCCCTTCGCTGAGGAGTCTCGAGGGCAACAAGATCCTGTTTCTGCCACGGCTACCACGCCTGTATAGCATATTCCACGTGCGGTCGCACGTAGGTGTTAAGCATTGACCTCCTGTTTCGGATTTGCCTGTCACTGTGGCAAGCCACAGGACGCCTGCGCCTACAGAGGGACCATGGGTGGCTTGCGCTGCACCACCCACAGCTCCAACCACACACCCCATATCCAGTGTAAACCCGAAGGAATAAGACCGGGAGGCATGCGGATGGGAACCACGTTTCATCAACGGAGCCGGCCCACACTCCTTCACAGGCAAACACAAGCACACTGTATTTGGGAATCAAGCGCACACAAGGCGGTGGCTGGACCGTAGTCCGCTCCACACTGAGTGCATGGAACCACTCTTTGAGCCTAACACGGCCACAAGGACCGTGCACCCGTCCCCTCCAGCAACGACCAACTGTCTCCTGGAGCCAGTATGGACGAGGTAGTGGGTAATAGACAGGTAGGCACCTTGTCAACATGCACATCAAGCGCAGCCACACCGGGGATATCAAACAACAGCCAAACACTTGAGAGAGAGAGAGAGAGAAAGAAAATAACTCGATTGATGCATAAGGAAACGGTGACATAAACCTTAAGTTAATGAGCATATGAAATAAGTTGTTTACAAACGAATCCTAGATAAGTTCACGAGGTCAGAAAGTATACTATACGGAAATGCCACGAACACAAAAATGTTATGGAAATCGAATACAATTGGCTGAAGCGAGGTGTGCAAGTTAATGGAATAGAGTACAGGTAGACATTTATATGAGAAAGAAAAGCATTAAGGCAAAACTGAAAACCCACCACCTGAAATAAAGAGACTTAGCATGCAAGCACGCGGTTAGTAAATCGAATGCAGCGTACCTACAAACGCTGCGCCGGTTCTGCCTACGTTCTCTGCAGAACCCGTCGTCGCTTCGGTAGTGGTCCCGAGTGGCCTCGCTCATGGCTCACTAAGCCTGCCTGACTAAGGCACTCGCGACCGCATGTTCTACAGCACCATGCGCTCGATGTCGATGGAGTACAATTCATCGGTGCTTGCCGCTTCCGCACTTGCCGCTTCTTCTCTGCATGCATGAGGGCTTTCTCCCGCACTTCAGCAACTGCCTTCGTGATTAGATCGCGCCATGCACCACGATCAACCGCCTTCGATTCCCATGATCTGCAATCAAGATTAGAACGTGTGAGGCTCACTTTAATCATGTCCTGGTAACGTAACTTTGGTTTCCCCACGTGCCGCTTCCCTATACTCAGCTGACCGTATAAAGTTGTTTCGGTATCCGCGTCGAATCCATACGGCTCACATGACCGAGCCATCTCAGGTGTCTCAGTAAAAGTATGCAGTCCACTGCATACATCCCACTTCGGCGCAACACTTCCGTGTCTGCAACTCTGCGCCCCAGCCGATCCGCAAATTCGTCGCAGACACTGCTGATGGAACCGCTCGAGATATCGCACATCCCGACGGTACATCGTCCACGTTTCACTGCCGTATAGAAGAACGGACAGTACCATGGATTTGTACACCATCAGCTTCGTGCCAATGCTAAGCTGATGGTTGTTCCACACTCGGTACTCAAGCTTCCCGAATGCCGCCGCTGCCTTCGACACGCGATTACGCAGCTCAACGTGTAGCTGCTGATCAGTCGACATCACACTCCCAAGGTAGCAGAAGCGGGAGGTGGTTTCCAATACTTCAGCACCAATGCTGATTCGCGGCAATATTGAAGATTGCACCTCCGGTGAAGGCTGAAAGAGACAGACAGTTTTGCTTGTGTTGATGGTGAGCCCGAATTTGGCCGCTGTCGAAGCCAGAGCACTAGTCATGTGCTGCAACTCATCCGCGCTGTGTGAAAACAACGCACAGTCGTCAGCAAACAGCAACATACGGATAGTTGTCTCACAGACTAGAGTTCTCGCACCGAAACGACGGATGTTCAGCAACCCACCATCAATACGGTGCTCCACACGAACACCGTAAGCACAAGCCGCATCAAAAGCACAAGACAACATTGCATGAAGATAGATATTAAACAGGGCAGGAGCTAAGACACAGCCTTGCTTCACACCAGAGACAACTGCAAAGTCATCCGAGGTCTCTCCACTCAGCTGCACCCTCGCTCGCATACCACTGTGCAGACATTCAATTAAACTTACAAACTTACGCGGGCAACCAAACTTACCCAACACCAGCCACAATGCCTCGCGGTTCACCGTATCAAATGCCTTGGTGAAATCAACAAAAAGCGAGTACAATGGCTGGTGTCGTTCTCTGCACTTCTCTTGCAACTGACGAGCCGCAAACACCATATCTATAGTGCTGCGACCCGAACGGAATCCACACTGCTCTTCCGCCACGTTAGGTTCCACAACCTGACTCACGAGGCGATTGAGCAGGATTCGGGCAATCACCTTGCCCACACAACTCAGCAAGTTGATGCCACGATAATTCGTGCAACATTGCTTGCTACCTTTGCCCTTGTACAGTGGTAGCACAAGGGCATCCTTCAGCTCAGGAGGCACCTCCTCCTCAATCCACACGCGTTGCACCAAGTGGTGCAGCGCAGTCAACAACGCGGGTCCACCGTGTTTCAATACTTCAGGTGGGATCCCGTCGCCTCCGGCACATTTGCCGTTTCGCAGCTGAGCAAGTGCTCTCTGCGTCTCATCCAGTCTCGGCGTATCCGCCAGATCCGCCTTCACATCGTGCTGCTTCAGGCCGTTCAATGTAGGCCAGTCGATCTCTGAACGGTTGTTCAAGAGACAGTCAAAGTGTTTCCGCCAGACCTGCATTATGTCTGCAGTCTGTGTGCAGGTAGCGCCTGAACTACCATCGATCAGTGTCCTCAGCGGCTCCAATCTCGGTCCATACACCGCCTTCAAGGAGTCAAAGAATTCCTTGTGTTGACGGCGTTCGGCGTAGCATTCCATCTGCTTCGCCTTCTCCGTCCACCATGCATTTTTAATGCGACGGAGCTCTCGGGTCAGTCGCCGTCGAAGTTTGCGAAACTGACTACTCTTCCCCAAGTCACTGGGGTCTGCAGCATGTGCAGCAAATGCTGCATTCTTCTCCGACACCAATGCGCCGATCGTCGCATTGTTGTCATCAAACCAATCAGGCCGCTTACAGTTTGCGCGCCCGATGGTCTCCTCGGCAGCAGCTGTCACCTGGTCGCGAATGTGGTGCCACAGGTCGCCCACTGTGGCTATGCAGTCCACATCACACAGGCGTGCAGCCATCGCCTTCTCCAGCTCAGTACGTTTCGCCACAGTACCGAGGGAGAGAATGTTAAATTTACGCCGATTCACGGCGGGAGTGCAATACATCGATTTACGAAAATATATGTACAGTTTGGTCCGCACCAACTTGTGATCAGTGCCACACTCAGCTCCACGCAGTACACGTGTCATGCGCACTTCACGCATATCACGCTGACGTACGATGACATAGTCGAGCAGGTGAGCGTGACCACTCCGTGGGTGCGTCCAAGTTGCTATATCACTCGCACTCAGTGCAAACCGAGTGTTCGTGATCGTCAGGCCGTGAGTGGCACACAGTGAGAGCAGCCTGTCACCGTTCGCATTCGCTGAACCAATGCCATGCGCACCGATAACATCTGTCCACGCTGATGCATCACGCCCAACGCGCGCGTTGAAATCACCCAGCAGAAATAGTCGGTCGCTCCTCGGCACAGACCGTATCACGGAGGATAGCTCAGTGTAGAACTGATCACGCGTGTCATCAGGATAACACATGGTCGGACCGTACGTGCCTATAAAAGTGGCAAACTTACCTTTTCCGAGTCGTAGGCGAACAGTCATCAGTCGCGCGCTGATGCTTGTTGGTTCACCTACGAGCTGGCCATGGAAGCGATCGGATATTGCAAATCCGACCCCATGTTCACGTGGTGCTGAGGTGGCGTTGCCCATCCAGGAGAACGTGTAGCCAGCACCTGCTTCATTCAATTTACCTTGCTCAGCGAGCCGAGTCTCACTGAGCGTCGCAATATCGATGTTGTAGCGCACCAATTCCATTGCGACTAGTGCAGTGCGTCGCTCGGGACGCTCACTCGAGTTTCGATCCAGTAGTATGCGCACGTTCCAGCACCCGATGCTGAGTGTTTTGCGCGCAGGCATACGATTGCATTTGTGGGCAATCTCACGCGACTTGGCAGTTGTGCTTCGGAGGTTTGCTTAATTGGCTTCATCCGGAGTCTTTGGCTCAATAACCTGACCGACAATGCGGAGAGAGATTTACGGTTTTGCTTGAGGCACTCCGCCCGGAGCGTTTCACTTCATTGCCTGACCTGCTAGGCAGTGAGGAGCAGATTCATCTCGGGAATGTAATTGCAGATACAGATTGGGATTTGCTTGTGGCTCATCACAAGCAGTCCTTGAGGTACTGGAACGATTCGTAGATGTTTTTCAACCCTAAGTCTACACCCTACTTCGGCTTGGGCAACAGGGTAGTATCTCGCCCTCTGACTGGCTTGCCGAACAACCTTCTCGTGGTGCCAGCTGAGTGGTTCGGGATTTTCCCGTTCCAGCAAATGGTTTGGCGGCAGTGTTCCAGGACGTGGTGGGTTTTCGCCTGGTAAGCGTTCTCCCTATAAGAAACTACATATGTCCGTTTAACAACACTGTGACGTGCCGGACGTGACTCGCCTCTAAATAAACTCACTGTCCCTTGCTTTATCCTGGCGAAGAATTGTATTCCAGCAACTGTGCTGTAATTCTGGGAAGCATTGTGCTTTGTTTGACAAAGGAACAAACGAAAGGCGTATTAACTGAGGAATCAGTCACTGTCTCCCAATGAGCGTGATTCCCTGAACTCGCTCCGCTGCCTTGCGGGCAGACTATTCAGCCAAAGGCTCGGGGTGGTGTCCCATAGGTCAACACCCTACTTCGGCTTGTGCAAGCGGGTAGTATCTCGCCCTCTGACGAAACCATGGACTTTAATGCGCTGTGTTGTTTTTGCTTTTACTATTTCGGTACCTTATTTTGTGTTCTATGGTTTCTGATGGCTCTATGTCTATTCATAGTCTGATGGCTATATATATATATATATATATATATATATATATATATATATATATATATATATATATATATATACTGAACTCTTCTAAGACATCAGATAATATGAGGACTCAGGTCAAGCCCTACGGTTCTCAGCTTCGAACGTCTATCGCACTGCAGTGAGATTTTTGTCTGAGTGGCACCATTGCCCCAAACTTGACTTGACTTGGTCAACTGAACAATTCCCGCTTCGATTGCTGTAACTACCGTGGAATCTAGTTAATCTCTGTGGCATCCAAAACCTTCGTGTCGGTCCTACTTAGCAGGCTTTCAACGAATAAAGATTAGTTTTCCCGAGAAGAACAAGCCGGATTTCGTCCAGGCTGCGGCTGCATCGACCAAATCTTCACGCTTCGGCAAGTTCTCGAACTTCGTCACATCCACCGGCGGACAACAATCGTAGTCATTTTGGACATCCGAGAGACATTTGATTCAGTAGATAGATCTGCGTTGTGGAACTGTTTACTGAAGAAAGGTGTGCCCGACAAGTTTGTAACTATCCTGAAAGAACTTTACAGTCACACGTCGGTCAAAGTCAGGGCACTCTTCTTCATTTGCTGTGACCAGCTGTGTTCGCTAAGGTTGCCCTATTTCACCTTTCCTCTTCAATTTCGCCATCGAAGATGTCTTCCAAATAGCACTAGAAGGTGTCCAGGACTGCGGCGTTGAGCTCCTCCCTGGAGACAGAGTCACGGACTTGTACTACGCCGATGATATCGCCTTGCTGGGGGACGATCCAAAATCCGTCCAGAGCGCTTTGGACCGCTTGGCGATGGAGGCGTCTAAGTACGGTTTATGCTTCACTACGGGAAAATGTAAAACGCTGCTCCAGTACTGGCAGATGCCTGAACCCGCGCTCACCATTGCTGGACATGTTCTGGAGCAAGTCCCTTGCTTTACTTATCTAGGGAGTTGCATCACGGCTGGTGGCGGTATTTGAGATGAAGTCTCAACGGATTGCAAAGGCCCGCCTTGCATTCAGCAAACGGAGACATCTATGGCGTCGTCGTGATGTCAGTCTCAACCTCAAGGTCAGGGTGTACAATGCTTCCGTCCTTGCAGTACTCTTGTACGGCTGTGAGACTTGGCCTATTCGCTCGGAAGATATGAAGCGGCTGTCAGCCTTCGACAATCGCTGTCTACGAAGGATTGCTCGGGTGTGGTGGCAACACCGTGTAAGCAACGCATAGGTGCGAGATCACCTGCTTTGGGCGAATAGTGCCAGTCTTCGGGAGGTTATCCTCCGGCATCGCATGCTTTGGCTCGGGCACGTTCTGTGCATGCCAGCCCATCGCCTTCCACGTCGAGCGCTATTTGCACTCCCAGGGAGCGATTGGAAAAAGTGCCGCGGTGGACAGCCGATGACGTGGAGAAGGAGCATGAAGGAAGCAATCTCAAGTTTGGCGGCAGTCGGACCAGTCCGTCTTCCAGGTTGGGGACCACGAGATGCTGAATCTCAATGGTTGGAAACATTGGACGTCATGGCCCGCAACAGACAGCAGTGGTGCCAATGTTGTTCTGCATTTTACCATTCCTTTGATGCACACAAAAACTCACAAAACAAAACAAAAAATACAAAATGGCGTGTGTAAAACCAAAAAATCGTTTCCCATACGTTCTAATCGCAGTTCGTGTTCCCATCTTCACTTTTTTCGTCTGTCATGGTTCTGATGGCGCAATGTCTGTTAACAGACTGTGAATAAATATAATGTGTATACAACTGAACAATAGATTAAAGCCACGTGCGAATCCACTACATGCTAGAGTGGAATCTGGTGGGGATTTTTTGCGAACGTCTTCCTCGGTTTTCCGAATAAGCTAACGTTTACGGTCTTTCAAACCTAAAATCTTTGCCAAACAACTCCCTGGTATTGGTTTTGTGAACTGTTGCGGCGCTCTTCAGCGCAGGTAGGTCATAATTATCGATTTGTGTTAGGTCACACGATCTTTAAACAAGATCGCATTGATTGGCATTTGGCGCTTCTGACCGACTTCGTCTGCGCATCACCGGAGTGCGCTCACTGAATAAATCTACCTACAATAAGCCTCCTTACATATGACTGGCTTCGAAACCTCAGACAGTATTACCGTGCGGTAATCTTTACAATCCGGTACTACCTGATCTGAATATGTCAAATCGTGTTAATAACTTAGAAGTCATCCGAGGGAGCGACAAATCACCATTCCAAAGAAAAAATATTTCACGCGCTCCCTCACCCAATGTGCTAAGTTCTAGCACTCAACGTGGCACTGCCCTTGCCACTGAAATCGACGCTTACCGACGTCGAATTCAAACACTTCTTCATTTCCTTGACTGTATCGCCCAACACTGGTGGGATCATTTGTACCCATACAAGCGCAGTTTCATTAAAAGGCCCAGCAAAAGTGCAGATGAAGTACGTTCTTACCGAACTCGTTTACTGGCTCGTCTAAGCAAATGCACAACGCGAACAGTTGCACCAGCAGCTGCGGCCATCGCCACCATGGAAGCCCACGCCAGTATCAAGCTGTTGCCACCAAATTTGCTCAGCCCGATTGCTCCGGACGTAACACATACTGATGTGTCCTCAGTGCTCGACAATAGTGACGTATTGCTCCAAAAGGCCTTTAGCCTGGCACGTCGATTGGGCGATATCGAGAAACTGAAACAACGGTTAATTTTGTCAGTGTTGACATGGATAACAAGCGACGGTAGGGATTTCAACCTGAGGGCTCAACGGGTAGCGTTACTAGCTCGTCACGTGGAGCCTTGCTTGATTGAGCATTTCGCCGGGGTGAGAGCACTGTTAACTCATTACTACAGACCACGTGTGCTGGTTCAAAAGCACGTCGACAAACAAGGCTCCACAGTGCCAGTTTCGTCTCGAGTAGAACCCATAACTGCCGCTCGTCTGACTACTACCAATGAGCAGATTGCAGAAGCCATAGAAAGTGTCAGTCCGAGAGCGCATCGATACTTACCCATTGCTCCACTGATCGGTCCAGACGACGCTATGGATGACCTCCAACTTCTTCCTATCATAAGGGCTCAGACAGACCTCTTCCAATACGATCCAGCTGACCAGAACGCCCTATTATACCAATTAACTACGGACCAAGGCACGGTTGCGAATCTCGTCGGCAGCAGACTTCCTATTTTACCGAGCATTGTGCTGAATCCGTTGTCTATCGACACTAGCCAGTTGGACTGGTTAAGCTATGAAATAAATCAGCGCAATTTTAACCTACATATTTTGAATTCGGAAGAACCCGAGGAAGTCGCCTACCGTGATGTGTCATCTGCTTCTCCATCTCCACCACCAAGTGACTCCAAGCTGGTTCCTGGTGTACAGCAAAAGGAAGTTTCACTAGCATCTAAAGTGAGCAGAGTTGGGTTGATGCTTCCACGAGCACAGCACCGAAAGTTGAGTCCAACAACAATGATGGGAACGCCCATTGCTACGCCAAACGCAAAGGTTTCAAACTGGTCAGATATTTCAAAAGACTCTGAATTCAGTGAATTAGACAATTCTATACCAAGTCCCAAGTATCCTTCACATCCTGGATGGAAAACGTCGGATGAGAGAGCTTCGACCACGGTGACCTTAACGATGTACCGCCAGGATACAACCAATGTAACAGAGGTAGTAGCAACCCCACTTCCTCCTAAGGAGCCAGAAATCGCTGAACAGGAAGAGGCGAGTCCTTCTTGGAAGAGTCACCTTAGTTCTGATAGTCTGCCTGAAATTGAACCAGGGGCGGTTCTGACACTTCAAAGCCCCAGTGGTAAAGGCGAGGAACCGAATCAGCAAGTATTGGATATTCCACCAAAAATTCAGTCGACAAACTCAATTCCTCTTGAATCCAATCGTGAATTTGTTCATAAGCATAAGCCACTGCAGAAACCCAACTTCGACGCGAAAAAGATGACGGAACGATTATTCAAAGTGTCGGCAACCGTGGACGGCGCTGTTGTTAAGCAGCTGCCAACCAACAAAAAGACCCGTCTGTCCAACCACAAGGGGTCAGTGGGTTTCATGTAAAGAACGGCTTTGTTGCAACATGGGCTAAGAATGAAACGGATGCTTGATCATGACCTGTTCGTTTTTGCTTTTATGTTCAATGGCAAATGACCCCGAATCTGGTTGTACCAAGCTAACCCCATGAGTGATTGGAGTACATTCCTTCCCGGACAGTATGGGCTGTCTGTTAAGCCTTGAATGTAATGGGGTCATCTGTTAGGAATCTACAGTTTCGGTTAGCATTTGATCATTCATCGTTTCCGAATCGGTTGGATGCGAATTACTTGTTCGTCGCCATACAATGTTGTAACTCCTTGTACGTGGGCATAATATTTGGATTTTAAGGTGGGTTCCTTACTTTTCCTTCCATAGTTTCAATGCCAGGTGACCTGTTCTACACAACTGAGAGTTTTCTCACTAGCTACCGTCACCACGTTGCTCAGCATGACAGGTGTGCCGATTAGTCTGCTGTCCCGTAAAATAACCAACTGCCACTCAGTAAGTGGCATACAGCCACCGCCAACTGGCTTGAGTTTTATCTCGCTTCCATATCCCTCCAAAGGCAGCAGCGCTGACAACAGCGATGAAAAACAATCTCGAGCTTGCAGTTTGATTTAGAGTATATCACGCTTTCTTGTGACTTCCAAGTGTAAGGTGAACTTGCAAACATCACTCAGACCTTGGCGCTATCAGGATGCTTCTGGTGACATACTTTCTCGTGCTCACAGCTAGATTTAGAGAATTATTTAAAGGGATGGAAAAGACTTGTGCAACCTGCTATTTCGATAGACAGCGTCCACTTTGGAATCGCGGAAAATCGCACCAAAGCTGGAGTGGGCCATCTCCGAAATTAGTACAACCCACTGTGGTTTGCAAGTGACATTGACATCAGCCACCTGTTCGAAGGTTCGCATAGGTTGAACTAAGCCGCCTAACTTGTAATAGTTAAGAGCGCTCTCCGAACAGTGAAAATGATCTGGACCCGGTAGTTCCATCACGAAGCCTGTTTCGGTCAGTTTTATAGCGCACTTCATTGGGACCCCTAATATTCTGTTTCGATATAGTTCTGCGAAAACACACATCCATGGCTCAATTCATGTGTACTTTTCAACCGTACTTACTTCTCTGCAAGCGCAGTTTGACTCTTCACAGGATGTAAACCTATCACGTTTGAATCTGTAATCCCTGATGGGGTGGTGTAAAACTTTGAGTTGGTGTGGTTGAGTTTGCCAATTTGGAAGCATTAATTTCTTCTTAGGTGAATCAGCTAAACGCAGCGACTCAAATCTGACGTGATGACTGGTTGTGGCAGTTTTAGGACAACATAAAAAATGATATGGAACGGGCAAAAAAGTAATGGTTGACAAGTCCCGTAGGAGGACAGGAGTGAGGATTATAAAAGAAACGTTGAAATGACAGGAGAATTCTGGTTTTACGTGACACACTGTTACGCCTGAATGGAATGAGACACATGTACAGAGCAATGGATGTATATCGTAAGACCAATTAGTCATGTATGTGTACAAGGGTTTGTTGGGTAAGCAGACAGCAGTTTGCGCTGAGCACATTGGAGATACGGAACGAATCACATACACGTATTGATGCAACACACAAACAGCCGCACGCGCGCATACACTGCGGTTCCAACTAGCCAGGTTGAAAGCAGTCGACCCGTCGGCGGTCACGTATTGACCCACGCAACAGGGCTTCAGTCTCCGGCATGAAGTCACGCGTGTCGTTGGACAATGGAGGTGATGTGTTTGGTCCATATATTGACTCGGAATTTGACGACCTTGAACGCAGCTGATCCAGGTGACGTCGCACTAACTTGCCGTCCGTCATCGCCTCTATGATTTGTCTTCGCGACCGCTTGCTACCATCCTGGTTCTGTTGGCAAACGTATGTAGACGGGGTCTGACTCTGTTACGAGTCCGTCATTATTGCGTGCAAAAAATGTTTTTTCCCTCACTTGTTTATCGAAGACTCCAAGTCCTAGACTACCGCGCAAGAAGCCTAGTCGTGTAGGCAAACGACGACCGAATATTAGTTTCGCAGGACTTCTTCCGGTGGTATCGTTCACCATATTTCGGTAAGCAAAATGAGCACAATCCAGGCGCACAAGCAGGACACACTCGTTTGTTTAAGCATAATTTTTTCGCTGTTTGCACAGCTCTTTCAGCCAAAACGTTTGAAGATGGATGACCAGGAGCAGTCGTTATGTGTCTAAGTCCATTTGAAGCGAGGAAGGTAGAAAATCCGACGCTGGTAAAAGCAAATCCGCTGTCCAACACTAGTGTTTCTCTGAGTCCAAAGGCAGCGAATAAAGTGCGCAGTGTGATTATTGTGCTGGTCCATGTCGCTGTGGCCAGAATGTGGGCATCAATCCACATAGTTTGGGCGTCAAGGACTAACAGTATCATCTGAGTTTCGAATGGACCGAAAAAATCCACCTGGAGGCGTTTGCAGGGCTTTTCTGGCCATTTCCAAAGCTGCATCGGTACCCAAGGGGCAGCGTTTCCAGCTTCCTGGCAAAGCATGCAACACCCAACTTTTGCCGCAATATGACTATCCGACTCGGGCCACCAACAATAGAAACGGAAAAGTGCCTATGTTTTAGCAACTCCTGGGTGAGCGTCGTTAAGTTCCCCCAGCATGTTTGATCGCAATCTTTTAGAAACCACGACGCGTGCACCCCACAGAAAACCTTTGTTTTGGAGACAGAGTTCAGTCATCCTATTGCGAAAGGCATACGTTTTCGGTCCATCCAATCTGAGCATAAAGCTTTACATGCGCTAATAGCGAAGCTCTATCGGTCTCCTGACTTAAATCTGTGGATGTGACGGGGTCTTGTTGAACAACTGAATTAGATTTATAAGTCGCTGTTAACATTATCTGCCGACAAACGATGCCGAGGCCATGCACTAAAACTTGTGACTCAATATTCCCGTTTAGATTGTAGAAAGTTTTTTTACTCTCTTAGTGTCTGTCCGCACTGGAACGCACTGCCATCGCATGTGGTGAACGCACCAAACATCGAGACATTCGAAAGACTATTGGACTTGCACTTACATGATACACATTATATAACGGTATGACAAACTGCAGTGTCTAACTTACTGATATTTTTGTGTCACACCTGAAACTTTTGTTTCCTTCCATTTGCCATCCTGTGGGTCTTGTAAAGTTATTGCTTTTTATCCCACCATACACTATTGAACTATATATTGAACTATAAGCTCTTGGAGAGTAAATTCCTCCAAACGCACATCCGATAGGGGAAGTCGATTAAGAACATCGGTGACAGTATTCTGTCGGTCACGCATATACTGCATTTGGTATGCGCAAGCGAATGGGATGAGGGACCAGTGGATCATTCTGGGTGAGACCATTAGTTAAAATCTTTTTCTTGTCTCAGGAGCTAGGTAAGGGGCTTGTGGTCTGTGTGAATCACGAAATTCTTGCCGACCAAGTACTGGTAGAATCGGTTGCTACCGAAAACAACGGTGGCTATTTCGCCATCGAGCTGAGAGCAGTTCCTTTCGGCTTCAGTTAAGGTTTGTGAAGCGTAAGCAACAGGTCGCTGCGAACTATCAGGTAGTTTGCGTAGCAAAACGGCTCCAAGGCCGTAAGGAGAGGCAGCACTGGAGAGGACGGTCGGCATTCATTGATCATAATGTATCAGCATATCAGCTGATGCCAAGAGTTTCTTTACGGCGTTGAAAGCATTCTCGTGAGCCGCGTTCCATTTGCATGGTTGAATCTTGCGTAGAAGATGATGAAGTGGATGCAAATAAGTTGATGCTGATGGTATGCACCGAGAGAACCGAGTGACTGCTCCTAGACAAGATCGCAGTTCGCTCACCTTCTGGGACCTGGGACTTTAATCATTGCCCTTGTTATTTCTTCTAACCGATGCAACCCATCGCTTGACAGTTTATTCTCTAGGTATTGTACACTTGAGACAAGAAACTCACCTGTTTTTCAGTATCAGCACAGAGTCTGATGGCTTTTTAGGAATACACCCAGAATGTGCAGATGTTCAGCAATGGTTCGCCCTGTAATTAGGTTATCATCCAGGTAGGCACATGTACTTGGTGTTTTTCCACCAGTAAGTCAATAATCCGTTGAAATATAGTTGATGAGGAGCTAATTCCGAACAGCATATGTGTGCAGCAGAATAACCTAATATGAGTGCTTATGGCTGTGTAAGCCCGCGATTCGTCGTCGGGTTCAATCTGTTGGTACGCATGGTTCAGTTTCAATTTGGTAAAATCTTCACCATCAGACAGTGAAACGTAATTATCTTCTATACATGGCAACGTGTATCAGTCGAGCCGTAGTGCCTGATTGACCGTAACAGTAGTCTCCACAGATTCTTACAGTTCCATCACTCTTTAATACGGACACACTGGGTGCTGCCCAGTCTGAGTACTGAACGGGTTCAATCGTACCTTCTTCCTTGAGCCGGTAGTTCAGCTTCGACTTTGCCCCAATGGGCGTAAGGCACAGCGCGGTTTCCAAGATTTTGGCGTTATCTTTGGTCTAAGTATCAGATGTGCACTGTAATTCTTCAACCTCACAAGCATGGTTTGGTGGAACAAGACTGTTTCGACAAAATATGGGATTTTGCACATGAGCTTCAATTGAGTTGGCATTGGACATAGTATTGAGGTAACCTTTGGTGCAGTCGCGACCAAGTATATTTGGACGACCAGTCAGATACACGCACACACACACACACACACACACACACACACACACGCATATGGCTAGTGGAACTGCGATAAGAGATACGTGCAACAAAAGTTCCGATGACATTTATCATCTGCCCGGTGTAAGATCACAGTTGAATTTTAGGTGGGTCTGGTTTTGGCAGCTTCGATAAGGCATCCGATTGTAGCAATGCAACTGCTGAACCAGTATGAAGTTCTAAAACCACAGGCTGATTATTTACCTACACAGATACGGCAAAAGGTTTTACCGCCGACAGATTGCGGGTAAAAACTATTGTGGTGTTGATTATGTTCCAATTCAACTCCTCGGCCATGTAATACACGGCTTCGTGTTTAACTCCAGTGAAGGCATTCTGTTTGTAAAGGCAGAAGTGGCCCTTCTTTCCACAAAATGTGCACAATGAATAAAGGTGCTGACAGTCAGTAGGGATCGAGTGACGCTCACCACAACCATAACAACGGGAACGTCTGTGCTGCGCCACGTGAAGCAATCTACGGTCACGATTATTCTGAGAAACTGTTAACATCCTGTGATAAAGCCTGGTCCGTAGAAGGAAATGCTGCGAGATATAAACCTAAAATGCGTCATCACACATGCAGCCGCGAGTTTCGTTAGACAAACGGATTAAATTCGACATTGAAAACTAACACCTGAATGAATTTCGACACAACTAAGTTGGTTTCACGCAAATGTGAGCGATCCGCGACGTAGCGACATTCCATTTGCCGTAAACAACCCATAACAAGTTCAGCATCACCATCTTCCACTTCGGATCTGCAGGCGTCGCACTTACGGTATCCACTCCGACTGGCAGACTGTGCGTGAAACGTCAAATTCTAAGTCATACGACATAGGATAACTGTGCACATCCTGCGGAGCAGAGTGGCGCTGGGGAAGCGGACTGGAGCCATAACCCAGAAGTCCGTGAATCAAAACCATTCTCTGCTACTACCTTTCACCCCACACGTCAGAGATTGGAGGTCCACAGCGTCGACAGGGATCCGCCTTGGGTGTTCCGACTGTCCCTCACCTTGACGACACAGCGCAGTAGCATTTCCCACCACCAGGGTAGTTGGATCAGCGGTGGGCATATGCACGAAACCGCATGCTTCCCGGACAGGGTGAAAACTCCAGTATTTTCGTACTACTTGCTAGTAGGCAGGAATCTCACTACGGTGCAACTACATCGGTAAATCACTTGAGCGTCTCAAATTCTTGGAAGATACTTGGAACCGATCGAGTAGTCATGAGTTCAGAGAGGTCTGAAAACAATCGGTTTGGTATAGTAATTTGGTAACGTTTCGCCTCTAACATAGAGGCTTCATCAGACCTGGTCTGATGATGTTAGAGGCGAAACGTTACCAAATTACTATACCAAACCGATTGTTTTCAAACCTCTCTGAACTCACTTGAGCGTCTGCCCATATAAGGAATGGACTGGAATTACTGCCATTCCTACGACTTGGAATGGTGCGATACATACCACAACATCCTACCGACTGAGTAAGCAGTGTTGTTGTTACCTAACGCGTGGTTGGTGAGTGCATCTATTGAGTTCATTGAGTTCTATGGCGCGTCCGGGATGTGTCTACCGATTTTCATTGAAGCACCGTACATTGCCGCACACTGCGCGCCCTGAGAAAACCCCGAGGAATTCTAACGACAGTCCGGAAATCCCATTGGATCTCACATGATGCACTACGCACATAAGCGCGGCGTCTGCGTACCCCAAATTGCACGGAGCTGCAGGCGATGAGGCGCAGACAACGCATCATTGAACAATGGATACATGCTGGTCAGTGTTGGAGGACAGAACATTCCGGCTTTCAGCCGGAATAATGCAAGCAGCAAGCTCTCGTGCAAGCGCTAATTCTGAACTGGTCCTCACGCAGTTAGCATGCCTCAAGGTCACCGGTCCAACGCGACTCGTTTGAATCTGTCATTAATTGCTGTACATAATAAGTTCCCAGTTTAACTGTTTCCTCTATCATCCGACGTCCTTATCCTTGTACATAGCTAGCAATAGTTTTTTGCAACTTTCAGTTATCTACTTCGTAATTGTAGCGCTTGACGATATTTATGGAAAAGAAATTTCTTTGCAATTGTTCTCTTCATGTCTGAATGCGCATAATTTATGAGTATAACAATCTCCATAGTACTGTTTCTCAAAGTGTGGTCCGCGGATGCCCAGGGGGTACGTGGGCTACTTTCAGGGAATCCGCGTGATCTTCCAGTGTTATAATTCTATTAGAAAATTTTATGGACGCGCTCAGTCTATGTCACAAATTTATGACAAACATGCCGTGCAAATTTTTAAATCAAACCTAACGGTTTACATTATAGCCTTGTGCATTGCCCATGGAAACATACCCCTTTCAAGGAGGAAGCTTGTTTGGCTGGGAGTTAAAATGTGAGCGAACGAGGCTTTCCTAGTTCAGTAAGGTCGTGTGTTAATTTCACCGTGATGCCATGGGCAGTGGCTGGATGGGTCATTCTACGTCCGCTCAAGCTCACATAACCCAGTCTCTGTCCCTCGAGGGGGAACGATAGGTATACCATATGATAGGGCTCAAGTTTGCGATCATTTCAAGTGTTACTATTCTCCGAAAAATAAGCAAACCGGAAGGGAGGCCCGTTTGCGGGATCGCTTCAATGGAAGCTCAGAAGGAAAGCGTGGATATTTTTGTGTTTAACGAGTGTGCTCAGCCGAGTATGCGAACTCAAGGGAAACTACATCAACGACGTTACAAAAGGGTGGCACTTTCGTTCACTACAATACTTCTTTCAAAGTACAACCTATCATAGTAACCAAATTCCTGGTGTGTTTTGGACTCTTGTGTTTAATCTTTTATCTCTATTGTTGTAGTTAGACATGTAACATCAACAGGGACCATGAAATGAAGAATGGAATACTGCTAAATGTTTCACAGGGATACTCTTCGTCGAATTCAGATGTAGTAGTAGTTGGGCCAGCCAATGTGCCTTCTGAGCATGCAGCAACGGAGATGTGATGCAACATAAGTCTGTGCCAACCGGATCCTCCGTACCAGTATGTAAGAGGCGGAAATACAACAACATTTATGTTCTTTTTGGATTTATAGAGTCCAACAATTGTGCACAAGTTGACTTGTGTGACAAACATGGTGCTTATTAAAACGCAGCGGCATTTGGGCAAATTCATACGGACTGTAAAGACAGAAAAAAGGACTTACAGCGCATGCGAGATGAAATATTGAACACCCAAACGTACATGCTTCACGCATCGCAAACTGTAAAAAAGCTAGGGAAATATGTTACATCGTTAGTTATAGTAATGCGCTGACAGCAGAACCGAGAAACGTATCCGGCCATGCATACAAAGTGCATGAAGATGACCTAAGACTCTTACTTTCAAAAAGCGTCTCACAGACTGTCTCTGTGTGATTTCTGATACAAAGCGAACTATGTGTACCTTGTCATGGTAGACAGCTATTGCCGTCCTTCTCCCATTTGCCACAACTTATCTGTGTGAGATTGCATTCTCGCATTATATCTATACAACACAAAGTACCGAGACAGACCTGAAGCGCAACGAGATCCGAGGTTATAGCTTTCCTCAATAACACCTAGTATCAAACAAGTCAGCGCTGCATGTCGGAACGAATTTTATCCAAGGTAGTAGGCCTTAATATAGTTGCATTTGCATGTAAGTTCAACTGCCTTCACTTTTGCCAACATAAATGAACAACTGTGCAAATTTAGTGTACAGCGATGAACTCCACCTCATTCTTATGTTATTAGACCCTAGTTCTGTGGATAAGGAAAGCTCAGGGGTCGATCGTGCTACGTTACGCTAAAAATGGGTGCAGGTGCCGAAAAGCTTGAGAACACCTGCTCTATAGTGACACACGGCATCCTGTTGGCCGACGGTGTTTGACCAATGAGGAAGCTACTCGTCGGTGCGTGTGTGCATCTTAGCCAAACTTTGAAACGCACCAACTTGAAACTGCTTATGAACCAAGTTGAAAATGCTTACGAACCAAGTTGAAAATGCTTACGAACCAATTTGCTTCCTCTATTAACTAACTTGCCTCGGAAATGGTATAGATGCCAGTGGGTTATGTACTGACCGATGTTTAGCCGTAGCACTGAAGTTACCGTTACGTACAGGGTCTACTGTGGTAAAAATTGGACATCGCTTTATCGGACGAACGTACACGTGATGCACAACTGCCGCTATTTCATCGCAACTATGTTCCCATTAAAGTAGACAGACTGACGTATACCTGAGCAGTAAGTTTTCGGTGTGCCCGTATTTGTATCAAAGGTTAGGTTAAAACACAGTTATGGTGGGCACTCAGGTAGACTGAAAACAAACTTCCAAAAAGCCATTGTAGAAAACGGGCACCATTTTCAACTAGACCTTTCACATTAGGAATAATAAGAAGTTGGTAGAGGAGTATTTTCTCGCCTTTAGTATTTTGTTTTCGTGTTAAGTGAGCCAAGTTCTATCTGGAATTTCTCTTTCCTAAATAGCCTACGGTATTTAAAGATTACCCGCTTGTTTCAGTTCAGTTCAATGTAGTGGATAACCCATGATCCGGGCACCAAAGTGCCGTGGATGCAGTTGCCACGACTCGCGTCGCCAGATTGGCAATAAGAAACAATGATAAGTAAAGGCGGTTGGACTTAAAAATGGTATTAGCAGAAAGGAAGCAGGAACATGGTGCATGGAGCTAATCGCATTGAAGTATGAACAGTTAAAAGCAAGAGAACGAATCCAGGGATAGCACTAACTCCGACAATGCGCCACGTCCGGTAGAGTCCATAACAACTGGTTTGGACTAGCATGAGGCCCACATCCACGAAGACGGAACCTATCTGCCTGAGCAAGTCTGTTGGTCAATTTCTTCATTCCCCTATGCCACGTGGTCGATTGTGCTTCAAAAGCTGCCCTGGCGCTTCGTCGTCTCCCGTGCGAATCCAGCAGCTAAATCTGTTCTCTTTGGAGTTCCGCCGTCGCCTGGGTGACCTCATCTACACTAGACGCATCCCCCAAGGGAACTCGGGAGTGAGTTGCAATGGTTCTGCCGGCCCAACACCGACTGTTCGACACTAGGTCACACGTGGAAGCTGTTTAAACAGACACTGAGTTCGCATGGTTGCCACCCTTTCCACTGGGGTGGTACATTACTGGAATGGCCTATTGGTGGAAATTGTGGACGCGTCATCCGCGAAAAGCTTCAAGCGACTGCAAGACAACCACACACTAAGAATGCTGGGATCTTGCGGCCATCACTTCAACTGTCATGAACCCTCGAGGAACGTCTTAACGCAACGACACGCAACAAACCCAGGTTGATTCGGAATCGATGGAGCTGACAAGGGATTTCCCCCTGCTCTCTGCAACTCAATGAATGAAAGCGTTTCCTTGACTCACCATACAATGAGGCATACGTAAAAGAGCCGCTTTTGATTGTGGAGGGTATTGCTGTTTGGGGCACCGTTTTCACCTTATGTCGTATCGCAATGTATACAGGCTATATTTAGTAGTGTAGGTGGGTTAAGAAGACGACAGGGAGTATTTTAAACACAAAGCGGGGCAAAAACAACGTACATAGGGAGGGCTTCCCAAGGCTGACACACAGGAAGGGGGTAAAACTTTCGGCGACGTTCTAGCCGGTTGTATTACCTGGCCAACTGGAACTGGCGCACCTCAGGTTCGTGTTTTTGCAAAGTTTCGTTAGATGGCGGCAGACGTAGCAGGGATTCCTCAGAATCTGGTAAGCCATTATTTGCTCGCCACGCAGGCGCCGATAATGGCGACCATTGAATCTCGGAGTTCTTAAGCTAAGTTGATTTGGAAGGTGGAGTAATTGTTTGGAGTGCCTGCTGGATTTTGTCTGTGGATTCTCGAGTGTTGTGAGATCCTGTTTGTGCTAGGGCTCCTACTTCTGGATGGTGTATTCCGCATGTGGCCGCAAGCATCTGTTAAGCATCTTCGGATGGACGGATCAAACTGCCCAAATGCCCTCCGCAGAATACCAATGAGTTGTTTTCCAGTCTTGTACCCTTTCTCTTATTGTTCAGAGCGGCCCAGATCAGCCTGACATAGTACCCCAAGCTCGCACTCCAGGGTAACTGTTTGCAGGACGTGGTCTCCAAGCTTGTATATGATATTCGACTGATGACAAATGTGGACCACCTTGCATTTAGACGAGTTAAATTCGAGCAGATTGTGAACTGACCATTCATGTGCACGGCGCGGATTTCATCGAACTGCATCGTGATCTCCTTGGTCGGCCATCGCCCTCCACAAATTTGCATCATCAGTTAATGTAAGAAATTCCAGATGATCTGACACGTAATCTCGTTAATGAACACGAGCAACAAACGCGGCCCCAGAAGTGATCATAGTGGAATCCCACAGTAGACATGAATCTTATCGGACAGCGCACAATGAACTCTAACCTGAACTTGGCAATACTGAAGGAAATTACTAATCCACCAAAGCCCAGGGTCCCCAAATCCGTAGCATTCCAGCGTGCGAAGCAGAATGCGATGGTCCAGGCAGTCGAACGCTTGGGAGAGGTCAAGGTAAATGATATAGGACCATGTCTATTTGTCGGCCGTTTCCTTTCAAACTACCGTATGTAATCAGCAGGTTGATTGCTCATGGTCGTTGCTGACAGAAACCGGGCTGCGCCGGTGCTATTATGTTACAGCGTTCTAGATTGTTGACTAAAGACACAGCGATGATTGCCTCCATCACGTTGAGAGTACAGGGAGGAGGGCCCCTGGATGATAGTTTGTAGGCTCCGAGCCAGCTTTAAAAATATGCGGGATTACTACATGTTCCCACATGGCAGGCACAGTTTGCTCATCCAAGCTTGCCTGGAAGAAATGTGTTTATGGCACACCCAGCGTTGTTGCTGCTATGTCCATCGTCTTCAGAAGAATGTCATTAATTCCAAGAGACTGTCTGTGCACAGTGAGTGCAGCTTCCTCCAAACCTTTGTAATGATAAACAAGATGTGAGTAAGTCAATAAATTGGGGCCATGAATGTGGGTATGTAACGCCGGCAGACGTCTCGTTAGAATGTCGGGACATACTGATTCCGTAGCACACTGGTTGCTCCATCAGTGCTCTGTGTCACCATAACTGTCGTGTTAACCGTGGGATACCGTGTACCATTTTGGGAATGATTTTAACATGTTTATTTGGCATCTTTTTGCTTTTGTAAATGTTACAGTCAGGTATTGTTAGTGAGCCATTTTGTCCTCACGGACAAGCAAAGTACAGTGTTTGTACTTGGCCCCATAGCCTCTCCAAGTTTCGAGACCAGCATGGTCTTTGTATGCACACAAGCTGCATAACGTACTGACAAGCGTTTTCGAGTTCTGCTTCTGATGAACGAAGTTGGATGGGTTGAACGAACCCGCTTTGTTTCTGAAGCAGTTACGATCAGATTGCAGAAAGTCTAACAAACTGAATCCGGTCGTTGTCATGAGAGTCGAATTTCAAGAAGTCCCAATCAGTCATCGCGACTAGATCGGTCAGGACGTTATAGCATGTGCTGGTGCGCTTTGGTTCAGTGTGTTTCTCCAAGGTAATCAGTGTAACACAGTAGTATAATGTAGTGACATAGTCGCTTATGGACAGCTATTAGTTGTGTGTCAATCGTTAGTTCCTTATTTGTAAGTACAAGGTCTGGCACCGATGGTTTGTTACCAGATCTAGTGATTTAGGTGCTGTGATTATAGAGTGGAATACTTGCGAGAAATGTTTGGAGTTCGGCCTTGAATGCATCGCTGGGGGGATGTCGAGGCGTCCAGGTTGTGTACATTAAAATCGCCTGAGTTTAGAACATAGCTGTAAGTCGGGAGTGAGCTTTTTATCAACGTCGATATTAGGCGGGAATCCATCACTGGGGTATACAGTGGAGGAAATAAACGACCGCCGAAAGTAGGTATTATAGTATCTGAGACCCGCGTGACCCCATAGAGAATCGGTGACCCGTAGCTGCGGATCATTCAGTAGTTCGCAGTGTAAGTCGTTGGATGGTATAGGATTACGCCACCTTCCCTGCTAAAACCATCGACGCGGAACAGTGACATTCCCTGAATCGCTATCTCGGCATTCGTAAGTTCTGCATGCAACCAAGTATCGGTTATGGAAATGAGATCCCACGCGTTTGTTTACTGATGTAAACTAAGTTCAGTTAGTATGTTGAGAAGATCTTAGACATTTGTATACTTCGAAATAATTTGAAACACTGGTAACCCGGGTTGGTTGTTCGGCTGTTGATTGGTGTACTTGCAGGAAAGCTTTTCGGCTCTCAGCAGTGAATCGAAGACATGTGGTTCGGATCAGAGATTGTGCCGACCGTTTTGTAGACAGCCGCTAGGCGTTTTTGGTGGTATTATCATTGAGTGGCTTGGAGTTGGGTCCGGCAGTAACGTAATTAGCCACCCCTGGTAACTCATTTTGCACAATGCGTTAGTTGTGGCTACAGGAGTGCGTAGACAGATCTTTACATTTCCAGACCTGCGACCAGTGTGTGGTTCCAATAGTGTCCACCTTTCATTTGTCTGCTGTGATGGCGAGTTACATATGGCCACATTGTCGTTTGTTTTTCTAAACCGGAGTTCGGCTGACACTGTTCCGAAGTGACCGCCAGTGTTCCAGAAACCGAAGTGTGATTTGTCTTGTTTGAACCAGTACCTTCATTATTACCAAGAAAGACAGCAAAAATAAGATGTAGCGAGCGAGCTCGTTCTCAGTGGCTCATCTCCAGACTAGTACACCACCATGGGATGGGTTAAACAAGACCTCAATCAAAAGGGATGAATAAAGGAATTGAAGTGTCTAGTCAATATACCTAAATGGCCGGACTAAACAAGTTCAAATCAGGGGACATGGCGTGCTCACCATCGTTGAGGACAGCGCAGCCAAATGACCTGTACGAGTTTCTTTTGAGCATATAGCCCCTGATTTTGGACGCGGATAGCGATTACCACTGCAGTAGCCAGTAGACTGCATCTGACCTTTCGCTTGTGGTGTCCGGGTATCCAGTAGATGGGCTGAACTGCTTCTCGCGTATCGACCTGGTGATTCTAATCAATGGGGGGCGACAGCATGGCACTCGTTACAGTCATCCTTATACTACTTATTGGCCAAGAAGAACAATATTTCTGAACTCTTTCGAAGAGACGCCTGACAGTTCTCCCACTATACCATGCTCGACAAGAACAAGAGAGGTTGTACACACAAAAAGAACACTCAGAGAGTAGCACTCTGTCCTTGTGTTGTTGATTCACAATAGGTGTTGTAAGTCTTTCTCAAGGGATAAGTTATCGGTCGACCAAGATCAATGGAACTCACTGTGCGTGCAGATGAGTGTCAAAGCCAAGCCCATAAACTTATTACGAATTACTCGTCATCCGAACTCGCCACACTATGGAGAACCCAGACTTATTCGAGTAACACTAGAATCCTCCACCGACGTAGCAAACGTTTTGCTCTCCGCAACCGCGCTAAAACACGGATCCTGTGGGATACACATCTATCCTGTTGTCCTTAGGAGAGCGCGACAATCAAAAAGCAACAACAAACAGGGGCACAGCAAGCAAAACCGGCTTAACACAATCTTCATACATGGTATGCCAGAACATCCTTCTAACGATGTTTAAGAGACCGGAAAGCACGATTTAGAACAGTGGCGGTTTATTCATGAAACACTTTCTTTGGATCATATTGTAGTGCCATAGCCCACCAGGATATCTCTCTCACCAAATTATAGAGGATGTGGCTCTAGAATCCTAAAACTTGTGGTTCAGTCAGAGCAACAAGCAATGGATGTTTTGGATCGATGGCGGAGAAATCGAAACGTCTTCCTTCGGAACCGGTTAATGGTCGCAGAAGCGTTGCACAGCACAAATATTAAAGCGCCTGAACCAGCAAGCATACCGACGAATGTACAGAAGCTTAACTTGACTGCTGCCTTAATTGACTCTGACGTGGGTCTATACGAAGATTGGGACGCACCTTGGCCGAATCAAGTTGCAAACAAGGTATCATTATCCCCTCAAAAAGAACGAGTAACAGCCGACCTCCCATCGATCGGCATGCTCCCACGCTTGACCCCTTCACCTCTCTGTGGGCTCCTAGAGACATCGAAACTGGCCTGCTTGTATAAGAATGCTCAGAGTCTTCTCACTAAAGTGGCCGAACTGAAAGATCGCCAAGCTTTCGGGTCATGTGATGTCACTGGTATCACCGAGATGTGGGTGCACCTGGGAATGACGGACGCTGAAGTTGCGCTACCGCTTGTAGCTGATGCGGGACGACAGGCTCACAAAAGGAGGATGGGTAAACCTGTATTACCGAAACGACTTACAGTGCGAAGCCGTGAAGGATGCAGACTCGCAGTTCCCCGATTCTCTTTGGCGCCGCTTGCAGTTAAAAGACAGAGACGCTTGCCTTATTGTCTTGAAGTACCGCCCCCTAACTCTACACTAGTAAACGACTACCACCTAGCGGCTGCTTTAAGACGCAGTTTACAACAAAAGTACACTCACATTCTTATCATGGGTGATTTCAAAGCGCATTGTGTAGAAACTCCTGCCACGATCGGTGAACAATTCAAAACCGATCTACAAGATCTCATGACCACTGTTCCTCTTTACAATCACATCACTTTGCCCACTCGGTTCAGAACAGGTAACAGGCCATCTGTGCTGGATCTTGTGCTTACCAACGAGGAGCATATGACTGAAGTTGTTATAATTGAGGGAACGTTTGATAAGATTATCACTGGCATGGTTGGAGCACGCCTACGGTAAAGGCCTGGAACGCTGACCAATCGAACGGATTTGCGCTGACCTAATGGCGTAGGCTTAGCCCAGGGTACGCGCTGGTGAGTCGGAAATTGAGCGAGCGTGAGAACGATCCTAGCCGCACTTATTCGGGTAGACGCTGAGCCCTCGGAACGGACGCACACAAGAGGGGGTTACGATAGACGCGCACTAGTGACTTAGACGCGAACGGTGCCCGGCTAACGACCCACACAAGACACGTGATCCGACCGACTCCAAAGTAAGGCGAAGAGGAGACACGACAGGCGGTCCTCTGAAGGCTATTTTATGACCAACAAACGGCGAATCACAGCCAATGCAATCGGTTATTAAGGTAGGGAAAATTGCTACCACGACGGGGTAGTAGTTTGTAAAAGAATATTGTCAACAGGTGCGCAGTTGGACCGCGTCTCGGTGTGGCTGAACGCTGCTGCGTTGTGGGGGAGAATTCGACCCCGCGTTCCACAGCCATTATGCCGGAGTTACTGGCGCATTTTTGCGGGGATAGTTGACGGGCCCGCAACGGATGTGTTGGTTGCAGACTGCCTGTTGGGTCGCAGTGATTACGCAGTCATCAGTTTCAACTTCGTCTGCTATGCAGAATATCAGAATGAGAACGATGAGCCTGTACGAACCATCACAAGCTATGATCGATTAGCCCAGCTCGTCAGCGCCACAACTAGGTGGTTCCTTGACGAAGAACCCCGCAAGTCGCCTGGCTCGAGTTCATCAACACATTCAGTCAGCTGATTGAAGAGGCTTCAGAGACAAAAGTTTGCAATAAGTGTACATCAGTTTCGTTCGTTAGGAGCAGAACTCGAACCGCAACATGGCAACGCAGTATGGCGAGTGTACAGAGGAGCTCCAGTACCAGAAACTTGGAACAACTATGTAGCCCAACGGAACCACTGCACGCAACTGTTAAGAGAAGACAAAGCCGTCTATCAGCACAACATTGCAAACACCTTCAATGCTAACCACAAGCTGCTGTACAAACACGTTAATAGCCTGCGAAAGGAGAGGCGAGGATTTCCTCCACTCAGGACGGCTGATGGCCCAACAAGAACGGCTGTGGAAGCAGCAAACGCGCTGCGGATGCAATATGCCCCCACGTTTCAGTGGGTCTTACCACCAAGCGATCTTCCAACATTTATCGTTTCCTCGCCAGAACTAACCCACATCGCTTTTACCGTGAAAGCTGTATTGCAAAAGCTGACGTCACTACGCACAGCTCGTCGGGTGTCGAAACCATTCGTCCAGAGGCACTGAAAGCAGAGCTCAGTTTTGTCAGCGCTGCTCAAGCCAGAATCAAGTTCCCGCTATGTGGAAGCTTGGAATAGCAACCCCGATTCACAAAGGCGGAAGCAGAACTGATCCCTCCAACTACCGCCCAGTATCCCTTCTTCCTATACTCTCCAAGTTCATGGAATCCATAGTTGCCGATGCACTTGTGTGTTATCTGGAAAACTGCAACCTCATCACTCATGAATAGCACGGTTTCCGTCGACAGCGTTCATGTACAACTAATTTACTAATTGCACGCAGTAGTTGGACCGAGGCAGCTGACGCTGGAGAAGGTGTTGATGTGACCTACCTAGATTTTTCCAAGGCTTTCGACCGTCTAGACCATCGGATACTACTATCCAAGCTGCAGCATTACGGGATCGGCGACCCTCTTTTAAGCTGGATCGGGAACTTTCTACTTCAACGGCAATTAGTGGTCACAGTTCGGAGCTCTTTATCGGACCCCATACAAGTCGAGTGTGGTGTGCTGCAAGGCTCAGTTCTAGGTCCACGTTTGTTTTTGATGTTTATTAATGACTTTGCACTTGGAATCGCTTCAAACTTCCTAAGGTTTGCCGACGATATCAAGATCTGGCGCAGGACCCAGGCGAACACTGACCGACATTTGCTTCGGAGTGATTTAGATACAGTGTATCAATGGTCGACCCAAAACTCATTGCATTTCAACGTCAATAAATGCAGGGTGCTTTCCATCCGACATCAGAGCAGCTACTCATACCGATTCGGAACGGATGTACTGCAACAATCAACTCTCGAACGTGACTTGGGTGTCCTGGTTCAAGATGACTTGGGTTGCTCCAGGCAATCCGAAAAGGCCTCGAAGATCGAGAACCAACACGTCGGGCTGTTGCAACTGGCTTTTGGACAAATAAACAGCTTCATACTTCGACAAATGCTCAGTGCTTATGTTCGCCCCCATGTCGAATATGCAATTCAAACCTGGCATCCATGGCTGAAACACAACCTCAATGCACTGCAGCAGCCACAAGATCTGGCATCTAAGAACGTAATTGGAATGCGTAACCTTTCATACCAGGAGGGGCTGCAAAGCTTGGGGGTATTCGGTGGAAGCTATCGCAGTCTACGAGGCGACCTGATTACGGCATACTTGATTCTACGAGATTCATATTGTGTGCCGCCCTTTATTACGACTCGGCAGCCATACAAATCTGAGGGGCCACTCATTGAAATCCGCTGTACAGTATAGCCTCCTGGAATGCCGCAGAAATATTTTTCCATTCGTGTCTGTCACCCGTGGAACGCTCGCCCAGAATCGGTCGTCGCTGCACCGACACTGACAGTATTTAAAAGACGGTTGGATGATGCACTCATCCACTTACACTTTGTCACTTAGTACTACGTCTCCATCCTACACCTGGAGTTTAACATGGAATTATTTTATGTTAACTGCGGGTACTGTGAATCCAAGTGGATTGCGGGACTACGGCGGAGCAATCGATGTGCCTATTTTCGTATTTAGAGTACTAACGGTTTTACTATCATTATTATCATTATTATTATGTCGATATCCCCACCAACTATCCAACAGGACTTGTAAATCATAGGTTCTTAACCCGTATAAATTCATTGTTCATTGTTCTGGACCGTTCTTTCTGCTATCACGTCAACCTTGAATGGTAACGAAAGATAGCTTAACCGCCTTTCTGAGGTAACTTGGTTACTTTTCTTGCCGGCAGATGAACTTATCTGGGTATTCATTTCGCTTGAACACACTATGAATGAAACCTGGTTCTTTGGAACTTGGATTATAACCGGGGGGTTTGTGCAGCTGCACTGGAGAATCTTCATGACGAAGTATACAGACTGTTTGAATCTTACGTTCAACAAATCGTGGCACGAGTATCCTCGTTGCAACAGCGGATTAACGTCTATAGCGCGTAGATCGTGCGCTATTTATCCGGTACGAAACTAGCCGGTCAACCAAAGGCAAAATTAAGCTAGGGAAAAGTTTAGTAAACGGGAGAAGAGCTAGCTAATGCTAAAAATGGGGTACCAGAGACGAGCCAGCTAGGGAAGATGCAGCTGAGCGTCGAGTGCGTGATGGGGCGTCCTCACCATCCGAGTCGCGCGCGTCAAAAGCGGAAATCGAATTTCTGTTTCAAACAAACTACTACAAAATTCTGACAAGCAAACCGCTTAATTCCCTAATACATAAAACTATAATGCCGGAATATTTCAGAATAATTTACGAAATCCTACGGGGAAATCTCCAGGTCACCACGTGCGTCTAAGCCATAAGCCCCTGAAAGATATGTACACAACTTTTCGTCTTTGCAAATGAATAAGATGTTACTCGTGGTTCTGTCACGAAACATAGTTCTGTTACCGAAGAAATGACGCAAAACAGTTCAATTTGGAACTTCAGATTGAAAACGTGTTCCCAAAAATTTCATTTATCAATCCGTCACCAATACTGTCAGCATAGCAGGGTAAAACAACACTTTACCATCTCCGAGTCATGATAGGCCATACAGGTAACAAATCGAGCTAACCAGATACCTACTTCATGCGTCATGCTAACAGGTTGCTCCTTTTGATGAACTCAACTGATTACAGAGGAGCAGTAGGGGAGATGAATGGTATAGGCAGAAATTCGTCACATTTAGACTCACCCAGACGGCCTTCACATGACCGGAAAAGCACTGTACGAGCGTTTCATCCTTTGGGGAATCGTCAGCAGTGCGCATTCAATCAGAACCTGATAGGGCTCGAACCCGCAATTCGACTGTTACCAGTCCGTGGTTGAGACCATTGAGCTATTGGGGACGGCAGCTACAGCAGTAAATAAGCTACCAGATGTGATATCGCACTGCACACTTTCACTAACTTATACGTTACTGTAGTACAGTCGAGTTGCAGATTCGAGCCCTACCAGCGTCCGATGGAACTAAGTTGAGCCAGGCGACTGTGACATGCGCGCACCGTCGTGCGGCTGCTTCCTTCGCTAAACGATGTCAGCCAATAGCATGTCGAATGCATAGTAGACATAGCAACGTGTACGTATGTGTAGGGTACGGAGGTGTAGGGGAATCACTACAACCCGGAGCTTGCTCGTGTGCGACATATCACATGGGTGGTGACGGATTACATGACGGGGGATGGGGGTAGTAACTCGTTTATACCTGAGATGACCCACGGCAAGCTAAGAGGAAACGGGTCAGTGTATGATAAGGAATTTGAGCGCGATTCACAGCACCATTATAACAGAGCCTGTTATGGAATAGGGTCACTGGCTACTCGCATTCTGACACGGCCGACGATCCGTGTAACTAAACTAAACTCCAGGCGCTTGTCCGTACGATCTATCGCCTGCTGTGGACACATGGTGTACACGGGGCAATAAACACAATACGAGTGGCGCATTGAAGCACGGAGGCCACAGGTTACTTTGGTCACTCCGCTAAATCGCATGTGCACCGGTGGACATAGACACATGCACTGGTGCGATGATAGCAGCACGGAAATCTTCCTGGCATTCTACGATTGCGATGGGCGACGTATCAACGTGGACAATAAGATTGTAATGCAGCTGAGATATGAGTTGTCTTAGTGTTCTACGGCTATCCCACAATGTGCCTCAAAGCAACGTGAGTATTGTTTAGCAGGGGCAATGAACTGAATGCTCAACGAGCCCCGTAGGTTGGTAGAGTGTAGACCACAAAATCCAAAGATTATAGCGTATATTAATGCTGCGGTGATACCATAATGTGCTATGAGTAGAGAAGTAGTGATGCAAGACTAGGCTGAGAATGGGATGTCTACACATGGAGCGGCTCAGGGATCGTTGTACGTCGTCGCGTGCTCCCGCAGATTGCGAATCGAGGAATGTCATCCTACTGTGGGCGTGTGAATGAGTCTCGCTTGTTCCGCAGGTGTGCTTAATAGACAGCCGCAGGCAATCGACGCCGCATCTCATAGCGTGGGAAGTTCGAGGCTGGTCATCTGGTTATGTATTAAATACCACAAAGTTAATGTTTCCGGATATAGGGTCAGTGACCACTCACTTTTTAACCGGAATGAAGTACCTAACGGAGGGTGGATGAACAACCTCGATTACTACTTGCTTCTGTGTGGACCACCATGGACCATTAAGAAGGCGTTCGAGGCACTTGGCTGTCGACTGTGTTCGCGTTCAGCAACAAGTCGGATGCGTCAGGAAACGTTTCATGGTCCCCTTACTGCTATACTCGTACTGTTCCGGCGCCATAGGTAGTTTGTTGTCACTCGAAAGTCGGGTTATTGGCTCTCGACGGTTCGCGATATACGTTAATCGCCTCACTGCATTGCGGATAAGGGCTTCAAGAACTAAGGCGTTGGTTGGGATTACAGAAGTTAACCCCTTCCCCTACCTGGGTAACTGAAAAGCTCTATGTGCGCACAAAATAATTGGACATGAACGAACGTTATCCTCGGATCATTTTCAGAACATATGCATGCCAAACATATATATATATATATATATATATATATATATATATATATATATATATATATATATATGCTAAGACTGATGTTGCATACTTGATACTTCTTCACCGCAGTTGGGCTAAACCAACTTACACTTAAACTGGGTCCTTTTAAGCTGAATAAATTTCATTTCACTTTATTTGGTTTGTTCTGCCTACCTGAATGATGTACTAGTAACTGGACACGTTGCTTACGCTAATTGCGCTTATTTTCGTTAACAGTTGCGTTTGTAGAATTTTATGTAACTTGTAGTCATTTTTTACTTATTTCGGATTCGTTTCTAACCAACTTACTTCATATGGTAATTTAGCGAAGAGTTATGCCATCGTATCTGCATGCGTTCTTGGATTTATTTTATTTCATCTTGTCCTTTCAGGTGATTGGCTTTTGCTTGATATCCCAGGTGTGGCTGCGCTTGATGTGCATGTTGACAAGGTGCCTACCTGTCTATTACCCACTACCTCGTCCATACTGGCTCCAGGAGACAGTTGGTCGTTGCTGGAGGGGACAGGGTGCACGGTCCTTGTGGCCGTGCTAGGCTCGAAGAGCGGTTCCATGCACTCAGTGTGGAGCGGACTACGGTCCAGCCACCGCCTTGTGTGCGCTTGATTCCCCAAATACAGCGTGCTTGTGTTTACCTATGAAGGAGTGTGGGCCGGCTCCGTTGATGAAACGTGGCTCCCATCCACATGCCTCCCGGTCTTATTCCTTCGGGTTTACACTGGATATGGGGTGTGTGGTTGGAGCTGTGGGTGGTGCAGCGCAAGCCACCCATGGTCCCTCTGTAGGCGCAGGCGTCCTGTGGCTGGCCACAGTGACAAGCAAATCCGAAACCGGATGCCGCCAACCGTATATATATATATATATATATATATATATATATATATATATATATATATGCACTTGATTGAGGTGACATTGGTAGAGTGCCACAACACGCAGGTACTACACAAGTGGCAAGAAAGTACCTTTACCGAAGTGGAGTGTAGACATGGCTATGATTCAGGTGTGTTCAATGTCTTTGGGACCCCAACTCGGGATGGGATCAGCACCTTAAGACCTCAGACGTAGGCTGTGTGTTGGCTACCTTTCCGTCGATCTCACGCAGCACTCGAAAGTACTCTAGATACTGGCGTATCATGGACGTGTGATAAATAAAACCTGGACCTAAGCGAAAGCCCTGGTCGGGTGCGCTCCATTCACGTGCTCGAGTGAAACTCCCTGAAAGCGTGAAAGGCAGCACTTAGGACAAGACCTATAGGAGGCTGATCCCTCACTAGTTGGCGTGATGTGTTCGCCCACATTATGTGGAACATATTCCCTCGCGATCATGGGCATCTTACTTTTTCTGTCCTCATTGTCTCTGTGCCCCACACCGATCGCATTTTTAGCAGCGTCCAGTCGCTCATACTGCTATGACTGGCTAAGCAACTGGCCAACACACGCTATTCACTGCTGCCATGTTCGCATGTATCCGTGTTCTTCGCTTGTCTACCCCTATCCAAATCTATTAGCCCCCTGCTCTTCAAACACAAACAAATCGGATTAGTGATTTCCGATCATTGCTAACTCTACAACCGTATTCCCATACGCCGCGAGTTCTCAACCCCTCACAGGGCTCTTTCACTGAGAAGAAACGTAAACATCTATGCAACACGACATTGTGCACTACTTTCGAGCAACTGTCACGAGTACTGCATATTCCAACCAGAGCGTATAGTGCACTATGACCACCCACGACGATGAAGTAACCACACTTCCATTTGCAAACAAGTAGTTTACTGACAAAAAATGTTTTACATATCTGCTAGATGAATAACATGAGTGTGATTCTTTACAACGTGCTGAACCATCTGCCTGCATTGATGCTGTGTCACGCATGCTAGTACTTCAGACACCACCTTCTCCAGAAAACGTGTCCGCCACTCGCTTTTGCTTAGGACACCTGCATGGTCACCTCTGAGCATTTCAGCATAGTGCGCTCTCATTTCTTGCTTCACATAGGACTTTATAATACTCCAGGTGCCATCGATGAGGTTAAGCGATGGAGAGTATGGGGCGAGTCGCAGAAATGTCCCTAATCGATAAGGTTCCTACCAGAAATACTTACGCCAGGTCCGTGTGGCATGGCGCATTGTCGGAAATCAAACGACAGCTTTCGATAAATGCGGAACCGTTAGTATTAAGCAGGTGACACAGCCACTGAACACACCTATTCTTGTTGCAGCTGCCGCTTAAAACGGAGAAAGCTATCAAGCAATTCTTCGTCATGGCGCCTATTAGGTGTACATTCTGACCCCTACTATTCGCCATGGCATATTGCGCCCGAGTATCACGAAGTGAGAAGCCCCTGGTGCACCCGCAAGAAAGCTTGGAATTGGTTTCACCTATCCACACTGGTTGTCTTCCTTCTGCCTCCAAATTCATCAGCTGCAGCATGAATGATTTTCGTCGCTGCTTGTTCTCTAACGTGTTCAGAGACTCCGGAATAGCGTGCAACTTCTTCATGGTTATTAATCAGCCGAATCCAGCTGCGACAGGTTTTCACATTCACATTAAGCATACCAGCAACCTGTTTCCAATCCGCTCCTTCCTCATAAGTTTTCATTATTCTGCTCTTCACTTCCATGGAATGGTGAGCATACGGTCCTCATAGTGCCATCACTTTTCGGTAAACTGCACGTTCACAGTCTTACTGAAAATTTATTTCCCTACAGCTCATATTCCAACCCCCCCCCCCCCCCCCAAATTGCCTGTGTATTGGGCTCGACCGTTTGCCTCTGTCCTACCTCGCGAAACTGGCTGTCTCATTGACCCAAATCTGGTCAGCTGTTTGCGGTCAGTCATATGCCTGTCCGCGTTGCCTATTCGTCATTGCAGCAAGACCCCGTGTGCAGGTGTTTTTTCCTGGTGGCAACAGAACATAGCTGTCTCCCTACGGTGACTTGTGATACATAAGGGCTATGGACTGTGGAATCTACGAATCGCATAGGCTCTGGAGCCAGGTGTTAATCCGTGAGGGGGTGTATATCACCCTTGCGTCCAGGGGCAAGGAACGCATGAATCTGATGGTATTTTGTTCCCCCTGCAGCACACCGGTCAGATTCTTAATCTCGGTTGCATCAGTGGTGTTAACCAAACCTGTAAGGTAGATGGAAGCGGACGATGTAACGCAACCTTCAGATCGAATGCGGTTGGTAACAACCCCACCACACAAACCCAGTGTTTGAAAGCACACTGCGGGGAGTCCATGTTTCGGTTAAGGTTGCCATCAGCATCGGAACACACCATAGGATTATGGTACTAGGTGAATTCAATGTGGCAAGTATGGTGTATGCGCTTAGGCGACGCGCTTTACTCTTCAGTTGCGTCTGTACATTTGATAACTGGCAGGCCGGTCTTTCCGTCATTCTACCAGTAAGCGAAAGCACGCTAAGAATTTGTTGTTCGGCTGCAACTCATTTCTACTTGGGCAAGTGAAGCTTCTCACACTAATAATTTCATCAAAGAGCTTGAATTCTGTAATCAGATCCAAAGGTGAACGTACAACGGACAAGTCACCTGCAACTGAGCTGTTTCCACTGCTTCTGGGTGGGGGGGGGGACGACCAGAACCTGTAAATCGGTCACGATGATACGGGCTCGGAGATAAATGCAGTACGATAGAAAAATAGTCGGGTAACCCGTACCTCGGATGCTTCCGCCAAAATGCTGGAAGGAAAGCAGTAACTCTGGATGCCTCAGGGAACACAGGCGGTGCGTTGCAAAATGCACGGTCACTGCCGTCATTGCCACCAGGCTCAGCGATCCTCCGTGGTGAGCTGATTGGGCTTGGTGTTCAGAGCTTAGTGTAGAGTTACAGTAATTGTACAGGGATCTTCCATAAGTTGAACACCGAGCCGAAGGCTGTCGGTTGACCATGTGCCTAGTGAACATACAGATGGCATTAGCAGATTTGTGCACGGCATTCCAGATATGTGTCCAATGCGCCTCAACATCTGTGAGTAGAGAGCTGTTCAGAATAGGTGGCGAACTCCGAAAGGCATTCAGCATATTTGAAACAACAAGTTCATCCACGTCTAGCGGTATCCGACGGTGCTGCTAGGTGCCAACAAAATGCAAGACGATTCCAGTACACACAAGCGCGTAATCAGAAGTGAGCTAAGTAATTCAACTTGAACTGCTGTCTATTAAACAGCCTCGTCAATGGTGCTCCATCACCATGTAGTCCGTCTGTATACACGATCGCGAGCAGCACAGATCTGTGGCGATCGACCTCCTCAATCCCGTAGCATAAAGGTAACGAGCTTGTCTCGTAATCTGACGCCGCAGGTTCGAGCCTGCTTAGGGACCGGGCGACTCTAGAAAAATGCTTAGCCCACGTGCGACCGGTGATGGTTGCATGGCAGCATGGTGTCCGTACTGCGTACCGACGTATTGCTGATGCCTTTCTTTTTCTTTCTTAATCCGTCATGCGAATACTATAGCAATCCAGACTACCGACATCTTGTTCCAAAGCTTCGAGCCTACCAACCGGTGCGCTCAGGTCCCCGATGAGAACCACGATATACTTGCAATGATTCTTATGGAGTAGGTCGGAGAGTTGACGGTAGAACCCATTTTTGGCTGAGTCCGGGCTACAGCCAGTGGAAACATGCACTGTTGCGCCAAACAAACAGTGTTTGGTTGCCTCGCGGCTGCATAGTCATATGGAGACTTGTACTTGTATTGCACAAGACTAGTTGTTAATTAGAATCCAAACAAATAGCGCTGCTTCTGCGCGCACAGTAAACACAATTCGTATACCAGCCTGGTCCACGACTTCTTCACTTATGTCTCCCGATAAGTTTGGCGTGCATATGTTCTGCAAACGATCCCAGGACTAGCTAGATTCATGTCCAAGTGTGTTGTGCGTACATAGAGCTTTCCAGTTACCCAGATAAGGAAAGGGGATTAATTTATGTAACCCGAGCCAACGCCTAAGTACTTAAAGCTCTTACTCGCAAAGGAGTGAGGCGATTAACGTATATTGCGAACCGTCGTGAGCCGATAACACGACTTTCGAGTGACGACAAACTACCTATGGCGCCGGAACAGTACGAGTATAGCAGTAAAGGGGCCATGAAACGTTTCTTGAAGCATCCGACTCGTTCCTGAGTGCGAATGCAGTCGACAGCCAAGTGGCTCAAACGCCTTCTTAGTGGTCGATGGTAGTCCACACAGAAGCGTAGTGATCGTGGTTGTTCATCCACCCTCCGTTAGGTACTTCCTTCCGGTTAAAAAGTGGGTGGTCACTGACACTATATCCGGGAACATTGGCTTTGTGGTATTTAATACATAACCAGATGGCCAGCCCCGAACTTCCCACGCTCTGAGATGCTGCGCTGATTGCCCACGGCGGCCTAGCACGCACACCTGCGGAACAAGCAAGACTCATTCCCGCATACCCTCAGTATGAAGGTATTCCTCGAATCGAAATCTGCGGGAGCACGCGACGGAAGGCAACGAGCCCATAAGCCGCTCCCTGTATAGACATCCCATTCTCAACCTCGTCTTGCATCACTATTTCGCTACCCACAACACATCATGGTATCACCGCAACATTAGTATGCGCCTAACTGCGCTTTCACTATAATCTTGGGATTTTATGGTTACACCTTACCAACCTACGGGACTTGCTGAACACTCACTGCATTGCCCCTACTAAACAATACTTGATATAACTTTTACACGTTGTTTTGAGGCGCAATGCAGGCTAGCCGTGGAACAAGCACTAGGACAACTCATATAGCAACTGCATTACAATCTTCTTGTCCACGTTGACACCTCGCCCATCGTAATCGCAGGACGCCAGGAAGATTTCTACATTGCTATCATTGCACCAGTGAAGGTGTCGATGTCCACCGGTGCACGTGCGATTTCGCGGTGTGAGCAAAGTAACCAGTGGCCTCCGCGCTTCAATGCGCCACTCGTATTGTGCAAATTGCCCCCCTGCACGTCAAGTGTCCACAGCACGCGATGGATCGTACGGACAGGCGCCGGGGTTTAGCTTAGTAACACGGATTGTCGGCCGTGTCAGAATGCGAGTAGTCAGTGCCCCTATTCGATAACAGGCTCCGTTCTAATGATGCTGTGCATCGCGCTCGAATTCCTTATCATACACTGACCCCGTTTCCTCTTAGACTGCCGTGGGTGACCTCAGATACTGATCAGTTACTAGCCCCATCCCCCGTAATGTAATCCGTCACCGCCCATGTGACAAGTCGCACACGAGCAAACTCCGGGTTGTAGTGATTCCCCTACACCTCCGTACCCTACACATACGTACACGTTGCTATGTCTACTACGCATTCGACATGCTATTGGCTGACATCGTTTAGCGAAGGAAGCAGCCGCACGACGGTGCGCGCATGTCACAGTCGCCTGGCTCAACTTAGTTCCATCGGACGCTGGTAGGGCTCGAAACTGCAACTCGACTGTTGCTAGTTCTTGGTTGAGACCACTGAGCTACAGGGAATGGCAGCGACTATCGTAAATAAGCTATTAGATATGATATAGCGCCGCTCACTATCCACTGACTTACACGTTACTGCCGTGCAAAGGACAGGGTGGCCCCCTGACCATGCGACGTGCTTACCACTTAATCCGCCAATTAACTTATGGCACTATAAGCAGGTTAGACTGCGTACTGATTGCGGAGGAGTAGTAGGGCAAGTTGAATGGTATAGGTAGAAATTCATCACATCTAGACTCACTCAGACAGCCGTCACACGCCCGTAAAAGCAATGTAGGCGCGTTTCATCCTTTCGGGAATCCTCAGCAGTGCGCATTCCATCAGACCCTGCTAGGGCTTGTACCCGCAGCTCTACTGTTGCCAGTCCGTGGTTGAGACCATTGAGCTACGGGGGACGGCAGCGACTATCGTAAATAAATTACTAGATGTGATATACCGTCGCTCTATAGCCACTAATTTACACGTTACTGCTGGGCTGAGAGCAGGGTAGCCCCCTCAGTACGCAGACCAAACTGCTTATAATGTCATAATTTAATTGCCAGATTACGTTTGCTAAGATCACCGCTTGGTAATGAGGCTATCCTGTCCTCTGCAGGGCAGTAATGTGTAAGTCAGTGGATAGTGAACGGAGCTATATCACATGTAGTAACTTATTTACGATGATCGCTGCCGTCCCCCGTATCTCAGTTGTCTCAATCACGGATTGACAACAGTCGAGTTGCGGGTTCAAGCCCTACCAGCGTCCGATGGAATACGTGCTGCCGACGATTCCCCAAAGGATGAAATGCTCGTGCAGTGCTTTTCCGGTCGTGTGACGGCTGTCTGCGTGAGTCTAGATGTGATGAATTTCTGTATATACCATTCAACTCCCGTACCACTCCTCTGTAATCAATTGAGTTCATCGGAAGGAGCAACCTGTTAGCATAACGGATGAAGTAGGTATCTGGTTAGCTCGATTTGTTACTTGTATGGTTTATCATGACTCGGAAATTTTATAGTTAACGTGTTATTTTCTTCCAAACCGGCTGCCATACATCAGTCGAAGAACGAACATTCGACTGCTCTTAAAGAGCTCAACAGCAATGAACAACTGCTGTTTTCCAGACCAAATAAAGCAGCTGGTATTGTCCTGATAGATAATCGGATTATATCGAATAATGATCACTTTAAAATAGCAAGAAATGGTTTTTAACAGGATACACTTAATTTAGGTATTTCGTGTGTTCTCGTCGTCTGTTTACGCACATTTGTGAAATTATCTCTTTGCGTACAAAATGGACGCAATGTACAGTTATTTATTTCAAATGAAACCCTCAATAACCTTACCAAGGTAAGGCGAGACGGGCCGTAATCTCAGTCTGCTTACACTGTTTGGGCTTTAGCTGCCGAATATCTGAGGCTTCGGCGCACTGAAGCAATCTGGCATTGCTCTGCCCGAGAAGATCGTTTCCACCAACTCATTTAGTCGCTCGCAACTTGTATCGTTATCTTTGGGGTGTAATTTATCAGTACCACCGAAGTTGTGCTACATAATAGGGATTGAAGCAAATTTCGAACATTTGTATGAGCAACTGTGTAGTTTGATACCAGTAACCAACGACGCATGCGGTTGGTCAAAGGCTAAGGCAATGGATTTACCTAACCACTTTTGCGTTGCCGAAATTAGAAGGCAGAGTTTTAACCATGGAACACTGGGAATCATTGGAGAATCTACGCCAAAATGAGAAAGGGGTAATAATGAGTCCTGACAACGGATCCGGAGTGGTCATTATTGGAAAACGAGATTCTGTTGAAAACAGTACAGACGAAGCTTGCAGCCATTAGCTGCTTCATTCGCGACCTGACGGGTCGCTTTAAAACAGAACACATTGAAAGATCCATAGTTCGTGAATTAAAAGGTTACTGTGGGCTGGATTGATTGATGCGAAGGCCATTACACAACTGCGCCCGTGTTGGACTCGACTTCTCCATATGTATGGTTTGCCGAAGATACACAAGGAGGGCTGTTGCGGGCCAGTCAAATATTCCCACAAAAACGCGCCAGAAACCCCGGCAGAACGGCTGTGGAAAGCGAGGTTCATTTCCTCCTCACAACGTAGCAGAGTTAAGCCACTCCGAGATGCGGCCCAACTGCGTACCTTTTGACAATGGTCATTTACAAACTACCACCTCGTCGTGGTGGCAATTTTCCCTAACTTAATAACCCATAGCATTGGCTGTGATTCGCCCTACGCGTCCAAACCTATCCACGGTAAATGCGCCGTATCACAAGCTGGCACCTTGGATAACCGAGCTGATCGAACCTATCCCATGTGAGCTAGCCGGGTTTGCCCTCAAGGATAAATTGGAATTTGTCGACAACATCTGGCGTTTAAAGGTAGACGGGTACTCCATGGTCTCTTATGATGTATGTTCACTGTTCACCAACATCTCGTTGGAAGAGATATTAGACATCCTCGGTGCTTTCGCTGACAAAGTTGTGTTTCCAGCACATCACTTCAAGTCTTTACTCCGGTTGTGCACCGAACAAAGGTCGTCGCCTTGAACGAACTTGCGTGCTAATCGCTCACTTGTGCACACGTGATTTTGCATTGTTGCTCAGAGATTATTTTGTCGCACTCCTGTGGATCTATACTTCTTCGTCGTGTTTTTAAAAGCCCCCACATTGTGTTACTACTTTCTCGGGTACACTCTAGTGCATTCTACATTTACCCTGAATTCTAAATTCCGGGCATTGTTTCGCCGATACCCAAGCGCCAAAAGTTGCGTAACTCCAACCACCGAAGATATTGTTTGGTCCCACTCGATAGACTATTGCAACGGCTTTCGAACGAACTCCCACTCGTTAAAATCTAACTTTATTTGGAGCAGCCACAGGACTCACAACAGATGCACCTGGCGCGATCATTAGGCCTAAGCACGAAAAATCGCAATCACAACTTCGTCTAATCTGCCCTAGGTTCACGCTGACACGCTCGACTGGCACGCCAGAGAGGACAGTCTGCAAGTACACAACTGCAAAGGGAACACTATGACCTTGGCGTCAACGTCAGTACCAGACCAGCTTTTACCATCGAGCGTGAGTCATTGTAATAGTTCGTAGCATTTGCTCAACAAGTGCGAGGCCCCATGCGCCACAATTTAAAGATTTATGTGGATCATGTGCTAAATTTGTTAAGGGGGCATTCCGTGCCGTAACTGTTGGAAGACCTTACATGCCAGATGCCTCCGGGTTACATCTAGGCAGGCCGTTATTAAACAAACCAGCTTCCCTTGGGTGCTGCATGGAATGCAAATCTATCCCACTGCTAAAAAGTGTGCTCCTGCTATCTCATAAGTACGACGCGCTACTAGCCAAGTTTGAGGAAATAGTGACCACCAAAATCATCACGGTTGGGGTTAGCATAGCGGACTGTGTAACTCAAGCCTCTGCAGTGCTACTCTTATTCTAAGGAGAATGGCTAGTAACACCGTAAGCAAACTGACACAGAACCCAGAAAAGCAACTGCTGTTCCACATTTGACTAATGAGGTTTCCAGTTCGATCGGGGTATCTACAAGTAATGCTATTTCTAATCTCCCCAATGGAGTGTCATAGAAAAAGAGCAAGCAGGGTACTAACGAAACTTGGGTTACGGTTGCTTCCAAGAAGAACCGTCATTTGAAATTAACATCCCCCAACATTGGATCGACAACTGAGGAGTGCGAGCGGAGGTTCTTCTGGCACAAACACCACCTGTTTCCTGCGGCACATCCCCGAGTATTTCAATCACTAACCGCGCCTTGTAGAAAGGCGTAAAGAAACAAGAACCTGTACTAGGCGTACTGTGCTCTAATGTCCCAGAATCCAAAGTTGACATCAATAAGACGCAGACAGTTGGATGACCTCAATCAATGGGACATTATTAGTAACCTAATGGGAGTTGTACTGAAACCGGTACACGTAGTGAGTATTACGCGACCACCCAACCAACTCTAAACATTACAGAGATCCAAGACTACTGTGCGTTGTGCTGAGCCCATCATTGAAGTAGAATCAGTTCTACTGTCGACCAGGTGGACTCAGAGATGACACATGCTCCATCCCGTAATCTTTCTATGACTTCAACCTACGGGGGCGAAGCGGTCATCGAGTGTAACCGCTACTTTAGCTGGACTACCGGAAGGAACTTTAACCAAAACCTTACTATTCCTATCATACGGTTCCTGAAACCCGAGCGATGTATGGCGATGAGTCAGATCTAACACTTACGCCCAGTCCGCACCCGAGATAGCATATTCTTCCAAACCACAGTGCTTGCTATTATACGGCCTGCCATGAACAACCTGCATTATAAAGATGTGCATCGAATCCCAGTCTCACGCTGCGTACCTTACCGAAGTACAAAGGATATGGCCCAGTGCTTGAAGTGTTGGGCCTAAAGTCTAAACATACCGTAGCCCGGCTGCTAAAAAGCGCTGTACCCTATTTCTCTATTCCCAGACTACCGTGTGTCTGACGCTTCTGCATTGCGTAAGACAGTCTCAGAGGACAGAATAGACCTCCTAGAGATGATATACACAACGAACCAAACGAGATGAATCCCATAAAAGTATAGTGCACCAGTCTGCTAGTCGGCGCCTACTGCATGCCCAAACAAACCGAGTAGTGAAGACGATATTTAGACAAACCAGAACACACCTTACACTGCGTAACACGCACGAATGCTATTCAGACGACTTTCTAGGCTAGAGGTATCACTTGATGAAGCGGGCAAACCCTTATAGTCCACTATTACAGACGAGCTGAACAAACGAGCTGAGTCGCAGGCGCCACTTACATGGTCGACTCAACATGACCGATTGTAGTTCACACAACCGCTGAAACATTCGCGATTAAAGAGCGAGAACACACATTCCAAGTAAGGCATTCTTAAGACGGCCCCAAGGGTTCTTCGAGTCATCGGTCACAATATTCGCGGCTACGTCTGGTTGCGAATCGGGTCTCAGCAGCGGAGACAGAACCCTACTGAGCGATTTGCAGTCCGAAACGTGGTTGCACCCAAGTAGGCACTGTGCTGAGGTTGAGATAGTTGATTGTCAATCATCCGGAACGACCGCCCCAGCAAAGCGGAGTCCTACTCTACGACCGAAGCGTCTAGACACCCTTCCTCACGTTGTCTTCAATCACAGGTCTTCTAATGCTGATCTAGAAACTCACAGATCAACGCAAGACTCACTCTGTTGCCGTCTGCCCCCCGGCTAAACAATAACAAGCGACACGCGCCGTAGTTCTCGTTGCTCGTTCTACTTTTACCCCTACCCATCTCGCCTCTCCTTCTGGCAATCCGCCGTGCGGAGCTTGGGATTCTCCCGTGCGTTGTCATCCCCGCTGTGAGCCTTAGTACACAAGGAGGTCAAACTCGCGACACTGCACGGTAGACAGCACAACATTACACTCATCTCCCTGAGGCGTCAATATACCAGGGATCGTGGAAGTTATATCGGGCACAGTACCAATGACACGTTCTTCAAGCAGTTTGCATGACCCGTTTCGAGTAGCGCTACATATCCCCAACTCCTCGTATCCAAATCATGTCTCCCTATACCCAACCCACTAATTCCAGCAGCAGAACACAGCGTTCATATTGTATTACCTATTACATGCTATGCAAGAGATGAACACAGCGTTCCAATGGTCGCCATATCAACATTATTGCGACTATTTGTACTACTATACCTATTAGCGTCTCATGGCCCATGTAAGTAATAATGTTTTTACTATGTTTTGTTAGCGCGCCAGCTTATCATCCTGAACACCTCCGTAGACGATCACTTACGCGTCACACTGGCCCATCATACGCTATAACATCCCTTGAAAAGAACTCCGCGCGAGATATCTGATTGGGAATTCCCCTCAAACAACCCGTCCCCTTGACAACGTTTGTGACACGAGTTTCGTTGAAAGAATACAGCGACATCGCAACAGAACGTCAGGACCAAGCCCCATTTTTTCCCGCACAAGCGTCACAATTCTAAGGAGCAGGCCTCGAAGGTGCCTGTGGCGAGATCGTGCTACACTCTACGCGGAGGTAAAACCCGGATCTCAGAGACTTGGGTCGCGCAATTATCCTGGACCCATTACGCAGCACATTCTTGCACTACACTTTGTACGCAAAGGACATCAACAGTACCTAGCAAAGAATTCTATGGGCAAAGAACAAACTACTGTTAGGTACATCGAGGCGGGACATCTCTCGAAAGAGACGGGGGGGGGAACACACACAGAAGATCTAAGCGGCGTGAGGAGAGCGCCTAACTGATCTATTTTCTTCACTCGCGCACACGGTCGTGGGTCATATAAGGTGCGCGAGAACACACACACCGACGAGCAGCTGGTACTCCTGAGGACACGCGCGTATCTCTTCACTCCGCAATTTCATTATCTATGCTACGACAGCAGCCCTGTGACACAGTACCCAGAGAAGCGTCCTCGCACACTCACTAGATCGCATGGAGTTTCTACAGCAACATCATAAGTTTTCTACTCAGACTCCAGCTTCTGTGCCTCAAGGAGGTTCCGCACTTGCCGGCGATCTACATCGGCCCCGATGGGGACGCAGCTACCAGCTTCGTGCACTCAAAAGCACTGGAAGGAATCGAGCGCTCGACGCAAGCTAGCTGAACCACAGTCCAAGTAACAGTAAACCTCCCTACAAGTATGATATCGATATCCTCCTCTCAGTTCCACCCATCTATTGGTAGCTTAACATTATAACCCCGCAATTGAGTGAAAGTCGATTAGCACGTGCTCAGTAGCCAAGGCCAAAGCATCACCTATGTGACTCTCGACTCCTCTGCTGTAGCCTCAAGACGAAGCTGATGAGTGCGCGAGTGTGACGTCAACACTGGAGGGGGGGCTGGGGATGTATAAGGGGGGGGGGGGGGGCGGAATACCTGGAAAAACAGCAACAATCGGTTGCCAGAGCCTGAGGCACAGCGGGGGTGGCGTGCGCGGCTAGCACACTAGCGAGATGCTATAGAGTAGCGCGAGCGTCAAGGCGACTGCACAGCTGGCCATCGAGGTACGCTTGGATCTGCGACACGACAGCTGAGATTAGATGGGACTGCGGACGCTTGACGTCATTCGGAGCCTGGGGAGAATCTCGCCATATTACATTCTAGTGGTACATAGTATCAGACTCGGATGAGACACACTTCCTAGCGTTCGCGGATTCTAGGTGCTACAACTTGCTTCCTCCATGCGGATAGTCTTACATAGTGACCTGTTAGGGCGATGGCAGCTCTATAACATCGACAGCATGATATTATCCCACAGAATGTGAATAGGCGCTAATTGCGGAAGGCCCGCCAGGGCACTGAGGTTGACCGCGCTTAATTCCCTGGCTGCTTATACGATCAGGACTCTGGCAACTGCTTATCTCCGCTAGATCTTTCCCTGTTTTAATGCTAAGATGTCACTGCAGATCAGTGTAGCGACATAGCTATACCGACAAGTAATACTGAGCACACGATGCGAGACTCCAGCAGTGACACATGATAGTGAGTAGCACTAGTAATGAGCGCGTTAATACGGCGAGCATACGATGAACCTACTATCGTCTAGCGCTAGAGAGCAAGTGCACGCGTCACACTGCGTCACATCACGCCAGGAATAAGACGTGCACTGATACATGCGAGTGGAGTGCGCATCCTTGCTAGAACGAGCTCTTCATCTCAGGTAGCGATAGACAGGCTGACACTGGTATTCGCGTGAGCGAGACGTTGTGCACAGAACTACAGCTGCTGAGGGAGCACGCGCAGACGCGTACGATGCCACTATCTCCAACACTTCTACGGCGTGCCCATCATGTCGTCTCAAGAGCTGTTCGTCGATCATCGAACACATCATATAGGTAGAGCGTCAAATGCGTGAACCCCTACGTGCGCATCGCACGTAGGCATATGCATCCCCTGGGGAGTATGCAGCAGGGGGGCGAGAAACACAGGATGATCGTTGGTCATACGATCAGCGAGACTCCTTCTCACCGGAGGAGTGCAACTCAAGAAATATCGAGCTGCCAGCTGCATCCTGACGCGAGACTCTAGACGCTGCATTTCGTCTATAAATGGAAACCGTCTATAGGCGGGATGACACGGTTCTCAGAAGGATCTAGTACCGAGACATCTCTGAAGAAAACTCACAAACCAGCATTTGCCGAGCTCCAATCGCATCGAAATAAAACACAATCCTTTCAACCTAGTTCTAACTCCTACAAAGCTAGGGACGAAACACACGATCAGTAACAGCCGTCACGGCATCATGCTCGCATAAATCTATAGCTGCTTTTAGCCTACGATCACGATTGTACCCAGCCTTGCCGAACGCTCATCCTAATATCTTCATGCGTTCAGAGACACTCTGCCCCCAACTCGGCATCATTGTAACAAAACGATACGTGGACCGCTGTGGGTATGTCATGTGTTGTCGAGGAGATTGGGGTACGAGTAACTTTATACTACGCGAGGCTTCTAACAAATTCTCTACAATATAACACAGAGGCCGGTACAATAAACACCCGAACGACAAATGCGGATGCATAATGAGTATTTATAGGCGCTGTGAGAAAGACGCGTCAGAATCTCACGCAGGTCATTTCTCCTCTCTATACTCTCAATGACGGCGATGCCGACTCCACCAAATACGCTTTTCAGGGATCACCGCAATGTGAATGTTTCGGCAATATAAGTGTCCAGCCTAAGGGGACGTGTTGAAACGCTGTAGTCTTGTCTGTGTAACCCGTGTCATACAACCCTTGTTCGCAAGATGTGCGTGCAATTACCGTCGGTTCAACTATACTCTACCACAGAGGGCATGGTCTTCAGTGGGATAGGGGCAGGTCCGCGATTGGCACCAGGCGAGCTGAGATTATTCACTTGGGGAGAGTCCACTGTCTGATAGCAGCTCAAACTGAGTAGTCCGGTCATAACAATAACAGGGGCTCCTGACTAGTAGATACTGCACGACACGTTCGTTGTAGTTAGTGAAACATTATCAAGACATTTTGTACCGACGCATATACTCAGTAATATACAAACAACTGTCTGTGGCATTAACGACGATCTCCCGTGGTAGATGGTCAGGGTGGTAAACTGATAGAATTGCGGCATGAGCAACACAGACGAAGCTAGACAAGTAGTCCCGCCGGTTCTCAGGGGCACAGAAAATAAAGCCGAAAATGGCAATCTAGGAATATATCTGAATAACTGCAAATGGCGAGCGAACTTAGCCTATCCCCCAAATAAATTTCAAACTATTAGTTGGGTAATACTGATTATTTTTCTTATGTTAAAAATTTAATAATTTGTTTCACACACATTTATCTCTTGCACATATAACAATTGCAGAGCCGACTTTTCACAACTGTACACACACATCTCTCTATTTCTCTTTATTTTCCATTTTTTTGTCACATAATACACAACTTCTAACACATCACACAGTTTTTATTCTCACTTTCACCATATTTTTCTGTTTTGTGATTTTTGTGACACGTACACTTAATCATTTTTGTTATTTGTAATGGTTTTGTTTGTGTTGTTTTAAATTTTAGTTGTTTAGAGAGAGAGTGTGAGTGTGTTTACTTTCGAACACTTTTTTGCAAATTTTTCTCATTTTTCGGTTAATACAATCCACTTCCACACACACACATCAAAATTGTTTGCATACTGTCTCACACACGACATACATCACACAACACAAACATAGCGCGACTTCATATCATTACACTTACACTTTCTTTTCACATGTTAAAACAACTGATTCAGATTAGACTTAATGACAGCTAGGGATTTTTTGTAATTGTTCGGATTTTAACATTATGTTATACTTATACAGCATATTTTGAGTGACACACACATTTCGTTACACACACACAACACCTCACTTTCTTCTAGTGTTATTACGATTTCATTATATCGCTTGGTAAGCGACGATTCGTTCGGTGCAACTAATCGACTATTCAACCACATAAAATATAGCTTAGAGTTATTTTGTCTAAGAGTTGCAAACTTTAATCTATGGAGCGTAACAACACATGTATTCTTTAGTAACATTCGGAACGATGATTTCTAGCTCAGCGGTGTGTGCTTCTAAAGAAATACCTTATAGAGGCGTTGAGTGTCGCACAAGTTACAGATCGGAACCACTCAACGGTACATAACACAAGATGCGCATACAGCGTAACTAACATAGTTTATTAGAGGCATAATCCACATTGTGTTTTTGATACACATCACATCTTGACACAAGAGTCTTAACTTGATACACTATTCCAGGCATGGGGTACAAGAGGCTGCGGAATAAAAAAGCCTTTACTGTTTACATAAGGGATAAACATATCTAATGCCTGACTTCATACCCGATGCGCGAGTTGTCCAAAACGTCATTCTCAGCCTTGTTGACAACACACATGCACTACTACATGACCAAAGACATCATCTTACACAAAGAAATTCATTAGATGAACACATGAGTTCACTGGGATGGTCTCAACACCTTGCACTTTGGTGCGCGCGCGTGTACACACTGATCATTGTGACGCCGCCAAGACATTTTTCTCTCTTCTGACTAGAGGGGACCGATTGGTACACAAGGAAACTGAATATTTGGTATGGTTTCCACAGTACCACACAGTAAGCTTCTTAACACACATTACTTCTTCATACACATATTAGCGACGGCACACACACACTACTCACAGGTGTAAGCTGATGATTCTTCTAACAATTTTTTTGCCGACCTTACATATTAGTTATTTTAGAACACATGTTGTAATCTTATAACACATATTGTGGTATACTCTTTTACCCAGGCGACACTGATCCCTCACATCAATCACCGATATATCCATGCACAGCTGGCGCTAAGTACATTATAGCTACAGGACACACACACATATCTTCTGCTGATGAGTGTAGTTGGGGGGGGGGGGGGGGGGGGGGGGGGGGGGGGGGGGGTGGGGGTGGGTGGTGGTGGGGGGGGGGGGGGGGGGGGGGGGGGGGGGGGGGGGGTGGGGGTGTTGTTGTTGTTGGGGGGGGGGGGGTCTATATCTCATGGGAAAGGGGGGGGGGCTACAGAATCACAGGACATAGTCTAGTTAGTGGGGGACAGAATTTTTGTCTAGCTATCATGCGGTCTAATTACTCACGGGGGTACGACTCTAACACACAACAGAGAAGAAGTGGTCCTGCGACATTACAATACCGAGATGCTAGCCCTCAGTGAGCTGTGTGGCTGTCTCACTACAATTGTGATGGCAGGGATGTAATAAGTGGTTTAAATCGAGTGCTGGAATAGCATGATTTAGGTCCACACAGCAACCCACGGCGTAAAACGTCCCACTAAAAATGTCAAACACTAGGAGCCGCTGTGCTAATGACAAAGTCGAGAGCAGCAGTCCCTTGACTATGTTTGGTCACCTGACGTTGGGGATGGCTCCAAGGCCATGATATCCCCACTTTAGCCATTGGTGCCGATGCTTGCAAGACTGCATGTATCAACATGTGAAGGCGGATTTTAACCGAGCGCGAAGTAGTTTCTGGCGGAAATCACGGTTTGAAGTGTTCCCGAAAGCTCTCTATCAAAGCCCCACGACTGTGACTTCTCCTCCTTCGATGCGTTTTTGAACCGTCCGACGCCGAGACTTTCCTAGGACCAACACACTGAGATCCTTGTCCGAGAAAACAGCGTTGCAGCTCCCTGGGTCGCAGAGCTTATAGGATAGATACCATGTCGGTAAATCCAAAATCGAAAGAGCAATTGACACATTTAGCGCCACATTGAAGAAAAGGCGAGACATGATGTCTTTGACGCGAGAATCCGTAAAGAGCTTGTCAAGATCGATGTGAAACGGTTACGTCTCTGGGGCTCTGATCACATTCGCCAAACGTTTGATGTCACAGCGTAGAATAAACATCTTGGCGTAATTTGACTCATTAGATCGTTTTGAAGAACCAAGAATAGACGGAGCTCCAGTACCGAACCCTTGGCACCCACCGGTCGATCGCGTGATTTATAGGTCTGCGCTGGAGCATTCACGTACTATACTCTTCATGGCCTAGACCCTGTGCGCAAGAAAATTGCAATCCACCCGGGGAGAAGGGCCGTAAGCACATCCTTGTATTTGGAGGCGAGAAGCATACGACCATCTAACCGTCGCATGCCTTAGAGAATTCACGGTATAAGCGCCACATCACACTTCTGCACCAGGCGTCCTATAATTTCGTCCAAACTGTCTCTTTGCTAACATAGTATTGGTTGTGCACGACCGATCTCTGGCACAGTCGTGTTTGCTGCTGAGCATGGCACCGAAGAGCCGTCCATATGATACATGAGTGCAAATCGGCAATGAGAGCACACCCATACCAATTTAAGAAAGAAGAACTGTGTGGTCCCCTGCGTCCGATAACTTAGCTATGGTCGCACGTACCTACCCACCCCCCCTATTGTAAACTGAGGCGTGAGTTATGCGTTCCAGTCTTGTCTCAACAACCTCTCCACATTGCAAGAACGTGCCGCTTCGTCGAGGCAAATGCCGAAACAAGCGGCGCCAAAAGTTCCAGCAGCCAAAATAGTAGCCCGCCTAGAGCAGTTTTCTCATCACATGGATGTATGTCGTAAAATTTTCATGAGTGAATCCTGGTGTGGACAAACCATAGGTGCCACAAAGCTACAGGAGAACGCACGGGACGCAGATGAAATGTTGGTGCATATTGTTGTGTGCAAAGAACATTAGCTTCCTTTAAGCAGTCGCGATTTAGAATCCATGCCGCTGCTTTGAGAGAGCGGGAGGAATCCTAATTTTCCAACCTCTCTGCACACGGCTGCTATACAAAACGTTGCATTGTACAGAAGCTTAAAGTGGGCTTATATTCGCGCAAGCGCACTCAAATCTGCTCCATATCTCTCAGGCCCTAAAAAAAGCTACTGATACTTGCGATAAGGCTAACTTTTACATATTTTTTCCCCTTTTTCTTTTTTTTTCCTCGGCGCATTAATTGCTGAGTGGTTACAGTGCGACAACATATGCTCCATTTAGTTAGCTACCCTCTACTTAACTACTCGGACTCAGGATATCCGGTTTTGTGGGTATAACCGCTATAATCCATTCCTAGTCGCCCGTACATTACACCCCACATTCAATGCGTCTTTGTAGCCGTCCCTACACAAATTCTCCCCAGTAAACGAACCCGATATAAATGATGTCATATGTTTTTTTAAAACTGATATCCATATGTAGTTTCAACGCGAGTCGCTGCTTACCATCACCAGGACAAATATCGAGAGTTGCATCCTCGTGTTAGGAAACGGCCAAAGTCCACGAGCTCTCTGTCTTACTCAAAGATCAAAACTAAAATCATCAAAATCAAACAATCGCGGTTCCAAAAAAAACAACAAAGCTCAACAAAATCAAAACTCTCATGAAAACCCCGTTCACGTCAGGGATACATAACGAAATCGTAACCGGTATATCAGGAGTTCTCGCCATTGTATTGTGTAGATTTCCCGTCCTCTGGGATATTCAGCATGGCAAAGGTGGACATGAATGCAACGCAGATCCGCAAACACATTACTATGAATCACCTCAAACAGCAGCCTAGAGACAGAAGTAACAGGATCTAATGACAAGATTCCTTCGCGAAACATACGATCACAAAATCTCTCTTCATTAAGATGACAACCTAATATCCAAGGTCTTAACAAAATAATACGGATGGCACCTGTTTATGTTTCACATTCTCCCCTTCTTCTCATTCCCAACTTTCTTGATTCTCTCTCCTAACTCTGGCGTGGGAGGCGACAGGCGGCGGAGGGGGCATAAGCCGTGAGGAACAACAAAAGATACTTACAGTTTCCGCTCTTAGAAGATTTTTTCTCCATCTCAATAAATCATTTTTCTTCTACTAGGGACAAAACTATGGAAGCCCGTCCAATAAGTTCCCGATACCGATAATACAGGGACGGAAAACACCAACAAACCCATCCACTCAAAAACAATCAAGATCGAAAACATGCCAATAAGACATAAAATATTCAAACGAGAACAGCAATCAAATAACTTTCAGCCATTTTTTGAAAAAAAAAAAATAAAAAAACAACAAAAAATTACACTGGAGAAACAATCACATGAAGAAACGAACAACCCTTTAAAATACAGAGAGAAAAAAAGAATCCCGCCAAGACGTCCCCCAAAAGAAGCCAAGAGTAACTAACCCCACCTCACTTCTACCATCATTCCAGCGGGCCACACGACACTATGGTAACTAGAGTACGACAAACGAATAACACGCTGGGCTTTATTTGAATCAGCCCTTACTCGACCGATCTATCTCCGTGGCTAACAACAAAGATGAAGGCGGGGGTGCACAACTCGGCGATTCGTTCGCGTAGGGCCGGTTCCATGTGGGGCTATCGTGCTGGGGCCTCTCTCGCGGCGACGATCTCACGATGCGAAGAGAGCTATCCCGGTGAGAGGATGTCGGCTTCTCGTGAGCCACCCCCATTCTCCCCAACCCCACCCCGCCCCCTCCTACCCACCATTGCAAGCGAAACCGTCCTGTCGTCTTCCATAAATATTTCACCGTCCATTCCCCCCGCACCCAAAGATACATAAACGCACACACGCGAAAAACACAACAACTCGTGAACATACCCGTAAGCACAGCAGAAAAAAGAAGCGCGATTTAAAGGGGAAACCAAGAACGAGAAAAGCAACGAAACGCGGCCACAGTTGCAGTCGACCT
>OX104064.1:185197351-185239280 GCA_944474145.2 Dicrocoelium dendriticum
GGTTGAGGTGTTGTGATTGTAGAGTGGAACACTTGCGAGAAATTTTTGGAGTTCGGCCTTGAATGCATCGCTGGGCGGATGCCGAGACGTCCAGTTTGTGTATATTAAAATCGCGTGAGATTAGAACATAGCTGTAAGTCGGGAGTAAGGTTTTTGTCAACGTCGATGTTAGGCGGGAATCCATCACTGGGTGGACAGTGGAGGAAATAAACGACCGCCGAAAGTGCGTATTATAGTATCTGAGACCCGAGTGACCCCATAGAGAATCGGTGACCCGTAGCTGCGGATCATTCAGTGGTTCGCAGTGTAAGTTGTTGGATGGTACAGGATTACGCCACCTTCCCTGCTAAAACCATCGATGCGGAACAGTGACATTCCCTGAATCGTTATCTCGGCATTCGTAAGTTCTGCATGCAACCAAGTATCGGTTATGGAAATGAGATCCCACGCGTTTGTTTACTGATGTAAACTAAGTTCAGTTAGTTTGTTGAGAAGATCTTAGACATTGTTAAACTTTGAAATAATTTGAAACACTGGTAACCCGGGTTGGTTCAATTGATTGGTGTACTTGCAGGAAAGCTTTTCGGCTCTCAGCAGCGAATCGAAGACATGTGGTTCGGATCAGAGATTGTGCCGACCGTTGTATAGACAGCCGCTAGGCGTTTTTGGTGGTATTATCGTTGAGTGGCTTGGAGTTGGGTCCGGCAGTAACGTAATTAGCCACCCCTGATAACTCATTTTGCACAATGCGTTAGGTGTGGCTACAGGAGTGCGTAGGCAGATCCTTACTTTTCCAGACCTGCTACCTGTGTGTGGTACAAATAGTGCCCACCTTTCATTTGTCTACTGAGATGGGGAGTTACATATGGCCATACTGTCGTTTGCCTTTCTGAACCGGAGTTCGGATGGCACTGTTCCGAAGTGACCGCCAGTGTTCCAGAAGCCGAAGTGTGATTTGTCTTGTTTGAACCAGTACCTTCATTATTACCAAGGAAGACATCAAAAGTAAGATGTAGCGAGCGAGCTCGTTCTCAGTGACTCATCTCCAGACTAGTACACCACCATGGGATGGGTTAAACAAAACCTCAATCAAAAAGGATGAATAAAGAAATTGAAGTGTCTAGTCAATATACCTAAATGGCCGGACTAAACAAGTTCAAATCAGGGGACATGGCGTGCTCACCATCGTTGAGGACAGCGCAGCCAAATGACCTGTACGAGTTTCTTTTGAGCATATAGCCCCTGATTTTGGACGCGGATAGCGATTAGCACTGCAGTAGCCAGTAGACTGCATCTGACCTTTCACTTGTGGTGTCCGGGTATCCAGTAGATGGGCTGAACTGCTTCTCGCGTATCGACCTGGTGATACTATTCAATGGGGGGCGACAGCATGGCACTCGTTACAGTCCTCCTTATACTACTTATTGGCCAAGAAGAACAATATTTCTGAACTCTTTCGAAGAGACGCCTGACAGTTCTCCCACTATACCTTGCTCGACAAGAACAAGAGAGGTTGTACACACAAAAAGAACACTCAGAGAGTAGCACTCTGTCCTTGTGTTGTTGATTCACAATAGGTGTTGTAAGTCTTTCGCAAGGGATAAGTTATCGGTCGACCAAGATCAATGGAACTCACTGGGCGTGCAGATGAGTGTTAAAGCCAAACCCATAAACTTATTACGAATTACTCGTCATCCGAACTCGCCACACTATGGAGAACCCAGACTTATTCGAGTAACACTAGAATCCTCCACCGACGTAGAAAACGTTTTGCTCTCCGCAACCGCGCTAAAACACGGATCCTGTGGGATACACATCTATTCTGTTGTCCTTAGGAGAGCGCGACAATCAAAAAGCAACAACAAACAGGGGCACAGCAAGCTAAACCGGCTTAACACAATCTTCATACATGGTGTGCCAGAACATCCTTCTAACGATATTTAAGAGACCGGTGATACTGATAAATTACACCCCAATGATAACGATACAAGTTGCGAGCGACTTAATGAATTGGTGGAAACGATTAGCACTTATTTCTCGGGCACAGCAATGCCAGATGGCTTCAGTGCGCCGAAGCCTCTGATATTCGGCAGCTAAAGCCCAAACGGTGTAAGGTTATTCAGAAGGTTATCGAGGGTTCATTTCAAATGAAATCCTGGATAACCTTCTGAATAACCTTACACAGTTTGGGCTTTAGCTGCCGAATATCTGAGGCTTCGGCGCACTGAAGCAATCTGGCATTGCTGTGCCCGAGAAATAAGTGCTAATCGTTTCCACCAACTCATTTAGTCGCTCGCAACTTGTATCGTTATCTTTGGGGTGTAATTTATCAGTACCACCGAAGTTGTGCTACATAATAGGGATTGAAGCAAATTTCGAACATTTGTATGAGCAACTGTGTAGTTTGATACCAGTAACCAACGACGCATGCGGTTGGTCAAAGGCTAAGGCAATGGATTAAGCTAACCACTTTTGCGTTGCTGAAACTGAAAAATGCAGAGTTTTAACCATGGAACACTGGGAATCATTGGAGAATCTACGCCAAAACGAGAAGGTGGTAATAATGAATCCTGACAAAGGATCCGGAGTGGTCATTATGACAAAACGAGATTCTGTTGAAAGCAGTGCAGACGAATCTTGCAGCCATTAGCTGCTTCGTTCGCGACCTGACGGGTCGCGATAAAACAGAACACATTGAAAGATCCATAGTTCGTGAATCAAAAGGTTACTGTGGGCTGGATTGATTGATGTGAAAACCATGACACAACTGCGTCCATGTGGGGCTCGACTTCTCCATATGTATGGTTTGCCGAAGACACACAAGGAGGGCTGTTGCGGGCCCGTCAAATATTCCCGCAAAAACGCGCCAGAAACCCCGGCAGAACGGCTGTGGAAAGCGAGGTTAAATTCCTCCTCACAACGTAGCAGAGTTAAGCCAATCTGAGACGCGACCCAACTGCGCACCTTTTGACAATGGTCATTTGCAAACTATCACCTCGTTGTGGTAGCAATTTTCCCTAACTTAATAACCCATAGCATTGGCTGTGATTCGCCCTACGCGTCCAAACCTATCCACGGTAAATGCGCCGTATCACAAGCTGGCACCTTGGATAACCGAGCTGAGCGGACCTATCCCACGTGAGCTAGCCGGGTTTGCCCTCAAGGATAAGTTGGAATTTGTCGACAACATCTGGAGTTTAAAGGTAGATGGGTACTCCATGGTCTCTTATGATGTATGCTCACTGTTCACCAACATCTCGTTGGAAGAGATATTAGACATCCTCGGTGCTTTCGCTGACAAAGTTGTGTTTCCAGCACATCACTTCAAGTCTTTACTCCGGTTGTGCACCGAACAAAGGTCGTCGCCTTGAACGAACTTGCGTGCTAATCGCTCACTTGTGCACACGTGATTTTGCATTGTTGCTCAGAGATTATTTTGTCGCACTCCTGTGGATCTATACTTCTTCGTCGTGTTTTTAAAAGCCCCACATTGTGTTACTACTTTCTCGGGTACACTCTAGTGCATTCTACATTTACCCTGAATTCTAAATTCCGGGCATTGTTTCGCCGATACCCAAGCGCCAAAAGTTGCGTAACTCCAACCACCGAAGATATTGTTTGGTCCCACTCGATAGACTATTGCAACGGCTTTCGAACGAACTCCCACTCGTTAAAATCTAACTTTACTTGGAGCAGCCACAGGACTCACAACAGATGCACCTGGCGCGATCATTAGGCCTAAGCACGAAAAATCTCAATCACACCTTCGTCTAATCTGCCCTAGGTTCACGCTGACACGCTCGACTGGCACGCCAGAGAGGACAGTCTGCAAGTACACAACTGCAAAGGGAACACTATGACCTTGGCGTCAACGTCAGTACCAGACCAGCTTTTACCATCGAGCGTGAGTCATTGTAATAGTTCGTAGCATTTGCTCAACAAGTGCGAGGCCCCATGCGCCACAATTTAAAGATTTATGTGGATCATGTGCCAAATTTGTTAAGGGGGCATTCCGTGCCGTAACTGTTGGAAGACCTTACATGCCAGATGCCTCCGGGTTACATCTAGGCAGGCCGTTATTAAACAAACCAGCTTCCCTTGGGTGCTGCTTGGAATGCAAATCTATCCCACTGCTAAAAAGCGTGCTCCTGTTATCTCATAAGTACGACGCGCTACTAGCCAAGTTTGAGGAAATAGTGACCACCAAAATCATCACGGTTGGGGTTAGCATAGCGGACTGTGTAACTCAAGCCTCTGCAGTGCTACTCTTATTCTAAGGAGAATGGCTAGTAACACCGTAAGCAAACTGACACAGAACCCAGAAAAGCAACTGCTGTTCCACATTTGACTAATGAGGTTTCCAGTTCGATCGGGGTATCTACAAGTAATGCTATTTCTAATCTCCCAATGGAGTGCATAGAAAAAGAGCAAGCAGGTACTAACGAAACTTGGGTTACGGTTGCTTCCAAGAAGAACCGTCATTTGAAATTAACATCACCCCAAATTGGATCGACAACTGAGGAGTGAAGCGGAGTTCTTCTGGCACAAGCACCACCTGTTTCCTGCGGCACATCCCCGAGTATTTCAATCACTAACCGCGACTTGTAGAAAGGCGTAAAGAAACAAGAACCTGTACTAGGCGTACTGTGCTCCAATGTCCCAGAACCAAAGTTGACATCAATAAGACGCAGACAGTTGGATGACCTCAATCAGTGGGACATTATTAGTAACCTAATGGGAGTTGTACTGAAACCTATACACGTAGTGCGTATTACGCGACACCCCAACTCTAAACATTACAGAGATCCAAGACTACTGTGCGTTGTGCTGAGCCCATCATTGAAGTAGAATCAGTTCTACTGTCGACAGGTGGACTCAGAGATGAACACTGCTCCATCCGTATCTTTCCAGACATCCCATGGGGCGAGCGTCATCGAGTTAACCGCTATTTAGCGGACTACCGGAAGGAAACTTTAACCAAAACCATACTTCTTCACGGGGTTCCTGAAACCGAAGTATGTGTTGAGTATTAAATAACAGCCCATGATAAATCACAATGATGCTATACTCGCTAAACACTGCTTGAAAGATGTGCTATCGAAATCCGTGTCACGGCTGCGTACCTTACCGAAGTACAAAGGATATGGCCCGTGTTGAAGGTTGTCCTAAAGTCAAAACATACCGTAGCACGGCTGCTAAAAAGCTGGTACATATTTCGTTCCAGACTACCGTCTGAGCTTCGATTGAAGACATTCAGCGATATACATCTTAGAGATGATATACCACAACGAACCAAACGAGATGAGATCCATAAAAGTATAGTGCACCAGTAGTGTGTCTAATGAGCCCAAACAACCTGTTGAAGACGATATTGACCAGACAACTTACGCTGTACGCAGAAGATTAGACACGGAACTATGAAGACGATGAATAAGAGGTCAAACCCTAAGCCAAATACATACCGAAAAAACGATTAGTCGCAGGCCACTTACTGGTCAGCACAACTTTACCTATTAGTTGCACAACCTCTGAAACATTGATTAAATCGGAGAAACCTTCATGTATGCATACTAACGCCCAAGGGCTCATCAGTAAACTTACAATATTGCGGCTACGTCAGATTGCGAATGCTTGGGACCTAATTTCAGTACCGAAACGTGGTTGCACCAAGAAGTAGCTGGTGCTGAGGTTGAGATAGTTGGATTGTCAATCATCCGGAACGACCGCCCCAGCAAAGCTGGAGTCCTACTCTACTACCGCAGACACCTTCAATGTTCAATAGTTACTGATCTAGAAACTCATGTTACCGACTCACTCTGTTGCCGTCTCCGACTAAAACACAACGACGCATGTCTCGTTGCAGTCTTTTACCCCCCCCCCCCAACGTCCACTCCGGAAATGGATTCCCGCTTGATCCGTGCCTTAAACAGGGTAACGCGCACTGGGTGCAGACACATTCTCATCTCCCGGGACTTCAATATACAGGATGTGGAGTTATCGGCATTACCCAATGAACGGTTTCAAGCAGTTGCATGAACTTTCGCTAATATTCCCTTATCCAATCATGTCACCATACCCACTAGATTCAGGACAGCAAACAAAGCGTTCATATTGGACCTTGTGCTCAAGAATGAAGAGCTAATGGTCAACAAGTTATTGATGGAGAGTCCATTAGGTCTCAGCAACCATGTAGTAATAATGTTTAACTATGTTTGTTAGGCAGCTTATCCATCTGAACACCCGGAACTAACTCACACCATCATACGCTATAACGTCCTGAAAGAACTCGCCGAGATATCTGATTGGGAATTCTCAAACAACCGTCCCCTTGACAACGTTTGGACAGAGTTCGTTGAAAGAATCAGCGACATCGTCAACAGAACGTCAGAGACCAAGCCCATTTTTCCCGCAAAAGCGTCTACAATTCTAAGGAGCAGGGCTCGAAGGTGCATGGCGTACCTACAAGGTAAATCCGGACTCAGAGACTTGGGGCAATTTCCTGACCCATCGCAGCCATTGCACTACACTTGTACGTGAGGACATCAACAGTACCTAGCAAAAGATTTCTGGCAAAGAACCAACTACTGTTAGGCATGTCAACAATCTTTGAAAAGGGAAGCATGGTATCCCACCACTTTTCACAACAGGCGGTAGAGTACTAAGCGCCGACGAAGCAGCTGGTACTCTGAGGCTACAATACGCCCCAATTTTCGAACTTGCAGCCTCTGTCTGTCCCATAACGTCATGCACATCACCGACGCCATGGTTTACACATATAATTTTCAACCCAGCAATTGTGGTAAGGAAGTTCCTCTCACTGCGCGATCATGGCTCTCTGGGAGCAGACAGCTTCCGCCCAAAAGCACTGAAGGATGCGGCCACCAAGCTAGCTGAACCACTGTCAAAGTTCTTCCAAAGGTGTTTCTATGATCGCCAAGTCCCCACTATGTGGTAGCTTAACATTATAACCCCAATTGTTAAAGTCGGTAGCCGTTCAGATCCGGCAAACTATCACCTTGTGACTCTCCTCTCTGTGCTCGCGAAGCTGATGGAAGTGGTCGTCGCTGAGGCTCTAATGGACTACCTGGAAAAATGCAACATCTTGGCACCGGAGCAGCGTGGCTACCGTCAACATTGGTCATGTACCACCAACCTGCCAATGTCACGAGGTAGTTGGATGGAAGCGGCTGATGATGGGACTGGAGTTGATGTCATCTGTCTGGACTTCTCCTATTGCACAGGGTACATAGCTACAGAATCGGAGATACTCTTCTTGGTTGGATTGGCCACTTTCTTCTCCAACGGAATCTTCAAGTGCCTGTTAGGGGATCACTCTCTAACCCGATTGAAACGGAATGTGGAGTCCCGCAGGGATCTGTGTTTGGACCGCGCTAATTCCCGGTGCTTATCAAGGACCTGGCAAGAGTTATCTCCTCAGATTCCCTGTTTTATGCTAAGGATTTCAAGACATGGCGACAGCTTACCGACAAGTAAGATCACGATCTACTCCAGCGTGACCTAGATTGCACTTAGGTATGGTCAACGAAGAACCTGCTTCGGTTGAACCTAGCTAAGTGCAAGGTGATCCATCTGCGTCACCAGCCGGTGAGAGTGTACAAGCTTGGAGACCACTCCTTGCAGAACGCTTCTCAGGAGCGTGACCTGGGTGTACTGGTACAGGAAGATTTCGGGTGCTCAAAACAAGCAGAGAAGGCGACGAGAGCCGCTAATCAACACTTTGGCCCTCATCACAGGGTGTTCGGTCGGTTTGAACCCTCAATATTCTCTCAAATGCTTAACGCCTACGTGCGATCGCACGTGGAATATGCTATCCAGGGGTTGCAGCAGTGGCAGAAACAGGATGTCGTTGTTCTCGAGACTCCTCAACGAAGGGCAATCAAAAATATGAGCTTCCAGCTGCCCTAGCAGCTTAGACTGCAATCTTTAAAAATGTACAGCAGTCGATATCGGCGGGTGAAGGGGATCTCATAATGATTTACCAGATTCTGAAGAAACCAAACCACATTTGCCGCTCGTTGCTGAAATAAAACACAATACTAACCTGAGGTCATCCTCTGAAAGTGGAAATGCAGTATAGCCGGCATGAATGCCGCATAAATTTCTTTTCCCTCCGCTTGTGCCAGCCTTGGAACGCTCTTCCTAATTATGTCGTCTCTGCCCCCAACCTGGATATATTTAAAAAACGAATTGACGATGCGTTGTCTCATTTGCATTTCGTTTTATAACTTGTTACTCAGGGAGCTACAAAACACAAATAAACGGTGTCTTACCAAAATCCCAACCAATGGATTTATGGATTTATACGTTTAAGACGCGAACATCTCCGCTATTCTACACAAGTCTATGGTGATGAGTCCACCAAAACGCTTTTCAGGTTATCACGCAAATTAACTTTCGCAATAAGTTCCATCCTACGGGACTTGTTAAGCATTGCTTTTTTACCCGTTATACACCCTTGGTCCATTGTAGTTCCAATTCAACGGAACAATATACCATCAGATGGATGGCCTAGTCATGGGCAGTCCTCTTGGCCCAGTCGGCTGATATTTTCATTGGTCATTTGGAGCACTCGAAACTACGTCCTTACACAAAAAGGTGCACCTGTACAGTAGATACCTTCACGACACGTTCGTTGTAGTTAGTGAACAATGAACAAGCATTTTTCACGGGATAAAAGCAAGTGCTTAACGCGTCCCGTGGGATGGTCAGTGGTCAATGATATATTGCGAAAAATTCCGAAGCTTGACATGTCCCGCCGGTTAGGGGTGAGGAAAATAAAGGCGAAAATGGCAATAGGAAATATTGAACAACTGCAAATTGCGAACTTGCCGATTACAGCGTTCCCGTCCGTTTCATGCACTATCCAAGATTATCATCTGTGGTTTCCGGGCAAAAATGGAGGTGGGTTGGTGTTTTTGTTTTCCTGGTGTTTGTATGGATCGTTTGGATTACGTGTTTTGCTGTAGTATGGCCAGTGCACTGTCGATACGTGCTTTGAACGTGGGGCTGAAATAATAGCTTATGCGAGGGTATTCCACGTGTGGCAAACACACAACGAGAAGAAGTTTCCTCGACATTCCAACCGAGATGCTGGCCTCTCAGTTGGCTGTTGTGACTCAGCTACAATAGGTGATTGCAGGGATGATAAGTGTTTAATATTTGGCAAATCATGATTAGGTCCCCACGCAAACGGCGTTAACGTCCACTAAAAATGTCAAACACTATGAGGCGCTGTTCGTATGACAAGTGGCGCAGTCCCTTGACATTTTTGGTCACCTGACGTTGGGGATGCTCCAAGGCCGTGAGATCCCACTTTAGCCATTGGTGCCATGCTTGAAGTGCATGTTCAACATGTGGGCGGATTTAAACGGGAAGTAGTTGGCGGAAAATCTACGGTTTGAATTTCCCGAAAGCTCTCCATCAAAGCCCCACGACTTGAACTCCCTCCTTCGATGCGTTTTTGAACCGCTCCGAGCAGCCGAGACTTTCCTGGACCAACACACTGAGATCCTTGTCGAGAAAACAGCGTTGCAGCTCCTGGGTCGCAGCTTATAGGTGTAAACCATTCGGTATCCTAAATAGAGCACTTGACATTTAGCCACATTGAAGAAAAGGTGATTTTTGACCGAGAATCCGTAAAGCTTGTCAAGATCGATTTGAAACTGGTTACGGTCTTCTGGGGCTCTGATCACTCGCCAAACTTTGATGTCATCAGCGTAGAATAAACATTTGGCGTAATTTGACTCATTAGATCGTTTATGAAGACCAAGAATAGACGGAGCTCCAGTACCGAACCCTGTGGCACTCCACATTCGACGTGATTTGGGTCTGAGCTGGATTCACTTACTCTCATGTCTAGACGCCTGTGCGCAAGAAAATTGCAGATCCACCCGGGGAGAGGGTCCGTAAAGCCACATCCTTGAATTTTGGCGAGAAGCATACGACCATCTAACCGGTCGAATGCCTTAGAGAAATCACGGTAAGCCACATCAACTTCTGCACCAGCGTCCATAATTTCGGTCCAACTGTCTCTTGCTAACAATAGTTTGGTTGTGCACGACCGATTCTGGCACAAGCCGTGTTGCTGCTGAGCAATGGAACCGAAGCCGTCCATATAAGACATGAGTGCATCAGCAATGATAGCACCCATACCAATTGAAAGAACTGGTCACTGGTCGATAATTAGCTGGGTCGGAACGACTACCCCCTTTGTAAATGGGAGTTGTTGTTCCGCGTTTCCACATTGCAAGAACGTGCCGCTCGTCGAGGCAATGCCGAAACAGCGGCGCCAAAAGTTCAGCCAAAATAGTAGCCGCTAGAGCAGTTTTCTCATCAGGATGTATGTCGTAAAATTTACATGAGTGAATCCTGGTGTGGACACCATAGGTGCCAAAGCTACAGGAGACCACGGGATGCAATGAAATGTTGGTGCATATTGTTGTTGCAGAACATTCGACGCTTCTTTAGCAGTCCGAGTTAGACCATCCGCTGTTTGAAGAGGGGGAAATCCAATTTTCACCTTGCACAGGCTGTTCACGTGCTTGTACAGAAGCTTAGGATTTGTAGATAATCGCTCGGCTAAAGCAGGTTGATAAGCTACTTTGTCCTCGCGCATTAATTGTGTGCAGTGGTTACAGTGGACAACATATGCCTTGCAGCTACTCGGACTCGGATCGGTTTTGTGGGTATACCGCGCCGCATTACCATATGTTTGCGTCTCCTACTCCGTATAAATGATGTCATGTTTTTTAAACTGATAGTCATGGTTTCCGATGCTCCACTAACCAGGGTGTTAAACTTACTGACGAAACGTTCACAGACAATATCGGGTGCATCCTCGGTTAGGAAACTCCAGTCGGTCGCTTCAACCAGTCAGGTTAAGAAGTCGTAACTGGTTACGGTTCGCATTGTTTGTGTTCCGTCCTCGGGATATTCAGCATGGCAAGTGTACATGGAATGCAACGTCGCATGATCACTGCAGCCTAGAAGAGTATCGATTATCAAGATCTCGATCATCAAATCTTCATTAGTGAATATTCGGTCTAATACGGATGGCCTGTTATTTCTCCTGAATCTGGTGGGCGAAGTGACGTGGCTATAAAGCGGGAAAACCTGAGACAAGATCTTACAGGTCTGGCTTGAATTTCTCCCCTGGTGTGGCCTGGGATTCTAGAGCATGTAAGCTGAAATCGCCGGCGACTGGAACGTGACTGTACTTCCTGTTTATCAACTGCCTCAATGCAGCCACCAAGTTGCAGTCCATCTCAGGTGTAGACGATGGTGGGCGATAAACAACAACCACTCAACAATCAATCAATCAACAATAGCAGTACATCAGCCATTTGAACTGATGCTTCGCTGCCATACAACCATGAGGACCCATGAAATAAAGAATAATAAGTGAGAGAAGGGGACTTACCTGAAAACCTTAATGCCCTAAGCAAACATTCTGGGTCAAGGCGCCTACACCTTGTGTAGATAACATTCCGTCACAAACAGCTGGCTATCGTGCAAAGATAAGGCGGCATCGGCGAGACAGCTTCCTTGCGGCTTTCACTGTCACGCGTCATAATCAGCCATTACCCAGTAGATAACTCAGCACCAAACACACTTTAAACAGGCAATCCGATTAGAAGACGGCAGCAGACGCGCCACTGGTGTCCGTTGCGAGCCATGTCCTGTAAAGTCTCGAGCCAAGCACAAGGCGAGTCACGTGGACACCAGCCCGGAAGGCGAGACGGACCAACGGCACCCAGTTTGGTCGTCAGTGTCTTCATTTCCCGTTACCAAGTCAACTTCTGTCCACCTCGAGCCTTGCGCCATCCTACACCTGGCAGACTGAACAAGGCCCTCCTAGGTAAGCGGTGACCAGGCATGCGTAGCACGTGCCCGAGCCAACGCAACTTATTCAGTGCTATTTGTTGTTCTAAGGAGCTAGCATGATTATCACTACCTAGTACTCGCCTACGCACATCGTCTTTGCGGACAAGCTGGTGCCATCCGACACCAGCAATGCTTCGCAGACAACGATGATCAAAGAGTAGAAGGCGCCTCAGATCTTCAGACCGAAGGGGCCAAGTTTCACTACCATAGATCAGAACGGCCCTCACTGTGGCCTTGTATACACGGCCTTTCAGACGGAGGGAAGCTCCCTTCTGTCGCCAAAGATGACGCAGTTTCAAGAAGGTAGCTTTGGTTTTTGCAATGCGTGAGCTGACGTCAGTTTCTATGCGCCCATCATTATGATGCAGCTGCCAATATAAGCGAAATGATCAACCACCTCGAGTTCCTCGTTAACAAGCGCCAAGGGGTCATCAAGTGGCTGGTGGTCCTGCAGCAACACTTTGCACTTCGAAGGTGCGAAGTGCATACTAAGTAATAGGACCAATCTGGACAGGCTATTCAGGGTTGATTGTGCCACCGCAACATCGTCGAAAAGCAAGACAATATCGTCCGCATAATCTAGGTCAACGAACCTTTCATCAGGCAGCACTTCAACGCCTACATCGTGAGATTCCGCAAGGGAACACTCCATGATAGAATCCACGATGAAATTGAACAGAAATGGGGAAATCGGACAACGCTAACGAACGCCACTTGTGGTCGGGAAGTTATCTGATAGGGCACCGTAGACCCTGACGTAGCCTGTAGTGTTCGAGTATAGAGCACGAAGGATGTTCACATATTTCGTGGGAACACCTTTCCGTGCAAGTATTTCGAACAGAATCGATCGATCGACTGAACCGAACGCACTCTTGAAATCGAGTAACACAGCTATTGTCGATCTGCGGTATGCGTGGCGCTGCTCTAGCACCTGCCACGAAGTGAATACATGGTCTACACAGCGACATTCTGGGCGGAAACCAGCCAGCTCTTCCATAATCCGAGGTTCCCGTTCTGCAGTGAGGCGACGAACCAGAATCGAGGCCAGTAATTTTTTCACAACTGGCGTTAGGCTAATACCCCTGTGGTTCGCAAAGTGTGTGCGACTGCCGTTCTTGTATATTGCCACTATAATCGAATCGCTCCAATTAGCCAGGACGCTCTTCCTTCTAGATACGTTCGAATAGGGAGGTCAGTGCTTTGCAGAGGACCTCACCTCCATCCTTAAATAGTGCAGGTGGGAGGGAACCCGGGCCAGCGGCACGAAAACGATTAAGGGCTGTGATCGCGTTTCGGACCTCGGCCTCTGATAGAGGCTCTAAACTAAACGTCCATGGCTCATCGTGCATCACCAGCGTAGGAAGAGGTCCGGGAGCAAAGGACCAGCTGAACTGATCTTGAAAATGTTCCGCCCAATGAGCCATACATCGTTCCTTATTGTGTATCAGCGCACCCGCGCTGTCTCTCATTATCTCACTGACACCTGGTTTTCTGGGACCAGTAGTGCGGATTAGCTGGAAGAGCTTGCGGTAATTGCATACTGCCCCTGCCTCCTCCATTTCTTGAGCCCTACTGGTCCACCAGCCTTCTTTGTTAGCAAATAGGTCCTGCTTTAGTTTACGCCTAATAGCCCGCCTGGTCACATTGTGTTCAGAGCCAGCCGGAAGGTGTCTTCTAGATTCCAACACGTTCACCGACCTCTCGGATATCCAGTGACTGGTGTGGTGACGATGGATAGTGCCACAAGCAGATGCTACTGCTGCGTGAATGGCGGTCGAGATCCTATTCTACTGAAGTTCAGTGTCATTAGGGCAAGACAGCGGAAGTTCGGTATGCAGTGCTTCTTCATAGGCTTGCCTGACCGAGGACTGAGAAAATTTATCCGTTGCCAATCGTAGGGGAAGCTTGGTGCGCCTCCCGGTAAATTCATGGAGCAACGACAGCGTACCAAGGCATGATCAGAGTCGACACAGGTACTCCAGTACGAGCAGCAATCCAGTATGAAGCCACGCCACCTGTAACTTATGGCTATGTGGTCAATTTGGGTCCATCGTTCGCCAGCTACAGGAGGACGTCAAGTGGCACTTCGGCGCCCACTGTGTCTATAAGCAGTGCTACTAAGAACTAAGTAGTGCTCCGCACACAGTTGCAGCAGACGCTCACCGTTGTCAGTCCGTTCAGAGTTAAGCCCACAATTACCACCCAGCTGAGCTTCTGAAGAGCTCAGACGTCCTACTTGTGCGTTCATATCCCCTGCAAGTACTATAATATCTGAACTAGTAGCACTGCGTAGTAGCGCGTTCAGTTCGTGATAGAATGTGTCCTTGACAGCATCTGAACTGCAGTCCGTGGAAGCATAAGCGGAAATCACAAACAAACAGCATTTTGTATTACTTCGTGAATCAACCTTAGCTGATGTCGTCAAACGGGCTGCACATAAACGGCTGTTCACCGGAATCCAATCAACCAACGATGGCACAGCGTTGGAGCTTAGAATGATACCTACACCAGCTTGACCCCTGAGGGCTACGTCGGCGTCTCCGGATGCGTGGAACCAATAACGAGAGGATAAGCTGGGTGCAGTTACTTCAACAACGCCATTAGGGTCACTGATCCTAGTTTCGGACGCACAACATGCATCAATACCCAGTGTGTCCAAAGTGTGTGCGGGTGCAGCCAGTTGACCTGTTTGTCTTAGAGTGCGAACGTTGAATGTCGCAATGGAAACCGCATAGCGTGGCCTTATAAGGGACTTTTGCTGATAGGCGTCCGACAGGTGCTGTGGGGTGGTGGCTGCAGATGGTTCTACTTAGTGGCACTTCGACTGCTGTCAATTAAGCTGGGAATTATAGAAGGAAGGTTAATAATGGGGTCGGGATGGGAGTAAGAGGAACAGGTGGAAAAGAAAGAAGGGAGGCGCCAGCAGTAGCATGTTTTCGCTTATCCGCCCTGCTGTATGCAGCAGATAAGGCGACCCTTGATAATCTGCGAGACGGCCGATGCAGGATGTAGTCAGAGTTTGGGGAAATTGTCATGGTTGTATGTGGGCTGAGGTACTGCCAGGGCACCCAGACCTAGACAGGAGGACGATTAGGGTCCTCATCCAAAGCCTTTGGCTCAAAAGCCTGTCGGCAAGGCAGCAGGGAGGTGGCAATGATTTAGTTTTGTAGAAATGGTCGCCATCCCATTTCAAACCCCCAACCTGGAGTACCAGGAGACTGAGTTTGTCTGACCTCACACCAATGACCAACCTGGTAGGAGTAGCTATCAAGGTGCCCGGAGGCATCACCTGGTATAGCTCAATGGGTCAATGGGGTACGCAAACCGTCGCACCACGTTAAGGTCCAGACTAGTTGCGACGGAAAAGGAACAACCACTGGGCCAAGATCGTTCCCTCTCAGCCGGAAGCTGCACCAAATAGATTCAAGTACATCGGTTTCCGAATCATATATTTGTTCGCACTGCAGGTTGTTACGAAAGTAGGGTGCTACCCCACCACCTTTGCTGGCTCGATCATTCCGGACAACGGACATACCTGTTAGCGCGATTTCGGTATCCGTTATCTCACAGCTCAATCATGTTTCCGTGATAGCGATGAGGTCCCAAGCTGCTGACGGGTGTCGAAGTCTTAATTCAGCTAATTTGTTGAGTAGACCTTGGGCATTTGTGTACATGCGTGAGAGCTACTCGGAGACCAAAAGTGTGTTGGGTGGAATGGGTGAAGCAAGTAGGTTTACGCCAACAGAAGTAAGGTTGGCGACTAATCGTTTTTCTGGATGGGTTGCAGACTCTCGAGACGAATTTGGTAAATAGTCAGGTATCAGATGCCCTGGATCCCGGTGTTTGCACGTGCTCTGCTGTGTCCCTCCGAACAGTATGGCTACTGTTGAAACCGTTACCGTATCAGGTCCTACAGTTGTTGTTTGCATTGAGAGTTGCTTCTCCACTAAGTAGTCACTAGAAGGCGGTGGTGTGATTGATGCTTTCAGACGAATTTCTGTTAGCAACCTGCTACAGAATTTAGTCCGGTTCTCTGGAAGTGTTTGTGCCATTAGTTCTGATTGCAACGCCAGTTTCAACAGCCTGGGACCACACCCGTTATAGTTCGGTGATACGGAGATCCTTGTCAACGAGGTGGCCACACCATTTTCGAGAGAAACATCCTCACGGATGTAGTGCCATTGCTGCCGGCCGTGTACCAGCACATCGTAGGAAGAGGAATCAGTAAGCTCAGGAACACCGTGAGCAATCACAGTTCTCTTATCTTACCTTTTTCTGTTCTTCTTTGTTAGTTGGATCCGCTGCACGTTCTTTCCACGGGATTTCAGGTAGTATACACACTCCTCTTGAGGCGTTGCAGAGTCGATTCGCAGACAGCACACGGGCCTCTGTCTCATCCACCGAGTTTAGTGTTACCCGAAGTAACCGGGGTTCACCGTAGGGCAATGCGTTTGGCTGACGCGAAATAAGTTTTGCTGTCGTGGAAACAGCATGGATACCCACTGCAGTACAGATGGAACTCCACTGATTTCGATCGTCTGTCAGCCTACCCTTAATTGTATTGGATTTGGATTCGGGGACATTAATGCACACATGGTTTAAGGCTCCATGGTTGCGCCTGGTGGCTACTGGTTTTGGAGCCTTAATTTCCGGTGCTTTTGGTGAATTGTTGAACGTACTGGTTTGGGCCATCCGTACTGCGACATTTTATTTTTCTCTAGTCCAGCCACCAAGATTACCGGTGCTATTTCCGGTGTTTGCTGGCGGCAACCGATGCGTACGTTACCTGATTCCTCACTATGGCTGGTTGCCTGCAGCTTAGGGTCTTCTGTATAGCGAACAAACTACTAGGTGTAACACAGTGTACAGAAGTTAAAGCAAGCACGCTACAGACAGTGTTGTTCATTATGGGAAAGAGAGAGAGAGTAGAGTTTTGGTACTGATTGAGACTGAGGCGTTGGGGTAAGATTGGGACGCCTGGCTCTCTTCTTCGTCTTGGAAGGGGAATTCGGAGTGTTATTTTCACATACAACTGCAGGTCCGTTTCCCCTCATAGGTGTAACCCTGGCGCACATCAGTTGCTCGACTGCTTCTGTTAGTCATCACACTTCTTCAGTAGCACAGTTAGCAGTGCATACTGGGCAGAACCAAAACGCCTTTGTTGTGTTACTGTACCGTCTCGTTTTTATCCGCTCCGCCCCAAAGCATTTTGTGTGATAGGTTTTCAAGTAACTGCTGCAAACTAGCCAACAACACACTTGCTCTTAACCTGAGACGTGCTCGCCGAGGGCATGAGGTTTTAAGGTCAGTTGGTGCAACTGCCCTCGTCTATGGTAAGCATGAACCAACGTGGCGCGTCCGCTGTTAGCGGTGATCCCTTGTAAGCACACGTTGCAGTGTTGGTCGGTTAATCGATCGATGTTAGGCCCGGCTGGTTTGGGACCTAGTAAATGAATCTAAACACAACGCTGAACACAGATTGAGAGATCACAAATTCATTCACAGATGCGTTGAGAAACACCCGATTGGAATAAGCTTAGGCTTCTCGGACTGCCTCGAGAATTCCGCACCGAATGGTGTTACACAGAAGGGCAATGGGAACAAGGTGAATGAAGTATCCGCTTGTGTTCAATCACGGATGACACTCAAGTACGTTAGTGATGGTTAGGGCTTTAGTGGTAAAACATAATTCCAGGTATGATGGATCCGTGTGTAGTGCTGGTAAATCCGGTTCCAATGAGCGTACGGTGACTACGCTACGAAAAGATAGGGAGAGGATATAGAGGATTATTCCAATTGAGCCGGGAGCAGGCGCGTCAAGCGTGTGTCAACATGGAGAGAGTCAATTGGGGCGAATATGATGCAACCAACATATATGTGGGTCATCAACCGAGCATCTATCAAGAGGAATGCGTTGATAAATAACGTCAGTGTAAAATAAAAATCTAATGTAAGCGTGCAGAAATGCACATCATTCATCATCATTATACACGTTAGCTGCAGGTGGAAAACACCTCAGCTATTGTGCCGCAATACTAAAGACAAGAAGAAAAAATACAACAGTGGCACGCCGGCTGAGTCCCCAGTAACGGATGGACGTCGTTCCGGAGAGCTAACAGCCGGCTATCGTGCCGTAAAAAGAGTTATATTATGCCTAGCAAATGATATTGTGCTTGGAGGGGGAGGCTAAGCACGAGGGGGATGGACAAAGGAACTCACAACACAAAAGCCTTTCGGGCCGGCTCCTAGCCAAATCAGTAAGTGTGTCCAACCAAACGTGTTCATCGTCCTTAGGACTCCAACCAGGCAATCAGGATGCACCAACCGACGCCAACTTCGAAGTAAGGGTTTTCATTTCTCTCGACCAAGTCATCGTTTGGCCTCCACTCATTCTCTTCCGACCGCACTCCCGCCGTGCAAACAATACACGTCGCGGGAGTCGGTGTGCTAGCATGAGCAACACGTGGCCCAGTCATCGGAGTCTAGTGCGTGATATAATGGTGCTGAGCGGTTCCCTCGCACTACCTGCACCCAACACACGACGCCGAACAAGCTCAGTGCTCACGCGGTGCTCCCACCAGACATGAGCTAAGGTGCGAACGCAACGATGATCGAATGTGACGAGCCACTTTATGTCTGTCGACAATGGACAATGTTTTATTACGGGCCAGGTTTCACAACCGTACAGGAGCGTTGAACGGACGGCTGCGTCATAAACTCTGCGCTTCAGGGCAAGAGTAATGTCGCGTCTGCGCCACAGGTAGCGGAGATTGGCAAAAGCTTTTGCTATACGGTTGGTAACCGCATTTTCTACCCCACGGGCGCTAATATAGCTGATCAGGTACTTGAATTCCTGAACGACTTCCACATGATCATCAAAAGCGTTAGCGCAGAGCTGGGTCCCTGACAAGCTTCGAGAATTACTTTACATTTCGTTGGATCAAAGCATAGCCCAAAAAGATAGACAGGCAGTGCTAATTAGTTCAGTACTGCTTGTCATGTTTGGGAGCTGTCACAGTGTAGGGTGATATCGTCCGCATACTCCAAGTCAAGAAGTCGCACCAGGAAGTAGCTCTACACCTTCTAGGTCGTGTCCAGCGAACGTTGTTTCATTTTATGCATCAAGAACGAAGTTAAAGAGGAAAGGTGACAGCGGGCAACCTTGTCTCGCACCGCTGGTGATGTTGAATGGCGGCGACAGTTTGCCATAAACCCTCACTCTGCCCGAACTATGCGCGTACAGTGCTTTGATAATGTTTACATATTCATCAGCGGACCGTTCTAATGGGCACATCGATCGACTGAGTCGAAGGCATTTTTTATCTCAAGAAACACGACAAAGGTGGGTCGCCAATAAACGTGACGGTGCTCCAACAATTAGCGCAAGGTGAAGATGTGGTTGTTGCAGCCCCGAGCTCGATGAAATTCGGCTTGCTCTTCACGAATCTGGCTTTCACGTGTGCCACTAAGTCTGTGTAGAGTGATAGACTCATGCAATTTAGAGGTAATCGAAACCAGACTGATCCCTCTATGATCGCCACATTACGAACGGGAGCTTCACTTGAAAATTGGGACAACGACAGAGTGGCTCCAGTCTGTCGGGACAGTCTCCTGCTCCCAAACTTTCATTAGCAATTCGTGTCAATCATACACTAGAGCAGGTCCCCCGAATTTGAAGAGGGTTGGGGGAATTCTGTCTAACCCTGCGGCCTTATGTAATTTCAACAGCCTGATCTCACGTTCGACTTCTGTGCGTGAGTGCGGATTCAAGAAGACAGCCCAGGGAGAAGGGCACTTAATGCACGAAAGAGAATACAGTAACTCAGTTTGGTTAAACTGCCTTACAAAGTGTTCAGCCCAACCCTCCAAGCGTTTTGACAGGCTGTGCGTTGACTGCCCACTCTCGTCGCGTATGGTCTCGCTAACACCAGGGCTCCTGCTGCCTGTTTCCCGTATCAGACGGAATAACTTACGATGATTATCAACGGCAGCGACTGTTTCCATCTCAGAGGCACGATGAGACCAATAGGCTTCGCGGTCTCTCTTCAGGCTAGCATTCAGTTTTGTCCTGAGATTTTTGCGAGCCTCATTGTATTCGCTTCCAGCCGGAGTACGTCGGCGAGTATCCATTAGTTCCAGAGACTGTGTAGCGACCCAATGTGCAGTTTGGTAATTTGATTTGTCGCATGAAGACATGCCTGCTGATAGTAACGTTTGACCTATATGCGACCAGTGATCCTCGACGGTGTTCACTGGGAGCTTACTCAGCCCGCATGTCCGTGCACTTTGATACGCATTCAGTACACCTGGCTTCGCCAGCTGGCTGGTGTCAATCCGTTCACCTCTAAGTTGCGTGCGTCCACCGAAATGGACCGGGAGGTCGGCGCAGACGAGTTCGTGTTCAGAGTCCACGCTTGTGCTCCAAATCGTGCGACAGTTTTGGACATCGGTAACCGAATGCGCTATGATCGATATGGGTCCGTAGCTGGCCCGAGGCTGGTGGGCGCCAAGTCACGCTTCTGCGGGTGCTGTATCGAAAGTTTGTGTTTGCGAGAAAGAGACAAGCATCTGCACACAGCTGTAGCAATCACTCATCGTTATCATTACGGGAGCATACACCATGTTTGCCGCCCAGGTGAAGCTCATCAGAGGACAACTTTCCGACTTGCGCTTTTAGATCGTCAGCCAACACCACAGTTTCCGTGCTTCTTCTGCAATGAAGGATATCTTTAAGTTGCTGATAGGAAGCATCTTTCACCGAATCAGTGCTACAGTTTGTAGGGGCGTAGGCCGCAGTGACAACCAGGCACCGTTTGTTCCCGCGCGACTTCGTAACATGGAACGAACCAGCTAATCTAACGGCACACATCCGACTGTTAACTGGGATCCAATCGATCAAGGCAGCTTCAGCCTGGGGACTCAAAATAATGCCGACGCCAGCTTGACCGGCATTTGAAGCTGCATCATCGCCAGACAGGCGCAATGAGAATGTGCCGCCAGTGTCGCATGTGGGTGATCTCAGGGTAAGCACGGAGCTCGAACCTTGCAGGCGGGTTTCTGATAAACAGCAAATATCGATCGATAGGGTCTCTAGTGTGCGGGCAAGTGCTGCCTGTTGGCCAATCTGCAGCAAAGTGCGCACGTTGAGGCTTGCTAGTCTTAGCGAGACGTGAGGACTCCAAAGGTAAACGGATGAACTGACGTTGTCCGCTTGGTTAAACATGGACTGGTCGACTGGGTTGGAGCGATGCCTTGCGACTGTGTGATTTGAAACTAGAAGAAAAGCGACTATTGAAGCAAGATGGAGGTCCAAGAATTGGGGGATTGAAAATGGGGGAGACAAATGAAGTTGGAGCTGGACGATAAGGATGTTAAGGTGCAAGAAATTGGTTTGAAAGACCGGAGGGCCCGAGCAGTAGCGTCCAAACCCCTATCACCCATGCTCGATGCAGCAGATAGGGCGCCGCTGATTATTCTCTGAGACGGCCAGAGCATCAAGGAATCGTTAGGAGGAAGATTCATTGTATTGTGTGGGCAGAATACTGTCAGGTTGCCCAGGCCTAGACAGGAGAACAATTAGGGTTCTCAACCAAAGACTTTGGTTTAAAAAACTTACCGCAAGGCAGCGGTGTTTTGGCACTGGACTAGAGATAGCCCGTTTTAGGAAGTAAGGAGCCACCCTCACTCCAACTCCAAACCTGAAGGGCCAGGAGCCTGAGTTTGTCAGGCCTCTAATCATTGACAAATCTGGTATGATTGGCTCTGAAGGTACAAAAAGCACCACCCAGCATAGCTCAATGGATCACTGAGGCGCACAAACCATCGCACCACGTTAAGATCCAGTCTCGTCGCGATGGCATAACTACACGGAGTGCAGTGGTCGTTGATATAAGGCGCGTGAAAAGTAAAATATGGTCGCACACTTAGGTCCATTTGATACATAACTCCTGTAGAAAAGTATGCTTGGCGTAATTCACAATAGATGAGTCTAGATAACAAAGTGCTGGGAGTTAAGAGCAACATGTAATCATTTTTGAAAACGTCCAAGGTGGGCGAAGATACAACTGAGTCTGGGAGTGCATTCCAGGTTTGGCAAACCCGAAGGGAAAAGTAATTATGTCGACACTTTAGACGGCTATATTGTTCCCTCAATTTCAAGTAGTTACCTCTGAGCTACGCCTTGTGGTTAAGTTTCAGCCAATGACAGCATACCTGGTTGGGGTCACTCAATATTTGGTACGGTAATATGGGACCCCTGTGCAGCCTTCGGTAGCGCCCGCTGAAAATTCCGAGCAACTTCAGCCCCCGGCGGTAAGAGTGATAGCGTAGACCCATGACATTCTTTATTGCTCTTCGTTGTAATACCTCTAATGTCTCTAGTCCGCGCTTCAACCAATGTTGCCAAGCTTGGATAGCGTATTCAACGTGCGGGTGCACGTAAGATTTGTGCAGTATTGGGAAGATTGATAGGTCAAATCTCCCGAATGTTCTTCGCAGCATGCTGACATGCTAGTTGCCTCTTTTCTAAACTACATCAGCCTGTTTTGAACAGTTGAAGTCAGTCTGTAGGAGCACACCAAGGTCACGCTCCTGGGAGCTGGTCGGCAATCCGTGTGCCCCAAGCACATACGTGTAGTCATGTGTATGGCGTAATTGCAGTACTCGACTTTTGTCTGTGTTGAGTGGTAGGGCGTTTTTGAACTGGCCAATTCGACAGTGTGTTAAGATCGCATTAGAGCCGTTCGTGGTCGTCCGGTCCACTGAACTTTCATCATATCTTGATATCATCAGCGAAAAATAGGAATTCGGAAGCATTTGATCTCGCCAAATCGTTAATGAACACCAAGAATAGACGAGGTCCACGAACCGAGCCTTGTGGTACGCCATACACCACATCAATTGCATCAGACAATGATTCTCGGACTCTCATCACAGGCAGTCGTTCTTGTAGAAAATTGCTAATCCAACTCAGGATTGGGTCGCCAATGCCGTGGTTCCGAAGCTTCTGAAGGAGAATGCGATGGTCGAAGAGATCAAACGCTTTATGAAGTCCAGGTAGATGACATCGACTCCTGCTGCATCATCAACGGCTTCAGTCCACCTATGATGTGCAGTTAATAGGTTGGTAGTACATGAACACTTTTGACGAAAGCCATGTTGCTCTAGGATCATTAATTTGTGGCTTTCCGGACACTGCATCAGTGCATCTGCAATGATTGATTCCATAACTTTGGATAGCACAGGAAGTAACGTTATTGGACAGTAGTTCCTGTGCTATCCGAAGTTATGGAAGCAATCATCGCAGATGCTTACTTGAAGATTTGAATAAATGCCCCCTGCGATCAAATTCACAAGTGAAAACGAGGTGGATAACACCTTACACTCCCTGGATGCAGAAGGCATACGCACTAGATCTATGTAGCTGAACTGTTGAATTTCAACAGTTTTGTCCTATAAATTACCACTGAGCATTGGTCCGCTCTGACTTCGCAAGAACTTGCAAATTTTTCCTGAAGATACGATCGGTAGTGAACTAAAACGCGCGTCAGAAACACTACAGGGAAATAGATGCTGTGCGATTCAAAGCTGCATATGCGAACGCAGAAAATGTTAAGAAGCGTTTGATAAGTGTCCCCAGGAAAAGTCTTCATTGCGCTGTCATGTACAAATGGTTAAAAGTGATGGAAGATTCCGGCACCACCTCCGTCAGGCAGTGAAGAAATGTTATTGAGCAGCCGAACTGGTGTTATTGCACCAAGTTAGGAAGTTATTCCGTCAATCCAACCTGGACAAGCCACATCCTCACGTTACCACCTGTTGTGTTTATCTAGTTCACTGTACTTGTGGTATCACCGCAGTTGGGCTACACTGACTTACCTCACCTTATCTTGCCGTGCCTTACCATTACCATAGCCTCAAACACTTCACCTATTACAGTATCCAAAAGCAATGCTTCCTCGCTCTGGTGGCAAATTTACAAACTGTTGGACATGTCCAAGTTGGACCATGCATCCAAAGATAAATCGCTCCGGAACATCCGTGGAAAGTGAACTGTCCCGGCAAGTAACTGACTAGCGATCCACATGCTGATGTTGATGTTTCATGCACTGTTTCACATGTTATTCCTTAGAATCTTTAGAGCTGTAATTCCCGTTCTTCATCCGCCAACCTTAACTTAGGTGAGCTTACGAAAATCAATTGATTCCAGCGCAAACTTGAAAAGTTGACTACTTACGCTCCGTCATCTTCTTTGTGTCATCCTTATTCCATTGTTAATCTAAGTCTCGCTTGGGTACAGTTTCACTCTAGAATGATTAGCTACTGACTAATTGCAGTGCGGTATCTTTATCGAACCTGTCTAAGGGGCACCTACTAAGGTTAACTTAGACATGGCTAATCTTCTGGGTAGCCTAAGAAGAAGGTAATGCCAACGGTAATGGTACGTTAGTGTCCTAGTATGTTACATCGGAAAGGAATCGGTGCATAGCGACAACTGTTTATCTTAGGAGCACTGAATGGCTGCACCTGACGTACGATGGAGATCGTTACCTAATAGCTTATGACCACAGCAGGATACACAGCGGTATGTACTAACGGATGAGCACTTGAATGACAGTCATGCTATGTCCTGGACATTTGCAAAACAGTGCGGACACTGTGTTGAAAGCCGTATTTTTGATAGTGGGCAGCGGGACTTAGTTTATGTAGTACTGCGGTTGTTGTCGTGCCAACGAGGTCGGAAGCGGCGAATCTGTGGTATTTCCATCTGTTACAACTTATGGTTGCGCCAAAAACGTTCTTTGGGAATCCGCACCCACCTCGGGCAGCAGGTGATCGGACAGGTCATGTGACACGGAGAGTCTGAAGTGAAAAACCAAACGCATTCGCACACTGTGCGATCTCCGTCATCAGCTACGCAAACCAGACTGTATATATAGGACGGGACACCTAAGTACACACTATTTTACTGTACCACTTGTTTATTTATCATTCTACCTGGTAACCGTACTGATGGCAGTTGCTCCATTAATCCTATGTCGGTTTCGTTCAACTATGGATGTCCGAGATTTTACGACTGTCGTTTCTGTTCCCGTCTAAATGTTAACGAAAGCCTCAACAGTTTCTATTAGCTACTTATTCTTATACGTGCGAAAATGGCTGTTAGCCTTACCTACAAACCAAACACATGCACGTTTGCAGCTCTATTTTGTACACGACGTTTAATGCGTCTCTATCCAGTTTGTGGTAGTTTATACTTCAGTTTGGACAAACGCAACTGCATATGTCGCACCCGAACGGATGACGCCAATGCATGTCCATATGCTTACCGAATGAATTCGACAAAGATATAAAGATTTTGTACGGCCATCTTAGTGCAGGGAAGTGGCAAGGGGGCAAACCAGTATTACATTAGCAGGACATGAAGAAGGTGAGTTTACCCCGAATTAACGTTAATTTCAGGTGTTGAGAATCAAAGGCAGAGTTGATCGGTGCGAATTCCGTGGGCTGACTCAGAGAGCGGTTGCCCAGGTACAGGAGAGAGCACAGCTGCACGCGGAACAGAAGCGCTATGCGTCCGTTCCCATTCGATTTACTGATCCAGACCAATAAGGCGGCGGCTGTGGTACGTTTGCCTGCGTGATGAGTATTCTTACATTTCAGGAGTTAGATGTTGCTTGAGCTCCCCGGTGTGGCTGCGCCTGATGTAAATGTTGACAAGGTGTCTACCTGTCTATTACCCACCACTTCGTCCATACTGGGTCCAGGAGACAGTTGTTTGTTTCTGGAGGGGATGGAATGCACCGTCTTCGTGACGGTGCTAGGTTTAAAGAGTGGTTCCATCCTGTGTGGAACGGGCTGCGGACCAGCCAGGGCCCAGCCACGTCCTTGTGTACGTCTGCTGTGCATGATTTCCCAGTAAGGCCGGAATGTTTCTGTTCTGCTTGTTGAAGGAGTATGGGCCGGCTCCGCTGATGAAACGTAGCTCAAATCCACATGCCTCTAGGTCTTATTCCTTCGGATTTGCACCGGATTTGGGGTATGTGGATGGAACTGCGGGTAATGCAGCGCAAGCCACCCATGGTCCCTCTGTAGGCGCAGGCGTCCTGTGGCTGTCCCTTTGGAGGCCACATTGACAGGCAAATTCCGTAAGGATGCCGCCAATCCAAGTACTTGTGCTTGAAAGTACGTTGGCCGAACTGAGAGGAGGCTATCCATTAGGATTTCAGGGCACATTCCACTAAACATGGTTGCTAACGGTCCCAAATTGCCGGCAAGCTCTGTTGCGTAACATGTGCTAGATTGCACTACATGCCGACGTTCTCATAATTCATTTAAAGTAATTAATCTGCAGAGCAATGCGCGACTGCTTCAGTTTGCCGAAACCACAAGTATTCGGCAACTAAAGCCCAAGTAGTGTGAACAGACTGCACTTACGGCCAGTCTCGCCTTACCTTGTGCTCGTCTTCCTTTGAACTGAGTGACCATGTATATTGCGTCCCTTTTGTACACAACGCGATAATTTCACCAAGGTGTGTAAACAGCTGACGAGAACACTCGAAATACCTGAATTCAGCGTATCTTGTTGAAATGTTTTTTCTTCTTGCTGTTTTAACATTTTTGAAGGGAAAGTCCTTCTTGAACACTATTCTTAGCGACGCATTAAACTTTAAGAAAATGGAGAACAAGAAGGACAAAACACGGACGGTGGAGATGTCCATATCCAGCCTGCTGCGTCCTGACAACAGTTTAGATTTGGCGAGACATAAGACAGCCTGCACATGTCCAGGTACACGTTGCAATCAAAGTTCCTGAAGCAAAGATCCGTCCATGTTTAAACCTCTTAGGAGACGACGTATATCTAGTAAGAGTCAAAGGTTTATTACTTCCTAAATGCAAACCGGAAAAACTTTGATGCAGTCGAGACCTTCTGAATTTATGCGTCGTTTTATTATAGCGTCTTTCAGAACCGTATAACGATTAGTTGGGTCAGCCGTTACAACCAGATCGCCGATCTGGACAGTAAGATCCATGGGCAGACGAGATAGCAAGTTGGTGAACTTATCTAAATCGCTTGTGACACGTTCATTAGCAAATTCTGCTTCTAAGATCATGAACTATACAGCAGTGTTTACTTCCATAAACGGAGAAAGTAGCAGGGTGACTGAATGAACAGTCTGCTCGTCCTCACTATAGTTAGGGACTGAGTCTTTGTTTCAGAGAATAATTATCATTTAGCGAAAGTGGTTGAAAAAGTGTCACGAATAGACCAAGAAAAATTGGAACGCACTCCCCAAAAAGTCTCCAATGACGGACGGAATCTCCAATGTATTGACGAAATTGCTTATTTCGGGGTCACCAATGTTATGACGAAAATGATCTTGGTCTGAGTCACCAATGTAGCGAGCGTGGTTGACTCATGCTAACAGACTTATAGCATTTACGATAGACTACTGACGAGTACCGTTCTCAGTGAGTGAAAAAAAGCACGGAAATGACGGGACGAAAGTGTATTGTGTTACACACTGTTCCCGTGTATTGGCTAAAAGTATGACACTGAACAACGCGAGCTAGCTAGGGAAGGATCTGAGGGACCGCGCGATGGAGCGGCGTGTTGAGTCCAACCGTGGCGCCGAGTGTATATCTCGCGTGTGCGTTGGGTCAGACAAACAAATGCAACGTACATTTCAGCAATTTGAAACAACTAAGTGTACAATAAGATAGTAATTTTATTTAGTATTTTACAACATAGGCAATCCGAGAAATCTCCAGGCTGATACAAATACACCATTGTTCCATTCTTCCACCAAGCAATGAGACGCATCAGGTCTACAATGAATTGGTATCGAAAGAGCTGACGAGACTTTTCCCCTCTGCTCTCTACAACTCAATGAATGCAATAGATGAACTCACCAATCGCATCTGTGTAGCCGAAAATAGGCACCAGAGGGTGTAGTGATTGTGATTACACAGTATTTTATCTTTTTTATCATCTCCGTTACCGACCATTTTGTACCATTTGTTTAAATTCACAAATTTTAAATACAACAATTTCTACGCGCTCGCGTCGTGCTGCTTTGATTTGCTGCCACCTCTGCTTGTGTTGCTGTCCCGTCTATCCACTAGTCGGATTTATATCTTCGAATCGCTACTCGGCATCGCAATGACATTGATTGAATGAAGAACTATAACACGTGTATTGAGTTTTCTTCAATTTTGGGTTTTTGCCTAAGATTGTCTTCTGTCTCCGCACTCGAACTTAGTAGGTAACGGTCCTCTACATAAATTGGTGACCCCGTATTTTTCTTTTTGGAAAAAGTAATTTGTTTTCTTCATTATGTTCGATCAACCTTGTGAACAGTTAGCTGAGAATTCTGTTACATTTCCTTTACCATCCTTCGATGTGTCGAACCCACGTGTCTGGTTTATTCAAGTGGAATCTATCTTTCGTTTCCGTAAGATTGCCTCGCAATCCACAAGCTTTTCATATCTTACTGCCCATTTCCCTACATACGTGGCTTCAGAAATCATCGATATCATCGACCCTATGCCGACTGACTCACCTTATGACAAGACTAAGGCAGCCATCTTAAAGCGCACTACCTCATCCGAGGAAGCACACCTCCAACAGCTACTCTCTGGCGTCGAGCTTGGTGATCGTACACCGTCTCAGTTCCTCCGACATATGCGATCACCTGTCGGTAAAACAATCTTGGATGATTCCACTCTTCGCCACCTCTGGGTTACGTGTCTTCCAGCAAACACAACGGCGATACTAGCTGTTTTCGCTGAGCACATTCCACGGAATAAGCTGGCGAAAGCTGCCGACAAAATACACGAAAATTTCTTTAAAAACGCTGCGAAACATGTGGCTGAGGCGTCCACCAAAAGCCCTTCAGAAAGTACCAGACAAGGCTACATTAGTGAGAGACTCTCAAAGTTGCAACTGAGCATTTCTCACCTTAGCTGCGGTTTAATACCGTGCCAAAGATCCTCATCCACAAGCAGGCCTCGCAGCAACTCCTGCAGACGAGCATCGCGCTTTTACTGCCGCTTCCATAACAGCTTTGGTAATGCTGCACGAAACTGCCGCCCAAGGTGTACTTACCCAAAGGCTGTCGTTAATTCCAAATATCCTGAAGCACCATTTTCGATCCATTAAACCGACTCCACCTCGACTAAGCCCGCGCCAGCAGCGGATACATCCAGACTTACACACTTGTCCATTCGTCTTGATTCGAATCGATGCTGTTCGAAGACCCTTGACACCGCCTTATGAAGGTTCATTCAAGGTCTTATCGCGAAAACCGAAATACTTCGTTCTGCATAAGAATGGATCCAAGGAGTCTGTGAGCATTGGTCGTCTTAAACCTGCATACGTCGAGTCAACGTTCGATGGTTCAGAATCAACCACTACCACTCACAACCTTCCTGTGCCTGGGCCGTGGCCCAATGACAAACGCATGACCGATTCCCAAACCTCGGAATCCCTATGCCCCCCAACAAGCGATCCTATCCACACACGTTCAGGTCGTGTTGTTACATTCCCCTCCAAACTAGCACACTATGTTCCATGAAATCCATATCGAGCGTTGCTTACCAGCGCAAGCTCTAGGAGGGGAGTTATGTAGTGGTCGTGATTACACAGTATTTTTTTTATCAGTTCCGTTACCGGTCATTTTGTACCATTTGTTTAAATTCACAAATTTTAAATACAACAATTTCTACGCGCTCGCGTCGTGCTGCTTTGTTTTGCTGCTGCCTTTGCTTGTGCTGCTGCCACGTCTATCCACTAGTCGGATTTATATCTTCGAATCTCTAGTCGGCATCGCAATAACATTGACTGAAGGAAGAACCAGAACGCAAGTGTGCTTTATTGTTCTTATTAGGTAACGGTCCTCTACAAAATATCCAAATTTTCGTGTGACGATGTTACGAAACAGCCAACTTCATTCTCAAGTCTCCTATAAAACCAGACGCTAAAAATTGGCGTCGGCAGTTGATCAAATGTATATCCGATGTTGTGTCTACCCTGAAAATCCCCAACTCCCTTACGAAGCATTGGAATGACAATGAAAACGACTTACTATCTTCATGTGCCCAGAGCAAACAATCCGCTGTCACATATTCACGTTCGCCACAGTCGTCTAAAAAGACAAGCACATTTTGAGCACCCTCGATCTAGAACAGCACGTTGAATCGCGCTTTGCGATAGACATACGGACTGAAGTCCACATTGAAAGCTAAGACGTGGATGGATTTTGACACAGAGAAGTTAGTTGCACACGAATGTGAGCAACCTTTCATTGCCGTAAACAACCCGTAACAAGTTCAGCATCACCACGTCCCCCTTCGGATCTGCAGGCGTCGCGCTTACGGTGTCCACCGGCGCGTGAAACGTCATCCTAAGTCATATCATACGTTTAGATAAAATAAAATTGCGTACGTTGTACGTAGCAGAGTGGCGCAGTGGAAGCGTGCTGGGCCCATAACCCAGAGGTCCGTGGATCGAAACCACGCTCTGCTAGTGCTTTTCATCCCGAACACCAGTGATTGGAAGGACACAGCGACGACTGTGGTCCGGCTTGTATGTTCCGACTCTCCCTCACGTTGACACGCACAGAGGTGTACCATGCTCACCGTCAGTTTAGTTGGATCGGCGAAGTGGTGTTATGTGCGCAATCCGGTTCTTCCCGGACAGAGTGCAAAATCCGGTATTTTCGTACTACTTGCTAGTAGGCAGGAATCTCACTGCGGTGCAACTACACCGGTAAATCGCTCGCGAATCCGCTTGTAAGGAGTGGGATGAAATTACCACACATCCCGCCGACTGAGCAGCAGCGTTGTTGTTACCTGACACGTCAACGGTGTTACTGTGCTTTGGCGCTTTGCGGGGCGATCTTGCTCCCTGTTCGTTAACAGAGCAAGTCGTTAAGATTAAACGGTGATTAATACGCGACCGCGATGGTCACCACAGCCCCCAATCGATCGCACGTCACCTGCTAGGGCAGGGTACGTGGGCATTAATTGGTTGGACAGAGTGTGCTGCGTTCATTGAGTTCATTGAGTGGTAGAGAGCAGAAGGGAGGTGCCGTGTCAACACCTCCACTTCCGGACCTTCCAAGGATTGCAGGCGTGGTAGCTGTGGCATAGCTCAGAATCCTGGAGTACCCAGTAGGTGGGTGCCTAGCAAACGTTTGAAGCTCGCTTCTGACTACGCATTGACACTCGGGTCCGACAGTCGGTTCCAGTCATTAATTACCCGAGTAGAGAGAGCAATGTCTGAGCAGACTTTGAACTCGGTTTAAACAGCTTCCAGTTGTGACCTCGAGTCGAACTGCAAACAGCTGAAAAACTGCCTCAGTTCGTTTCCAAATTCTCCTCGCAGAATACGCCTACTATAGATGAAGTCTCCGTGAAGTCAGCGATAGTCTAAGGGAAAAAGGTTCATCCTCTGTAGTCGGTCATTGTTTTAGGTCCATCTATATTTCAAACTCTGCCAAATCCTTGTTAAACAACCCGCCGAAGAAGGAACACTCACGGAATAATCCTATCGTTTCGGACCCACTTGAACTTGAATCTTGCACTTTGTAGAGGACCGTTACCTAATGAGTTCGAGTGCGGGGACAAAAGACAATCTTAGGCAAAAACCCAAAATAGAAGAAAACTCAATACACGTGTTATAGTTCTTCATTCAATCAATGTTATTGCGATGCTGACTAGAGATTCGAAGATATAAATCCGACTAGTGGATAGACGTGGCAGCAGCACAAGCAGAGGCAGCAGCAAACGAAAGCAGCACGACGCGAGCGCGTAGAAATTGTTGTATTCAAAATTTGTGAATTTAAACAAATGGTACAAAATGATCGGTAACGGAACTGATAAAAAAAATACAGTGTAATCACAACCACTACAGAACTCCCCTCCTAGAGCTTGCGCTGGTAAGCAACGCTCGATATAGCGTTCATGGAACATATTGTGCTAGTTTGGAGGGGAATGAAACAACACGACCTGAACGTGTGTGGATAGGATCGCTTGTTGGGGGGCACAGGGATTCCGAGGTTTGGGAATCGGTCATGCGTTTGTCATTGGGCAACGGCCCAGGCACAGGAGGGTTGTGAGTGGTAGTGGTTGATTCTGAACCATCCAACGTTGACTCGACGTATGCAGGTTTAAGACGATCAATGCTCACAGACTCCTTGGATCCATTCTTATCCAGAACGAAGTATTTCGGTTTCCGCGATAAGACCTTGAATGGACCTTCATAAGGCGGTGTCAAGGGTCTTCGAACAGCATCGATTCGGATAAAGACGAATGGACAAGTGTGTAAGTCAGGATGTATACGCTGCTGGCGCGTGCTTAGTCGAGGTGGAGTCGGTTTAATGGATCGAAAATGGTGCTTCAGGCGTTCAGCATAGGACGTAGGATTCAGTTCGCCGGTGATTCGTGAGTCTAGTATCATCTCGCCTGGGAGTCTGAGGGTTGTGCCAAAGACAAGTTCGGCTGGGCAGCATCCGATAGCTTCTTTGTCGGTATTACGAATACCAAGAAGAATAGCTGGAAGGCATTCAGAACAACGGGCATCAGGCGAACTAGCTGTAATGGCAGCTTTTAGTTGTCGATGAAATCTTTCGACTCGGCCATTGGCAGCAGAATGATAGGCGGTCGTTTGAAAGTGAGTACAACCGAGCAGTCGACGCAAGTCACGGAAAACTGTAGAACTGAATTGAGATCCTTTGTCAGTAGTGACAGTGGCTGACACACCGAAAAATGAAATCCACTTTTCAACGAAAGCACGAACAACAGTTTAAGGGGATTTATCACGTAAGGGAATTGCATGGGGAAAACGAATAAAGTGATCAACGCAAGTCAACACATAAGTGAAACCGTTTAAAGCTGGTAACTGTCCTGCTACATTAAAGTGAATGTGTTTGAAACGGGCTTCGGGGAGTGAAAAAGTACCAGGAGTTGTAACAGTGTGTCTGTGAACCTTGCTGGTTTGACAACTAAGACAAGTTTTGGCCCATTGTCGGATGTCTGTGCGCAAATTGGGCCAGATGTAACGGTCGGTAATTAGTTTCACAGTAGATCGAATACTGGGGTGCGATAATCCATGAAGATGGTCAAAGACCACTCGCCGGTAGGACTGTAGAACAAACGGTCTAGGTTTGCTGGTGGAAATATCGCGGTAGATTCTTGCATCAGAATTGAGTACGGGCAATTGCAAGAGTTTTAACGAAGTGTTCCATCGAAGCTGTGTTAATTCTGAGTCACTGGCTTGGACAACAGACATTTCCGCTAGATCGATGGACGAGCTTGAGAACTGCTGGATGTGAGCACGGGATAATTCATCGGCAACAAGGTTGTTAGGACCGTCACTATAGCGAATATCAACATAAAATTGGGAAAGATATTCAGGGTGTCGAGTCTCTCTAGGGAAGTAACGGTCAGAAGTTGCTCGAAAAACATACACAAGAGGCTTATGATCTGTCAAGATGACAAAACGTCGACCCTCAAGCATGTGACGAAAATGCTTTACAGCCAGGTACATGGCAAAGAGCTCTCGATCGAACGTACTCTACCTGGTCTGGGCAGGTTGAAGCTTCCGTGAGAAGAAAGCCAAAGGTTGAATTTCGTTACCCACGAGCTGCTGCAATACGGCACCAACGGCGGATTGTGAAGCGTCTGTCTTGAGAATGAGAGTGACATTGTCGTCCGTTCTCAAGTCAGCAAGTGAAGTAGCTTGGCTCAGCTTTTGCTTGACGGTGTTAAACGCTGCTTTGATGTCTGGAGTGAACCTGAACCTTTTGGGATTGCCTTTGAGCAAATCTGTTAAAGGTTTAAGAATTGCAGCGCAGCCATGTATAAACCGTCCGTAGTAGTTAACCATGCCGAGAAAACGGCGTAGGCTCTTAACGGATTGTGGCAATGGATAATCTAGAATGGCTTGCGTTCTATCAGTCAACAGGCTAATTCCGTTAGCGCCAATTCTGTGACCTAGGAAGTCGATGGAAGGTTGGCCAAATACACATTTGTCAAGGTTAATGGTGATACCATGATGTTCGAAACGTTCGAAACTTTGCGTAGATGTGTTAAGTGGTCGTAGGGAGAAGCACTTGCAACTAAAAGATCATCATTGTAAACAAAGACAAAGTCTAGTCCACGGAGAACTTGGTCCATAAAACGTTGGAAAGATTGCGTGGCATTTCGGAGACCGAATGGCATACGGAGAAACCCGTACAAGCAAAAGGAGGGGTCACTGCCGTTTTTGCAATATCTTCCGGGGCCATTGGAATTTGGTGGTACGCCCTGACAAGAACAAGCTTAGAAAAGATCGACTTTCCAGCCAAACCTAACGAAAAATCGTGTATATGCGGGATCGGGTGTCGGTCGGGAACTGTGGCGTTATTCAATGCACGACATTCGCCACATGGGCGCCAATCACCTCTCTTCTTAAGAACAAGATGCAGTGGAGATGACTAGCAACTGCTTGAAGGACATATGATCCCGAGGTTGAGCATGTGTTCGAACTCTTTCTTAGCGGCCTCTGGTTTGTCAGGTGTAAGTCGTCGTGGTTTCGCCGTCACGGGTGGACCAGTTGTGACGATGTGATGTTGTACATCGTGCTTGACTTTCGTCGTGTCGTTATTTACTCCGACAAGTGATGGAAAGTTCTGCAACAATCCGGAATACTGCGAACGATCGGGCATAAGAACTCGAAGTCCGATGGAATTAACTGCAGTAAGCTTTCCAGAAGCAGTTGAGGAAGTAGTATCATCGCGTAACTTCCTACAACTTAGGTCTATTACAAGGCCAAATTTGCTAAGAAAATCGATACTGATGGTAGGTTTTTGTACGTCGGCAGTTGTACAAATGAAAGGAAAGCTACGACGTAGGCCAAGACTGAGCGTAGGAGTTTCTGGCCAAAAGTGGTTTGGTTAGCAGCCTGTAGGGTCATTCCAGCCGGCTGTAATGAGCCTTTTACCAAGGAACGGGGTATAACGCTCATCTCCGCGCTGGTGTCATCCAAAAAGTGTTATGGTCGTGGAATCCAATACGTACCAAGGCGACTAATTTGCCAGCGGCAGCCGTCGCCATTACTGGCTGGATGCGACGTTTCCCGCTTTGGAATTAACGAAAGCTTTTATGTGAGTACACCTTGGGCGGCAATTTCGTGCAGCATTACCAAAGCGATTATGGAAGCAGCAGTAAGAGCGCGATGCTCGTCTGCGGGAGTTGCTGTGAGGCCTGTATGTGGATGAGGATCTTTGGCACGGTATTAAACCGCAGCTAAGGTGAGAAATGCTCAGTTGCAACTTTGAGAGTCTCTCACTAATGTAGCCTTGTCTGGCACTTTCTGAACTGCTTTCAGTGGACGCCTCAGCCACATGATTCGGAGCGTTTTTAAAGAACTTTTCATGTACTTTGTAGGCCGTATTTATCAGTGGATTTATTCATGCCCATCAGAATGTCAAAAATCAGGCCGCGTCGCCACTTCGACGAAATAGTTGCGGCGACGATATTTACGAGGGAACAACGGTATACTACGGGTAGAAGAGACCAAGGCTTGACGAGTCACGTGTGATCATTTGCGCTAAATTCATAAATTCAAAAATGGTGACAATCCAGTGAAACGCGCAGCTTTGGACTCACCACCATATTCACGTTAACACATATGTATATCTGCGTACCCCTATTTCGTAAAGGTTGATGAGGATATCGATTGTCACATATTGCATGATCACATTGCAATTAACTTCAGGTGGCATGGCAGCGTACTGGACTGCAGGTCCTTTTGGTCCACCTTCGTTGACTCAGATCATGTACTGGTCTGTTCGAAAATTTGTATGTGTTTTGGGGGGTCCAGAAACATGAAGCACCGCAAGATTGATGTAAGCAGATTAACTGATTTCGCTGTCCAGGAGAGCTATCAGTCTTCACTAACATACGCAGGCAATTGCAATTCACTGCAAGAAAAGGAGCTACACTGGACTTGTATACGGAAAGCGATGACCACTTCCGGACAGTCATGCTGCGGCCTAACTCGACGCCCCTTGAAGGCTTGGATCTCTGCTCGTTCTCTGGAGCTGTTCTAACGCCGCAAAGATATCCCGGCGGAATCAGATTGCAACGAGCGGCGCCGTTCTGCCAACCGGCTGCTCAAGCAAAGCCTACGCAAGGATCGCGAGGCATAGTGGTCTGAGCATGCTTTAGAGATGGAGGCGGCTGCCCCTCTCTGGCAACACTCGCAAGCTTTTTCAACTCATTCGGTCCACTGGCCTCAGGAAGCCTGGTGTCAGTGAGGTTATTTACGAGGTGGATGAGTCTCCGATCACCAACCAACAGAGACGTATGGACCGCTGGGCCGAGCACTTTCATTCGCAGTTCAACTGGCCTCCACCGTCCATTAGTACATGCAATACACCTAGTTTTCCACCCTGGTTCGTCCCACTGAATCTACCAAGCGGAGCAGAAGTCTGCCTCAAGATTCGACGCTTGAAGCGGCTCAAGGCTGCCGGCTCAGACGGACTTCCTCCGGAGCTGTTCAAGTACGGTGGTGTGGCGATCATTAACCAGCTGACCGCGCTGTTCGTAAAAACTGCGCATGAAGAGAAACTGCCTTCCACTTGGGGCGAATCAGTTATTGTCCTGATTTTCAAGGAAGACGCTCGCACCTCATGCGTAAATCATCTCGGGATTAGTAGTATTTCGGTTGCCTTCAAGCTATTGTCATCCATTTTGCTCCGTAGATTAGCCCCAATAGGTGACTCATCCTACGGTGAAGAACAAGCTGGTTTCCGTCCCGGCCGCGGATGCGTGGATCAAGTCTTCACGCTCCGCCAGCTCCTCGAACATCGCCACATTTATCACAGGCCCACTATCGTTGTATTCCTAGACATATGTGCCGTTTTTGACTCCGTTGATCGACCTGCTTTATGGCGTTGCTTACTAAAGAACGGGGTGCCAGAGAAATATACCGCCATCTTACGAGCACTTTACCTTACCTTACCTTAATACATCTGGCTGAGTGAGGATCTATGGTAAGCTTTCCTCGCAATTCGCTGTCAATAGCGGTGTGCGACAGGGTTGTCCTATGTCCCCATTCCTCTTCAACTTCGCAATCAAAGACGTTCTGCCGAGTGCTCTTGAAGATTTCCAACATTTTGGTCTAGAGCCTCTACCGGGTGAGCGCGCGACCGAGTTTGATTATGCTGATGATATCGACTTACTTGGTGACGATCCTCAGGGTATGCAACTCATTATGGATCGTTTGGCAGTTGAAGCATCTGAGTATGGCATGAGCTTCGCCCCATCGAAGTGTAAAGTACTGCTCAAGGATTGGTATTCACCTGCTCCCGTGCTCACTCACGAAGGTGCACAACTTGAACAGGTAGATAGTTTCGTCTACCTTGAGAGCTGTGTTTCTGCTGATTGCACTATCAGCAAAGAAGTTTCTCTTCGCATCGCTAAAGCTCGATTAGCATTTGCCAATCTGAGGCACTTGTGGCGTCGTCGCGACGTCTCATTCTCGCTAAAGTGCGGCGTTTACAACGCATCAGTTCGCTCAGTGTTGTTGTATGGGAGCGAGTCTTGGCCGCTTCGCGTGGAAGATATGTGTCGTCTTTCTGCCTTCGATGCGGGTTGCTTAAGGAGGATTGCTCGTGTTTGGTGGCAACATCGTGTTAACAGTAATAACGTTCGAGGTCGCATCTTGGGGAATGCCAGTATTCCGTTCAATAAACTGGTTTTGCTGCGCCAGTTGAGATGGCTCGGTCATGTCCTACGCATGGTACCTGAGTGTCTACCGCATCGCGCACTATTCACTCGTCAAGGACCTGGCTGGAGGTGACCGCGTGGTGGTTAGCCTTCCACTTGGCCACAGCAAATTAAATCGCTGATGTGTCTGGCCGCTGTTGGTTAGGTATGTTTTCCAGGATGGCGACCCAAAGATGAGAAGTGCCAATGGCGTTACACTCTTGAAGACATGGTCCGCAACCTGAATCAGTGGAAAAATTGTGCACAGAACTGTATTGATTCACATGTTTAATAATTCAAACATTAAAATGACAAAAAAGGGGAAAATCTGCGTGTGAAAAACATACTAAGAATGTTTTGTTCTACTTTTTGTCAAAATGTTCCTTTCTCCCTGCGGCATAGTAGCTGAAGTGCGTTGCTCACCTTCAACTACTATGTCACGATGATTATGACGCGATGACTTCCTCTTATCCGCTGATCTCCATGGTTTTTATTGGCTCTATGTCTAGTCGCTAGACAGTTGAGATTACATACATGCACTGAAATGAAGTTACTTTGTATGCGGCGATAACTTCTTTCTATCCTGTTAGAGCTTTCCGACATAGTCGGTATGGCAGATGGGACAGGCCCCTAAGGTTTTTTATGACTCTTTGCTGTGGGATCTCCAGTTCCACCAGGTCGCGTCTTAGCCAGGATGGGGAGGCCTGAATCACATTCTCTACATTGGACCATACATACGTACTGGAACTTTGCAGGGACATCGGAGGGTAAAACCGCCCGAACGTCCTCCATAGGAGACAAAAATGCTGGTTTCTGTTTTTGGATACCTTCAATGGAACAACGGATTTATCACGGATTTAAAAGTAGACGCTTAACAGTTTTCCGTAATAAAGAATGAGACCAACAATTGATGTATAAACACAAAATCGAAAGCGTGTAGAGGCGGTTATCGCAAATTTCACGTGCACGCAGTTTGGTTAGATTGCCGCGTGTCCCAATAACTGCTTAAATTATGCAATGCATGTAGAGTAATGCATCATCAAGTCGAGTTTTGAATTCGGACAATGTAGGATCAGAAATGACAACATGTGGGAGCAAGTTCCACGACTGGGACACAGGAAAAGAGCAAAAGTTCTGGCGACATTCCAACCGGCTATACTGTGTCGTCAACTTCAAATGATAGCCTCTCAGTGAGATGTTGTGGTTGCGTTTCAATAAGGCTCGGTATTGGAGCTTAGAATTCTTGTGGATATGATACACCAATATGAGATCATCTTGCAGAAGACGTTATTGTTCACTGAAATATACTAGGGTCTTTGGTCTGAAATGTTAACGGAGGAGGAACAATCCCTTAACATTTTTGTCTCTCTTAGTTTTGGCCGTGTGGTTTTGCCAGGGGTGCCCCACGTGAGCAGCGTATTATACATGTGGCCTCAAAGACTGGTACGAACAAACGAGGTCGTCTTGCATTACCGCTTCATTGTCCCGCTCCTCTGAGTGGTACCTTATACGTGTTGTCAGGCATGTGACTTTTACGTGCAATTTTACGTATGTCCATGTTGAAAGGGGAATTGGATCAGTCTGTGCTTGTTCGAACGCACGGTTTAGGTCTTGTTGCAGCAATTCGTGCTTTTCATGATTACCAATTGCCCGCTATATCTTGATGTCATAGGCAAAATGAAGAAATACTACTCCATACACGCACGAGATGGTTGATGGAGACAACGAATAAGCGTAGCCCCACCGACGATTCTTGTGAAACACCGCAGTTTACCTCAGTAGGATCGGATAGTGAGCCATTAACCCGAACATGTAGTCCGTGAATAAGAAAATTGCCGATCTATCCAAATATAGGGTTCTTAGTTCCGTACACTTGCAGCTTTTGGAGAAGGACTCAGTGATTTGAGTGGTCAGAGGCTTTAGAGAAGTCTAGATAGATGAATGGAAATAATTGGGTGTTGCTCTAGATAGATGACATCGGTCCCGATCTCACTATCCGCTGTTTCGTTCCAACTGCCAAGCGCAATCAGTAGGACGGTACTACATGATCGATATTGACGGTATCCGTGTTGCGAAGGTGCTATGGTTTTAGGTCTTTCTAACAAGCACATTAGTGTCTAAGCAACGACTAACTCCATCACGTTTGAGAGTGTTTGGGGGAAAATAACTGGGCGATAATTTGCGGGTTCCGAACCGCTACGACGCTTACAAAGAAGGGTAATGATACCCCACTTCCACATGTTGGAAACCTGATACGGCCAAACATTTTTGAAAAAATCAGGACAGTAGTTCGGGTATCCTAGAAGGAGCCACCTGTTGTGATTTCGGGTAAACGTTGACAACTCCGGGAATATATGCGTGCACAACGATAACATCTACATAATACTCGTTGTATTGCAAGTAATAAAGGTTCATTCTGGCATCTGGAAAAATGGGACCAAAAATAAAACATGCCGTTGGCGCGACAGGATATTGGAGTATATTGTAGAATATTCGCGCGTATTGAGCACAACCGGTTGCTGAGATGTGAAGGTGGGGATTACATCCTTCAATGTCCGGAAGCCATTCACAAGCGCATACGGTAGTTTTACAAGAAAAGTTGCTGCTGCAAAAAGATCTCTTTTCGATCATTCTACTTAGGCATTTACAACTATGAGAAAAATTGATACAACACGAGAAGCTATCTAAAGCTGCAACGGTGAATGCTTTGGTCACAGTTCAACGATAGGTCAACGACGCAATCGATAGATCAGTCAAAGCAATCAGGTGGTAAACATCACGCGTTTTCACACCTCAAACGCTAAAAAGCAAACTTAACAGGAAAGAAATGGTTGGTTTGACGGCAAAGCTCACAGTTAGTCCTGGATATGGGTCGGTACGGATGGCGTCACTGCTTCCGGCCAAGGCAGAATGACCGCCTGTACAAGCGTGCTCTTCTTGCATAACTCCGGTTGCAGCAGCGTAATAGTCATTGCTTCCGAAGGAACCAACAGGCGCCTCTTGAGTTCCTTTGGGTTGCTTTTAGCTACGGCGTACAGAACTTTGAAAGCGTCATCTGTCCGAATATGATGCACCGTATTAATCAGGTGCTCAAGGAGGGAGCTATGTGCACTCTTAACTGTACCGTACCGTGAAGAGGAGGGACAGTGTTCCGCTGTCCTCTTAGACAGATGCCTGATCGTGTGTCCAAGGTACCTGGCACCATAGGCGCAGGTGAACTGATATACAACAAAAATTTCGGAACGAGCCGGGAGTCTGTCTTTGAGGCTTCTAGTGATAAACGGAACAGTCTCGGCAAGAAGGTGGACTTTTGCCTGGTTCACAGCGACGGACAATCTTTTGTTCAGTAACTCGTATGTGATATCTCCTTTGAAGGGAACCGAAATGAAGACGTCCATTTTTTCTTTACCGTTGGTATTTCTTTAGGTTGATCAGAAATAGCAGAAGGCTTGTGGATAAATGTCGTGGGATAACCGTTGTTTTGTAGTGTTGTGAGAAGAAAATTCTTCTCGGCATCCAATAATTCTGGACTACAGATATTTGCGGCGCGATAGTAAAGACACAGCATAAGGTTTCTCAAAACTAAGGAAAACTAAGGAAATGTATGTACTGACCAGCCATGTAGACTTCCAGAATACCTTACTCTCAAACAATCCGTCAGCTCGCAGCCTCAGTGACACCCAAAAATGAGATTTCAGTGTCATTCTTTATTTCACAAGTGAATTGTAACGATGGATGCACACGGTTAATCACGGTCGAATTTACCTACAAGCCTTCGGCTGTTTCTGATCAACCTAAAGAAATACCAACGGTAAGGAAAATATGGACGTCTTCATTTCGGTTCCCCTCAAAGGAGATATCACATACGAGTTACTGAACAAAAGATTGTCCGTCGCTATGAACCAAATATATCTTGCGCCTGTGGTGCCAGGTACCTTGGACACATGATCAGGCGTCTGTCTAAGAGGATAGCGGAACACTGTCCCTCCTCTTCACGGTACGTCAGTAAGAGTGCACAGAACTTCGTCCTTGAACACCTGATTAGTACGGTGCATCATATTCGGACAGATGACGCTTTCAAAGTTCTGTACGACGTATCTAAAAGCAACCCAAAGGAACTCAGAAGCGCCTGTTGGCTACCTCGGAAGCGATGGCTACCACGCTACTGCAACCGGAGTTATGCAAGAAGAGCACGCTTGTGCTAGTGCTCATGCTGCCTTGGCCGGAAGGATTGACGCCCTCCGTACCTACCCATATCCAGTGTAGAGGG
>OX104064.1:185239695-185285011 GCA_944474145.2 Dicrocoelium dendriticum
GAGGTTATTCCGAGTTGACTGGGTTGCCACATGAGAGAGTAGCGTCAACCCGAGAGCTCAGAACTATACCCGATCCTTCGCCGTATATGAACTGGCCTCCTCGGCATAGCTTCCACTATAACCGGGTAAGGTTTCTCAGTCATTTGATCTGGGCGCCGTTATGGAGCTCTCAATGCCCATGGATCTGACACGTGTGGTGAAAGCGAGAGCTTTTTCAGAGCTACAAAACAGTTTGCAATTCACCGAAGACGGGCATAGTAAGGCAAGTACCAACCCAAGACCGTTAAGCTGTATGTTCATTTGTGAGGCACGGTGACGGCGGTGACGTTACTAAGCTTATGCTCTCTCAGACCGTTTCCATCTTGATCGTATCACCTATTTTGAAAATGGGTTGCGTGCGATGTTCACTAGCCATTGGACATTTCAAATGCTATACGCTTCCAACTTCCAGATCCGAACAAATTTCGAAATCACACCAGATGCAGACCACATCTTCTCGCTAATGTGACCAAGTTTCCTGAGAGCGTCTGTTACCTGGTTCTCCACAGAACCTTAGCAATTTATGTAAACCTCAGTTCTCATGTCAAAAGTTATGCAGACCACATAGTGAATTTCGCGAATTCAGCTCCTCATTTGCCCATGTGAATCGTGTGGTGTTGATTTGTGTGTGTGCTTGTATGCTTTCCGCACTCACCAAATCGTATACGCCCCTTGGCTGTCCTCGTTTCACAAGGAGGCGACTTCCGCAGGCGCTCTCTTCTGCGTATGCTAATCTTCTATCCGCTCCCACGATTTGCATGACGCATCCTTTTAACGACCTTGAACTCTGTCCGCATCTTTGTCATGGTCATGTGGCCCATGCGTGTTCATTCGGACACCTGGTTTCACATAGGGCGTTGGAACGAGGGCAGACGCGGCCGAGCCAGGCCATAGGGCGGATGATTGAACTCGACCGGTAATGCCTTTCCACCCTTGGGGTCAAGTCGCGTTAATCTGTGACCTGTGTTATCATCACATGCAATGCCAATCTTCGCCATTGTCCAGAACTAGGCTAATTACAATGGGTCTTAGCGCTTAGAATTAATCGGTTTCCTCCGTTCGAGCACCCTAAGCTTTCTATGTATACCTTTAGCATCTCACGTTTGCGCCCCAGCTGTGCAGACCAAATATTTACAGGGAATTCACTGCGCCATCTTTTATTCGCCGATTGCAAATACGCCCACTGTTGTCCGTTTTTTACACACTTTCTCCTCAAGTTCCTAGCCGGACTTGTAGCGGGTTCGGACGTCGATTATCTAAGCAAACCATTTTAGGCCGCTAAATCCCACACCAATTGAAGCTGTATGACCGATCAACTGGAAATCGAGTAACCTCTGCCGCTGGTCACATAATTTGTTCAACTGATAGTGGGCATAGATTAGAACTCCGGCTGATCCTCTATTATGTCAATGATTTATCTTTCACTGTAATTCTTTTCGCTTTCTTGTTTTTTTTCGAAACACATTTTCTTCCTCCATTCCGGAGTGTTTCCAATCGCAAAAGGAATTTCCCCTCTATTTGTACAATTGCACTCAATAGGACTGAGTGACAAATGTTCACTTTTTTGTGGCCTGCGAACTTTCACTCCTCCGGTCCTTAATTTTATCAGTCCACTGGCAGTGCGCTTCACCTAACCATCACAATTCTCTGACGGACCGGCCCGCTTTGGGCTTCCACTGCTTGTTGACATACTTCGTCGACATATTGTACTGGCTCCTAGCTCAACTACCGAAACTACTCTCAGATGGATGCATTTACCATCCGTGAAAACCACCCAACTGAATTAATCAAATGGCATGTTGGTGTCGGAAAACTCACTGGCCTTGATATATTGAGATAATTTCATTTTATGCGTTATGAACCTCCCTCCCAATTTTCTTGGATCTTGCGATGAGCTGCAATCAAACGGGTATATGCTGCTGGTCGGCTATTGTTCGACCGTATTAGCGCCAATACTCGGGGGAACATATCAAGAAACAGTTGTCTTTGGTTTTGAATTCCAATGAGGCTACTGCTTTTGGAACTCGTTACTTCAGACTGCATATTAGCGCTCTACTTTCGCTTGTCAACTTCAGTCGGCGCACCCCAAACTGATAATCACAGGCACCCGACACTAAGCGACCATCGTTCACATGTTGCTGAAATTAATATACGGCTTCTGTCTAGAAGGTCGAGAGTAGCGGTTTATGGTCACTAGATCGGAAAAAGATTTTACGTCAAAAGTGAATCGTTGCCCAGCAAATACGCTAGCCGGTTACTAAATCTTTCAAAAATCAACCGCTAAAGCCAAAGTGTCTTACATTCGATTCGCTGACGTTAATTATGCCGAAAACTAGAAAGTCCACACTCATTCCGCAACAACCACAACTACTTTCGTCTGATTTGGACACTCACACTGCGGGCCCCTGATCACCTGTTTTCAATTCTTTCATGTTTGATATGCGATTTCCCTAGACACACTTAGCTTCGCTTCCATGTTTGTCACAGATTGTAGATTTTCGTTTTTTTTCTACAGGGCTGCTGGATACTGTCCTTCGACTGGATTGAGACTTGTGCCCATGTGAAAATGCGGGTGGAAGAAGAAGGCTTTGAAGTCACTGGATGTAGTGCAACTCCCTTGTCCGGGGCCCCTCGGCGTGCTCGGCTTGCACGCGAGGCAGGTTCCCTCGGACTCTTTCATAGATTCCGCTTTTGTTTCTTGGTGAGATCTGTTGCACCTTGATCAAGCAGCTCATTTGTCGTATACGCGGCGTTACATATTTCTGATTTTCCGAAGACTTAAAACCACCATGATCTGTGTGTAGGTTCGTCTGTTGTTTCTGTGTTTTACTCTCGAGGTCCTTTGTTCTGAGATGTGCACATCACCTATCTTCCCTCTAATCACTTTGTAGTTGTTGTCTTACTTCTCCAGTGACGGTCATCATCTCAACATCCTTCTCTTCCTTGCCAAGTCCGATATAATTCTCCCATAAGCCGCTACTTTTATCGATTCCTAAATCCAGCACTGGGATTCATCGCCAAACGTCATTTGTTAGATGACTCATCATCTTCCAGTGTATTTTGTACCAACATAACGATGCATAGAGCTTACGTATGGGTTAATGTGTTCGACACACTTGGTTTTAGTCTGCTCAGGTGCGAGGACAGTTCCTGACCTTTATTCCCTATCTTCACCGTCCTCCATTACCGCGTCTGTCTTCTTCCAGGGTGAATTCGTGTATCCAGTACCTTCAAGCACTGACCTCACAATGTTGGCACGTTCCGGCGGAGCCACGGTCGTCTTCTGTCGTGAGCGTTGTTCCCCTCTCCGATTGGCTCGGCTCGCTATTGAGATGAATGACGCGTCACTTCCTCCAGATTGGGAACTGATAGAGTCTTCGAGGTGCACTGCCGAAGATGACCAGGACTTCGACGGTGACGATGAGGACGTTTCCACCATTAATCAAGCCGAAGTTTTATCCGCTTCTAGCGCATCTCCCCTATTGGTTATTTACAGCGCTGCGCACAATGTGAACAAGTTTAAACCCGATACGTCAATCCCCTATGCGGTCAAGGTTGTATCTCAGGCCGTGAGCATGCTCAAACCACGCAGTAACCGCGCCAATTTGTCTGACCCTCCTCTGAAGGCTGTCCCTTCCACCTGGTTGCTCGATTGCGCTGCTGAGTACTGCATTCTCCCCGAGCCACTCCATTGAGATGCAGTGCAGTGGGACTGCGTCATTATTTTTTATCCTTTACACGCCCACCTACATTGACCATTGTTCCCCGTCGTTGGTCCTATTGATCATTCCTTCTTCGTGCAAAGCTCGGCCTTAGTTCATTTCTCTATGGCATTTACCTGTGTTTAACCGGGACTCAGGAATCACAAATGACATTTCGCTGTGTTCAATACCCAACCATTGACTGAGGAATTCGACGTTCCTTCGTACTCTGTGAGTTTCTTCCTTCAACTTGTCAGTTTTTTGTATTACTCGCGTTCCTTGATCCTTCCGGCAGTCTTTGACGGTTTTTATAGATTCAGAAACTGTGGCGCATCCGGGCTTTTAGTCACCTGTGACATGTGTTACACGAGTAGACTCGCAGTTGCGACGACTACTCAATTGTTTCGCGCCGCATCATATGTATGTGCAATCACCACTACCCGATGGTGTCGCACTGTGTGCTGTATATGTATACCGCCTGTATTTGCCTTTTGTCAATATAATCCATCCGACATGATCACGTTTGGTGACTTGGAAAGATTTATTGTTTCATCCGACTGAATCTTCGAGACGTTTCGGGAACCAATTCCATTCTTCTCGTGGTTGATTGATTGCGGATACGAGGTGCAAATTCGCAAACTGCTTTGATTTGACCGATATCAGAGTTGTGCCAATGTTCTCTCCTTGAATCAAAGTTAAAGGCGGGGACCCTCGAACAACTCACTCTCTGAATTGTCAGAGATGCAATATCATCCATCTACGGGATTCTAGTACCACTGCCTTTTTCACTTCTCTTGTTTTACGCAAACTCTTCCGATTCGCTGTAAGGCCGAAACGCATCTGTTCCACTTGTCGAGACTCCCGTCACCAAAATACTGATAATCCACATGACTGGGGAAATTAAAGCTGGCAATCAGATTCGAAACCGAATGCAGAGCTCTTTGACTTTCCCATGTATTGTTATGTCTTTTATCGTTGATGTGACTTATCCCAAGTTCTCTAATCAGAAATATATCATATATCAGCCTGATATAGTCTTTCGGCCGACTTCTTTACCTTTCCATGCGACATTATCCACAGGCCACCTAGGAACCATAACAGTGATACACGCCAAGATAAGCGTTTAACGAGCATTCGCCCTATGACCAGTCAACCAGTCCATTTCCAAACAAGCGGACGAAGTCAGTTCACCCGTTTCTATTTGGCGCCTTCGATTCTCGATAAGACTAGCATGATTAAACGCACGCACTTCCTTGTAAATCCGCCAACAGGCCCCACTTTCCCGAACACGAGACCCTGCCGATCGATATCTGCTGCTCATCGGAAACCTGCCGTCAAGACCATCTCTGTGCTCAACCAACGATGCCCCACATATTGTACGCGTACAACGCTACAACAAAGCCATACCTCATGTGTGACAGTGGTGGCACTTTCACATTGAGTTGATCCGGAGATGACAGTTTCAAACGCTAGTGGAGCGGGTGTGCGCATTGCTCAAAGCTTCCAGGATAAAACTGTCCTGATAGACTGGATCCCAGCCGGTAGCCGGGTGTGCGTCGTTCGACTGGCTGCCTCGTCCAATGCTTCGAGCTAGTGCGGTGCCAATTAGTGCTTATTTTTCATTACTTCCTACACCCCACAAACTGTAGCGCTGACTCGGTGAAAGATGAATCCTATCGTCAACCGAACGAGCTCCTTCATCCCAACAGACTTAAGGATACTGTAATCCTGGATGGTGATCTGAACATTCAAGTTGGAAAGCTGTCCATTGATGAGCTGCATCTGGACGACCAACACCGTGTACGCTCCCGTAATGATAGTGGTGAGTGGTTGCTACACCTGTGTGAAGTTGCTCGTCTATTTCTCACGAGGACTAACTTCCGTCACAGGGTTACATGGTACCCACTAGCCTCGGACTATCCATGGACGCAAATCCATCACATCGCGATCTGGTATCACAGGAGAGGTTGCGTCCGAGATTGCTGTTTGATTTGGAGCACAAGCGTGAACTCCGACCAGACACTACTATGTGCGGGTCTTCGAGTGAGATTTGGCGGACGCCCACGACGACGCAATGAGCGCAGCTTCTGGACGCTCAGCGACGCATTGCGACTGGGAGGGAACACAGCGATCTTTGCAAAAATATGAGGGCAAAATTTCGGGTCAGTCTGGAAGGAGACTGTGAAACCTGGTGATTGCACCTTGCTTCGGCGATGCAAGCAGCGATTCCTCTGGGTTATTCCGTCTGATGCGGGAGACAGGTTGTAGGAGACCTGATGTCAGCGAGACTATATGTGATGAGAGGGGACAGTACATCCACAACTTGTCAAAACGCTTTTTCTGTTGTGCTAAACACCATACTAAACAATTTAATTGGTCGGTGATACCAGATACACTACCGGACAAGGATCGCCCTGTTCCTTGGACTGTCGATCGTCAGATCAGACTTGTGAAACTGTATAAGGCCACAGGACTTGATGGGCTTCCTCCGATCCTCTTCATTTCGTCAGCTCAGCTATCATGGCCGATTTACGGGATCCGTTAGTCAGACCGCAGCAGCAAGAAATTTCCAACAGACTGGAGCCTCTCCGTTATAAGCTCAATCTCCAAGGCTGGCTCATGTTGGGAATGCGGCACTTATAGCGGGGTCACCTCCAACTTGCTTGTTTGTGTCGTTCTGGCAGCCGTGATAGCCAGACAGGTGGAGATCAAGCAGTGTTTCATCGAAATAGAGGATGTATTGATCACAAATTTAATTTGCGCCAGTTACTGGAGCACCGACACTTACATTGTCAAGCCACCATAGTTGTTTTCCTCGACATCAAAGATGCCTTCGATTTGTTGGATCAATATGCTCCTTGGGATTGTTTCATCAGGAAAGATATGCTCGAGAAATACGTGAACATCCTCAGAGCGCCTCACTCGAATATTTCAAACAGGGTGTAAGCTTACGGCAGACTGTTACCGCTCCCAAATATCCTCAGCAGTGTGAGGCAGGGATGCCCTCTGTCATCCTTAGTTTTCACTCCTCCACTGACGAAGTTATGGAAAATGTCTTCATTTGGCTCAACTTAGCAGATGTGGAGCTGCCTCAGGGTCATCGACTTTACTTTGATTATGATTGTTAGTTTTCCGAAATCTATATTTGCTCAAAATCGTACCAATGAATACTGGATGGGTTCGCAATGTCCTTCCGCTCTTTCATGCTCTGCTTTGGACCCTCCAAAAGCACGTGTAGCAGGGCCATCCTTTGCATTCATCCTTGTTATAGGCCGGTTGGACGTCATCTGAAAATTCTGCTAAGCTAGTGGAATGGTAGAACGAATCACGAACCGCGTAGCAAACTTCTTGGGTGCTCTTGCCAAACTTCGCGACTTGTGGTGGCTGCGCGATGTCACTCTTCCTGGATGGTGAATTCTACAGTGTTGCCATCCATTCGACCGTTTTTTGCGATTATGAAACCTTGCCTATAAGAACGACATACATAAAGAGGCCAGTTGCATCCGACAATCGCTGGCCTCACATTTCAGCTGATGTCGTGGCACAGCGCGTTTGTAATGCGGGTATTTGGCGTGTTTTCTGGCACATTAAGAGGAAGGGAACCGCTTAGCACCGATATTTTTCGCATTAGGCTTTGATAGCTTTATGTTGTATTACGCACGCTAGCGCACCGAATCGTGCGGCGTGCGTTGTTTGCGCGACCTGGGTCTGGTCGAAGTAAGGGAGGAAGGGAGCCCGAGTGCTAATTTTGTCAAGAGGAATGAAGACTGTCACTTGGAAGTTGGCCTCGGTTAGGGTCCCTCGACTTTTTTGTTGCGGTCCGAAGGATGATCTATACGTTTGCTGAGATACGCTTGTTGACATGACCTAAGCTTGCTTTAGCTACTTTGTGTGCATATTGCTTCTAGTTATGTTACGCTATCGCAATTAGGTTGGAATGCTTTTGCGCGGATAAAGCCTTCCGGTTTTGTCCTGCCCACTCGGGCGTACTTCGATTCACCACATTTTACTACTATGCGGAATCATTTTCGATGACGGTTGTGGTAACTGAACACAGCACTTACCCGCCCACTTGAGATGGAGGATGAATTTTCCTTTTCATTGTCCCTGTCGCGCGCTTTACCTCGGTGATCATAGGTTGATTCGCCACAGGTAGAACACACGCACGTGCTGTTCTGTGACTTTATCAATCGGCACTGTTTCGTGCTGGGTTAGGCTTTTAGCGTACCTTGTGGTGGGTGGATGTCAGCGATGGGTGAATACAATCAGAAACCACAGATTAAATCGCAGCTCCCTTTTTGGTCATGTAGAGGTCATTCTGGGATCGCCGGATAGCACGATTACGCAGCTGTAAGGGTTGTTGTCACATGCGTGTGTGAGCCTGAGACGCAGAAATCAATATCCGTAGAGAGTAATTCCGTACAAATGTCCTCATTGTATACGGATAGTTAATCGGACCCGAATGAGTGTACGGCGAGTGCGCTGGTTGAGGATAGTGTAACTCCGTGAGAGAGAGGAGCACCTTGACTGCGACCGTTTCGTGTGCTGCGATAGGAATTCCGTAGATGGGAAGAAGGTACTGAATCGAGGAAAAATCAGATAATTCTTCCAAAAGAACTCATCGTTGCACCTGACACTGGCGCGTACGTTGGGTCCATTTCATCTATACCGAACATTCAACTACATTTATAACATCCCGTATAAAGTGTACGCATGTCTGTGTATAGGCCGAATACGAGGGAACTATGTACGGAAATTTCAGTACGTGGTGGGCGTGTCATGGCCATCTAGCCAATTAGCCTGAATGCCGAGAGAGAGAGAGAGAGATTCGGTGTTAGCGGCGCATGCGCTAGACAAAGGGCGCGAAACCGAACCTGAAAATGTTGAGCTCATCAAGAGCGGGTTGCTGCAAATACCATAAAGACTAATTACGGAAGCGATGGAAATCGCCCAAACCGACGATTGCGTGGATAGTAGATGAAGTAAGGCTGTCGAATGCTTAGCGTCTAGTTCCAATTCGGTCAGTATGATAACCTACAGCGGATGGATCCGGATTTACGATGGATTGTCACCCCTTCACCCACTGCCAAGATCTCATGTATGGGAGGGAGTTTCCCTCAATCATCTAATCAACGTCCCATCACTGCCTCTTAAGATGACAGGTCGACATTCACTTGTACTTGCCATTTCATCGACACCACTTCACCGCGAGTTTTGTCCACCTTCGCTTTAACATATCATCCCACCCAAAGAATCCTTTGTGTAAAAGGCCATATGCTGCCCAGTAAATACACTAACCGATTTTTGTTGGGTTTCTGATTAGCCAAGATAAGTCTGAATTCCGACACGCGACCTCATTTGGGTTCACGATCTATTTTGCAGTGAATTTCTGCCATTTCGATCACTGGGACCGAAGTGAGTGGTTCTGGTGTGGCTTTCCCATCACTACACTCTACGACCGACGTTTTCGTCCTTGTTTGCATTCATCACGTAGAGATGGCCTGAATTTGGAGTGGAACTCGGTACATAGTGGTTGGCGGTTATCGCCATGATCCCTAGGCCATTGAGCTCCGCGAGCAGCAGTTGACACAGAGGTTAGGTATGCGAAGTGGGCTTTGTAGTACCTGTCGAGTGGTTGAATTGTGACGCGCCATCTCCATTGGGACATCGGTTTACTTTGAAGTAGGTTCCTATCGTTCCGATTATTTGGACCATATCCGAATTGGAGGGGTTCCGGTGTTGCTCCTCCCATGACCGGTTTCGTCCTGGTTTATACCCATCAGATGGAGATAGCCTGAGCTGAGTTGGAATTCGGGGCCTAATGGTTACTGGCTGGCGCCTTGATCACTATGCAGCTAACATTCGTGAGCAACGCTTGGCACAGCGGTAAGGAATTCAAAGTTGGATTTGCAATACTCGCCGTGTGGTTGGATTGCGACACACAATCTCTATTGAGACCTCGGTTCAGTTTGAAGTGGACCTCGGTGATTCCGATCACAAGGACCGTATCGGAATTGGAGGTGTTTCTGTGTTGCTCCTCTCAACACTGACATCCCATGACCGGTTTCGTCCTGGTTTGGACTAATCAGATGGAGATAGCCTAAGCTAGGTTGGAACTCGGCGCGTAGTGCTTGGCGGCTATCGCCATGATCACTAGATCATTGAGATCCTCGAGCCGCGCATAACACAGCGGTTAGGAATGCAAAGTGGAATTTGGAGTACCCGTAGAGTGGTTAAACTGTGACACGCAATCTCTATTGTGACCTCGGTTTACTTTAAAGTAGATTTCGATCATTCCGATCAATGGGACCATATCCGAATTGGAGGGGTTCCGATGTTGCTCCCTCTCAACAATGCACTGTACAACCGGTTTCGTCCTTGTCTGGACTCTAAGTAGACCTTATCGTAGCTTGGAGCGAGACTTGTGGCGCGACGGTTGACATCTTTACGCCTTGGGCACTTGGTCATTGAACTCCGTGAGCAACTTTATTGTGTACCGTGGTCCCAATCGAGGCTGCGTGTCGCAATCCAAACACATAGTGAATACTCCAGAATCCATCAATGGATCCTCGATGACCTTTTCGTCCTTTCATGACCCCACAGTAGCGCACATTACCCCGCTCTATTTGGGACTGAAACGCGAGACCCTAATCTTGTTAGTCAATAGTGGTTGAGACAACTGGACCCCGGGAACGACAGCGATCCAAATGACTAAGTCACTAGTTGTTATACAGCGCTGTTAACTCTCCACTGTTTTTTTTTCAAATGGCTGTCCTGCAAGGGACAGGTTAGCCTCCTCAGCAACGGCTTCCCAAACTTAACTTTTGGCATTATTAGCAGTTTGTAGTATCCCGATTACAATAAGGGAGTTCGTTGGTGACAGTTAAGGTCATAGGAGTTCTGACATTCTCAAAAGCGCGAACCGGTCATCATTCGCCAAGCGTTTGTTCAATATCACATCCACTCTAAACTATCGCGAACGTTGCAAACAGCTTCACATCGAGCCTCTCTGGTTGCGACGTCTTAAGCAAAAATTGATGCTTCTCCACAATTTCTTGCACTATAAAACCTACTCTTACATACATAGCCTAGAGATAAGACACAATAACCATCACAGACTCTGTAACGACAATTTACGCTACCGATACCGAGGGCTAGAACATCAGTGCGGTCCAACCTTTTCCTCATCAGGTACGCGTCCTGTGGAGCAGCCTACGAACCGCCATCAGGACATGTGAAAACCTCACATCATTCCACACCAAACTCGATAGATTCTTAGATCTAGAAGTGTTATTATCCATGTTCGCATCCCACAACCCACCTGATGAAATATTCCAGGATGGTCCAAAAAATATCTAAAGGGCTAAGAATTGGTGTCAACATACACTCATGCAAGAGCATGATCATTTCTGTACATTCTGATCTGTTCCTAATTTAGGAACAGTTTCTCACACTTTTGGGAAATATACGTATAAATAACTGTTTTTCTGGACGTGTGGTGGCCATCTGTCTGAATCCAGCGGTAACGAATTCAATTTACGTTAACTAAATCCCCCTGCTGTTCCCTTGTAGCTAGGTTTTCCTCATGAACAACGACACGTTCTTGTCAAGTCAAAGTCTGCTTTTGGACTATGCTAGCTCGTCACTCATACGCAGGAGTCTGAGATGCCGATATACCAAACGCACAAGTGTTGGTGACTGTGCTTTGGCGAAATCCCCACTTCAATGTCTCACTCTGGCGTTACTATCAGTGGTTAGTAGCCGCCTGAAATCAGTTGTCGATACGGTGGTATGAGACCATCACTCTGTGTTGTAGTTTTGTGTATCCCTAACCTTTCTGATGATGCATGGCACATGTATCGACGTTATCGTTCTTTTTTCTGAAAACTGTTGGTCATGCATGTTTCCCTATTGATACTACAACTGCAACACGAATGCTTGCATTGCTGCAGATCACGCTGTGCTGGCTGCGAAATAAGCAAGCGAAATTTACATTGTGGGTTCATATGAGGCACCCATTGTGCAGATCGATTGTGACACTCTACTTCAATCTGCACTACTTTTCACTCCGTAGGGAATCTCAGTCAGTTCGGCACTGAGCTGAAACAGAAATGTTGAGGGTTGCGCACTCTACACACCACCATCGGTTGCGTACTCGCCTGTAGCCATCACGTGGGGATAGGGGAACTAGGACTGGAACCCGGGATGCAGAGGCTACCGGCTGACGCCTTCAATCCGGACTGACTGGGATACACTTCACTAGGAATCGCAGTCCACATGGAGATTGTGTGTAGCAATCCATTCACACACACACACGCACACACACACACACACACAATGGACGCTCCAACTGAAGTCAGAACGAGAGTCATTGTGACAGATATTTAACTTGGACCAGTGGTATGGGACTAAACGCTTTGGCTGGTGTTCGAGTCGCAGTTCTGCTACCAATGTGTCTGACGAACCCGGTTGTGGGGAAAGCGGTGTTTGGGGATGGTAACGCCTAAGGTTTATGTGAAGCTTGTGTTCAGCTTCGATTCTGGCACTTCGGACAGTTACAAGAGCCGCGAGAAAAGCGACGTTCGTTGGAGACGGAATGCTGTGTATCGGAACACACTCTAAACGGTACACTCAACGTAGGACCATTCGGAAACATTCGAACTAGTTTAGATGTTCAAGCAATACGAAAACTAATGGCACTAATTCACAGGTCAACGCTTTTTATGAACGCCTCATGTTATCTGGAGCTCAATCGTACCCAAATGTAGCCGATTGCAACGTTCTCTGGCCAGAGCTCATTCCTCGCTTGGGAAGATAGGGGGAAATGGCGGATGCCGAAACACAAACGGCATGAAGCCATTAAGGATTGTTGACGAAGTAAGGGGACCAAGGTATGCTGCACAATAGTCATGGATAAGGCTTCCGCAAATGTCGTCGGGAACAACTGAGTCTACACCAAGGTACTTCGTCTCACATATTTACAATTGTGGGAGTGGGTGAAGGCAGGCAACATTTTCGTTCTTGGTTCCCAGAAATTTAACCTACATCAAAAGATAATCACTGTGCGGCAGATTAAACGTGTTGGCTAACACCGGCTCGTAGACCTAAAAAAACGCAACAACAACAACAACAACAATGGATTTACTTCAATGAGACGTTCATCATCTGATCTGCAGGCGTGGGGACAATAAACGCGAAATATTGGTAGAACGACTCAGGAAACCTAACTAAGCGTAAGCTAAGTGTAGTCCAGCCGCAGCGAATAGTACGCCATCTAAACCACCAGGTGTATCGCAAAGACTCGGCATACACAGGTTGCGCAGTGATGAAAATATAGCTGAACCTCCTATGCACAGTGAGCCTATGTGTCGCTGAGCCCACAATTTCCCACCGCCACTAGTACTCAATATACCCCGCTTGTTTGACACTAATTAGAGTTAATTGGTGACCTGAAACGATTATGTTTCATTGACTCGGTGTTCACTGCGCCGGCACTTAGCCTTAAGCATAACAAGTCTGCCTTGTGATCCGAGGGCGCGGGTTCGAGCTTACGTAGGAACCAGGCGATCCTCGCAGCAGCGATGCGTCGGTAGTGCGTACCGGCGTACTGCTGTTGTCCACTGTCTCATCGTTGCACGCTTCTTATATACCTATATGGTTGGCGACATCCGGTTTCGGATTTCCCTGTCACTGTGGCCAGCCACAGGACGCCTGTGCCTACGGAGGGATCATGGATGGCTTGCGCTGCACCACCCACAGCTCCAACCAAACACCCCATATCCAGTGTAAACCCGAAGGGATGAGACCGGGAGGCATGTGGATGGGAGCCACGTTTCATCAACGGAGCCGGCCCACACTCCTTCACAGGCAAACACAAGCACGCTGTATTTGGGGAAATCAAGCGCACACAAGGCGGTGGCTGGACCGTAGTCCACTCCACACTGAATGCATGGAACCACTCTTCGAGCCTAGCACGGCCACAAGGACCGTGCACCCCGTCCCCTCCAGCAACGACCAACTGTCTCCTGGAGCCAGTATGGACGAGGTAGTGGGTAATAGACAGGTAGGCACCTTGTCAACATGCACATCAAGCGCAGTCACACCGGGGATATCAAGCAACAGCCAATCATTTGAGTAAAAGGTAACAACTAAAATAAATCGAGTAATGCATAAGGAAACGGTGACATAAATCTTAAACTAATGAGCATAAGAAATAAGTTGTTAACAAAGAATCCGAGAAGTTCAGGGGGTCAGAAAGTATATTTTACGGAAATGCCACAAACACGAAAGTGTTATCGAAATTAACTACAATTGGCTTAAGCGAGTTGTGCAGGTTTATAGAAGAGCGTACAGGTGGACATTTATTTGAGAAAGAAAAGCATTAGGACGAAATTGAAAACCCACCACCTGAAATAAAGTGACTTAGCATGCAAGCACGCGGTTAGTAAATCGAATGCAGCGTACCTACAAACGCTGCGCTGGTTCTGCCTACGTTCTCTGCAGGACCCGTCGTCGCTTCGGTAGTGGTGCCGAGTGGCCTCGCTCATGGCTCACTAAGCCTGCCTGACTCAGGCACTCGCGACCGCATGTGCTACAGCACCATGCGCTTGATGTCGATGCAGAACAACCCATCGGTGCTTGCCGCTTCTTCTCTGCATGCATGAGGGCTTTCTCCTGCACCTCGGCAACTGCCTTTGTGATCCGATCGCGCCATGCACGCCGATTAACCGCTTTCGATTCCCATGATCTGCAATCAAGATTAGGACGTGAGAGGCTCACTTTAATCATGTCCTGGTAACGTAACTTTGGTTTCCCCATGTGCCGCTTCCCTATACTCAGCTGACCGTATAAGAGTTGCTTCGGTATCCGCGTCGAATCCATACGGCTCACATGACCGAGCCACCTCAGATGTCTCAGCAAAAGTATGCAGTCCACTGCATACATCCCACTTCGGCGCAACACTTCCGTGTCTGCAACTCTGTCGCCCCAAGTGATGCGCAAAATCCGTCGCAAGCACTGCTGATGGAACCGCTCGAGATATCGCACATCCCGACGGTACATCGTCCACGTTTCACTGCCATATAGAAGAACGGACAGCACCATGGATTTGTACACCATCAGCTTCGTGCCAATGGTAAGCTGATGGTTGTTCCACACTCGGTACTTAAGCTTCCCGAATGCCGCCGCTGCCTTCGACACGCGGATACGAAGCTCACTGTGTAGCTGCTGATCAGTCGACATCACACTCCCAAGGTTGCAGAAGCGGGAGGTGGTTTCCAATACTTCAGCACCCATGCTGATTCGCGGCAATATTGAAGCTTGCACCTCCGGTGAAGGCTGAAAGAGACAGACAGTTTTGCTTGTGTTGATGGTGAGCCCGAATTTGGCCGCTGTCGAAGTCAGAGCACTAGTCATATGCTGCAACTCATCCGCGCTGTGTGAAAACAACGCACAATCGTCAGCAAACAGCAACATACGGATAGTTGTCTCACAGACTAGAGTTCTTGCACCGAAACGACGGATGTTCAGCAACCCACCATCAATACGGTGCTCCACACGAACACCGTAAGCACAAGCGGCATCAAAAGCACAGGACAACATTGCATGAAGATATATATTAAACAGGGCAGGAGCTAAGACACAGTTTTGCTTCACACCAGAGACAACTGCAAAGTCATCCGAGGTCTCTCCACTCAGCTGCACCCTCGCTCGCATACCACTGTGCAGACATTCAATTAAACTTACAAACTTACGCGGGCAACCAAACTTACCCAACACCAGCCACAATGTCTCATGGTTCACCGTATCAAATGCCTTGGTGAAATCAACAAAAAGCGAGTACAATGGCTGGTATCGTTCTCTTATATATATATATATATATATATATATATATATATATATATATATATATATATATATATATATATATATATATATATATATATATACTCTGTTAGCTCTTCGCTTGTTCGCTAGACGCTCGCGACGTAAGGATGGGATATTCGAGTTTACTGAGCTACGCTTGAACATAAATGATTTTGGAGCCATCTTATTTTCTTATAATCATCAGTTGATTGTTCGTAGTTACCACAATTTAAACAATAGTGCGAAATTTCGTAAGTGGAAGCAAATGAGCATGCTCCCCAACATTTGCTTACGTTATAGATCACCTAAGCAATTTACCATCGTCTCCCGAGTCATGGTGGATTCCGTTCTTACCCTGAGTTCTAGAATGTGACTACTACTCTGCCAAAACGTTTTCACGTAGCATCAGTCAAAAGTAAGTTAATCAGCCTTTCGAACTGCAGCCGACTCCGAAATTCAGAGGACTGGCCTTAAGGAAAGTTCTATTGAATCTCGGTTTCTCGGTACCATGAGAAATATACCTCATTATTACACTGCACCGCCGAATATAATGTTCTGTAGCGCTAATGGCTGCATGACTAATCAAAACTCTATCTGAGAAACCCGTCCGGTGGCACTATTCTACGGAATGGTTTCAAGGAGATTCATAGATAGTTGATGGGTTTGTTTATTGAACAGCGTTTTGCTTTTGACATTAAAGCTTCGTGAGGTCACGAGGCTTTTGTGTCAAAAGCGAAACCTTGTCCAATAGATCAATCAACCGATTGTTAATAAATACGTAAATAAATGGTGTATTGTTCGACATTGTGAGACACAGACGGATTACGTTGTCTGGTCATATTGCACAACATAATCACATAGTGAAGCAAATTGTCTGTGCAACACTATTTCATATGAAGTGTTTGGAGTTTACCATCAATTAAAAGTAGTGCAAGAAAGAGCTGATAGTAATAATAAGTGTAAGAATTGTCTTCATCTCAAGTAAAGTAATACGGCCATCCATGGAACTATGGCTTGTCGACCGATTCCAATCATTCTACGAACTTCTAATACCACTCTAAGTGCTGTAGCCGCAGTTAACTGCCACGCGCTTTACGTGATCAGCTGAAGATCAGCTTGCGAATTGGGACTTGTCAAATGTCTGTCATTCTTCTGGTTACGAACTATTGTGTCGGCCCCACGACTGCTTCCGCCCACTAACGTTAGTGAGAACACGCATGACAATCCGGGTACAGAACAACGTTACACGCCGCTGGGCAAACCGGCCACCAAGCGTCCGTGAGTACAAATCAGCCGAATAATTCAAGTCAGGGAATATGCAGAAAGACTGACGTTCGACCAATCAAGGCTGGTCAATTCAAGGGCAAAGGATCGATACGTTGCCTCACAAACAAACGAAATACACAGAGTAAGAGAAAACCTAATAAGCATAACATTCAGTGTCAATACAAGCTAATCATAAAGGTGACGCAAGAAAACGTATGCGGGGGACCTTAAAAGAGGGCGGGATGAATAGGGGTGAGTGGGGCAAACTCATAATACAACGGGAAGTGGTGGTTTTCTTACCAACTCTATAACACGAACCATCCCACTAATATGCAATCACCTATCATACACCGCCTGTTTTTTACCCGGCACGCTTTCGGCACCCTGTTTCTGTGATGATGGATGCAGCTCAACAGCCAGTCATGACAAAAAGTGAAATCACTGCATACCCAAGATGGAATTCAGTCGTTTGTTTCAAATGCGAAACAGGATGCATGCTAGAACTGTCCCTGAAATGTGACACTGTAAACTTATGTGGCATGCGAGAATGCATAAGAAACCTCATTCACCGGTGACCAGGAGTGGCAATGGGGAATCCCTCAACCCTATAGCGACCATGTGGTCTCAACCACAGTTCGAGAATAATTACAGTGCCATACAATGGGAAATGGTAGATGTAACGGTGGTGACTCTAGTCTATAAGCAACCCTTGTTTAACTTCACCTGAGATCTTCACACACCGTATCCCTATCTCCTGGAGACTCGGTCGCTACGATCGACCTAACAGTGCCCTCAACTGAGAGGCGCTTTTTGCTTTCCCGGACTGGAATTATAGCGGTCTCAGCTGGCTTACAGTACATCGAATTTCGGGTAGCTGTTAAGTGAGCAGTGAGTGCACAAATGATCAAACAGCGTGATACCGGTATGGCGGCATATGCTGCAGTGTTAGTTGAATCTACCCTAAAACCTCAAGGTTGGATCATGAGAAGTTGTAGTTTGACGGCCGGTCATGACAGCCAGCTGAGGCGGTTCTGATCACCCCGAGGTGCCCATCTGTCGATGTGCGTGACAGCTGCGCACATCGGTAGGCGTCAGTCCCCGAGATTGTGTATTGATTGGTGTTTCAACGACGTTGGCACTTCATCAATTGCAGTCGCGATGCTGTGCGCGTAAGCAACCAAACCCCCGACTGTCCAACACTCGCGTCCGCCTTAATCGGATTCAGTTGACCATAGCAACCACATAGCTCATCACCCGTATTGACAATCGGTGTGATTTCACGCCCGAGTGACAAAATGAGGGACACGCAAACTCTGTACAGAGTGTAGTAATAGTGTGTGGCTACGCACGAGACGGCGAACATATCGATCAATGTTTCGTCCAGAAAGCAAGGATTCGCTCAGCCGGGAGGTGGTGATTCGGAGTCGCACACTAAACGAAAACTGTTGGAACATCCTAACCCGCTGCATCGCAGATGAAATGCGTCAGCAAGGATGACCCGCAGGGAACTTAATGATCAGCATATCATGCTCGTTGGCTGAGAATGCTCCCACACCGGTGTATAAAGCTTGACTTGACTGCTGAGTATGCGAACCAGGAGTTAAACACATCCAGCTCTTTGTTAGCCGGTCTAATGTTCCTTTTGGGAAGGCGGATATAGAAGTGGCTAAGCACACAGTAAGTTTTGCACGGGACGCACACCAGCTGATCATTGGTGTTAGTGAAATAGCTCCAGTGGAGCAGTGGACTCGGGTATGTAGTCGAGCCATTCTGAGGTGGAAATTGTTGGTGTCAAAGATGCCTCAGTGGAACGGGGCCAAACGAGCTGCTGAACGTTCAGTTCTTAGTCCGGCGCTCAACAGTAGTAAGTAGCTCCTCTACTATAGGGGTACCTGAAATGAATGACAATGCGCTGCCCATCATCCTTTTTCAGTGTACACAAATGTCCGGTGTTGCGATTGCTCCTCCGTGTATCACCACATTGGGTGTTTGATAATGTCATACGATTGAGATGGTGCTGCTGGTGGAAACGGATTCGTCACTAGTCCATCGGAAATGAACTTCACTTGGTTCTGACTTGGTAGTGAAATGGATTTCGTTTGTGGTTTAGGGTGCACTGTGGTCTTGGCAGACGACTGAAGCCTCGAGCGCTCTGCAGAGCAGATGCTTCTGTAGCTTCACATGTAGGTACGATTAGAAGATGATTAACATTTGAAAGTTGCGATCTCCTTGCTTTGTTGGCGCACATCACTTCCCTGGTAACCATGACATATTCGCTGTCTTCACTGGGTCCCAAATACCGAGCAGCGCACCAGCGATAGCGCATTACACTATAGCACGGACCATGTGGAAGAGAGCCAATGTACACACAAAGACAATTGATTATGGCGTTCGGTGGTCACATTGCCGCTGTGAGCCACGTGTACAGCAGCACACTGCAAGAGGCGAACTGGTCACTTCTAAGAGGAGTGCAGCATCAATGAGTGACTACTTCACCATGTGCCGGTTGCTATGATATTCCACTTTGAGCGTTGGTGCGTGTAGGAAACCTGACCAACAATTCTAGCTACTTTCGATCACAATGAGGACAATGATAATGTATCCCTTAGTAAAACAAGAAGTAATCCTCTTGATATGGTTAGTGTACATAGTGTAGACTACAGGTGTCTTGAATGGAGTCTATCTTCATCGTTAGCATATTCACATTCACAAGACATTTGGTCCTTCACAGGTTGGCCGGTGGCCGAGTGGTCTGCACGTTTGCTTTGCCACCATAAGGTCACCGGTTCGAATCCGCTTAGGGGTGGACGTCCTTGCGGTATACAGCCCGCGCGCGACTGGTGGTGGTCACGCGGCAGCGAAACGCCGTTACGGCGTACAGCTGACATTATTATTCTTATTATGGTCGTTCACAGCAGGTACTTCCAGGTTGACCAGGGATCAAATCACAGAGAAGACATGCATTTCGCTATCTATCCGCTTATCCTTCTTTCTTGCTTTGAAATAAAGGGCATGTTCTCGGTATCATCTACAGCACGAGCCGCAGCATAAAAGAACCGATATGATCAAATAGGAGTTATTTTGTGGCGACTTAAAAATGTGTGTTCCCCTGTACTTGTGTCAGCTACTTCCTTCAAATTTGGGGTTTTATGCCGACTAGCAACTTTCTCACTCATTAGTCTACGAAGCAAACAATGTACATGCCTACTTCAGCAAATTAAATGCAACCTACTGATTCGCACACTTTTCCAGTAACGGTTGCTAAGCTAGAGTCTTCCTGAAAGCAAGGGCCCCCAATTTACTGCACTGTGTTGGTTACTAAAAGTATTAGCACACCAAACTTGGGTTCGTCATCACAGCCGTAAAATTGACATCCCATCTCCAAGCGTATCTCGGAAAACACGGTCATTTATGAGAGCAAAGTGAGTTATGTGCAAGTTTTTCGGGAATGTGACACATAGCGGTGCGAATGTTCTCTGTGTCTTCGCTCAATCTGTAGAAACTCTCAGTCATGTTTTAGCATTACTAACTAGATTCCTTGATGTGGACAAATATTTTCATTTGTCCTCCGCAGATTCTCTGGTAGGTATAATCAGTCATTACGACCTACACAGTATCTATGATGCACCATCGCCACATCCTGACTCTACTAATGCGAATGAACGTGTGCTTCTGCGTGCTTGCTCGACCATCTCCACTTGGGTGCTTTGTTGGAATTACTAATCGCAGGGTCACTAGCACTTTTTCATTCGTTCCATAATTTCTGGCTCCTGTTTAGTCCGTCTGATGAATTTAGTTCTAGTTCATTTACTTCGAATTAGAACTGCTATCATTATTGCTTGACGGCGTGCGCCAAGGTGTGCCTGGGTCCACTGCCATTCGTTGCATGGATTACATCCTTGACAAACCAAGCTGAACCGATTTGGTCCGCATTGAATCTGCAGCGTGCGGACAGGGCACTGTAGCAAGAGCCACCAATAGATTATGCACTCACAGGCGTCGTTTGACTGTCCGTAGTCACAAAGAGAAGTGAATAAGAGAAGGGATTTCGACAGTCACTTCACTTAGAGATATATGGACCCGCCAACTGAGGCATGGTGAAGCCTGATGCCTTGACTTGATTCATCATGATAATGGTAGATTAATCTCGAGGAAAGACTGCAGGTTTTAACCGAATAAGCAGCATCTTTGGAAACGATTGAACAAACGTAGAAGCATCGAACAGGAGTATAGATGCAAGAGCGTTCCTGACATTCAGTTTCACCAGGGGGTATTAGCTTAACTTTTGTATATTCTGAGGCTACCTTAGTTGTCAATTCCATCTTGTCATTTATCAGTTAGTCAGCCAGCACTGTTGCGACATCACAACCACCGCCACGAGCACAAATGAAATGTAACAAAAATGGAAGACGTGGTAGCAACAACGCTTGCTAACTTATGGGCAAGAATTTGAACAAGTGACAAAGCTACATTCATCAGATGGAGGCAAGCGACACCGTAAATGTATGTTGTTGATTGTTCGACCGAGCCATACTCGGTGGAGCATCCAACCAGGCCGATCGTGAAGCTCCAGTGGAGCCCGGCGTTTCGGTCGTCTTTCTCCGGTTCTTTGTTATGGTGTTTGATGGCCTAATTGAAACTACCCAATTCTCAGTGAACTGCCCGTTATGAAGACGCATCAAAGTGAGGGCTGCATAACGGTAGCAGCATTAACGAAATAAGACTGTCGTAGCCACATGTCATCCAAGCCACTTTTAGGAATTTAGGACGCGGAGCATTGCCAGTGAGGCGAACGACGTTACCGTCGGTAACCCACAGTGGGGATTAGATTTCCTTGGACATATGCCTACATAAGAGCTGCCGAAATACCCCAAAAGACTATCGTCCGATTGATAAGTGGAGTGTACGAACTTCCACATCCATTATACCGCTGATCAGTACAAGCACGTTATTTGATGCTGTTTGGCCCTAATTTCCTCGAACTAGTAAATCACTCACTTAAATGGGTCCTTGAACAACACCTTGTCACTTTTCATGTACATACCATTAGCCATGCTGCCAGAACTACAAATCACCAAGATTAAAACGGTCGGTTATTAACGTTTATTCTAATTTGGATGCAAGCATCCCGCCGCCCTTTTGGGTCCCTTGAGCGACTACCCCACAAAGTAGTGGGCCTACCGTTAGCCTGAAACAATAAGTACCCAAGTTATACTTCTATACTCGTGTCTCATTCCTAAACCCGAAATATGAGAACTGTAACTCTTCAAAACTTCAGGTATGCAAACCATCCGCTATCCTACATGCTTACCAGCTGGTCCAGACACATTCACTGTTCGAAGTGCAAACGAAATATCCATGCTGTGCTGTTGATCGTACGGGACCAGGCTCTAGGTGCTGAGAGGTGGTCTACCTCCACAGCAACCCGACCGGAGATGGGTGCACAGCTGACAAATCATCAAAAGCTGCAACCATCGACGATACTCCCGATAAAGTGCCCACATGCTGCACACTTCGCAGATCCGCTAAAACAGAAAGGTAATATAAACGCAAAGGGATGATCAATGAATTGTTTCCATTCCTGTCTGACGTTCAAGGTGGAGGCCAATGGCACACTGAGTCAACACTGAACGCAAATAGGGCATCTCAAAAGGCAGCTCCGATGTACGACGAAAGCCCGAGTAGCTCCAGGTGTCGATGGAATCGAACCCCAGTACACAAGCAACTCGCCCACATGGAGCAAGCCAGTGAGACACCATAGTCAGTGTGGACAATCAAAGCGCCTCTGACTCTCGGGCACCGAAACGAAAGTTACTCCAGCAAACAGACTACACAGGAAATATGACTGACCACGGACGTGACGTGAAGTCATATAACCGGCATCAGAGTGGTACGGAGGTTACCAGTGCGTAGCCGGGTTGCTTTCCGACTGTGCGTGCATACGATTGGATGATCGTCTGCTCCGTCAGTCTAGATGAACTTTGCCCTGTTCGTTCATTGGCTGTTGTAATATAAAGTCAGACATCTGATGTGTGCATGCGTGATTGTTTCCGATTATCTGATGAGAAGATTTCACGTCCAGCAAGGAGCCGTGAGAGGGGGTGGTAGGTCGCATGCTGTCACAGACGACGGGCAGACAATTGTTGACCTGACAAATGAGCCCAGTCCTTGCGGAAGAAGACAGAAAGTGACGCACGCCCGGGACTGACCCTGAACCCACAGACACGCATGGATGGCTAGTGGCCGTAAGAAAGACAAAACGTGACGCATTGTCCCGGTCGGGGCCCGAAATACACAGGAGATCGCCTCGTATCCTGGATCGTCTTCACTCAAACAACTGTTTCAACTGTTGGGTATGTAAAAGCAGTCGTTAGACGCTTTTAAGCCAGCATCAATTCTTCGCCAGTAAAACCGATGAAAGTGATTCATGTAGATCGTTGATCGCTTTAACTGCGATTGATGAACTTAGTGGAATGCTTGTTGACAAAACTGTCAGCTTAGCTAAGGAGCGTTCTTAATCGATACACGAAAGGGGTTCGTCACTTGTCCACTCGGCCATCCTGAATGTGACTAATGATGACGAACTAGGAAGGCTCAACATGCTGCTAGTTGCACTTGAAGAGGTTGACGAAGAAATGAACAGTCCAGTCGTTCTACAATCGTATTAGTATTAGGGCTGATACAGCCTTTCCATGAACAGCGTTCCATGGTGGCAGTATCGTACATGGAAGAAGTTGCTGTGATAATCAAGAGCATCAGAATGCTGCATGAATTGTAGGTAGTACCCATGCTGATAAGTATCTGTGCGCTACTCGAAGTGTGGGTGGAAGGGCACCCACACGATCGTCAATACTCTCCAATCAACAATCGTCAGGCCTAGGTCCCAGTTGAAATGGAAAAAGAGGCAGTTCTGACACTTCTTTGGTTCTCCTCCACGGAGGCAGCTTAGAAAGAACTGGTTCATGATTACTTGGATGGTAAAACCGTTGTAGGGCCATATGCAGGCTTAAAGCAGTGCGGAACATATCGGCGAGTCGAGTCGTCCGAACGCAAGAGACGAAGAGTTTCTTTCCTTTTCAAAATATCCTTCTCACCTGCCCCGAATGATTTCCTTGCACAAGCACTCTGAGATCACTGTGATGAGAACCGTGCTGTAACACCTACTCCAGACTCCGTACTCGTTGGTACTTTAGTGTAGCGTATTCAGTAATTTGTATCCTGACTGAACTGTGATATGTTCTGGGCCATGTGTGATTCGCCATACGCTACCGAGAGACAGTCAACTATTTTCCGGTTCACCACATCTTGGGATCATCGGCGGGGCGAAGAGAATCTGAGTAAATCACTGTAGAATACTTGTATATGAAGATCAGAAGACCCTGTCTGGATACTTAGTGTTGAGGCAGATCACCCCAAAGTTCAGGGATCGCCGATCCCGTACCTTAACACCTGTAAATGGGAACAAAATTATCCGGACGGCCACGTAGCATCGGCAAATCCTTGAAGGGTTGCATTATCAGATTCTATACCACTTGCACAAGCAATGAGCAAGTTCCTGGGGCCTCAACATTTTCGGCAGAACCTGTTCTTGTTTTCAGATCGACACATGATGCTTAAGGTTCCCCAGGTGTCATTTAACTAGCCAAACTACTATCCTAAAATGGATGTACTAGAATAACCATTCTGAGATTATATATATAAGTATGTTGTCTCTGTAGACAGCTGCATGGAAAGTTGCATTGAATGAAATTACATTGAATGATATAAGTAGAAATTCATCACATCTAGGCTCAGTCAGACAGCCACCACGCGTCCGGAAAGCGCTGTGTAGCCGTTTCATTGTTTCGGGAATCATCAGCAGTGTGCATTCCAGCCAGCCCCTGTCGGAGTAGAACACGTAACCCGACTTTCACTAGTCCCTGGTGAAGATCACAGGGCTACAGAGGACGGTAACAACCATCGTCGTTAAGTTACTAGATATGACAGCACCGCCCACTATCCACTGAATTGTACGCTGCTGCCGAGCAGAGGACTGGGAAGCTCCCTTATCAAGCGACGAACTTATCAAACCTAAGTGGCCAATTAACTTGACATTATAAGCAGTTTGGTCTGTGTACTGGTAACACAAGCGTAGTAAAGGGAGTTGAATGGTATAGGTAGAAATTCATCATATCTAGACTCCGTTACCGTCCCCCATAGCCCGGTGGTCTTAACCACGACCTGATAACAGTCGTGTTACGGGTTCTAGGAGCCAGATGGAAAGCAAATTACATATTTATGGACTTTTCGGTCCACAGGATGCCTAAGACTTTGCGGCTAAATTTTGATGCCCAATCCTTCGTACCGTTTTCTGTAAAACCGGCCTGGTGGAATAAGCCGATCATGAAGCCGTTGGCTAGTATTCCGACAGAATGCTCGTTTGTCATGTCACATAAAATGCTAACCAGTGATGCGACAGGGAATCACTCTGTGAGGACTGGAAACCGTGCGAAGTGGAAACATGCCATATGCAATGAGTATTCCAGAGCTAGCCTACAGTAATTCCATGAGGAGTTTTGGGCACCTGTGAAGCGGCACCAGTTTATAACCAACCAACTTAGTGTCACGACTGCGCTTTATGATGTGGTGACACAATCCGGGTGGAAGCGGTCAACGTTCGGTTCACATTGTCTTGTCATCTGACGACCGTTGGCAACCTTCACTTGGATTTTTAGTCGGCATGGCAGGTTGTACGGTCCTTGGGGTTCCCGGTTGTTGAATTTCGGACGCAGCCAGTCCACACTTTTGCCAGTAGTGCTAATCTCGGATGCCCTATTCAATGCAATGGCTCCCGTGAATGATGTGCACCATGTAGCATGAGATGTTCACAGTACTTCGAAACACAGCTTTCGTGTACTGGTACCGCGTTGATTTGCTCGCCGAGCTGAACAGTTGGTTTACAGACGTATCACCATCAGTCGAGTTGACACCTTTGCGTGATAGTCAACGATCTGTTAGCAATTACTGGGTTTCCGGTAAATTCGTTCCCTGCTCGGTTGGCAAATCCTCCAGTGAAACTGAGACCACCTTGTAAGACTATGATGTGATTGAACTGCGTTTTTACCGCACTTAGGTCCAAATGGAACAATAAGACAATCCGAATCAACCGAATGTATGCTCTAAAAATAGTTGACTGAGGTACGTTGAGTTGCCTTCTGGTCATCTGGTGGCCTACCACATGTTGCCGCGGTCGATGAAGACTATTGGACACAGAAGCCACTCTAACTAAGCTCCACTCCTGACACACTGAACGCAGATGCTCCTAACAGCAACAATGCGATAAACTTGGCAAAAAATACGGTTCACTTCGTTAGGCAAGCGCATATCCAAACACAAGCGTAAAGGGGATCAGACCACCTTCACTCAAGTAGCGATGGACCCAGTGACAAATACGCATCTGACTTCTCGAATCCACCGCGTTGCATAGGGACTCTTACCGATGCTTGGACCCAATTATAGGCCTCCCATCTGCAAGCAAGACATGAGTAAACCCAACATATTCCCTCAGGATGCGAGCAGTAGTGCCCAGTAGCCGTGAGCAAAACCCACCAATGTAGACTGTTTGTGGGTCTGTGAAGAAAGTGACCAAACAAACCATTGCAATTCACATTCAACAGGTAGTCCAGTGAGGCGCCGCGGGGTGGTATGAATGCCAACTGATTGGCACCTGCGTTACCCACTATATCTTATCAGCAAATTTAATAGAGGATACATCCCAAATGAGGCTGGTCAGCATCTACGTATCGCATGATGTCAGAAAGCTGTGAGTTATATCTCCGGTCTATACATGGTTATTAGACTTAGCGCTGTGCCTCTTAAGGCGCCCGAAATTGATTGCCCTTTGTCATCATCAATCATCATCATCAACAGCAGTACATCAGCCATTTGAACTGATGCTTCGCTGCCATACAACCATGAGGACCCATGAAATAAAGAATAATAAGTGAGAGAAGGGGACTTACCTGAAAACCTTAATGCCCTAAGCAAACATTCAATGTCAAGGCGCCTACACCTTGTGTAGACAACATACCGTCACAAACAGCTGGCTATCCTGTAAAGATAAGGCGGCATCGGCGAGACAGCTTCCTTGCGGCTTTCACTGCCACGCGTCATAATCAGCCATTACCCCGCAGATAACTCAGCACCAAACATACTTTAAACAGTCAATCCGATTAGGAGACGGCAGCAGACGCGCCACTGGTGTCTACTGCGAGCAATGTCCTGTAAAGTCTCGAGCCAAGCACAAGGCGAGTCACGTGGACTCCAGCCCGGAAGGCGAGACGGACCAACGGCACCCAGTTTGGTCGTCAGTGACTTCATTTCCCGCTGCCAAGCCAACTTATGTCCACCTCCAGCCTTGCGCCACCCTACAGCTGGCAGACTAAACAAGGCCCTCCTAGGTAAGCGGTGACCAGGCATACGTAGCACGTGCCCGAGCCAAAGCAACTTATTCGGTGCTATCTGTTGTTCTAGGGAGCTAACATGATTATCACTACCTAGTACTCGCCTACGCACACCATCGTTGCCATCCGACTCCAGCAATGCTACGCAGACAACGATGATCAAAGAGTAGAAGGCGCCTCAGATCTTCAGACCGAAGGGGCCAAGTCTCACTACCATAGAGCAGAACGGCCCTCACTGTGACCTTGTATACACGGCCTTTCAGACGGAGGGAAACTCCCTTCTGTCGCCAAAGATGACGCAGGTTCAAGAAGGTAGCTCTGACTTTTGCAATGCGTGAGCTGACGTCAGTTTCTATGCGCCCATCACTGCTGATGCAACTGCCAAGATAAGTGAAATGATCAACCACCTCGAGTTCCTCGTTAGCAAGCGCCAAGGGGTTATCAAGTGGCTGGTGGTCCTGCAGCAACACTTTGCACATTGAAGGTGCGAATTGCATATCAAATAATGGGACCACTCTGGACAGGCTATTCAGGGTTGATTGGGCCGCCGCAAAATCGTCGAAAAGCAAGACGATATCGTCCGCATAATCTAGATCAACTAACCTTTCATCAGGCAGCACTTCAACGCCTACATCGTGAGATTCCGCAAGGGAACACTCCATGATAGAATCCACGACGAAATTGAATAGAAATGGGGAAATCGGACAACCCTGAGGAACGCCACTTGTGGTCGGAAAGCTATCTGATAGGGCACCGTAAACCATGGCGCGGCCTGTAGTGTTCGAGTATAGAGCACGAAGGATGTTCACATATTTCGTGGGAACACCTTTCCGTACAAGTAATTCGAACAGAATCGATCGAGCGATCGACTGAATCGAACGCACTCTTGAAATGGAGGAACACAGCTATTGTCGATCTGCGGTATGCGTGGCGCTGCTCTAGCACTTGCCGCAAAGTGAATGTATGGTCTATACAGCCACGCCCTGGGCGGAAACCAGCCTGCTCTTCCCTAATCCGAGATTCCCGTTCCGCAGTGAGGCGACGAACGATAATCGAGGCCAGTAATTTTGTCACAACTGGCGTTAGGCTAATACCCCTGTGGTTCGCAAAGTCTGTGCGACTGCCCTTTTTGTATATTGCCACTATAATCGATTCGCTCCAACTAACCGGGACACTTTTTTCCGTCCAGATACATTTGAATAAGGAGGTCAGTGCTTTGCAGAGGACCTCACCTCCATCCTTAAATAGTGCAGATGGGAGTGAATCCGGACTAGCTGAACGAAAACGATTAAGGACTGTGATCGCGTTTCGGACCTCGGCCTCCGACTGAGGCTCTAAACTAACCGTCCATGGCTCGTCCTGCATCACCTGAGTAGGAAGAGGTCCGGGAGAAGGGGGCCAGCTGAACTGAGCTTGAAAGTGTTCTGCCCATTGTACTACCATCTATAATCTAGGGGTCTATAAGACCTCAGCGCATTCTTTAATAACCACTGAGTTAAGCTAATCGAAGTCTGAAACAGCTATTTGGTGTAGTGACCTGACCAGGTACATCTACCATGCAACTTTCAGTAAAATTGACTATTGCAAGTGAAAGGACCACCTGTTCATTGGGATCAGGTTAAAGGTGCACAGACCAACGCTGTTATCGGCTCTCCATGGACTCGTCAGCAGTATCTGCGACGGATTTAGCGCGTCTGTTAGCGGAACAAGGCGCCGAACACAGATGCGATCGAAGGGCTGCATGTACGCTTTCTGCCAACAAGTGACGTTCATGCTGATTGCAGAAGCAACGCTTGTACGGAACACCCTACGCAGCACAGGACGGTCGTATCCTGTTATGTAGAATGCCATCTTTTAGCTATCATTACTAGGTGGAGCTAAAGCTGTCTGTGTGATCCTTTTCGGCAGTGAACCAATCGGAATGGTGGTGACAATATTCACCCGTATTGCGTTCATCATATCAGTTCCCTTAATCGGGCATATATAACGGCGGCGTTGCAATGGCGCACTCGAAGCAAGTCTTATAGTGATTAACGTGTACGAGGGTGCCAGGATGAACTTTACGATATTCTACTACTGCTCCAAAGCACTGTTTGAGTGGGACACTGCGGATTGTCACCATGTACCTGTCACCTAAGAACCATTTGCATCACTTTCAGCATATCAGCTTAACCGGAAAAGTTTACTTTGAAGCACCTACTGTTCTAACTGCGTGAATAACAATGTGTGAAACAAGCACACTTGCCATACAGGGTGTAAAAATTAAAACAAAGATAGAAAGTGAACTACGGAGGACCGTTTATGCCGTATCTACAGGTTGATATTTCACAAACTCGTAGACTGTTGGCAGTGAGAATGGTAATAGAAAAATCAGACAATTAAAGTAAAGCTCACATTAGTGGACCCGCAATGATATTCAGCCGAGCACACATGTGTATTCACCTACCCCTATTTCTTGTAGATGGTGGTGGGTAATAACTCGCTTACGTCGCGCCGTCTGTCGATAATTGCGGGCTCGATCACGTAATGCAAACTGATTCATGCACCGTGAAACCATTTTTTTAAAATAAAAATACCGCAGTTCAGAAATAACAGCGGACAAATTTGAAGGAAATGCGTTGACATTTGATTTAACCAGACTTGGGTAACCTCTAGCTTGTGGCCCCTCTGATTGGTCCTGTGACTGCATGTCAGAAGCTGGTGGCAAAGTGACTGACGTTTTTCCAGACAAGATACGACATCATGAGTTGGCTCGGCAGAGGCCGGTACTTGCTACTGTAGGTTACTATGACATATACGAAGTTGCTTGGGTGATAGCTGCTGCATAGAAACTACTAACAACAAGTACAAGTTCATCTCTAGTGACACTTTGACCATTCCTCCTTGCTTTCGCTCGGTGCTGTAAACGATCAAGACGTACTTAGCACCACGGAAGCGTTTGCTTCTTCAGTTACCTACTGCCTATCTGGGCTTGGTTGCATTTCACGCGTCCGCGTGTGGCGCTCCCAGAACTTTCATGACAGTTGCGTGTGATAATCAGTATTGGCCGAAAGAATTTCATACATGCCTTGTAATCCGGAGGTCACCGGTTTAAATCCGAGTAAATGCGGGCAACCTCACGGTACATCCAGCCCATGCGCGACTGGGGATAGTCGCATACTGCAGACGCCTAATTCCATGAAATCTGACGAGCAGGAACACAGTCAGGTATAAGGCGATCAACCGCCCGAAGTGGATCAAACTCAACCACGAATGCGTGCCTAGCGTAAAGGTGTTGTGCTAATAATACGCTACCGTATAATGCCCATTAAACATGAGAAGAAGAGGAGTTGCTGCGAAGAGATCTCTTTTCGATAATTCTCCTCAGGCATTTACAATTATGAGAAAAATTGATACAACACGAGAAGCTATCTAAAGCTGCAGCGGTGAATGCTTAGGTCACAGTTCAACGATAGGTCAACAAGGCAATCGATAGATCAATCAAGGCAATCAGCTGGTAAACATCACGCGTTTTCACACCTCAAACGCTAAAAAGCAAACTTAACAGGAAAGAAATGGTTGGTTTGGCGGCAAAGTTCACAGTTAGTCCTGGACATGGGACGGTACGGATGACGTCACTCGTTCCGGCCAAGGCAGCATGACCGCTTGTACAAGCTTGCTCTGATTGCATAACTCCGGTTGCAGTAGCGTAATAGCCATTGCTTCCGAAGTAACCAACAGGCGCCTCCTGAGTCCCTTTGCGTTGCGTTTAGATACGGGTTATATATATATATATATATATATATATATATATATATATATATATATATATATATATATATATATATATATATATATATATAATCAACAGTCTATAAGATAGACATAGAGCCAGCGAAAACCATGAAACGGAAGTAATAATTACAGAAACCACAACGAAAAGAATGAGTTGCAAAAACGTTTTTTGTATCTTGTCTTTGATATTTTTTTCACACGCCGTTTTAACTGTTTTGTCTGTTTAAGGCTTGTGAGGTAAATCGAAAATATCAAGACAAACATTTGTGCACATTTTCCACTGGGCCCGGTTCTGTGCCATCGAAAGTGTTTCCAGCCAGCGGTGTTCTTCATCTTTGATCCACCAGGCCGGAAGACGCACGGAACCTATGACAGCCAAACAGGAAATCAACGCTTTAATCCTTTGTCCCCACGTGATAAGCTGACCCCCGCGCGATTTCTTCCAGCCTGGTCCTATGCGAGTGAAGAGAGCGCTTCGAGGCAGCCGTTCGCATGGCATGCGTAAAATGTGGCCCAGCCACCTCAGTTGGCGCAGTGGTACCAGTCTGTCAAGTGGAAATCCCGTGTTACCCAAGACGCGACCTTTAACATCACCGTTGTGTACGTGGTACATTCACCACACTCGAGCTTTTCTCCGCAGACATCCATTGTCAAAGGCCGAAATCCGACGCAAATCATTCACACGAATCGGCCAGGACTCACTCCCATACAGCAGCACCGCGCAAACACAGGCATTGTAGACCCTGCCCTTTACCAATAGTGAAACGTCACGGCGTCGCCACAGATGCCTCAAGTTGGCGAATGCCAGATGGGCTTTGGTAATGCGGAGGGAAATCTCCTTTCCAATGCTACCATCAGCAGAGACACAGCTTCCCAGGTAAATAAAGTTGTCCACTTGTTCAAGCTGCGCACTGGAGCAAGTGGATGCTAATCCAGGACCAGGACTTTGCATTTCGTAGAGACAAAGATCATTCTATTTTGATGCTTTAATCGCCAAGCGGTTTAGAACGACTTGTGTGCTCTGTGCGTCATCACCAAGCAAGACAATATCATGAGCATAATCTAAATCGGTCACGCGGTTACCAAGAAGATGCTCTACATCAAAACCCTGAAGGCCCTCTAGAGCTTTTAAAAGGACATCCTCAATCGCAAAATTGAAGAGAAACGGGGACATAGGTCAACCCTGTCGTACACCGCTAGTGAAGCCAAAAGATGAAGAGAGCTTACCAAAAGCCCTCACTTTACCTGATACATTGCATTATAATGCTCGAAGGATGGCGATATGCATTCCTGATACTGCATTCCTTTGTAAGCAACGCCATGAAGGTGGCCGATCGACGGAGTCGAAAGCGACCCGGATGTCCAGAAAAACAACGACAGTGGGCTGACGGTAAAGATGACGCGTTCCAAGGAGTTGGCGGAGCGTAAACAAGTGGTCTATACACCCTCGACTGGGGCGGAAACCAGCCTGTTCTTCACGGGAGTACAATTCTCGAATCGGCGTTAGTCTGCGGAGTAGAATGGATGTTAACAGCTTGGTGGCAACGGACATTAGACTGATTCCTCAGTGGTTAGCATATAGGGTGCGGCACAGTAGCTGAGGTGTTTCCCACCTCTAGCTGACGTGTATAATAATGATGATGATGATAGCGTATAGGGTACGGGCACATTCCTTGAAGATCGGGACGATAATTGACTTGCTCTAAGCGGATGGAACTGTTTCTTCACACCAGATCTTAGAGATCAAAGCTGTTACCTGGTTGACAAGTGCTTCGCCCCCCAACTTGAACAACGCTGGAGGAAGGCCGTCTGGGTCAGCAGACTTGAATCGCTTCAAGTGTCCGAGCTCAGGGCAGACCTCAGCTTCAGTGGGTGGTTCCAGTGAGACGTTTTAAGGCGCGCAAGTAGGTATACTCAATAGACTCGCCGGCGGAGGAGGCCAGCCGAATTGAGTGCGGAAGTGTTTAGCCCAGAGGTCCATACTCTTATGTAAGTTGCTTATCGGCGTTCCTTCAACTTCGCAAATGACCTCACTGACACTAGGTCTTTTGTGACCAATGGCCCGAATGACCTGGAAGAGCTTGCGGAAGTTTCCAGAGAGAGCTGCCGTTTCCCTCTCTGAGGCGTGCTGGGACCACCAAGTTTCGTGATCCACACGCACTCTTTGCTTAAGTTGTTGGTTGAGAATGCGACGCAATGCACTGCTATTTGAATCGGCCGGGATAGCTCTACGACGATCAAACAATTCTAGTGAGTGTGCGGAAATCTAGCACCTCAGACGGCGCCTTGTGATTCCGCGGATTGAATGACTGGAAGTTAGCATCGGTTTACGCAGAAAACTCCAATGATTTTCAATGTCTTGAGGTGGAGCCCCAATAAATGCATGCGATAAGGAAGCTTGATAAGTTGATCGAGTAGAAAGGTCAGCTAACTTGTTGGTGTCGAGCGTATGTAGCTTTCGCTTTGATGAGCTGCCGAAGTGCATGCAAATGTGCGCGATGACCAAAGCATGATCTGAATCGAGGTACGTAGACCAAATCGATCTACAACCCCGGACTCTACCTCGCCATCTAAAGCTGATTGCAATGTGATCTATTTGTGACCACGCTAGCGTTGGTGAATGAGGACGCTAGGTGGCTGCACGTCTTCTGATATGCCTAAAGTTCGTACTTACGAGAAACAGACGGTGGTCTTCGCACAACGTAAGAAGTCTATCACCGTTGTCAGAACTGCTTTCATCAAGCGCATGACTGCCACCAAGATGACGTTCCCACGGAAGCAGGCGACCTACTCGTGCATTGAGATCTCCGGCAAGGACGATGACATCTGATTTTTCGACCTTGTTCAAAAGGTTGTGGAGACCACGATAAAAGTCACTCTTAACCGATGCTGCAGTCGGTTGGAGCGTACGCAAGAACGACAAACCAGTTGCGCCTCTCTTCACGATGTCGGTTGATTCTACATGAGCCTTGAAGCCGAACCGCACACAGCCGGCTGTTGAGTGGAAACCAGTCGAGTAATGCAGACTCCGCTCTGTCACTCAATGCGATACCGACACCGGCTAAGCCGGCTGTTGCTGTCTCCATGTCACTAGACAGACGTAGGTAATATGTGGTCTCAAGAGCAGCTGGGGACGACAATTTAACCACGGTGCTGGGATCCTGTAGTCGAGTCTCTGAAAGGAAAAAATATCAATAGCGAGGGACTCTAGAGTGCTCGCCAGGCCAGACTGTTGTCCCATCTGCAGGAGGGTCCGAACATTGAAGGCTGACAGACGGAATGAATTACAGGGTCGAAGCATAGCTGATGGCCGGATGATTTATGTCCCAGCGAGACGGGCATTGGAAATAAATCCAACAGATTGTAGATTATCAACAAGAGAAAAGTTCGCGTGTGATGGAGAAGCACGAGTAGCAGCGCAAGAAGTAGCAGAAGTAAGCGACGTAGTAATAAGTGAGAAATCCATGCTTTTCACAGAGGGCACGATAATACCCGGTTGCCCAAGATAGAGCGTACAGAACTTTGCAAGCATCATCTGTCCGAACATAATGCCCCGTACTAATCAGGTGTTCAAGGAAGGAGCTATGTGCACTCTTAACTGTACCGTACCGTGAAGAGGAGGGACAGTGTTCCGCTATCCTCTTAGACAGACGCCTGGTCGTGTGTCCGAGGTACCTGGCACCATAGGCGCAGGTGAACTGATATACAACAAAAAATTCGGAACGAGCCGGGAGTCTGTCTTTGAGGCTTCTAGTGATAAACGGAACACTCTCGGCAAGAAGGTGGACTCTTGCAGCCGGATATATTTGGTTCACAGCGACGGACAATCTTTTGTTCAGTAACTCGTAGGCGAGATCTCCTTTGAATGGAACCGAAATGAAGACGTCATTTTTCTTTGCCGTTCGCATTTCTTTAGGTTGATCAGAAACAACAGAATGTTTGTGGATAAATCTCGTGGGATAACCGCTGTTTTGTAGCGTTGTGAGGATGGAATTCTTCTCGGCATCCAATGTTTCTGGACTTTAGATTTTTGCGACGCAATAGTAAAGACACCGCATAAGGTTTCGCTTGTATTGCATGGGCACAAAACTAAGAAAATGCGTGTACTGGCCTACTCACGTAGACTTGCGGAATACTTTCCTCTCAAGCAATCCGTCAGCTCGCCGCCGCAGCAACACATCCAATAATGAGATTTTACCCGCGCTTTCTATTTCACAAGTGAAGTTTAACGATGGATGCACACGATTGAACTGGTCAAGTCGGTGGATTTGATCAATCTGTAGGTCGCATACAATGAACGTGTCGTCCATGTATCGTCGATAGAAATCAAGAGAGGCGATAAGGTTCCGAATAGGACCGCGTTCAATTTTTGCGAGGAAAAGATCGGCAAGTACTGACCCTAAAGGTGACCCCATTGCAACGCCGTCTATTTGTCGGCAGTATTTTCCATCGAACAAGAATTGTTTGGTAAAGGTGAAACACAGAATTAATTCCTTTGCTTGTTGGACCTTAATACCGATGTCAATGTTGTTTTCGGTTAGGTATTCACGATTGTAGTTAAGAGTTTCCATCAAGGGAACATCCGTAAACAAAGCTTCTACGTCGCAAGGGAGCATCAATTTATTCATCACATTCTGGTCTTCTACTTGTTTAACAAAATCAAAGGTATCACTCACAGTGTGGACCGATAGTTCTCTACGTAGTGGTTCGAGGAAGTCAACAAGCCACTTGGCAACTGTGCACAGCAGAGCCGAACATATCGATGATCGGACGCATTGGTACGTTAGGCTTGTGCACTTTTGCTAGCCCATAGAGGCGGGATGGGTGTGACCCACGTGGAGTTAGACGCTCGAGCAAACAGCCTTCAATATAGTTGTCGCGTTTGAGTCCCTTCAGCAACTTCATGAGTTTAGTTCCATCATTTGTATCGGGTTAAGCATGAATTTGGTCGTATCCTGCAAAATGGAATGCATCTTCAACATACAGTCTGATTTGTTCATCAATACCAAACCGGATCCTTTGTCTGGCCGGGCGAACAAAAGGTTGGGATTAGATGTCAGTTCTTTTACAGCTTTTCGGTGCTCATTAGTGATCAGTTTTGAGAGTTGCGGCTTGTGATTCAAGTATTGATGAGACAGGTGTACCAGAGTGCTCTTGAATGAAGCGTTCGTGAGGGAAGAAGTAGGTGTCAAATCAATTAGTTGTTGCAGTAAACCTTCGAATTGCTTTTGTACATGAATCTGTCCACTGTGAGGCCACGACAAACAAAACTTCGGTCCCAGTGCGAGAGCTTCCGGTTGCTACTTGTTCGACCGTACGTTAGCAAGATTGTGAACGTATCATTCTGGATGTTGCGGAAAGTTCGATTCAGGTACGTTTGTTTCCAGGCTTTTCAACAGTATAGTGTACTTCCTGTCCTCAGCTTTGGTACACACATCGAGTATGTAGCTTTCAACAGTGGAGCGTTCAGCAGTATCGAGTTCATTCAGAGACAGCTGAGAATGTGTACAACGTCGTTCTAGCTCGGGAACTCGTGAATAAATGGCTTCCAGAATGCTGAACGCGTGCCGTTTCACGGATTTTGCCGTCAGACGAACATAGCAACGTCTCAGTGATTTCCAATAAGTTTTAGGATACTGACTGCGTTCTATGCGCTCCTTTAGGACTCGAAGCACTGTTTTCGGATTTACAAGCTTAGCGCTAACTTTTAACAAGTTGTTAAGGTTCGAGAACACCGTGGGCTGCTTGCGTTTCTTTAATTCATGTATTATGCCCATACAACACTAGAAGAAGAGGAATTGCTGCGAAGAGATCTTTTTTCCATAATTCTCCTCAGACATTTACAAGTATGAGAAAACTTGATGCAACACGAAAAGCTATCTAAAGCTGCAGTAGTGAGTGGTTAGGTCACAGCTCAACGGTAGGTCAACGAGGCAATCGATAGATCAGTCAATGCAATCAGGTGGTAAACATCACGCGTTTTCACACCTCAAACGCTAAAAAGCAAACTTAACAGGAAAGAAATGGTTGGTTTGACGGCAAAGCTCACAGTTAGTCCTGGTGTAGCGAGAACGACAAGACAGGGGGGGTAGACGTTTATTGCACACCGAAAATGGGCACATGAGGGTCTCGCGCGCGCCATCGAATATCGACTAGGTTTCCGTCCCACAACGCAACACAGGTGCGGATGTTAGAGACGAGCCAGTCCTTTCGCCTCGGGAGCTCTGACTTGGAAGATCCGTCTTCCTGTTTTCGCCTCGATCTCCGCTTCTCTGCACCCGATTTGGATCGGCCAGGAGTCGTTCGAGAGCTCTCGACTTGCTTGTTCGGGGCTGTGTCAATCGGCTCGGCCTCGGTGCTGTGGGCTGCGCTAGCGGCGTATTTGTCTGATTTATTGCGCTGTCCACATGTTCCCGCTCCGTAGTTCCGGGCCCAGGCTCGTCGCTAGCCGTCTTTCGCGATCCGCTCTCAGCTAGCTCCGAAGAGCTCCCCAGAGCCATTCTTGGAAGCGGCCCCTCTACACCCGCCCCTCCTCCAGGACCTTTCTTCCTCTCGTACCATGGTCGCAGGAGAGCAGCATTCACCCAACGTTTCATTCCTCCGCAGTCTATTAAGAAGTTGCCCGCTTTCTGGTCGATAATGGTGTAGGGGCCTTTCCAGCGTTCTCTGAACTTGCTTGCGCCCGGCCCGTCATGATCCGGCCGATCGTTGTTCCGTAACTTGACCCGTTCTCCAATCCTGAATGGCCTCCACTTGTGAGCCGCATGCCTGGCGTCGTAATTTCGCTTATTCCGCGCTTGTCGAGCTTTGGTTTCGCTTCTAGCTTTCCATCGCAGTCGCTCTTGATGCTCAGCTGGATGTTTCCACTCACCCTGGTTCGGTAGGCAAGTATCGAGCGCAATCCGTGGTTCTCTGCCGAACAGTAATTCGAATGGCGAGACCTTGGTGGTTGATTGCATGCTGGTCCGATACGCGATCAGAACTTGAGGCAAAGCATCTTCCCATGCCAACTTCGTGCAGTTTATCCACGTCTTCAATGTCCGGTTGAACCGCTCGGTCATCCCGTTGGTTTGTGGGTGGTACGGTGAAGTTCGCCGTCTCTGGATGCCCCACTTGTCCAACACTGACTTAAACGCTCTTGACTCGAAGCAGGGCCCTTGGTCCGTGATGATACACTGTGGGATCCCATACCTTGCAGGCACATTGAATTCGAATACTTGCGACACTGTCTCGCCTGTTTGGTCCTTGATTGGTATGGCTTCCACCCATCGAGTGAAGTGGTCAATCATCACTAGAATGTATCTGTTTCCTGTTCGACTCACTGGTAAGGGCCCAAAGACGTCCAGTCCCCAACACTGAAGTGGCTCACCAACCTCCATCGATCGCATCGGCGGTCTCGGGGACTCCATCTCCCGACTCGTTTGGCAGTTTGGGCACTCCCGAAGGTATGCCGCGACGTCCTTCCTCATAGTTGGCCAAAACACTCGCCTCCGCAGCAATTCAAAGACCCGCTCGAATCCCATATGGGCGCCATCATGAGTTATGCGCATCACACGTTCTCGCTGATTTGGTGGAACAAAAGGCACTTTCCGTCCGTCTATCGCCACCACCACGTTATCGTTTTCGACCTTCAACCTGTCCCAGATCTTGAGGAGTTCCTCCACCTCCTCCGATGTAGCCTCCGGTTTGGTGCCAGCCCGTAAGTGAGAGCACAACACATTCATGAATTCATCTGTCCTTTGATCTCCCAGCAGGTTCCTTTCTCCCATCGCGAACGCACGCACCGGTATAGCATGGTCTGGCATGATGTCGTCCAAACACGGGCGTGACAACATATCTGGCAATACATTCTGCGTACCATCCACGTGCTCAATGGTGAAGTTGAATTCCTGCAATCGGTAGGCCCATCGCGCAAGTCGTCCCCGCGGGTCTTTCGCCGTCATCAACCACGAGAGCGGTTTGTGGTCAGTGACGACCCGGAATTCATTCGCCAGTAAGTAATTTCTCCACTTCTCTAACGCCCACACGATGGCCAAGCATTCTTTCTCCGTTGTTGAATACTTCTGTTCCGCCCCCGTCAGCACTCTGCTCGCGTACTCCACCACCCCAGCCGGTTGAGACAAAACCGCACCGATTGCCACGTTGCTTGCGTCGACAGCCACAGTGAACCTCTCACCAGGATTGGGTAGCCGTAGACATGTCGGGGCTTCTGCTATGCCTGCCTTTAGATGGTCAAAAGCCTGATCCGCTTCAGCTGTCCACACAAAGGGCACGTCCTTGCGAAGCAGCTTTAACAACGGGCTGACCTTCTCTGCGAACTGGGGCACAAACTTTGAATCATATGCCACCACTCCCAAGAACGAACGGAGCTGACGCTTGGATTTTGGTTTTGCGAAGCACTTGATCGTCTCGCGTTTCTCCGGAAGTGGATGGACTTGACCATTGCCCACGATGTGACCCAAGCATACAATTGACTTTTGGGCAATCTGCGACTTTTTACGACTGAGTTTCAGACCAGCTTCATCTAGCCTCTGCAGTACTGCTCCAAGTCTGGTCACATGTTCCTGTTCCGTCTCAGAGAAGACGATAATGTCATCACCGTACACAACCACGCCTTGCAGGTTCTCGAGGACCATCAGCAACAAACGCCTGAATGTAGCCGGGGCGTTGCACAATCCAAACGGCATTCTCAAAAACTCATACTGCTGGCCATTGACACTGAAAGCCGTCTTGTGGCGATCTTCTTCTGCGATTGGCAGTTGCCAATATCCCGAGCGGAGATCAATCAGAGATATCTGCTTCGCACTGTGAAGGCTTGAGAAAATTTCTTCCATCTGAGGCATCGGGAATGCATCCTTCACAGTCACCCTGTTTAGTTCTCTGAAATCGATGCAAAATCGATAGGTTCCGTCGGCCTTCTTCGTCAATAGCACGGGTGATGAATACGGACTGTGCGTTCGCCTGATGATTCCTTTCGATTCCATCTCGGTCACCTGCTTCTGTATTTCCACCAGGGTGTTCTGTGGAATTCGTCTGAAGATTGGCTTGCATTGTCCTCCTGGGATCAACGGTATTCGGTGTTCAACCCAATTGCAAAATCCGTAATCATCTTCCGCGTCTGTGAATAAGTGGGCATACCTGCTCAGTACGTTGCGTATTGCACGGTTCTGACAATCAGGCACGGCTTTGAGGGCACCAACCCGGTCGGTTCTCCCCTTGTTTATCTCGATCGTCTCGTTAGCCACGATCACCACATCGTTTTTCAGGTCAATTGTTACACCGAGCCGTTTCAGGATGTCGGTTCCGATGATGGTTTCGGTCGTCTCCTCTACGATGAACATGTCATGGCTGATGAGCGTTTCTCCTATCCTGATTCGTAACCGCTGCGTGCCCGTCACTTTCAAAGAATGCCCGCCGACCGTCTGCATCGTGATTGAAGATGGGTTTACTGGAACCCCATTGAACCTCTTCGTAATTGACACTGCCGCTCCTGTGTCTACTATGGCTCGGACAGACACACCTTCTATAGTTACCTGGAGGACTGGTACTCGCCACCGATTCGGCATGGATAGAGAGAAACAATGGGACACATTGACGTTGGTGCAGAATCTCGCCACATGACCATTCTGGTTGCATCGGAAACAGCGGCGACCGTTCCGGATTACCCGTACATTGCGTTGTGAAGTGGTGCTTGAAGACTCTATCGACAACAGCTGCTCCACCATTTCGGAAAGGCGATTTACTTTCTGTTCCAACTCAGCATGCTGGATGCTTCTCACTGTCACTCGTTCCGACAAATTCTGGGCGACCGTCACCAGATCCAACGCTTTGCTGTCTCCCACCAGCGACGCCAATTTCACCTGATCATGGAGTGGACCGGGCAGACTTCGGATAAACTGCTGTTTCAGTAGGCGCTCTCTTCCTTTGCCCTCTAACTCGGGGAGCCCAATCGTTAGATGTCTGTCCAGCTGCTGGAAAAACACCATCAAATCCTCCTGTTCGTCCCATCTGGCTGCGTGAAATCGTTGCAGTGCTCGTTCTCTCTCCAGATCCTTCCCAAATTCTGCACACAAGGCAGCCCTCATCTCAGCGAACGAACAACCGGGTTTGGCCTTTCGAGTGAGCAAATACACCGCCTTGGCTCGTCCACTCAACCGTGTGCCCAAAGCAATTAGCAAATTTGCATCCCCCCTCACACCCGCGCAAGCCGCAATTCCGTCGAACTCATCCAGCCACGCCTCCACGTCACCGGCCGCAAATTGCTCCAACCGGGTCAACTCCATCGCGATTGGTCACGGCACCAATGTAGCGAGAACGACAAGACAGGGGGGGGTAGACGTTTATTGCACACCGAAAATGGGCACATGAGGGTCTCGCGCGCGCCATCGAATATCGACTAGGTTTCCGTCCCACAACGCAACACAGGTGCGGATGTTAGAGACGAGCCAGTCCTTTCGCCTCGGGAGCTCTGACTTGGAAGATCCGTCTTCCTGTTTTCGCCTCGATCTCCGCTTCTCTGCACCCGATTTGGATCGGCCAGGAGTCGTTCGAGAGCTCTCGACTTGCTTGTTCGGGGCTGTGTCAATCGGCTCGGCCTCGGTGCTGTGGGCTGCGCTAGCGGCGTATTTGTCTGATTTATTGCGCTGTCCACATGTTCCCGCTCCGTAGTTCCGGGCCCAGGCTCGTCGCTAGCCGTCTTTCGCGATCCGCTCTCAGCTAGCTCCGAAGAGCTCCCCAGAGCCATTCTTGGAAGCGGCCCCTCTACACTGGATATGGGTTGGTAGGGACGGCGTCAATCCTTCCGGCCAAGGCAGCATGAGCACTAGCACAAGCGTGCTCTTCTTGCATAACTCCGGTTGCAGCAGCGTAATAGCCATTGCTTCCGAGGTAGCCAACAGGCGCTTCTTGAGTTCCTTTGGGTTGCTTTTAGATACGTCGTACAGAACTTTGAAAGCGTCATCTGTCCGAATATGATGCACCGTACTAATCAGGTGTTCAAGGACGGAGTTCTGTGCACTCTTAACTGTACCGTACCGTGAAGAGGAGGGACAGTGTTCCGCTATCCTCTTAGACAGACGCCTGGTCGTGTGTCCGAGGTACCTGGCACCACAGGCGCAAGATGTGTTTGGTTCATAGCGACGGACAATCTTTTGTTCAGTAACTCGTATGTGATATCTCCTTTGAAGGGAAGCGAAATGAAGACGTCCATTTTTTCTTTACCGTTGGTATTTCATTAGTTTGATCAGAAACAGCCGAAGGCTTGTGGATAAATTCGACCGTGATTAACCGTGTGCATTCATCATTACAATTCACTTGTGAAATAAAGAATGACAATGAAATCTCATTTTTGGATGTTACTGCTGCGGCGAGCTGACGGATTGCTTGAGAGTAAGGTATTCCGCAAGTCTACATGGCTGGTCAGTACATGCATTTCCTTAGTTTTCCTTAGTTTTGAGAAACCTTATGCTGTGTCTCTACTATCGCGCCGCAAATAGCTGTAGTCCAGAATTATTGGATGCCGAAAAGAATTTTCTTCTCACAACATCACAAAACAACGGTTATCCTACGACATTTGTCCACACGCCTTCTGCTATTTCTGATCAACCTAAAGAAATACCAAGGGTAAAGAAACTATGGACGTCTTCATTTCGGTTCCCTCCAAAGGAGATATCACATACGAGTTACTGAACAAACGATTGTCCGTCGCTGTGAACCAGGCAAAAGTCCACCTTCTTGCCGAGACTGTTCCGTTTATCACTAGAAGCCTCAAAGACAGACTCCCGGCTCGTTCCGAAATTTTTGTTGTATATCAGTTCACCTGCGCCTATGGTGCCAAGTACCTTGGACACACGATCAGGCATCTGCCTAAGAGGACAGCGGAACACTGCCCCTCCTCTTCACGGTACGGTACAGTTAAGAGTGCACATAGCTCCGTCCTTGAGCACCTGATTAGTACGGTGCATCATATTCGGACAGATGACGCTTTCAAAGTTCTGTACGACGTATCTAAAAGCAACCCAAAGGAACTCAAGAGGCGCCTGTTGGTTACTTCGGAAGCAATGACTATTACGCTGCTGCAACCGGAGTTATGCAAGAAGAGCACGCTTGTACAGGCGGTCATTCTGCCTTGGCCGGAAGCAGTGACGCCATCCGTACCGACCCATATCCAGGGCTAACTGTGAGCTTTGCCGTCAAACCAACCATTTCTTTCCTGTTAAGTTTGCTTTTTAGCGTTTGAGGTGTGAAAACGCGTGATGTTTACCACCTGATTGCTTTGACTGATCTATCGATTGCGTCGTTGACCTATCGTTGAACTGTGACCAAAGCATTCACTACTGCAGCTTTAGATAGCTTCTCGTGTTGTATCAATTTTTCTCATAGTTGTAAATGCCTAAGTAGAATGATCGAAAAGAGATCTTTTTGCAGCAGCAACTTTTCTTGTAAAACTACCGTATGCGCTTGTGAATGGCTTCCGGACATTGAAGGATGTAATCCCCACCTTCACATCTCAGCAACCGGTTGTGCTCAATACGCGCGAATATTCTACAATATACTCCAATATCCTGTCGCGCCAACGGCATGTTTTATTTTTGGTCCCATTTTTCCAGATGCCAGAATGAACCTTTATTACTTGCAATACAACGAGTGTTATGTAGATGTTATCGTTGTGCACGCATATATTCCCGGAGTTGTCAATGTTTACCCGAAATCACAACAGGTGGCTCCTTCTAGGATACCCGAACTACTGTCCTGATTTTTTCAAAAATGTTTGGCCTATCAGGTTTCCAACATGTGGAAGTGGGGTATCATTACCCCTCTTTGTAAGCGTAGTAGCGGTTCGGAACCCGCAAATTATCGCCCAGTTATTTTCCCCCAAGCACTCTCAAACGTGATGGAGTTAGTCGTTGCTTAGACACTAATGTGCTAATTAGAAAGACCTAAAACCATAGCACCTGCGCAACACGGATTCCGTCAATATCGATCATGTATTACCGACCTACTGATTGCGCTTGGCAATTGGAACAAAACAGCGGATAGTGAGATCGGGACCCATGTCATCTATCTAGAGCAACACCCAATTATTTCCATTCATCTATCTAGACTTGTCAAAAGCCTCTGACCGTTCAAATCACTGAGTCCTTCTCCAAAAGCTGCAAGTTTACGGAATTAAGAACCCCATCTTTGGATAGATCGGCAATTTTCCTATTCACCGACTACATGTTCGGGTTAATGGCTCACTATCCGATCGTACTGAGGTAAACTGCGGTGTTTCACAAGGATCGTCGTTAGGGCTATGCTTATTCGTTGTCTCCATCAAGGATCTCGTGCGTGTATGGAGTAGTATTTCTTCATTCTGCCGATGACATCAAGAAATAACGGGCGATTGGTAATCATGAAAAGCACAAATTGCTGCAACAATACCTGGACGGTGCGTTCGAACAAGCACACACTAATCTACTTCCCTTTCAACGTGGACATACGTAAAATTGTACATGTAACTCACATGCCTGACAACACGTATAAGCTTAGGTATCACTCAGAGGAGCGTGACAATGAAGCGGTAATGCAAGACGACCTCGTTTGTTCGTACCAGTCTTTGAGACCTGGGGGCACCCCTGGCAAAACCACACTGCTCTTTAGAAGCCATAACGAAGGGCGACAAAAATGTTAAGGGATTGCTCCTCCTCCGTTAACATTTTATACTAAAGACCCTGGTATTTTTCAGTGAATAATAACGTCTTCTGCAAGGTGATCACATATTGGTGTATCATATCCACAAGAATTCTAAACTCTAATACCGACCCTTATTGAAACACAACCACAACATCTCACTGAGAGGCTCTCGTTTGAAGTTGACGACACAGTACATCCGGTTGGAATGCCGCCAGAACTTTTTCTCTTTTCCTGTGTCCCAGCCATGGAACTTACTCCCGCATGTTGTCATATCTGATCCTACATTGTCCGAATTCAAAACTCGACTTGATGATGCATTACTTTATCTGCATTGCATGACTTAAGCAAAGTTACTGGGACACGCGGCAACCTAACCAAACTGTGTGCACGTGAAATTTGCGATAACCGCCTCTACACGCTTTTGATTTTGTGTTTATACATCAATTGTTGGTCTCATTCTTTACTTACGGAAAACTGTTACGCGTCTACTTTTATATCCATGATAAATCCGTTGTTCCATTGTTCCACTGAAGGTATCAAAATACAGAAATCTAA
>OX104064.1:185285506-185304734 GCA_944474145.2 Dicrocoelium dendriticum
AAATATACGTTGGGTTCAGTTGCCTCCGACTTCTATACTGTCGTATTTGACACGTCTTACGTGTCATTGCTTACCAACTAGTATCCCAGGTTCCGCCCAACAAAAGCAACAACTTCACTCACCGTCCCCATGACAAGTCAGTCGTGGGTAGCTGGAACCGGTTCGCGAGCTGGTCAAGAAAATAATAGAAACCTTGGCCTCTATTAACAATACGCTTACTCACCTGCATAATTTATCTTTCGATTCTTCGACTCTTCTGCATCATTGACCGGTTCCAACGACTAATGCCGGACCATTACCAAGCCAATCGTTCAACCAAAGAAGTTTGGCTGCCAACCGACTGCGAATAATAGAATGCAAAATCGGTCTATACGATGCATAGCCGACTGGCACTACTGTTCCACGGAAGCTATGGCAGTGTTCCAGGACGGGGTGGGTTTTCGCCTGGCAAGCCTTCTCTATAAAATTCTGCAAGTGTCCGCTTAACAACACTGCAACGTGGCGTATGTGACTCGCCACAAAATAAAGTCACAGCTAAACATTTCACACTGACGCAGTCCTCAGCCTTCTACATCCAACCTGCGCTACTGATTTTACTATGAAAAATGCTTTGCTAGAGCACACATCATCCCGATACCGTAATGGTCGTTTGTTGCAACGAAACCTTGTTTGGTCTGCTGTGCTCACGGATCACTACATAGCAAAATTACCCCAACTTATATCTTGACTGATTTTGGTGCTTCACAGCCCCATCATGTTCCTTGGTCTGACTATTACCTGATAATACGCTCACTCATATGGACTACATCTTTTCTTTATATCTTTCATTAAAACGAAGTGTTTTAACATTCCAAATAAGCTATGCTTGTATCCATATTTAATCACGCCTTTACAGTTGTGTCTCCTTTTACCGAGAATATACCATTTATTTGTTTATTTCTTTAGTTAATTAGCTGTGTACCAGATACCGTTCGTGCTTAAGAGCTTAAAGGAACGAAAGGTGAAGCAACTATATGCATCGTTGTTGCGGTTAAAGGAAGACTTACTAGGAATGCCCAACAATGTCCACATAAGCAGATGGATATACTCGCACTATACTGAGAATTAACTAAGACAAAGCTGTGGTGCTAAAGGGGTAAAGGTTGGTAAGTAGAGCCGCGTAGGTAGTTGCTGATTTAATGGAAATAAAAATCATAGTCAAAAGTTTGCGTAAAGGAGTAGGAGAGGACAACGGTTACGAAGCAAGGTAACGTGCGAATGTGAAACGTTATTACGGTAAACTACGGAACCAAAACTTAGTGAAGACGATGTCAGCTTTGGAGAAAGGCTATACCCTGGCAACAAAGTCAAATCCCTGCAGCCTACGAACAAAATTACGGCGCTACAAGGACAGAGGTGAGTCGGTGGAGCGCCGGAGGTAGGTGGTGAATAACAGAAGAAGAAAGCCACAGGCAATGAGCTAACGAAAGTAGTGGGATTAGACGAGAGATTTAAAGCAAGGTGAAGTGCTGCCCTGTAATATTGGTATGGTAAAGGTTAGACAAATTATTAACGATAGCAATGGCTTGTTTGTAAGGAAACATAAATGCGCGCAGCATCTCTAAATACTTGAGCTCCCACCTGCGAAAGCGCGAAGATACAGTGTGGGACATAAGTCCGTTTGTCCTCGAAGTTAGGTGGTACACAAAAGGAATAGAATGTCAGAGCCAAAGGGATAACTGAGGAAGTAGTATAAGCCAAGGTCGAAGCAAGGTGAAGATGGACTATGCATTGTAGTTCAGGGTATATACCGGAAAAATTTCCAGTGCTATGTATTTTGGCCTGGGGGTTAGTATATGGGCGGGAAACTTGGCCAAATCATGAGGTCCTAAGCACAAGTGTGCGAAGCTACCGTGTAAAGTATGAGCCGGTGGAGCAACGGAGATTGGTGTTGCATAATAGGGTATGAGTGAGGGAGAAAAGGAGATAAGTGAATTACTAGGACGAGATAGGGGGATAGGCAGGCAACATAATCAGATGCTTGAAATCCAACCGACAAACCTTGAAGCTACAATATCAAATAAGAGTCGAAGGAGCAGTTGTGGTTGGTTTTGAATAAGGGGAATGATTGCCAGAGCAAAAGCGGTAACGGAAGAAGTAGGATGAGACAAGGGATTGAAAGCAAGTTGAAGCGGTTAAATGGTTAAATGAGGTAACTATTAGTGATCTCAGTGTCAGCCTGCGGAGAGTGATAACAGTGTGAAAGGAACTTTTACTGCTCGTGGGCATACGCACAAAAGTGCGGTGCATTAGTGTAGAAGGTAAGTCGGTGGAGCATAGGAAGTAAGTGATGTTCAATAAGGGAGAGACTATTCAGAGCCTAAGGGATAAGTGAAGCAGTAGGCTGAGACAAGGGATAGGCAAAAGTCATAGCCAGATGTTTAAGGTCCTACGCACTAAGGGATTGAGCAACAGTGTGGCTGGTAAGTCGTTGGAACCTCGTAGACAGGTGGTCCATAACGGGAGCGGAAAGCCAGAGCTATAAAGGTAAGAGAAGTAGTAGGAATATGCGGTGGATAGAAGCGAGATGAGGAGAGAATATGCAAAGTTGTTGTGGTCCGTACGTTAACCATTATGAGTGATAACGATGTCATCTTGGCGATGAGTATGTAAGTAGGCACCATAGCCAGCTACTTGATGCAAACGTACCAGTGATGTGGATGTCGGCTGGAAGGTAATTAAATAGGCGGAAAAAGTAGCCATCCCTTTTTGGAATACTGGTAGACTGGCGGCCTGACGAACCAGGTCCAGTAGTGCTTTCCATTCATGCCACCCTAGCGTTTACTATATCCTGTCCTCTGACTGCTGCACGTACGCTAATCATGCGCCATTTGGTGTTAGCCTTTCAGCTTTGGACTGTTACTCACCCCGAAAACGCCTCATCTGGACTAAGTTTCACAGTTAGTTGTAGAAGTCTGTTATACAGACGGTCTGAACAACCCTGTTGAAGATGCATTGTTGTGTGCTCATCTGTAGCAGCAGCCACCGACACCCATCGACCTAGAGAGAATGTCTGCCACAAAAGCGAATTATTATGCTGTTAACCAACTTCGATCAAACAGCTCATTATCACGTGCATGCACCTAGGTTTAACTTCGACAGAAGAGCTTAGCATAATATTAGAACCAGTAAACCTACCCAGACTATAATAGGTTTGATGAGGCAGTTTTGATCAGTTTCACATTCTATTACACCCGAGCATTCGGTCCACCGTAAAACTCACTACTGACCTATTCATCTGCCACAATAGGTGTTTGAACCTACGAAAGTGGGTTAAACATGGTCTTACTTGTCACATCACCAACGCTCCAGATGCATATGCACAAGTAGCACAAACATAAGCTGCTCAGAACAAATTTTAACCGCTGCTTATGCTTTAAGTGAAAGCATTGCCATACGTGCAGTAGTTCATGAGTTATTTGCAATTTTTTGGTGGTCCACGAATAACGCTATTATTTTTTCGCCAAAAATGGTTTTCTGCTTCGCAAGCAGTTATCAGAAAATGAAAAGAAAAGGTAAAAGTTAGCGAAGCGGTATACGTTTTAAATAGGCATAGCTATCTAGAAACGTTCTATATAGCCCGTAATACCCCGCAACAACTAGGTGCGTCGTATGTGGCCGAACAGCAAACTTTTCTGGCATACGTAGCAAATGTAGGTAAATAATCGATAATGTTGCTTGAAAACACTAGAAATCCAGTAGGGAGTAGTATGTCTGCGAGGGACTTCAGGACAACTTATAATTAACCCATCGTCAGAAGGCCCCAGTGTACCATTTTCTGTGGATACTGAGCCACATAAACCACTGGGAATATAGAGTTTAAAATCTTTAAGCCTCCAAGTGATTCTGAAGTATATATATCAAGCTTCATGAGCGAGGTCTAGCTGAATAATTCGGAAGAACTTTAGGATCATTTGACAAGTTATAGCCTGGAAAATGCACGCATTTCTTTGATAAACCTCGCAAGTTTTATCGCTTAGGAGCCGATTTGTTATCTTTATGTGGCTATGTCTTCAACACCAGTGAGTTTGAGGAGCCTGTCACTAATAATAAAGAAATAAGTATCGGCAAACTCCGCAAAATGCTTCGGGGAGTGAAATTCATTTGCGTCTGCGGTGGTGAGGCGTTACCAACTCTAATTCTGGGGATTGAACTTGCTTGAACATGAAAGATTATTATGCCTTATGTGTGAAGGCACACTAATGTGAAGCGCTTTGATTAATTTTGAGCTATTTCTCTTCATCTTTAAGTTCCAAAACAAGTGCCAGCAGTGTTCATCCAGGTGGCTATGGTAATTAGTACTATACCGTCACACCAGCTATGTACTTCGTGGTTTTCCTGGCAAGGGCTGCAATAGAACCATAAGCAAAGAGTGGTAAGGTAAAGCAATACTAGGATAATAACAAAAAACGCTGTTTGTTCACCTACCGTTATGCGTAACCCATGGTAGGCTTTGGAGCCGGCTAATAGATAATTAACTCACAGGCGGCCGAGATAAGGCGAGGTGGTGGTCAAAATTATTTGGCGGTCCAGCCAGCCAGTGAGAGAGGGACCTCGCTATCGTTCATTAGCTTTCCTGCCAAAGGAATGGAGGATGGAAATGCAAAAATTTACTAGCAAAGGCGCTTAAAAAATAGGTTTAGAGCATAGCTAGTACCGAAAGCCCGGAGGGCGATTCGAAAAGCAGATCGCGTTGTAGGGAGATATTATTTGTGTAGCAAAAGATTCCCTGTTACTTGGCTTTAAAAAACTGCACCGTTGACACTCTAGCTAGGAGAACGGAGGATGCACAGCACACATGACAGTCGCGCGTTGCAACTGAAACGAGCGCAAAGCATAAAATGGCGATGAGCAAATCAAGCATTCGAACTCAGGAAGCAGTTCAATAAACCACACCAGTTGCTTAGGTGTACAATGAAATAATTTTAGTTAGAATATTACGCAGGCAAACCGGGAAATCTCCAGACGGCTACGTAAGCCTCCTCCAGCATTGACTGTAGGAAGCACTCCGTCAATCTACGTGAGGACTGTCAGTCGCGAGCCAGTGTTCTGCGAGGCCAGGTGGTGAAACCTGATGCAGCTGCTGGAGGCGAACGATGCAATCGGGTCCCAGCGGGCTCTCAGCCGTGTCCTCCCTACGCGGTTGAAACGGTGAAATGATGCTTGCGGGGATGGTTAGTAAAGTTCACGTAAGTGTTTGAGCAGGAAGTTCGTTCCACTTCCAGTTTACGCGCAGAGATCCAGCTATAAGTGAAACCAAAGTGCAACCAACCGACGTCGATTAAGGAAAGAAAACCCAAAAGACAGCGTAAATGCATAGCAATACTCGAAAGAATGCAGAGCGAAACAATGTGCAGACCTGTTTTCGGGTTTACAAAAGGCTTTGCTCTCTTTTGGTAGTTTCGAAACGTATTGGCCTTTTTATGTGAATTTTGGTAAAGGTTTGGTAAGGGCTAGAAAATTTCAGAGGTACGTTCTATGTAAAATAACAAATGCTAACAAAGTCCGAAAAAGGAACTGGAGGTTTATGCCCCTTGTCACTTCGGATGATAGTAGGGCGAGTAGGAGTGCTGTCAGTTGATGTTGTAGGTTCCGCTGGAGCGTACTGAATGGTCTGAGGTTGTGATGCTAACTTTGATGGCGCAGGCTGTGAAGGTGCTTGTTGCACCGAAAAGTCAGACTTGTCGAGGAATGCTGACTTGAGTCGACCGACGTGGATCGTCTCAGTCTTACCATTGTAGTCAATGGTAAACGTCCTGGCGCTTTACGTACGATATTGTACAGGCCAGAATAAGGAGGTTGGCAGTGCGAACGCATACGTGCGTGCAAGCATTTAAGCGTTCGTCCACGTTGGTACGCAAGCTGTGTGCTCTGGGTTGCACAGACTGAAGTTGTCGCATGTGATGAGATAGGCAAACTGCGTAGACGCCATAGTCGAAGGTTGTTAACGCTTTTGGTGAGACGAGTGCATCCGGTAAGCGTTGTGTGCACCCGAGGAGCAACAACGATAGAGTGGTGTGCAAGTGCACTTTAATCGTGCTTGTTAGGCCTAAGAGAATGAATGGAAGTGCTTCGTGACAGAAGGTGCTAGTTTAGGCACAGGGTGATGCCACGAGTTGCCGGTGGAACATTTCTACCATCCTATTAGCTGCGGGTTGTAAGCGGTGGTTCTGTTGTGCTGGAAACTACGAACGTTGAGAAGTTGGCTGAACGATCCGTGAAAGTGTGAGCCTCTGTAGGTGATTACCATGCATGGGCACCGAAATTGAACTACCCAGCGTTCTAGGAAGGCTTGGGCAACTGTCTGATGAGCAGTTAGCTATGGGATTTGGTTCTGGCCAACGGGTGAAGCGGTTGACACAGGTGAGGAGGTACACGTAGCGTTTCTGCATGGGGGCAAGTGTCCGACCAGGTCGACATGAAAGTGTGCAAAATGAGAGTCAGGAGTGGGAGGGACGCCAAGTGGGCTTCTGGTGTGCCTGTATACCTTGGCGCAAGGACACACTAGGCACGAGCGTGCCCAAAAGCGGACTTCGCGGTGGACGTTGGGTTATACGAAGCATCCGGATACGAATTTCTGCGAAACACGTATGCCGGGATAAGACGGATTGTGTAAAGCATTGAAAAGTGGTCGACTCCTAATGGGAGGAACTAAAAGTCGAAGGGAAATTTGTAAGGTGTCAAAATATTTTTCCCATCAGATGATGTAAGTGGAACTTCCCGAAGTTTCAACGAGGTGTTGCGTCGTGTCTTGTCTGTGTCGTGATCAGCTTGTTGGGTAGCAGCCATGGCGGTTAGGTCTACGTTGGTGCTAGGCGATAAGCTGATCTGATGAATACGTGAAAGCGCCTCCGCGACAGGATTGAGAGCACCTGAGACATGTCATAGTCTGTCGTAAACTGAGAATCCTACTCTAGGTGTCTAGTTTACCGCGGAGGATACTTTTACATTGCGCCATTGATTGCGTTGATCAATTGCTTGTGGTCAGTGGAGACTGTAATATATCGACCTTCTAGATAGTGACAAAAAAGCTTGATATCTAGGTAGATAGCTAATAGTTCCCTACCGAATGTGATGTAACGCGATTCGGCAGGTTGTAAAAGTTTCGAGAAGAAATGTAGTGGTATCCGTCACAGGTCGAGGAGGTGTTTAAGAACTGCACCGACGGCGGTGTCGGATGCGTCTGTTGTCAGGGAGAGTGGTGCAGATATATCTGGATGGGCGAGAAGCGATGTGTTGGAGCTAGCCTCCCTGAGCTACTCAAAAGACAGTCTAGCCGGTTAAAAGACCGTTGGTTATGGCGGAACAAGTCAGTTATTGGTTGAACAGTGCTCGCGCAGTTAAGAATAAAGCGTCAATAATAGTTGACCAGGCCAACGAATTGGCGTAGCTATATGAAAGAACTAGGAGTAGGATAGTCTTTCAGTGCATGGACTTTGTCTGGCACAGTTTCAATACCAGAGGCGGATATGCGCTGCTAATAAAGTCGATGGAGCTATGGCCAAGCTCGCATTTATCTGGGCTAACGGTAACCCCATGCTGTGGCAAGTGTTAAAAAAGAGCATCGAGGTGATGAAGATGTCCATCGTCAGAAGAGCTGGCGCTGAGAATGTCATCTAGATAAGGTTAAACGCCTTCGAATCCCTGTGTTTCTTCATGAATAAGACGTTGAAAGTTTGAGCAGCGATGCTGAGACGGCAAGGCATTCTGAAGTAGGTGGACAGGTCGAATGATGTGATGACTGCTGTTTTAGCAATGTCGTCCTACTACTTCTTTTACCCGTTTGACTTTGGCTTTTCTATCCACCTAGTCAAACCTACCTTTTGTCCTGCACTGACTAGCCTTCCACACGGTAACCGCGCACGTTTGTGCGTAGGATCTCATCTACCAGGCTGCGATCGTTCTCTCTTATACTTGTTACCCTATTAACCACACCACCATTGATTATTCACTTCTCATCGCACTTCCATTTACCGTATATTCCTACTACTTTTCCTACATGTTTGGCTCTGGCTTTCCTCTCCTCCTAGGCACCACCTACCTACGGTGCTGCAGCTACTTATCTTTCACAATGTAGCTCCGCAATTTTTGCGTGGCACCACATCCATATCTATTCACATTTACAGAAACAAACCTCGCTGGATCCTCTTTTCCATCTCAGCAACTGCAGACTTAGATTATATAAATAAACGCTCCTCTTTTAAACCGACAGCTCGGCAGTGCATGTTCAGTGCTCTCTTAAATATGGTCTGATTCTTCTACGTACTACATCCCGAAACTTCCCTTTTAGTCATCTCTGTCCATCTGACTTACCTGTGACACCGTAGATCTCTACCATCGGGAGGCTCACTTAGTCTATTGAGGCACCGCTGTTCCATTTTATTGCACAGTTAATTTAACTGTCTTGCTGGCACTGCCACCGTTGCATTGCTGCAGCTTTTGGTCTAATTACTCACCGCTCCAATGAGATAGGCTTTTTGTCACAACTGTGTACTGCACCTTCTTTCCTTTGACGCCCTGCTCCACAGCTTATGACACCTAGTTTCTGTACACGGATTTTCTACTTTCATCACCAACATTAGAAGCCACATACAAACAGATGTCGCCATCGTTTTTGGATACGCATATAACACGAGGTAAAAGATTTGGCAAGGCTGGAGGTCGCCAGCTCCCCTTACTCCTTTCTTTAGATTCGAAGTCCTTCCTTTCCGTGACCTTATCTTCCTTGTCCCCCCGCGAGACCTGTATAGAAGTTGATGTATAAGCTTACATGAATGTTAGTATCTATAAATATGACCTATAGACACATATGGAAATTTCCTGCCACCACCTTTGGCATTCTGTCTCCTTGATATGCATCATCTAGCGGTTTGAGCGACTGCTTTCAAATCATTTTCACTTCCGGTACATCACCTCAAGAAAGCATCATCTACCGGCAAGTGTTCAACTTACTTGCGATGTCATAGCGATGTGTTCCGTCCACCTCGCCAATGTATTGTGCCAGATCCTTTATATGCTTGCCGTCAGTATCTGATGGATACGTTACCCACATCGCCAACGTGGACGGCCAACAAGTCCAGGCCTATCTATTATGGAAGCTTTTTGATCCGTACCTTCCACTGGTTTTAACAACTGGGTTCAAATCATTATTACCTCCGGAACATCACCTAAGCAGTTTCAGCCCCCTGCAAATGATCAACATACTTGCGATGTTTTTGAGCTATGCACCCTCCACCTCGTCAGTGGATAATTTCTTCTGAAAGCCTTTCGGTCCGTATCCTCCATGGGTCTGAACGAATTGGATCAAATATTTATGACTTTCAGCACATCTGAAAAACAATTTCATCTCACTGCAAGTGTTAAACTTACTTGCGATTCCATAGCGTTATGCTCTGTCCACCTCGCCAGTGGCTTTCTTCTTCCTGGTATCAAAATCCTCATCTAATTGGCGCCATTATACAATGGATTCATCACCCACCTCGCCCGTGTGGTATGAAGCATTTATACCTACCGGATGTATGCTGTCTATGGTCTGTGCTACTGTGCTTGGCCCTACCTGATTCCAAAGACCACAGCAAGCTCCTCGACCGTTCGAAACATCCTCTCCATGCAACCGTCCCACTTATCTGCAATGTTTACCTCCCGTGACCTACCATCAACACACACCTGGCCCGTGGGTTATTTGCTCAGACAAAGATACTGCTTATGCTTTGAGTTCCATACTCACCTGATTAACGCAGCATCGCAATTTACACAGCTGATTTCCGGACAGTACCGCTGTCCACAACCGTTCTTGATACATCCTGACTGCCTTCCGCTGAACCAACGGAAAATCGGATGTACCCTGGCTGCCATTGGCAGTTCGAAAAATCGGTCCAACAAAAGCGTAACAAGTATCTCAAGGTTATATACATTGTGGTCAACATCAGTGTCCATGACGTGGTGGGTTATGGCTTGGTAAGCGTTTTCCCTATAAAAAGCCACAAATGTCTGTTTAGCGACACTGCGACGTGGCGGATGTGACTCGCCACCGAAAGAATGTCACTGCCCACTGTTTCACACGAAGAATGATCTCAATATCCCATATTTGCGAGCAGGTGCTTATCAAACGCTATCGGACTCCTACGCCTACGGCAACACGGAGGTCAATCTCCGGAACCATTCGGACCCGCACCCAGCATTTCCGTAACAGAAACACTTAGTGATCGTACAGCGCTTCGGCGCCACCTTTCTCTTTGACACCAATGATCAAGCCCTGCATCCCTGCATCATTCCTATGCAAAATTATGTGCAATTTTCAAGCCATGTATTTTACCAACACGTATTTCTGTCGTGTGGTATACACACGCTTTTAGTGTTGTTATGGCTCTGTCAAGCACTTGCTCATGCATGTACTGGCGTGTCTACTTGCGTCGAGAATATAATTATTTAGTTATTTCTTTATTTGAAACCATTAATTAATGCCAGCTAGCAGTTGACATCTAAGGAAGTACATAAAGCTACGTCTAAAGCTGGTATTTAGACGGTTTTGGACAATTCTACTGCTAAGCTTAGGTGTATCGACAGCAACAATAGATTCCAACATTTTATCCAAGGCTTACGTCTGGTAGGATGCCTTTACTAGGTGTACCTCAAGGGTCACAAGCCAAATCTATTTTCCACGTGCCCAGTGGTCTAAGGAGTAGGAAAGTACTGAAAGGTAAAACTGAAGACAGTGAATGCAGATGTAGATAAGAGGTAAGGATTGAAGTTTGCCTGCTCGGATGGCTTCGTCATTGCCCTGCAATATCCTACATGAGAAATACCCATGGGTTTGCGAACCTGCCAGTCAGTAGTTTAGGTTGTACTGTTTGCTGCAATTTTTCAAAATTGACGAAGAGACCGGTAAAAAAGAGAAGCAGAACGGTTGCGGAAACCAATCGATCCATGCAGCCTTCGTACCAAGTTGTCAGTGAGGGAACCGAAGCACGTCAGGAATGGCTAAATACCTTTTGCATTCAGAATTCTAATGTTGGCACCTGTATGATGCGTGCGACTGATCCGACTGAGACCTCCCGGGTGTTGTGATAGCGGTAATGGATAGCATGAAAACATGATGATCATAGATAGAGACAATTCAAGGAGGTTTGGCTACCGATTATCCCCTACAGGATGCTTTTGCGGTGGCGCCTACTCTACCCATAGTAAAGTCCTATGGTGAAGTTGACCGTAGGCGAACGCATGCAGGTCAAGTAGAGCTCATTGAAGACTAATTCGTCTCGTACTCAAATTTCTATTCTTAAAACCTAGAGAATGAGTGCGTGGAATATCTCTAAAATCATTTAGGTGGTAAGTGGGGAACGACAATGAATCTGGATGAGTTATGCGCTCAAGGTGCTTAGACGTCATGCACTACATCGTGGGCATCCTCAAGCTACGTCAGGGCCAGTTTCGAAGTAGGCTTGTGAATCGCAGATATGAAAAATGCTTTGTATATAGTCAACACACAGGAATCTTTTTGTCGCCTTCCTGCATGCCTGCAAGTTTTACATTTCTCTTAGTCTGGAATACAACTTGTTCCATATGTTCACATGCACAACTAAGAAGAAATGAGATCGCAGTCTCTGCTTTGCCCTTAGCGGGGTAATGGAATAACCCTTGTTTCGGAGTTTAGATTCAGCTGCGCTCGTTAGTCTAAGACAAGTGATATGACTGTGCAGCCTTTTAGAAATAAGCTTATGTATGAAGCACAGTTTAAGGATAATGCCCCTTTGCCAAAGGGGCTGAATTTCGAAGTATTAGCACCTTTGTCGATAACTCATCGCTTGCTGTGATGTAATCAACGTCTTCGTAAAGCACCGCTAAGAATTTTCAAGCAGAAGACGGTCCGACCTGGGTAGGTTGCTGCATATAAAGATGCAATATTCCAGTGGTGGCCTGACGTGGCTTTTATAAATTTCTAGCCTAGCATATACGGATTTTATGTAACGGTGTATGTGGAAAGATAATCCCCTTGCTCTTGTTACTTGATAATGAACTTGCTCTGAAAAGTTGAGACTCGTGGAATAGCGCGAGGCTAGGTCTGTTGTCCTGGCATCCAGTTTGATAGTGATGCCAGCAGGTATAGAAAATGTTTCCTCACTGACATTAGATTTTTGAGCGAAGAATGTCATTTGCCAATGTTCGCACCACTTTTCAAGTGCTTTAATGTCCTCATAGATACTATTGATTGCGGATAAGTTATTACCAGGGGGAAGACGTAAAAAACTTACGTCGTCAGCGAAGATGAAGGAGCGACCGTGCTGCAAACTCCTGCAGAGTTCATGGATAGAAATCAAAAATAGGGCAGGACTAAGTACGCTCCCCTTCACCACGCTACTAAGAACGGAGTTAGGGGTGGATGCAGTTTGCTCAATCTTAACAGACTGCATACGTCCTGTTAGATAGGAACCCAGCCCGTCCAATGGAGGACTGTCTACCCCTAAGCTTTTAGCTCATGATTCAGGCGTATATGTGGTACCCTGTCAAACGCCTTTTTGCATCTCAAGGTAAAGAATGACAACTGAAAGATTAGCGTCATTGGTCTCGGTGACTAAATTGAGGAATTCCAGCTGACAGGCTGCACCAGACCGAACACTGGGAAAGCCGTGCAGTGATTCACATATGTGCTGGCCTGTATAAAGGTGACTCAAGAGGGCTCTTTTAATCACCTTATCTATCACCCGAGTGATAATAAGTGTGGTTACCAGGGTGATAGTTACTAAGTTCCTGTAGTCTTCCACCCTTATGCCTTGGCATAATGATCGAAGTTTTCCGAGCGGTCAGGCATTGAACTTTCATCATTGATAAAGTAAAGAGTTGCAAAAGAAGGGTAGGGATATATTCACCACAATTCTTTAGTAGACTGGGCAGTATTTTGTCTGGATCAGGATTCGAGGATGACTGCACAGTTGAAATTGCAGCACGGATACTACGTATGTCAAGCTATACATAGGACAGCGACCGGCAACCAGGCACTTGCAGGGCCAGAAAGGTTGCACCTATTTCTAAACAATGCGCTTCTTTAAAATGTGAGCTGAAGAATTCACCTAAAATTCTTGCGTCACTAGAAGTGTCGTTGCGAATAATGTTTATGGTAGAGGTCTGTCGTCCATACTTAGGGGTTCAAGAGGGCGACAGTCAGCTAAGATTCTTAGCTTTGTTCGCAAAAGTTAAGGCGACTATTTCTTGACTGGTTTGCCGCTGCTCAGATCTGGCAGAAAGCAACTGTGCAATCTCATTCGCTCTCATGATGTGGACATAATTGAGGGTTTTGTTGTAGGGTCGTCTAAGCAGACGCATGCTATTGTACATTCTGGGTCGGGTCACACTTTTAGACGATGGCCTCAGAAACTTGCTATGGGAGCTAGCGAGTCAAGACAGTGAAGTATGTCCTCATAAAACAGCTCAGCTGAGCGATCCATAGAATCAGACATAAAGAATTCATCCCAATTTCTTGACCTGAGGTGTATCGCAAAGGTTGTCCAGTTAACGAGGTGCATCGGGCGGCATACTACGACTGCGTCTGTTTCTGTTGGGTAGGCATTATGTTGCTTTAAGTAAACTGAGCAATGCACTAATCTGTGATCACTACCTGGAAACTCCCGGCCGACTGACACTCGCGTTGATGGGATGCCTAGAGTAAATATTAGGTCAAGAATATGTTTCGCCCTGGTTGGAGCAGATACATGTTGCGTCCAGCCGCCTAAATTGATACATGCTAGTAGGCCTGCATACTTCGTTGCTGCAGCAGGTGAGAACCAGTTTAACTCAGGCAGGTTGAAATCTCCTGCAACCAGTTTGTATTCGCAGGAAAAATTTGATGCTTGCGCAAAAGTAACCATAAGTGCGTTGTCACCCTTAACTGAGGTATCAGGTGGTCTATAAACACACCCAAATAATACCGTCGATCCCAGGATATCAGCCGTTATCCATACTGAATCCATCGCCTCAGCCGCGTTCATGATTTCGGACATTTTGCTGGGTAAGTATTTTTAACATAAATGGCGCACCCGCCCCTCGTTTATGCACACGAGGTTGCATAAACAGCTGATAGTCAGGAAGTGAGTAGTCCTCCTCTGAAGCATAAGGGGAAAACCATGTTTCCGTGACAAATATTGCATCAGGGTCGGCGAGGACAGACAGAGGACGCAAGATATGCATTTTATTGTTAGGGACCTAGCATTTATAAGTAGAAGTGAGAAAGAACACTTGGGTCTACTAGCTTTACGGATGACGAGATGAAGCCGTTGATAGTTACTTCGCTATCTGCAGTAGTTGTAGGAAGTGAGTGAGAAGACATTGCAGTTGGTAGTTGGGCGACGAGGTGTTTGGTGCCGGGATGAAACTGTCGCGGCTCATCCCCACCTGGTCTAAAAAATGCGCAGGTTGCGGGGTAGGAAGCAGTGGACTATTTGGCCTATGTATCTGGACCGGCGGCATAAGTCTGAGGGATGTAGCAGGTGCACAACAACCTGGATGCGCATGAAGTTGAGCGGAGCTGTGTAGATTACCAAATGTAGTGCTCGCCGTAGGTGAATTGGTTGCGGTGGTGGTACGCGGTGCCGTCTCACAAGTATCTGGGTATGCTTCGGTAGAGTCCGTCTTGGTGGGCCGAAATACAGTTGCCTTAACTTGGTATCATTGCGGAGTTGTTCACAATTCAATATTATAGTGCGCAAGATTCTACTATCGTCTGTTCTCAGTTTGATTGGGCTGGGAATTTGCTGATCCTTTTGGCCATCCTCTCAACTTGTACCGAGTTTTCCGCAATACCGTTAACTTTAACGATTGTGCTCTTAAACTCGCCCGTCGATATGCCATCCGGAACATTAAATGCAAGTACGCTGAACTCCACATTGTCCCAACCAGGCTGCGGCGACTGCTTGTCTACGGATCTTGATATATTTAAGGCATGTGTAGGTGACATAACCACCGTAGGTGAGTGACTAGGTGTGTTCCCTCTGCAAGCCCGTTTGGCACTAGGAGCCTTCGTAGTTTTAGACACAATGCTGTCTAAGCGGTTAGATGTCGCTCGTTGTTTCTTGCTGGATGCGCTGGGCTCTCGTTGACTAAAGCCTGTTTTGATGTTAGGATTCGTCGCAGCCCAACTTAAGCTTCTTTTCAGCGGCCCGAACGTAAGCTGGCTTAGCATTGTTGCACTGCGAAGTTGTTCACGGTTAGCTATGAGAGTACGCAATACTGCCTCATCCTTTGCGTTCAGTTTGATGGGAGCCGCAAATTTGGTTACACGCTTAGTCAGTCTTTGAACCTGCAGTGCATTCTCTGCAATGCCATTAACCGCAATGATTGCACGCCTAAATGCGTCCACCGATATATCGTCTGGAACATTGAACACTAGTGCGCTGCACAATCCATTCCCGCACGCAGCATTATATGGTGCTAGGGTCTCCGCTTTTCTTATTTTCAAAGTTGGTGTCGTTGAGCCCAGCGGCTCAGGTGAACTCGGTGGTGTGGTCCATATACGGGGTCTTTTGGCTCGAGGCGCCGGCGGCTCTGTTCTCTGAGTGTAGGTTATGCTGGGCTCGCTTCGATCGTCGTAGAATTTTCCTAACATGTCCGATCTAACTGAGCATTTAAAGGTTGCCTTAGAGTTTCGTCAACCATTGACCCTTCCGGTATAGCTGATCGAGTTGTATCAGTAGCTGAGCACTTAGTATTAACTGAGGGTTTTCCTATATTGTTCTCGGGTTGGCTGATTTGATCTATGTATGATGTGGCTTTATGGATAGTACTGGTCCCAGGGTTTGCAGGTTCTTCCAAGGAATCAAGCGATCCAGTATCCATATCAGACGAAATGTCAAGATCCACAGTACGTGAGCCACTTAGGTTCACAGGCGTCGGACAGTTGTCACAATTCGCCTGAACACATCTGCTCTGTGCTCTTTCTTAGACTATAGCAATATCGTTGCAAAGCCGTCCTTGTTGGTACTAACTTTAAGTCAAGGAACGTCGTGCGGGTTCTAAATTCCCTTTGATAGGAGAGAAACTTGAGAGCCGAGCTCTCATTATCGAACTTGACTAAGAGGGGGCATTGGTTTTTCATAACCCTTTTCTCAGCCTTGTACAGCTCAGAAGATTGTGTTCCAATCCACACAGTTTCATTATTATTTTGCGAATTGTGCAAAGTTTCAGAAAGTCTAAAACTTTATACACCACTACCTCATTAAGACATGTTAGCGGATTCATCACTTCGGTGCAATTCGTGTTAAGTAACCTCCAAGCCAACTCCGCTTGCTTACCCTCCGTACAGTCCTTGGGGTGAATCATAGTCGCTATGGCTGCCAGTCTATCATTAAAACGTTCTATTGTGTTGAAGACCAGGTTGAGCATCACCACGTCGTTTTGAAGCTCGGCCATTTTAAAACTAAGAGAAGGATGTCCGTTAGGTTAACGGCGCATGGTACAGTCGTGCCAGATAAGTTCTTGCGGATAGGTTCAGATGTTCCCGGGGTACGCCCTACTGGTGCCATACTCTTGATAATGACTTTAAGACGACGTTCAGAGACCATGTCCAAAAGAAACCCTTGATAGAGAAGAAAAGATAACGACAGCAAAACTGTAAATTTAACGAAAAAGCTTAAGTGGACGTCGTGATAAAATATACGCTAGAGACACAAAACGCCTTTAAAAGCCTGAACAATATGCGTGTGAGAAAACGGACCTCGCTACCGGGTACAACTGTGGCAAGCATCGCTCACGGAGAGCCATGGCCTAGTGATCGTGGCGATAGCCGCCAAGCACTAGGCGCCAAATTGCGCCCCCAACTCGGCTATCTCCACCTGATGAGTCTAACCCAGGACGAAATCGTCGTTAGTGTGGTGCAGAGATGGGAGTGCGCCATAATTAACCCCCCCGCAACTGGCGTTTATTGTCGAAGACACAATCTAACTGTGCATTTATCCCGGTTTCGCAAATCAGCATATTTGTTAGGATATAGGCTTTGCTGACTGCCTTGTAAACTTTGTTGAAATCACGAACAACCATAGAGTGAATACCCTCGGTTATAAGCATTAAATCTGGGGGAAATAACTAGCAAGGTTCCTGTACTCAGACTGTGGGTTGACGGCAGTTATGTAGCTATTTCTAATGACCGCAGAAAGAAACCCGACAAACTAAGTTTGATTTACATTGCATTTAGAGCTCTTCGACGAATACCTTGTTTGGAAACTATTCGAATAACACTGCACAAAAACTTTGACTTTTGGCAGTTCTTCTGTGCTTCAAAAGGATTCCGAAGTCCTAATATACTCGCAATATCTTGTCACGACGCAGTCTCCGTGGTCTCCGGTCGACTTACGGCTTCCTACTCCCTGCCTACGCTGAATACTCCTTCAACTGCACGAAAACGCGTGTGGACACTGCTGCTTGAAAAGTGCATCATCTTATCATATTGAGTTCAAATCAGTGCGTACGTTTTACTTGCGGTATTATCCGACTTTGCTCTCGCTGTCTGCATTGTAGGCCTTCGCAAGCCGGTCCTCACCTTTTCGTTCTTACCTTTTCTTCATTGCTGTCAAGATGGTTAGAAATGTTGTGGGTGTGCCTTCGGATCTTAAAACAGCTGATTCCGTTTACCTATGCGGCTTAGAGAGATGCTCTATACCTGTAACCGACTTGTCGGGTGGTATGCAATGCGATCTTTGCGGTAGATGGTTCCATGAGGCATGCACCGGTTTGCCTGCTGATCAGTATGCTCTCCTGACAAGCAATGAGAGGTCCCTTTATAGCTGTGAAGATTGTTTTAAGCTGAGCGCTTTGTAACCACTAAGGATTGCTTCGATTCGCTCGTTTCCAGACTGACAAATATGGAACGAGTGTTTTCTTTGCTGCTGACAACTTTGGATGGGAAAGTTGAAGGTTTACTAGATCGCCTGACACCATCCGTTGTTCACGGCCAGGTGAAATTAGCGGATAGTAGCACGCAAACGGATTCAGTCGACTTAACACCCTATCCAGCAACTGATTGTGAGCTAGTTGGCGCTAAACAGTTGGAAAGAGTACTTAATTCCACAGCTAGTGACGAAATATTGCAGACCTTGCCAGCGAAACTTAAGCGGAGCAAGAAGAAGAAAGCTGTAAACTTGCAAAATGCGGTAGTCTGGAAAGTGTACAGTGGATCAGGTAAGCACGTCACTTGCAGAGCCTTCAGTACAGAGTCCTTCGGCGTCTCCTCCCAGAAGCTCATCTTACGCAGCTAGTACATCCAAGCAAGCAGCCACCCAGTCGCAAGATTCTATGACTGTGGCGCGTGGAGTAGGCACCCCCACGCCGCCGCAGTGACTCATACACTGATAGCAGTGTCATCTTTAGGAATGACACGGAGTCCACGGCAGCTCATCCAAAGGAACGAATGCTAGCTGACCTACAATGGTTTCAAATTTGCATTTCTAAACTGCCTGCCGCCCGGGGTTTCCTGGCGTAACTGTACGGAAACTTATTAGGCTTGGGGGTTCGGTTGCCGGGGGTCGATTGATTCGGCTTCAAACCCGTTTACTGAGAGTCGTTTATTTTCAATCACCGGAACGAGCGTAATACGTTTCTGCGTTTCGCTTTTAAATCAATGGTTCGGGGTCAGTGATTCAACCTGACCTCCCATTGACTGATAGGTTGAAATTGAAGGCCGCCATAAAGGACCTCAAAGCCCGTCGCGAGGCGGGTGAAACTGGTCTTCGATTGGTGGGTTTTCGGGTGGTGAGCCGGAGGTCTACTTCCGCCCTTTCAGAGCCCGTTCTGGTGGCACCCGATCCCCGGCTCACGATCCCAATTTCCTTAAAGTAGTCCTCAGCAACCTGCGTAGTCTGAGGAACAAGATGTGCGAGATTGGCACTCTTGTAGAAAGTTCCCGGCCAGACGTACTTGCTTTCACTGAGACGTGGCTGTTCTCCGATATCCTGGACAGTGAAATGTGTTTGCCTGGCTATACCCTTCTGCGAGCTGATCGCGCCTCATGCTGTCGCGGAGGTGGAGTTGCTTTGTACGTCAGATCCACCTTGACTATTTCGCGAACATATTCCTTCAATTCCCCTGATGTAACTGCCGAGGGCGCTTTTTTTCTTGTGTTTTGTTTTTTTTTTGCTTTTTGCGGTTTTCTTCTTTTTATTTTTGTGTATTTTTTTCTTGCTTGATGCAGCAGATAGGGCGCCGTTTA
>OX104064.1:185305233-185336715 GCA_944474145.2 Dicrocoelium dendriticum
TTACTAGGCGTACCTCGAAGGTCATATGCCTAATATTTTTTCCACGGTCCCAGTGGTCTAAGAAGCTGGAAAGTGATAAATGTAAAGCTGAAGACAAGGAGTGAAGATGTAGATAAGATGTAAGAATTGAAGTTCTCTTGCCCGGATGCCTTCGTCATTGCCTTGAAATATTTTATGTGGGGAATAACTAAGGGTTTGCGAAACTGCCAGTTAGTAGGCTAAGCTGTACTGTTTGTTGAAAATTTTAAACACTGACGGTGAGAATGGAAAAAGAGAAGTCGGAGGGTTTTGGATACCAATTGGTCCATGCAGCCTTCGGACCAAAGTGTCAGTGAGGGAACCGCAGTACGTCAGGAACTAACCAGTAATGGCTAAATACATTTAACATTCAGAATTCCAATGCTAACAACTGTACGATGCTGATTGTGATTGTGGTAATGGATAAGTTAAAAACAAGGGGTCATTGTTGTAGGCAAAGCATGGGGTTATCCCTTAGTATTCCTTAGAGGATGCTTCTGTGGTGGCGGTTACTCTTTTCATAGTGCAAGCACAAGGCGGAATTGCCAGTAGGAGAACTCAAGTAGGACAAGAAGAGATCGTTAAGACTAAAGTCAGCTTGTACTCTGGTTGCTAGTCTTAAAACCTAGAAAATCAGTGCGACGGTTACCGTTAAGGTCCCTTAGGTGACAAGACGGTAAAGATAATGAATGTGGATGAGTTGTGAGCTCAAGGTGCTTAGATGTCATGCATTATATCGTGGGCATCTTCATGCTACATCAGAGCTAGTTTCAAAGAAGTGGCCTTGCGAATCGCAGGTATGGAGAATGCTTCGTACATTTTCAAATCATAGGAATCTTTGTATCTCCTTCCTGAATGCCTACAAGTTTTGGATTGCTCTTATTCGGGAAGGCAACCTGTTTCATACGTTAACATATGCAGCTAAGAAGAAACGAGGTCGCAGTCTCTTCTTCGCCCTTAGCGGGGTGTAGCAACTCAAAAGATATTTCTTATTTTAAGTACACATTTGTTACTCAATCATATGATATTGGTTTTTGTTTTAATGCCGGCTGTACGGTCATTCTTACTTACATCCGGCTCACCACTTGTCTCTACGGTGAGTTCCGACACTGCCCTTAGCTCTCGTCGCTTCATCCGTATTTCGTTCGCTTGTAGCCTAGCTCGAATACAATCCGTCGTGTCCGTTCTTCCGGTTTTCTGGTATCCCCACCAGAGCAAGAAGATTCTCGGACTAGTATAGACTAGTTCTACAGGGTGAGGGAATGGCCTTTTGTTTCGGAGTTCAGATTCAGCTGCGCTCCTTAGTTTAAGACAAGTGATATTACCGTGCAGCTTTTATGAATTAGATTATGTAAGAATCACATGTTAATGATAATGCGCCTTTGCCATAGGGGCTGAATTTTAAGGTTTTCGCAGCTTTGTCGGTAACTCAGCGCTTGCTTTGACGGAGTCAACATACTCGCAAAGCGCCGCTGCGCTTTTGCAAGCAGAACACTGTCCGACTTCAATAAGTTGCTGCATATAAAACAGCAACATTCCAGATGTGACCGGACGTGGCTCTTATAAAATTCTAGCCTTGCATCTGCGGTTTTTATGTAACGGTGTAGGTGGAAAGATAATCCCCTTACTCTTGAACATTTCACTCTGACCCAGTCCTCAGACTTCTACATACAAACTGTGCAAATGTTTTTTCTATGAAGAACGCTTTGATGGAGCACAGAACATTCCGCTTTCATAATGGTCTTTGATTGCACCAACACCTTGGTTGCGATTCCGTGCTCATTAATTACTACATGGCGTAACACGCCTAACTTGCATATTGACACAACAGTTATGCCTGCCATTAACGCCCCACAGCGCCATCATGTTCTCTAGTCTGACCATTACCTGACCAAATGCTCACTCGTATGGACTCATCATCATCATCATCATTATACATGTCAACTAGAGATGGTAAAACACCTCCGCTATTGTACCGCAATACATAAAGGAAATACATACATACATACAACACATAAAGGAAAAATAAATACCACAGTTGAATGCCAGCTGAGCTACCAGCAACGGATACGCATCGCTCCGGTAAGCTACTAGCCGGCTACTAGGCAAAAACAAAAATTTATTTACGTTTCACCCTACGAAATAAGATCGTAGATGGAGGGGAGGCTAAAAGGGATGGGGAGGGACAAAGAAACTCACAGCAGGAACGCCACTGAGGTCGGCTCCTTGCCATATCAGCAAGTGTATCCAGCCAAACGTGTTCACCGTCTTTTGGACCCCAACCAGGGAGCCGTGAAGCTCCAACTGAGGCCAGCTTCGAAGTGAGGGCCTTCATTACTCTAGACCAAGTCATCGCTTGGCCACCTCTCCTCTTCTTCCACCCACATCCCCGGTGAGCAAACAACGCACGTCGAGGGAGTCGGTGGGCTGGCATGCGCAACACGTGGCCCAGCCATCGGAGCCTGGTGAGTGAAATGACGGTGCTGAGCGGTTCATTCTCTTTTCCTAGGCCGTAAACAAGGCGTCGAACACGCTCGTTACTCACGCGGTGTTCCCACCAGATGTGAGCCAAACTGCGAAGGCACCGATGGTCGAACGTAAGTAGCCTCTTCATGTCCGCCGATCTTAGGGGCCAGGTTTCGCAACCGTACAGTAAGGTCGAACGTACCGCTACATTGTACACTCTACCCTTCAGGGCGAGAGTAATGTCGCGCCGCCGCCATAGGTGGCGAAGGTTAGCAAAAGCACTTCGAGCTTTCGCTATGCGGTTCGTGATCTCGTCTTCGATCCCAAGGGCGCTGATACAACTTCCCAGGTAATTGAATTTCTGAACGACTTCTAGCTGATGCCCACCAAGGGTCAGCACAGGGGGCGAACCCTGCCAATCCTGGAGGAAAGCTTTGCACTTCGGTGGTGCAAAGCAAAGCCCAAAGCGACTGACAGCCAGTGCTAATCTGTCCAGCGCGGCTTGACACGTCTGGGAGCTGTCACAGATGAGGGCAATGTCGTCTGCATACTCCAAGTCAAGAAGTCATTCTCCTGGGAGAAGATCCACACCTTCCAAGTCATGTCCTGTAAATGCAATCTCGATGACTTCGTCAATAGCGAAGTTGAATAGGAAAGGTGACAGCGGGCATCCTTGTCTCACACCGCTGCAGATATTGAAGGGTGGCGACAGCCTGCTGTAAGCCCTTACTCTGCCCGTGCTACGCGCATATAATGCTTGAATGATATTTACATATTTCTCGGGCACACCTTTCCTGAGTAGACAATTCCAAAGGGCACATCGATCAACCGAATCAAAGGCACCTTTGATGTCGAGGAACACGACTACGGTGGGCCGCCAATATGTGTGACGGTGCTCCAACAACTGACGCAAGGTGAAGATGTGGTCGATGCAGCCACGACCACGACGAAACCCGGCTTGCTCCTCACGAATCTGGCTTTCACGAGCGCCAGTCCGTCTGTGGAGAATTATGGACGCGAGTAATTTGGAGACGATGGAGATCAGACTGATTCCTCTATGGTTGCCGCATTCCGAGCGCGAGCCGCCTTTGAAGATGGGAACAATAACGGAGCGGCTCCAGTCGGTTGGGACAGTCTCCTGCTCCCACAGTTTCACTAGTAATTCATGCAAAGCATCAACAAGAGCAGAGCCTTCAAATTTGAAGAGGACTGGAGGAAGATCATCTGGTCCCGCGGCTTTGTTCAACTTCAACAGTCCGATCTCACGTTCGACTTCTGAGCGAGAGGGTGGATCCAAAGGGACAGCCCACGGAGCGGGGCGATCAGTGACCGGCGAATCGAACAATTCTAGCCGATTAAATTGCTTTTCAAAATGCTCAGCCCAACGCTCCAGACGTTTTGACAAATTGTGGATAGGCTGTCCACTCTCGTCACGTATAGTTTCACTAACACCAGGTCTCCTGCTGCCCGTTTCCCGTATCAGACGGAATAACTTACGATGGTTGCCAAGGGCAGCGGCCACTTCCATCTCTGACGCACGATGAGACCACCAAGATTCGCGGTCTCTCTTCAGGCTAGCACGGAGTTTTGCCCGGAGCTCTTTGCGAGTTTCATTGTGCTCGCTTCCAGCCGGGATTTGCCGGCGAGCATCTATAAGTTCCAGAGACTGCGAAGAGATCCAATGTCCATGTTGTCTATTAGACATACCACATGAGGATTTGCCTGCTGCTAGTAAGGTCTGGCGAACATGTGACCAGTGACCATCAATTGTCTCCTGTGAGCGCTTGCTCAACTCGCATGTTAGCGTACTTCAATACGCATTCAGAACAGCTGGTTTTGTCAGTTGGCTGGTGTCAATACGCTCACAGCGTCGTCGTGGGCGTCCGCCAAAACGCATCCGCATGTCAGCACATACAAGTGCATGATCGGTGTCCACACATGTGCTCCAAATCGAGCGACAATTCTGGATGCAGCCTCTCCAGCGATAACTTATCGCAATGTGATCGATCTGCGTGCAAGGCTGGTTCGAGGTTGGTGGGCGCCATGTCACCCTTCGGCGGGTGCTGTGTCGGAAATTAGTGCTCGCAAGAAATAAGCGAGCATCTTCACACAAATGAAGTAACCGCTCACCGTTATCATTACGAGAGCCTACACCGTGTTGACCGCCCAGATGCAGTTCATCAGTGGACAACTTTCCAACTTGTGCGTTCATATCCCCCGCCAGCACAACAGTGTCCGTGCTTCTTCTGTGGCGAAGGAGCTCGGTCATTTGGCGGTAGAAGTCGTTCTTTACCGAATCATCGCTAGAGTTTGTGAGCGCATAGGCAGCGATGATGAATAGACATCTATTAGTCCCGCGCGACTTCGAAGCTTTAGAGGAGCCAGCCAATCGGACCGCACACACCCGGCTACTGATTGGAATCCAATCAACTAGAGCAGCTTCAGCCCGGGGACTCAGGGCAATGCCAACACCAGCTTGGCCGGTGCTCGAAGCTGCATCGTCACCGGATAGGCGCAATGAGAAAATACTGCTTGCGTCCCCTGAAGGGGATCGCAGAGTGAGCACAGTGCTCGAGTCTTGCAGGCGGGTCTCTGATAAGCAGCAGATATCGATCGAGAGGGTCTCCAATGTTCGGGCAAGTGCTGCCTGTTGACCGATTTGTAGCAGTGTGCGTACATTAAGGCATGTCAATCTGAAGGAGGATCGAGGGCTCCAAATGGAAGCCGATGAACTGGATTGGACCGCTTGGTTGGACATGGGCTTGTCGACAGGAGAGGAGTGACGCTCCGCATTCACGTGTGAGTTGAAATTAGAAGGTAAATGCCTAGCAAAGCCTGTTGGGGGAGGGCCAAGAATCGGGGGGTTGAAAACTGGGGGGATGTAAGTGAAGTTGGAAATGGACGGTAAGAGTGAAAAAGCGTAAGAGGGGGAATAAGAAGACGGGAAATATTGAGCAGTAGCATCCAAACCCCTATCCACCCTGCTCGATGCAGCAGGTAGGGCACCGTTTATTATCCTCTGCGGTGGCCAGAGCATCAAGAAATTGTTTGAAGGAAAATTCATAGTATTGCGTGGGCAGGATACTGTCAGGTTGCCCAGGCCTAGACAGGAGAACGATTAGGGTTCTCAACCAAAGCCTTTGGTTCAAAAACCTGACCGCAAGGCAGCGGGTCTGGCGTTGGGCTACAAGGAGTCCATTTTAAGGAATAAGGTGTCACCCTCATTCCAACCCCCAACCTGGAGGACCAGGAGGCTGAGTTTGTCTGGCCTCTAACCATTGACCAATCTGGTATGAGTGACTCTGGAGGTGCAAAAGCACCACCCAGCGTAGCTCAATGGATCGCTGAGGCACACAAACCATCGCACCACGGTAAGGTCCAGCCTCATTGTATGGACTACATCGTTTCGGTTATACCGTTCATTAAAACGAAATGTTTTACTATTCTAAAGAAGCTATGCTTGAATGCATATTTGATCGCGCCTTCACAGATGTGTCTCGTTTTACCGAGAATCTACCATTTATTTATTTATTTACTAGATAATGAACTTGCTCTGCAAAGTTGAGGCTCATAGCGCAGCGCAAGCCGCGGTCTCTTGTCCTGTCATTCTGGTTGAAAGTGATACCATTTATTGTTAGGGAGCCAGCTGGTAAAGAAACTTGTGGGTCATGACATTAGAGTTTTGAGCGGAGAACGTCATTTGCCAGTGTTCGCACCACTTTGCAAGTGCTTTAAGATCTTCACAGATAGTATTAATTGAGGATAATTCATTACCAAGTGGAAGGATGTAGACAACTTTTTCGTCGCCTGCTGCCCTGCACCGCGCCACTGGGGACGGAGGTCGGGGTGGATACAGTTTGCTCAACCTTAACAGACTGCGTACGTCCTACTTGTTAGGAACCCAGCCAGTCTAATATAGGACCGTCTACCCCGTAGGCCTTTACCTTATGCATCATGCACATGTGTGGTACCCTGTCAAACACATTTTGCATATTAAGGTAAAGGATGACCACTGAAAGATTAGAGTCAATGGCCTCGGTGACTAAATTAAGGTAGTCCAGCTGACAGGTTGCACAAGACCGAGCACTTAGAAGCCCGTGCTGAGATTCATTTATATGCGCGCCTGCATGAAGGCTTGAGGGCTTTTTTAATCAACCTCCATCACGCGCGAGATAATAGAAGTGTGGTTAATAGGGCGATAGTTACCAACTTCCTGCAGGCTTCCGCCCTTATGCCTTGGCATAATGACGGGATGTTTCCAAGCGGTTGGGCACTGACCTTTCTGCATTGATAAAGTAAATAGTTTTAAAAGAAGAATAGGGATACCTTCATCACCATTCTTAAGCAGACTGGGCGTCGTTTCCCCTGGACCAGGATCCCAGGATGACTTGTAGTTGAAATTGCAGGACGGACAATATTTATGACGAACTGTACAGAGTCAGGGACTGGCTACCAGGTACTTGCAGGACCTGAGAGGTGGAACATATTTCTAAACATTGCGATTCTTTAATGCGATTCTTTACGTGAGACTTCACATAACATCCTTGCCTCACTATAAGTGCCGTTGGGACTAACCTTTAGGGTAGAGATCGGTCGCCCATAGTTAGGGATCCGAGAGCGCAGCAGCCAGTTGAGATTCTTAGCTCTGTTTGCCCTATTTAGTGCGGCTATTTTTGATTGGTTTGCTGCTGCTTAGATCTGACAGAAAGCTGATGTGCAATCTCGTTCGCTCTCATGATGTGGGCAAAATGGAAGGTTTTGTTATAGGATCGTCTAAGCTGACGCTTTCTGTTATGCATTATGGTTTGGGTCACACTTTTAGATGATTGCCTTATTAACTGTGACATGGGAGTTAGAGATTCGAGGCAGTGAAGTATTTCCTCATAAAACAGCTCAGCCGACCGATCCACCAAAGCAGACCTAAAGAGTTCATCCCGTTTTCTTGATCGGACGATACAGCAAAGGATGTCCAGTTGACGAGTCTGGTTCTGTTGGGTAGGCATTATGTTGCTTTAAGTAAACCGAGCAATGCACTAATCTTTGCTGACTCCCCTTAAACTCCCGGCCGACTGCCACTCGCGTTGATGGGATGCCTAGAGTAAATATTAGGTCAAGAATTTGTTCCGCCCTGGTTAGAGCAGATACAGGTTGCGTCTAGCCGTTTAAATTGATACGTGCTAGTAGGCCAGCATACTTCGTTGTTGCAGCAGGTGAGAACCAGTGTACTCAGGCAGGTTGTGTTCTCCCGCAACCGGTTTGCATTCGCAGGAAAAATTTGATGCTTGCGCAAAAGCATCCATATGTGCGTTGTCACCCTTAACTGAGTTATAAGCGCACCCAAATAATAACGTCGATCCCAGGATATCAGCCGTCATCCATACTGCATCCATCGCCACAGCCGCGTTCATGATTTTGGACATTTTTGCTGGGTAAGTATTTTTGACATAAATGGCACATCGGCCCCCTCGTTTATGCACACGAGATTGCATTCACAGCTGATAGTCAAGAAGTGGGTAGTCCTCCTCTGTATAATAAGGGGAAAACCATGTTTCCGTGACAAGTATTGCACCAGGGTCGGCGAGGACAGAGAGCGGATGCAGGATACGCATTTTATTGTTTAGTGACCTAGCATTTATAAGTAGGAGTGAGAAAGAACACTTGTGGTCTACTAACTTTACGGATGACGAGATGAAGCCGTTGACAGTTACTTCGCTATCTGCACTGTTTGCAGGAAGTGAGTGAGAAGCCATTGCAGTTGGCAGTTGGGCGAAGAGGTGTTTGGTGCCGGGATGAAACTGTCGCGGCTCATCCCCACCTGGTCTAAAGAATGCGTAGGTTGCGGGCTAGGAAGCAGTGGACTAGATGGCTTAGGTAGCTGGACCGTCGGCATAAGCCTGAGGTATGTAGCAGCTTCACAACTACCTGGATGCGCATGAAGTTGTGCGCAGCTGTGTAGATTGCTAGATGTAGTGCTCGCCGTAGGTGAATTGGTTGCGGTGGTGGCACGCGGTGCCGTCTCACAAATATCTGCTTCGGTAGCATCCGTCTTGGTAGGTCGAAATACAGTTGCCTTAACTTGGTACCATTGCGGAGTTGTTCACAATTCAATATTATAGTGCACAAGCTTCTACTATCGTCTGTTCGCAGTTTGATTGGGGCTGGGAGCTTGCTGATCCCATTGGCCACCCTCGCAACTTGTACCGAGTTTTCCGCAATACCGTTAACTTTAACGATTTTGCTCTTAAACTTGTCTGCCGATATGCCACCCTGAACATTTAAGGCAAGTACGCTGAACTACACATTGCCCCATCACGGCTGCCGTGACCGCTTGTCTACGGCTCTTGATATATTTAAGGTATGTGAAGGTGACCTAACCATCATAGGTGAGTGACAAGGTGTGTTCCCTCCGTAACCCCCATTTGGCACTGGGAGCCTTCGTAGTGTTATACACGATGCTGTCTCAGCGGTTAGATGTCGCTTGTTGTTTCTTGCTGGATGCATAGTGCTCTCGTTGACTGAAGCCTGTTTTGATGTTAAGCTTTTTTCCAGCGGCCCGAACATAAGCTGGCTTAGCATTGTTGCATTGTGAAGTTGTTCACGGTTAGCTATGCGAGTACGCAATACTGGCTCATCCTTTGCATTCAGTTTGATGGAGCCACAACTAGGGTTACACGCTTAGTCAGCCTTTGAACCTGCAGTGCATTCTCTGCAATGCCATGAACCGCAATGACTGCACGCCTAAATGCATCCACCGATATATCGTCTGGAACATTGAACACTAGTGCGCCACACAATCCATTCCCGCACGCAGCGTTATATGGTGCTAGGGTCTCCGCTTTTCTCATGTTCAAATTCGGTGTCGTTGAGCTCAGCGGCTCAGGTGAACTCCGTGGTGTGGTCCATACACGGGGTCTTTTGGTTCGAGGCGCCGGCGGCTTTGTTCTCTGATTGTGGGTTATGCTGGGCTCGTTTCCATCGTCGTAGAATTTTCCTGACATGTCCGACTTAACTGAGCTGTTTAAAGGTTGCGTTGAAGTTTCGTCAACCATTGAGCCTTCAGGTATAGCCGCTCGGGTTCTATCGGTAGCTGAGCACTTAGTATTACCTGAGGGTTTTCCTATACTTTTCTCTGGTTGTCTGATTTGATATATGCATGATGTGCTTTTATGGATAGTACTGGTCCCATGATTTGCAGGTCCTTCCAGGGAACCAAGCGATCCAGTATCCATATCAGAAGAAAGGTCAAGCTCCACAGTACCTGAGCCACTTAGGTTCACAGGCGTCGGACAGTAGTCACAATTCACCCAAGCACATCAGCTTTGCGCGGAACGCTCTCTTAGACTATCATGACGGCGTTGCAAAGCCGTTTTTGCTGGTACTAACTATAACTAAGGAACGTCGTGCGGGTTCTAAATTCCCTTGGAAAGAAGAGCAACTGGGGAGCCGAGCTCTCATTATCGAATTTGCCTTAGAGGCGTCAATGGTTTCTAATAACCTTTATTCTCAGTATTGTACAGCTCAGCAGATTGTGTTCCAAGCCACCCCCTTTCATCAGTATTTTACGAATGGTGTGCAGATTCAGTCGGTCCGGAACATTATACAGCACTACCTCATCAAGACATTTTAGGCAATTTAATACTTCGGTGCAAATCGTGTTAAGTAACATTCCAGCCAACTCCGCTTGCTTAGCCTCCACACAGTCTTTGCGTGCATCATAGCCGCTATTTCTGCCAGCCAATCAATAAAAGATTCAATTGGCTTGAGTACCATGTCGAGCGTAAAATATTTATTTAGTTATGTTCCGTTTCACCACGTCGTTTTGAAGCTCGGCTATTTGTGAACTCAGAGCAAAACTGTCCGTTAAGTTAACGGTGCATAGTATAGTTGGACTAGATAAGTTCCTGCTGGTAGTTTTAGGTTTAGCCGGAGTACGTCCTACTGGTCTCACACCCTTGGTAGAGACGTTAGGACGACGTTCACTGATCAAGTCCAATGGAATAGATGATAGAGAATAAAAGCTAACGGCGGAAATACTGTATGGTTAACGAAAACGCGATAAAATAGATACAGGAGACACCAAGCGCCTTTAAAATCCTGAACAAATTGTGGGCGAAACGAAACGGACCCCCTACCCAGATACAGCTTTACATTTGCCTAGATTGCCTATATTGCCTAGATTTCATGCCTCAGTTTTCGACGGACTTCGATAGCGTCATGGCTGACACAATTTCAAGCGTGCACTATCTGACTCTGACCGATCAGTCGCTCAATCTATCAACTATGGCCAGTGCTCATCAAGACGAAAAATCTGACGTCATCCTGGGAAGATTCCACGTTAAATTTGGTACTTAGACCGTTTCCTTCGTCTACAGGTACAATACTGTGCGACGTCTCTAACGGACAACCACGTCCACTGGTACCAATTGCCTTTCGTCGAAAACTCTTACGCTGCACAATATCGCGCATCCTGACTTCCGCGTGTGAGTCAAAGTGCTTGCCGAAAGAGCCGTCCGGCCCAAGGTGCTGCTCGACGTCAGGCTTTGGGCACGCACCTATCTACTCTGCCAGCGAGCAAATGTTCATCGACATGTTACCCCACCGATAGGACGCTTAGAGTCACTATCAACTCGATTCGCTCACGTTCATCTCCACATGGTTAGACTAATTCCGCCGTCCAAAAACATGGTCTACATCCTCACTCTGGTGGATCGGGCCATGCCTTGGCCTGTAGCTGTTCCAATTCCCGATATATCCCCTGAGACCATAACGCGTGCATTCGTCGAGTGCTGGGTCGCTTCACAAGGCGGTCCCGCCACTGTGCCTATCGACCGTGGCCTACAATTGGAAAAGTCGACTTCCAATGACCAACTCAAACTCGTTGGATGTAAACGCATCCGGACAACTGCCTACCATCCTCAAGCAAACGGAACGTTGGAAGGCATCCACCGACAGCTTAAAGCCTCGCTAAGTGCCGCCAACGCACTTTGTTGGACAGAAATTCTGCCAATGGTACTACCCGGAATTCGATCAGCACTGAAAGCCGCTCTTGCAACGTCTAGCAACGAACTGGTCAATGGACAACCCCTCCGATTACAGGACAACTTCTTCTCTGAAAGCCCGAACACTCCTCGGTACAACGCGCACTACGCTCGGCATCTAGCCACGAACATGCGATGAAATAAATCGGCCGAAGTACAGGAACAGCTTCGTAAGTCTTACGTTCTCAAAGCTCTTCACCTCTGCCCATTTTTCTTCATTCGCATTGATGGTCAACGCAAACGACTCGAACGACATTACGCAGGTCCATTCAAGGTACTACGAAGTAGGGATAGCTTCTTGGTCATCGACCGCAACAGCAAGCGCGAAACACCTTCAAACGACAGTCTCAAAGTTGCGTACGCCGAACCAGAGTCAAACGCCGACTCCAGCCCTTCGTCCGCCGATGAATCGGCCCAACCAATGGTGGGGGAAAGACCTGCAGACAGCAACACCACAAACAGAAACCAGCTTACTGAGCCCACCGGCACCGCCAAGCTTTAAAGGTTACATGTCTGGTCGTCTGGTTCCCTAGCCGACAGGTTTCAATGGACAACGGTTTATTACGGGTAAAAAGCATCGCTTAACAAGTCCCGTGGGATGGAAATTATTGCGAAAATCAATTGCATAATAAAGTAAAAAGCGTTGTGGTGGACTCACCATAGACTTATGTGGAATAGCGGAGATGTTCGCACATCAAACGTATAAATCCGTAAATCCATTGGTTAGGCGTTTGGCAAGACACCGTTTGATTGCGTTTTGTAGCCCCTGGCTAACAGGTCATAAAATGAAATGTAAGTGAGACAATGCATCGTCAACACGTTTTTTAAATATCGCCAGATTGGGAGCAGAGACGACATAATTAGGGAGGGCAATCCAAGGCTCACACACGCGGAGTGAAAAGAAATTTCTACGGCATTCAAGCCGGCTATAATGAATTGTCAGTTTCAGAGGGTGACCTCTTAGTTTAGTGTTGTGGTTCAATTCCAGCAGCGGACAGCAAATGTGGTTTAGGTTCTTCAGAAGCTGGTAAACCATTATGAGATCCCCCCGCAAAAGCCGATATCGACTGCTGTACATTCTTAGAGATTTCAGTCTAAGCTGATAGGGCAGATGAAAGTGGCCCCTGACATTCTTGGTTTCCCTTCGTTGAGGAGTCTCGAGAGCAAGGAGATCCTGTTTCTGCCATGGATGCCATGCCTCAATAGCATATTCCACGTGCGGGCGCACGTAGGCGTTAAGCATTTGGGGAAATATTGATGGTTCAAACCGACCGAAGGCTCTGCGAGGAAGGCCGAAGTGTTGATTTCCGGTTCTCCTCGCCTTCTCTGCTTGTTTTGAACACCCGAGATCTTCCTGTACCAATACACCCAGGTCACGCTCCTGAGAAACCTTCGCCAAGGTGTGGTCTCCAGTTTTGTAAGCGCTCACCTGCTGGTGACGCAGATGTATCACTTTGCACTTAGCTATGTTCAGTTGAAGCTTGTTCCTCTTTGACCATTCATAAATGCAATCTAGGTCATGTTGGAGCAGATCCTGATCTGCTTGTTACTAATCGCCCGCCAAATCTTGACGTCGTCGGTGAAAAGCAGGAAGTTTGAGGAGATGACTCTTGCCAGGTAGTTGATAAACACCAGGAATAAACGCGGTCCCAGCACTGAGCCTTGTGGGACACCACATTTCACCTCAATTGGGTTAGAAAGTGATCCCCTAACACGTACTTGAAGCTTTCGTTGGTAAAGGAAGTTGCCAATCCAACCAAGTACAGGATCTCCGATTCCGTAACTTTGTAGTCTTTGAAGTAGGATGCGGTGATCAAGGCGGTCGAAAGCTTTGGAGAAGTCCAGATAGATGACGTCGACTCCGACCCCATCATCGGCCACTTCCGTCCAACTACCTCGTGCAATGAGTAGGTTGGTGGTGCATGACCGGTGTTGACGGAAGCCATGCTGTTCCGGTACCAAGATGTTGCATTTTTCCAGGTGGTCCATTAAATCCTCCGCGAAGACTGCTTCCATCACCTTCGCGAGCACAGGGAGGAGAGTCACTGGACGATAGTTTGCAGGATCGGAACGGCTACCGCCTTTAAAAATAGGGGTTATAATGCCACACTTCCACATGGTGGGGACTTGTTGTTCATCAAAGCACCTTTGGAAGAACTGTGACAGTGGTTCAGCTAGCTTGGTGGCCATAGCCTTCAGTGCCTTCGGGCAGATGTTGTCTGCTCCTGGAGAACTATCCTCACGCAGTGAGAGTAACTTCCTTAGCACAATTGATGGGTTGAAAATAACATTTGTAAACAAAGGTGTCGGTAATGTGCTTGATATTATGGGACAGGTAGATGTTGCGAGTTCGAAGATTGGGGCGTATTGAAGCCGCAGGGCATTAGCTGCTTCTTCGGCGCTTTGTACTCTACGGCCTGTCGTGAATAGTGGGGGGATTCCATGCTTCACTTTACGAAGCTTATTGACATGCTTATACAGCCGTTTGTTGTTTGCCATTAACTTTTTGGCTAGGCACGGTTGATAAGTTAGTTTGTCCTCACTAACAAGTGCAGTGCAATGGTTGCGATGGGTCAGGAAATTTCCCCAATTCTCTGAGTCGGGGTTAATCTTGTAGGCACGCCATGCTGCATCCCTTATCGCCAGGCATTTGCGAGTCCTACTCCTTATAATTGAAGGCATTTTCGCGGGCCGAAGGGGTTTGGTCTCTGCTGCTTTGTTGACGATGTCGCTGAGCTTATTAACGAACTCTGCCCAAACGTTGTCAAGGGGACTTTTGTTTGAGAATTCCCAAGCAGCTGCGTCGCCGAGTTCTTTCAATACGTGGTAGCGTGTGATTGTATGAGTTAGTTCCTAGTGTTCAGATGGATACTCTGCATAACACACATAGTCAAAAGTTATTACTACGTGGTCACTGAGACCTAATGGACTATCCATCAATAACTTGTCAATCATGAGCTCTTCATTGGTGAGCACAAGGTCCAATATGGACGGTTTGTTTGCTGTCCTGAATCGAGTGGGCGTGGTGACGTGATGGTACAAAGGAATATTGGCGATCAGTTCCTGCAAGTCTGCTTTGAACTGCTCACTGGGCGATGCCGAAGCCTCCAGATTATGCAGATTGAAGTCCCCGGAGATGAGAGTGTGACTGTACCTAGTGCGTGTTACTCTGTTTAGACCACGGATCAAGCAGGAATCCATTTCCAGATTGGACGTTGGGGGCGGTAAACGATAGCTATGAGACATGTATCGTTGTGTCTCAGTCGGAGACGGCACCAGAGTGAGTCGGTAACGTGTGTTTCCAGATCGTCAACGGTTGTGCATTGTAGATCGCTGCGGTAGTAGAGTAGGACCCCACCTCCTCTGCTGGGGCGGTCGTTCCGGATAAGTGACATTCCGGCTATCTCAACTTTAGCATCAGTCACCTCTTGATGCAACCAAGTTTCGGTAATAGAAATTAGGTCCCAAGCATTCGTAACCTGACGTAGTCGAAGTTCGTAATTTTACTGAGGAGCCCTTGGGCGTTAGTGTACATACATGAAAGTTTCTCAGATTTAATCAATGTTTCAGAAGTTGTACAGCTCATACGTGAAGTTTCGCCGACCAGTGAGTGGCCGGCGACTGGATGGGTGGATGAAGCAAATGAGTTTACACCGACCATTAAAGGGTCGGCGACTAATCGTTTTTTTGGATGGGTTGCCTACTCTCGAGATGTATTTGATATATAAGCAGGTATCAGCTGCTCCGAATCCCGGTGTTTGCTTGTGCTCTGCTGTGCCCCTCCGGATAGTATGGCTACTCTTGAAACCGTCCCCGTGTCGGGTCCTGCAGCTGGAGTTTTCACTAAGAGTTGTGCCTCTACTGAATTGTCATTAAAAGGTGTTGGTGTTCTTGCTGCTTTCAGATGAATTTCCGTTGGCAATCTGCAACGGAATTTAATCCAGTTCGCTAGTAGGCTTTGTGCCATTTATTCTGACTGTAACACAAGTTTTAAGAGCCTGGGACCGCATCCTTTATAGTTTGGTGATATGGGGATCCTTGTCAACGAGGTGACCACCACATTTTCGAGAGAAAGAACCTCCCGGATGTAGTGCCATTGCTCGCGGTCATGTATCTGAGCATCATCGGAAGAGGAGTCAGTAAGCTCAGGAACACCGTGAGCAATCAATGTTTTCTTATTTTGACTTATTCTGTAACTATCTTTGTTAGCGCCATCCCCTGAACGTTCTTTCCACGGGATTTCGGGTAGTATGCGCACTCCACTTGAGTCCTTGCGGAGACGATTCGCAGATATCAGAACGGCCTCAGTCTCGTCCGCCGAGTTTAGTGTTACCCGAAGTAACCGGGGTTCGCCGTAGTGCAACGCGTTTGGGTGGCACGAGATTCTTCTTAATTTCGTGGGATTAGCATGGACACCGATCGACGTACAGATGGAACCCCACTGATTTCGATCGTCCGTCAACTTACCCTTAATTGTATTGGATTTGGATTCGGGGACATTCGTGCATACAATGTTTAGGACACCATGGTTGCGCCTGGTGGCTACTGGTTTTGGATTTCGAGGCTTAGTTTCTGGTGCTTTTGTTGAATTTGTGAACGGCACTGGTGTGTGCCATCCGTGCTGCGGCAGTTTTGTTTTCTCTAGTTCGGGCACAAAGGTTACCGGTGCTCTTTCCGGTGTTTGCTTGGCAGCAACCAATGCGTACGTTGCCGGGTTGTTCACTATGGCTGGTTGACTGTAGCTTACAGTCTCGAGTGTAGTGAACAGACTACTAGGTGTAGCACACAGTACAGAAGTTGAGGCAGGCGCGCTGCAGGCACTGTTTTTACTTATAGGAGGGAGAGAGAGAGGGGAGTTGATACCGCTGGAGTCTGAGTCGTTTGGGTTGGGTTGGGACGCCTGGCTCGCTTCTTTGGCCTGACTAGGGAGTTCGGGGTGTTATTTTCACTCACAAGTGCAGGCCCGTTCCATCCCATGGGTGTAACTCTGTCGCTCACCAGTTGCTCGACCGCTTCGGTTAGTCTTTCACACCTCTTCAGTAGCACAGATAGCTAACAAATGGAATAGACTCGCATACTTGGCAGAACCAAAACGCGTCTGCGGTGTTGGTTTTCGTCGACTCCTTCCCAAGGCTGGTAGTGTGGTAGGTTTTCAAGCACATGGTACACACCAGACCACTTTTCAAAACTTCAACACATGATTCGCATTTGTTTTTCATACGAGACCTGTTCTCAGTAGGGGTAGGAAGTGGATGGAGATACTGACGCACCGCTGCGTGGCGATCGGCGCTGGTTTGAGGCCAGCAGGTCCAGGCGATGTGCGTGCTATCGATCCAGACGGGTAGACAACGATGCGAGACAAAGCGACTGAGGCAAAGCAAGGTGACTTGGAAAATACTGTCTAGTGACGACAGTGGCAGTTCCAAATGCAGAGCAAATTGACGACTATCGCTTTGTAGAGCGACTTGAAGGAATGGTAGTAAGCTGATCTGATGACTCTCAAAAAGATCTTTAAAATAAGACCACAAAAGTTCTTATGCGAAAGGAGGAAAAATAAAACATCCGATAAGCTTCAAATACGGTTGGCTTCGAAGTTCCAAGAGCACAGTTTTTTGGTTATCCGTGAATGATAGATCCAATAGATGAACAGTGGTAAAAGGAGCTCGCGGAGCCAAATCGAATGCTGGCACGTAGGTCTCTGTGAGAATAAATCCAAAGATTTGGAGGCGAATAACGCAGGAGGACAGTTTTTGCGACCGCACGGACAGGTTACAACTGACATTGAATGTTAGCTTGGCGTTTTGCTTCTAACAGCATTTTCAGGTCTTCATTCGCTTCCGTACCCATAGAAAACCGTAAAACAAACGCAATCGGTTTTAGGAGCCTAAAAACATTGCACAGGACTTTGAAAACCAAAAGCAAAAACGAAGACGAGTTGGAAACCGATAAAAAGGCTTATTTGTTGATGGTTCGCTTTCTATTCGTTAAGTGCTTTTCCCGTCAGATGCTGTCGCCTCTTCTGCATGCCTGACTTCTTCTGTTTCTTACTTTGCATGTTGCCAACCGGAGCACACACACTCTTGTTCAAACACAAGTAATCGTATGAAACGAACGTTCTCTTCCTTTTCTTTTATCGGCACGGTGAAGGAGGACATGGGTGGGAGCTCTCTAGGGACTGAACGCCTTGTTCACCCCCAAAAGCTGCACAAGGTTCCACCGCCTTGTTTCGTAGAAGCTGGCCCGCGACGGACAGTTCTGAGCTAGAAGGCTCAATAATGGTTCCGTGCTAGAAGGGTGGCTATCTAGTGATCTGGAGGTTATCGTTTGTCTGCGTAAAATCTTATTAAAATGTAATATTCTTTACATAATCAACTTAGGAATATTGCCTATTCTCGCGATGACTAGGTGTGTTTTAGTCATCCAGACAATTCGATTTCGTGCGCTTCCGAAAGAAAGGCGTATCAACTACAACATTCTGAAACCCCCAGTTGCGGCCTTCTTCCAGTTGTCACCAGAATGCAAAGCTGGGAATGGACGATACCTAGGTCTACCTAGTTAGAGACAAGGGGCGTTCGACCCCACCGAGTACGTAGCTCGAAGAGAGGAAGTTGGTTTTATACAAAAGACGGAACACTTAGCCTGCTTAATGGGCCATAGCCACAAAGTAGACCAGTCCCACAGTCTATCCAAGGCATGCTAGATGGCCTCGGTACCCTCAGGCAAATTTACAACATTCCATAGCTTAAGGTCATCAGCAAACAATAGGGATGATACCCCAAGCTCTCCAAGGAGATCGTTTACGTAGATGTAGAACAGCATCGGTCCAAGGACCGAGCCCTGTGGGACACCGCTAAGGACCGCTTGCCTAAAGAATAAGCTGCGACCCACACGTACACACTGCTCTCTTCCTTGCAAGAACTCAGATACCCAGTGAAGGGCGCGGCCAGATACGCCGTAGGAGCTCAGCTTTTGTGATAGCCTCAAGTGCGGTACCTTATCAAATGCTTTCGAGAAGTCTACGAAAAGCACATCCACTACGTGGCCATTGTTCATTGCCTCGGCCCAAGCTTCACGAGCAACCAACAAATTCGTAAGACACGAAAACCCCTTCCGGAATCCGTGTTGTGCACTACTGAGTAGATTAAATCTATTCAGGTGACCTTCCAACGAATCTCTCACCAGCTTTTCAAGCAGTTTGACCACGACGCTAGTCAGACTGACTGGCCTATAATTGGCTGACAGACTCCTGTCGCCATTTTTGAAGATAGGACAGATGACAGCCTCCTTCCATTCAGAAGGTAATGTACAGCTGTCAAGTGACTTCTGAAACACTATCGTCAGCGGTCCACTTAGTTCCACCGCCAACTCATGCAGAAGCTTCGGGTGAATTGAATCAGGTCCAGCTGCTTTGGAAGGGTTCAGTGCTTGCAGCCGTTTAAGGACTTGCTTTTTCACCACAGTAAGCTCAGCTAAATACGAAACCTCAGATAATCTGGGGACAAGTTCAACGCTAGTCAACGCGGCCTCAAGTACAAAAGCCCCTGCATAGTGCTCCCCAAGTAAACAAGCGTTTTCTGAGTCCGCATACGCACAAGTTCCATCGGCCCGCATCAAAGTTGGGATTACCGAATTTGAACTACAGCGTCTCTTAACATAAGCGAAGAACTTCTTCGGATTTTCCGAAGCTCCATCAGCCAATTCCTTTTCGTACAACAGCCGAGCTTTCCTTAAGTGTTGTTTACACCTATTTCTAGCCTCGCGGTATCTATCATAGGTGCTAGTTGATGGAGCCGCACGGTAGGTCCTCCAGCACCTAGAACGCTTCTGGAGCAGGTACTTGCCAATGGTATCTATCCACGGCGGCCGCGCTCGTGTCTACTTTCTCCTCGCAAGCGGGATGTAGGGAATAGACACTTCCGTGAGATAAGACTTAAATTTATCCCAGGCCGCCTGAACCGTATCAACCACCGAGATTTCGCAACGCAACCCAGAAGCCTTGATACGCATTGCCTGATAGTTAGCACGCCATATGTTTGGAAATGGCTTAGCGATGCTCTGGTGACGCCTGTTCAGAGTACACCTGAATGATAAACAAACATGATCACTGACACCTAAGGGAGAGCTGTAAGTGATGTCACCTACGAAGTCTAGTGACTTGGCAAAAACTAGATCCAAAAACGGTAGTTGGGCATCCATGTACCTAGTGGGGAGGTCCACGAACTGATGCAACGGTACTTGTAGCGTAAGCTCAAGAAGATCTGCACCGAAAGTACCTTCCGCCGAGTTGCAAGAAAGATCTGCTCAGCAAACTTCTGGTAGGTTGAAATCCCCCAGTATCAAACACCTGTTTGCGGATTGGGAGCGAATAAAGTCAAGCACCTCTTTGGACGCACTCCCAGGGCTTCTATACACAAGTACAACTGTAAGTTGAGCTGAGGAAGTGCTAATCACTAACGACAGAGCTTCGACAGTTTTATCTGCCGACTGAAACATGTAGGTACGTAAAACGTCAAGTCCACAGCTAACGTAAAGCGCAACACCCCCGCCTTGTCGGCCAACGAAGCGATCACATCTAAATAGTGCGTAGTCAGACAGATGTACTTCACCGTCCGTGATGTCCTGAGACAGCCACGTTTCAGTGAATGCAAGTATATCGGGATGAGACCCATCTACAAGCAGACCTATCTCGCACATCTTATTCCTTAGGCTGCGCACATTGCTTAGCACTACCTGAAGGTACTCGTAATGTCCAGCCCTGGGTCGTGCGCTACCAGTACTGGCACTGGTAGGTCGGAAACAGACCGCCGGCTGACCACCCGAATATCCACCAACCGGAGACCTTGTTCACCGGCCGCTCGCCTGGTTTTGAGGTCTTTAATGGCCTCTTTTAGCTTCAGCCTATCCGCTAATGGGAGGTCTGGCTGAACGCTAACATTAGTACCCTTCAATTTGAAGGCAAACCGCAACAGCGCGTTGCGTTCCTCCGGGGTGGATAGGACTACACGAAGTAAGCGCGGTCGAGGGTTTGGGGCGTTAACTGGGACGTTACCCAATCTAGTCAGTTTCCTGACCATTTCTTCGCAACAGCTGCGTAACCTCCTCCACTTCCGTGACACAAGCGTTACGATGACGCCGCCGTATGTCATACAAATCGCGCCTCGTTAAACGAATGTTACATTGAAGACGCACAAATGCACGCATCTCCTGCGTGCGACGAAACGTCTTCATTAAGTTAAGTACCATGCTTTCCTGATCCGCTGTTAGCCGCTGATTTCCGCCTTACAGCCAAGGCTTCCCCACGTGAAAACTGTGCGAATGCCAAAGACAGGCGTTTCCAATCTCGTAACATTCCCCCTTAAAAACCGCTGAGAACCGCGCAGGGCAATTGTAACACCGGTACCTGTTAAAATATATTCATCAGGCGGATACGCAACACTTACCGCTTTCCAGCAACATTCGATCGCTTACTATGCACGCACACAAACTGAATATATAGGTACTGGCATCATTCCGGTAGCACCTGTCCAGTCTCCCATTGGTAAGCTTTCGCAGTTTTAACGCTCCGACGAATGAACGATGTCGCCGTTTCCATCTGAAAAAGTTTCAGCTCCTCATTCATTGACGAAAAGTCCGCGTACGGACCCTTGACGATACCTCGGAATGCACAAGAGTTATTCCAACATGGCTGCTGGCGCTAGAAGCGGGAAAATGATAACCACCGTAACCCATTTAAAGCGTTCACTTTATTGCTTTCTAATCCACATCCCACCATATTAACAACGACGTTAATATAGTAATAAATACACACATGCGTCGGAAGGCCCAAAATTTTCATTTATCATCATACAACCTTGTGTACCACAATCACACTGCCTAAAGATAATTGATCGTGTTTGGCGGATCCGACGCTCTGCGCGCATGTCCCATATACGGTCTGCTGGTATTCGGATTAACCCAACTCCTCAGGACCAGTTCACAAGTGTTGTTCAGGAGCTCTACGATCTACTTAACTACGTTAACAAGACCTCCGGTATCACGGAAGAACTGACTAGAACTATCCAAGTTACAGTCAGTCAGGAAAAAGTTCACTCCTCCACCCACGATCGACTGAATACTTTGTCTGACCTGGTTCGTCGCTTGAACAATCAGGTGTATCTGCTTCAGGCAGGACTAGAAATCTTGAACTGATTAATCCGCGTTTATTTACCCAGTAGACGCTTACTAATGTCAACTAGAAGGACGCTCCCCAACCTCCTGATTACCGGCACCCCAGGCACCGGGAAAACCACTGTTGCCAAGGCTGTAGCCGAAGCTACTAATTTGGACTACACTAATGTCAACGATCTTGCAAAGGAGCGCAACCTTTATGATGGTTATGACGACGAAAATGATTGTCATATTCTTGACGAGGATCGCGTCGTGGACGCACTCGAGGAACAGATGTCTCGTGGTGGTCAGGTACTCATCACAAAGCGCCATCGGTTTTATTTCAGATTCTGGATTATCATTCCTGCGACTTCTTTCCCGAACGCTGGATTGATGCAGTTTTTGTTTTGCGCACCGACAACGCTGTTTTATATAGACGGCTTGCTTCTCGCGACTACAGCCCCTCGAAAATCGCCGACCTGATCCATTGTGAGATTGTACAGGTAGCCATTTTTTATTTTAGCCTTCGGCCCTTCATCATTCTACACGTTAGCGGGAAGTGGGGAATATTTTAAAACACCACTCAGTAAGGTATTCGAAAAAATGCAAACGAAGATGTGGTATGCTACTCAGACACTCATCACCAAAGGCGTACCGAGTATGGAAATAGGGAGGACGGTTAGATCGGCTCGAATCGACTTGTATTGACTACAGCTGCAAAGAATGTAGTTCAGGTAAGCAGATAGACAATAGTCAAACATCACTCACTGGAATAGCAAGGGATTGGCATGTACCATCATTTAAATAAATTAACATCGGAGGACATAAGGAAGCTTAGAATCCAATGTTACAAAATACTAAAAGCGTAAACAGTTTACTTTCACTACAGGGGCCTCCTAGAAGGTTGAACGAGAGGATTCATCGATAGGATGTCAGTTCGGGAACCAAATTGTGTACGGCGTGTATGCTGGCAATGTAGTGGGCGTAGTCAGCCAAAAAGGGGACGCGTGGAGTTCGCTGGATCCAAACTTCTTTGTTATCCATTATTTGGGTGTGGAATGGGGTGTATCGTCGGTGGGCCGGGGCAGGCTCATCGCACTGCAGAAAACTGGCTAGTCCATAACAAGGCCGACAGTACATTCCCTCCGCTAATGACCCGATGTTGCGCTTGATAAGTGTCACTTCCCCACTGCACCCCAGTCCATGGGGACAACGGTTCTCGTCCCACGACGACTCCCGGATGTCGTCACTGGGGCACGGTTTCCCAGAGATCGCGGGCTAGACTAGTCGTTATCAGCACCAGTAGAGGGGAGAGCGGCGGTCGCTTAGAGCCAGCGTGATGAGGCCTGAGGCTTCAAGCAGGCGAGCCAGGCGATGCCGCAATTTTTCGGAGGACTTGGGTCGTAGAGTGTAAAACTCCGGGAGCGTGGGACGTGGTCAAGACAGGTGGATTTGCACCGTATGAAAAACGAGGCAGTGTCTCTTTGCAAAACGTTTATGAATAAAACACATGAGTACCATGAAAGGTAGCAAGTACGCATGTCAATGAGTATAGCTAATGTTAACGAAATCGGAGAAGCGGGCGGACGTTTGACCTGTCTACTGCGCGTGTCAGTTACCTGGGGCTGAGACTGGGTTGACGGAGGGTCAAGGGTAACAGAGGGATCTGGGGTGCCTGGTGCGGAAGATTCCGTTGCTGGTGATTTTACCTGTGCGGTTGTACCCAATGAGGTTGGAGGCGCATCTTCAATGGACCCTGTTATTTGGTGACCGTTCTGGTCTGAGGAGAAGTGCTTAGGAGTTCGTTGGAGAACTCTGAAGGGTTCGATGTAGGGAGACTGAAGAGGACGATGCACTGCTTCTGTGCGAGTCACTGTGAGTGCAAGTAGAGTCCATTGCTCGATTTTACATCTCTGGCCTGCTCGCAATGAGGTCTAGGGCGCAGCGCACGCATGCATTGAGGGAGGGAAGTTTACCGGTGACATACACGATCTAGAGTGGGGCGAAATGGACTTTCCTGGTAACTTATGTGTTGTGCCGTAGATCAGCTCTGCTGGTACGCATTGCAGGTCAGCTTTGCTGTGTCAGCGGATAGCTATACGCACTAATGAACTTCTCAGTTTTTTCCATTGCGGCACAATAGTTGTAGTGTGTTGCTCACCTTCTGTTAATGTTCGATAATGCTGTGTTCTTTTCGTGCTTTCCATGATTATGTTTGGTTCTATGTCTATCTGATATACTATGTGACTATACTACTATTTTTCTTGAACTTCGGCCAAGCAACTGCGTTCGGCAGTCGGCTCTTGTACGCAATATAAGGAGCACTTGAGATCCATCACTTTTGCTGTCCAAGTCATCCGAATAATAGACGGATTTTAGGGCTTCGATCAACTTATCTGGATCTGGATGGTTAATAGTGGTTATGTTTGGAGGGATTCGTACAACTGCGAAACAGTGCTTAAGTGAGTCTCAGGATTGATCGGCTCACTAGTGGATCACAAGGTTCGTAAAACGCTGGGGTTAGAGACACTGTGAATGTGCGAATAATGTTCCGGATTGTTCGACGCATTTGTCCAGGCATGGTTCCTGTGATTGAGATAATAGTTAGGAAGAAAATTGAGATAAAAAATTATACTCGGTGCTTCGCTGCTCCGTGACCATTACCATCATCATTATACACGTCAGCTAGAGGTGGGAAACACCTCAGCTACTGTGCCGCAATACATAAAGGAAAAGGAAAATAAACACAACAGTTGCATGCAAGCTGAGTTACCAGCAACCAATGGGCATCGTTCCAGTAAGTTACTAGCCGACTACTAGGCAGAGGGAAAATCATTATGTTTTACGCTACGAAATGAAATCGTAGATGGAGATGGAGGCTAAAAGGGATGGACAGGGACAAAGAAACTTAGAGTAGGAACGCCACTAAGGTCGGCTCCTTGCCATGTCAGCAAATGTATCCAGCCAAACGTGCCCACCGTCTTTTGGACCCCAACCAGGAAGCCGTGACTCTCCAACCGAAGCCAGCTCCGTAGTGAGGGCCTTCATTACTCTAGACCAAGTCATCGCTTGGCCACCCCTCCTCTTCTTCCACCCACATCCCCGGTGAGCAAACAACGCACGTCGTGGAAGTCGGTGGGCTGGCATGCACAACACGTGGCCCAGCCATCGGAGCCTAGTGCGTGAAATGACGGTACTGAGCGGTTCCGTTCCTTTTTCTGTGCCGTAAACAAGGCCTCGAACACGCTCGTTACTCACGCCAAACTGCGAAGGCACCCATGATCGAACGTAACTAGCCTCTTTATGTCCGCTGATGTTAGGGGCCAGGTTTCGCAACCGTACAGTAAGGTCGAACGTACCGCTACATTGTACACTCTACCCTTCAGGGCAAGAGTAATGTCGCGCCGCCGCCATAGGTGGCGAAGGTTAGCAAAAGCACTTCGGGCTTTTGTTATCTGGTTCGTGATCTCGTCTTCAATCCCAAGGGCCCTGATACAACTTCCCAGGTAGTTGAATTTCCGAACGACTTCTAGCTGATCCCCACCAAGGGTCAACGCAGGACGCGATCCCTGCCAATATTGGAGGAACTGCTTTTCGATGGTGCAAAGCAAAGCCCAAAGCGGCTGACAGCCAGTGCTAATCTGTCCAGCGCGGCTTGGCACTTCTGGGAGTTGTCACAGATGAGGGCAATGTCGTCTGCATACTCCAGGTCAAGAAGTCGCGCGCCGGCTGAGTTTACCGCGAGTACGCCCACCTTTACCTGAATTCGTACCGGTGACCTTATGGTTGCAAACTAGACGCGCAGACCAATCGATCACCGGCCGACAACCACTTTACTATCAGTAAAGTCGATTAGAAAACGGCGATGATCACATATGTATTTGCTTGTATTCTGTATGCGACCAATGAAAACAACCCAAATGTTGACATATCGCAATCTATGTATTCTTTCTGCTTTAATGACCACTTTCAAGAGAAGTTCAGTCGGTTTTGTATCTCAGAATAGCTGGATCTCCCGAACTAATCTGGGGCATTGACTTAACAAGTTCCGACAGGAACGGTGCTTGGCACAGCCGAGCGCCTGCCCCAAATAAGCTATCATCGTTGCTGAAGGACGGTGATGACTCACTAGCAATTGCTTGGTTTCTGCGTACGACACTGCTTGGCTGGAGGTGGAGATGTTCTCGGACTAGCTGTTGTGATTCGCCATTCCCATTTTTGAACAAGCCCAAAAGACGTCCTCTATGAAGCTTCGTAATATCTGTCCGATTTCAAGTATATCCAATCTAATACGGTGCATCATGCTGCGGGAGCTCACCGCTCCTCTTGAGAGACGATTCTTGGGAGATCAAGCTTGATTCTGTTACAACGAAGTGTGCTGGTTGCTTGAGCGCCACCATTCTTACGAACAACCCATCGTAATAGCTTTTCCTAACTTGAAGACTGCCTTTGATTTGCTTGGTCATACTTGTTTATGATGTGGAAAAGGGTCCTTACGAACTCCTTCCCGATCCTAAATCTCCGTACAGCAAACTCCATGTATTTTCAGGGCATACGGGTACCTCCCCAGCCTTCCCTACTGAAGTGTGGTTCGTCGGGGTTATCCTATCTCTCCATTTATCTATTTCGTGATCGAGGTGTTCACCAATGGCTTCCTACCATCGCAACGAAACTGGAACTTAGCATCGTGCGATGGTTTGCGTACCCCTGTGACCCGTTGAGCTATACTGAGTGGCACTTTCCAAGGGCCTTCAGAGCCGCTCATACCAGACAGGTCAGTGGTTATGGGTCAGACTATGTCTCACAATCCAATCCTCTTCGGAGGTTAGGGAGAGGTTGATGGCCCTCTTTCTTTAATTCCTAGCCATGGGAGACAACAGGTCTACGGGTTATAAGTTCGCAGCTCGATTGGCGTAGAGCACGAGCGCCACGCATGGTCTCTGACCGTGGGAGGGCACCTTCGGGTGCTCAATGGTTTGCTACCGCCAGCCTCAAGCCAGGCAGCCCCTGATCAAATTGGTGCAAACCCGCCAACTCCCACCTGCGTCTGCCCGTGGTCGCAGGTGCATAACGTAATACGATCGTAAAACATGTGCATTATTCTAAATCTTCAAAGACTGTATGACGGGCCTCAAGCAGATCCTATTCAGTCTCTGCAATCATACTCCTGAGCCAGACTTCCCCACTACTTTGCAGGTCAGGCTATTGAGCCAAAGCCTCCGAGTGGAGTCCTTCAAACGAACCTCCATATGTTCCACTGCCTTGTGGGTCAATCTGTTGAGCCAAAGGCTGCAGGTTAAGTCCCTCAAGCGAACCTCCATATCTCCCACTGCCTTGTTGGTCAGACTATTGAGTCAAAGGCTAGAGGCAGGACACCTCGAACAGAACCCCTCTCTCGGAATGGGCAGCCGGAGAGTATCATCCGCCCTCTCGACCACGTCGACAATACTCCCACTTCTTGTTTTTCTTTCTCCTCCCCCTCTCCTCTTCTCCATCTATTGAGCAAGAGACTGCCACTGACCTCGCAGCTGCTTCCATCCATACATGTAGCTCTTCCATCAAACCTGAACTTTCATTTCACATTGGTTCCTTTAACGTCCGCACTCTAGGTCAGATCGGCCAGCTAGCAGCGCTGACTCACTCTTCACTCTTGGTATTGATATGTGCTATGTCTCCGGAACACACAGCAGCGTTGCGACAAATCTTCGACTCCATGGTTCTGAATCTGACGACCATGACTACACTCTTCATGTCCCTGGTGATACCGTGTCAATGGTTCAAGGTATTTACAGTGTTAGTATTGCCCTCAGCAAACATGCTGAAAGCAATCTGTTCTACTGGATACCGATGAACAGCCGCGTGTGCGCGGTTCGACCTCGAACTACTGTTGGAGTCAGTATGCATCGTCTGAAGCCAAGGTGCCTTTTCATCATCTCAGTTTATGCCCCTACTGAATGCAGTTCAGAGGGTATCAAAGAGCATTTCTATCGACAGCTCTCATCTTCTTCGCATGACGAAGAATACGTCGTGATTGTTGCTGGTGCTATGAATGTCCAAGTGGGTCGTCTTCCAGACTCTGAACCTCACCTGGGAGGGCGCTTCGGAGTCGATGCACGCCGAACAGACAATGGTGATCGATTACTTCAGTTGTCGCTGACCACAACCTTTGCCACAGCAGAACTGCTTTCCAGCACAAACGTTCACACCGCGTCACCTGGCGTTCACCAAATCCCTCCATGACCTGGACCCAAATTGACCATATTGCCATCAGTAACCGATGGCCACAACAGTCCAAGACTGTCGGTCAGTTTAGAGCACATTCCTGGATCTCGACCAAGCTCTAGTGCGCGCAGGCTTGGCGATCCCTCTTCCCGCTTCCAAGAAGCGTCTATCTTCTGACCTTACCTTTAATTTGAATTCGCAATCTGCAGTACAATTATATCACGACGAATTGGCTCACCAATTATCAATGATGAATGAGGTTGGTGAACCGAATGCTGACTGGAATCGTCTCAAATGTGCCATACAAATGCCTTTGACGCATACTGTGCACTCAACTTGAGACGTCGTAACTGCGAATGGATCTCTGAGGCATCGATCAGCTTGATCGAACTACGGAACCAGGTTCCGATAGGCGTCCGTAACTCTCTGAAACGAGGTATCGCAAGGAGTTTTCGAATCGACCGGGAACCTTGGTGGATGGCTAGGGCCCGTGCCATGGAGAAAGCCAATGCTACTGGGAACAGCCGAGTTCTGCTCCAGCTCATCCAGAACACAAGTCCGAGGAGCCCATACGTTAGTAAGACAATAGCTGAGAAAGACGGACTGCTAATCCATTCTCAGCGTCGTCGACTAGACCGTTGAGCGGAACGTTTCGAAAAGCGGCGCAGCTGGCCTGCTACGAAATTGCCGCTTGCCGAATCGCCTGAGCCGTCGTGGAAACCAAATGTGACACCTCCCACTTTGGAAGAGATTCGATTTGAGCTTTCCGTGTTGAAATGAAACAAGGCTCCCGGACCTGACATCCTTCCTCCATCTTTGCTGAAAGATGGTGGTAACCCTTTGTTAACTGGACTCGTTACTCTATTTAACACGATTTGAAATAGTGAAGAGGTTCCTTCAGACTAGCGCCTGTCAACTGTCCTACCCATCTTCAAGAAGTATCATCAACGTATTTTCTCCGAAAATCATCGGGGCATCAGCCTGTTTCAGATGCATCCAAACTCCTCACGGGTATCATTCTCCGAGGACTTACTGGTCCCCGTGAGAACCGGATCACTGAAAGCCAGACTGGCTTCCACCCTGATCGTGTTTGTATCAACCACATATTTGCTCTTCGCCAATTGTTAGAGCAGAGACACATACAGACGACCGACTATGGTGGTTTTCCTTGACTTGAAAGCTACCTTCGCCTGTGTTGGCTGCGCCCACTTGTGGCACTGCCTATCAATAAAGGGCGTGCCGGCTATATTCCTTTCCATTCTTAAGTCTCTACCGTGCCTCCCGAGGCCGTGTAAGCGTCTACAGGAAACTGTCACCTGACATCCTCACGACAAGTGGGTTTACCAGGGTTGTTCTATATCTACTTTCATCTTTGTTATCGAGCCGATCATGAGTGACTCCGTTCCTTCAGACTATACTGGAGTGGAAGTTCTACCAGGTGAACGACTGACAGACCTGGAGTATGCGGAAGACAGCACTTCTTGAGTCCCATGCAATGGTTATGCAAACACTACAGGATAGACTGTCGCGTGGCGCCGCACGCTTTGGCATCTACTTTGCATCTTCAAAATATAAACTATTGCTGCAGGACTGGACCGACACATCTCCGGTTCTAGCTCTCACCGAACGCTCTTGTGGCTTTCCAGATACCGCGGGATACCAATTTGTCATTGAAGCTGGGGTGCATAACGCTGCGGTAAGGCCGGTCTTACTGTATGGATCAGAGAATTGGTCAGTTCGCGGCGTATACATTAAACGCTTAGCCGTGTTTGGCCGCCGCTGTTTGCGGAGTATTGCTCACGTCTGCTGGAAACAACGAATGAGCAATGCTGAGGTCCGCCAGTTGATTTTTGGCGAGAAGCCTTCTGGGGCGTCACTCCTATCGCAGTCAGGTTGGACCTTACCGTGGTGTGATGGTTTGTGTGCCTCAGCGATCCATTGAGCTATGTTGGGTGGTGCTTTTTGCATCTTCAGAGCCACTCATACTAGATTGGTCAATGGTTAGAGGCCAGACAAACTCAGCTTCCTGGTCCTCCAGGTTGGGGGTTGGAATGAGGATGGCACCTTATTCCTTAAAACGGACTCCTTGTAGTCCAACGCCAAACCCGCGGCCTTGCGGTAAGGTTTTTGAACTAAAGGCTTTGGTTGATAACCATAATCGTTCTGTCTAGGCCTGGGCAACTTGACAGTATCCTACCCAAGCAATGCTATGAATTTCTCTTCAAACAGTTCTCTGATGCTCTGGCCACCGCAGAGGATACTCAACGGTGCCCTATCTGCTGCATCGAGCAGGGTGGATAGGGGTTTGGATGCTACTGCTCAAGACTTCCCGTCTTCTTATTCCCCTTCTTACGCTTTTTCACTCTTACCATCCCCTTCCAACTTCACTTTTATCCCCCAGTCTTCAACCCTCCGATTCTTGGCTCTCCCCCAACATGCTTTGTTAGGCATTTATCTTCTTATTTCAACTCATGCTAACGCGGAGCGTCACTCCTGTCCTGCCGACAAGTCCATGTTCAACAATGCGGTCCATTCCAGTTCATCGGCTTCCATTTGGAGCCCTCGATCCTCCTTCAGATTGACATGCCTCAATATACGCACATTGTTACAGATCGGTCAACAGGCAGCACTTGCCCAAACACTGTAGACCCTCTCCATCGATATCTGCTCCTTATCGGAGACCCGCCTGCAAGACTCGAGCTCTGTGCTCACTCTGCGATCCCCTTCAGGTAACGCAAGCAGTATTTTCTCATTGCGCCTATCCGGTGACGATGCAGCTTCGAGTACCGGCCAAGCTGGTGTTGGCATTGCCCTGAGTCCTCGGGCTGAAGCTGTTTTGATTGATTGGATTCCAATCAGTAGCCGCATGTGTGCGGTCCGATTGCCTTTCTCGTTCAAAGCTTCGAAGTCGCACGGGACTAATAGATGTCTATTCATCATCTCTGCCTACGCGCTCACAAACTCTAGCGATGATTCGGTGAAGAACGACTTCTACCGCCAACTGACCGAGCTCCTTCGCCACAGAAGAAGTACGGACACTGTTGTGCTGGCGGGGGATCTGAACGCACAAGTTGGAAAGTTGTCCACTGATGAAATGCATCTGGGCGGTCAGCACAGTGTAGGCTCTCGTAATGATAACGGTGAGCGGTTACTTCATTTGTGTGATGCCGGCTTATTTCTTGCGAGCACTAACTTCCGACACAGCACCTGCCGGAGGGTGACATGGCTCCCACCAGCCTTGACGCAGATCGATCATATTGCTGTCAGTTACCGCTGGAGAGGCTGCATCCAGAACTGTCGCTCGATTTGGAGCATATGTGTGGACACCGACCATGCACTTGTATGTGCTGACCTGCGGATGCGTTTATTAACGGCAGAGTGACGCTGCTCGCCACACCAAGATCGATCGGCCTTGTGAAGCGTTGTTTAGACCACCTCTCAGTCACAAGATCTGCACGACTTCGAAGCAATCCTACTAAGTACCTCTTGTACTGTAGATGTTGCGTTATCGTGAAGTTAGCGTGCTAGACTTTCTATGCATGATTGTTGGGTCACTAGACGCTCACCGGACCCGCACATTTGATTGGTACAC
>OX104064.1:185337213-185623679 GCA_944474145.2 Dicrocoelium dendriticum
GCTTTCGCCTACTATTCTCTAGTTGCAGCAGAGTTTTGCTTTCCACAAATTTCAAATGTTTGAAAGTAGTAGTAAGCATAATGCGATTTCGCTTTTGAAGTAACTGCTTAGCAGTTTATTCATTTTCAAATTGTAAATTATAGGACACGCGTAATGTATTAAATTTTTGTGTATCCTAATGCAGCTGAACCAACAAGCATGCATACTGGATGCGGTGAGAATCACTTACTGAATAGTTTTCAATGATAGCTTATCCGACACATTGTAAAACACAGCTCTGCATGAACAGCGTAGTCGATTTTCTAATCATATCGAACTGAGTTTATTAGTAAACTACACTGCGTGAGTTGCATTTTACCAATATTTGAGGACAATTCAAAGAAGGCAGCTAGACTCTACACAGGTTGCGCTCCTGTGAGGCGGTTTTTAAGATGCGGACTCCCAACTTATACGCGCCATTTGGTTTGCGGTGTGCATGTACTGTTTTACATTTAGCCGCGTTAAACGGAAGTCGATTAGTTTTTGGTCACTCAAAAGCGCTGTCCAGGTCTGGTTGCGTCAGTTCGTGATCTTACAGCGACTTGAAGATTCCTCCATTCATCTGGGTACGACGTGTAAAATATAGTTTCATCTTGTACCTAAGTAAGGTGGAAAGTTTACCTGTTGGGACGCTGACTACGTGTGTTTGAGTCAACCAAACGCATCATACTTCGCACGCTACCGACATTCCGTCTCGAAGAGTGCTCGCGACGCCTGCGGTGGCGGTCACAGTTTCCCATCTAGCTAGAATCATTTTGCGGTGCCTTTTAACTGGCGGGACTGTAGGTTTCAACACTAAACATTTATCTCGCAAATTTATTCATCTTCTTCCGGTTTTTTTCAAGGGCGGGTCGACCCTCGGTTTATAGCGACCGATCGATTCGTGATTACCGACCGCCCACCATATCTTGTTGTCATAGGCAAAAAAAAGTCGGAAATTCGACTCGATGACACACGCGAGGTCGTTAATAAAGAGCAAATCTAAGCATGGCGCCAACACCTTTGTGGAACACTCTAGTCCACCTCAGTAGAATTAGAAAATGAGCCCCGAACCCGCACCTGCAGCTCTGGTTGAAGAAGGAAATTGTCGATCCATCCAAAAACAGGGTTCCAATTCCGCACGTTTGTAGTTTTTGGAGAATGATGGTGTGACCCAAGCGGCCAAAGACTTTAAAAACTCGAAATAGATGATATCAGTTCGGTTTCCACTCAGATACAAAGTAAGGTATCAGTTGTACGCCGTAGAGTCTTTTCGCCGTCGTGCGATCATCACCAGTCGTACGTTGGCTGAGGATACCGCGAGGAGGCCCACTCCTGCGCGGATTCGAACCCGCGCCGCAAGATTACGAGACAATCACGTTACCTATAGGCTACGGGCCGATATACAGTGAACAATGATTTATCACGGGTAAAAAGACTGTTGTGCGAGAAGTCCAGTAGGATAGTTAGAGTGACAACGATAATGATCAAATAGGTAAGTGATTCGGCAGTTTAAGCTATGACCGACCTAACTGCACTGCTACATTAGGATAGTTTGGAATGAGAATTAGACATGCACAACAAAGTCTTATAGGGAGAAGTTATAGTTCACGTACAGTGAGAAAACATAAAAATGGAAATGATATCGCCCATTGGTGTGTCGCTTTCTTGGACCGATGTGAAATGTAAATTCAGGTTCGGTACATCCCAACGATATTCCACAGTAGCAGCGTTTGAAAAAGGAAGTGCAAGATGTGTTAAAGAACATGTTGATTAGTAGCGTCAGGCTGACACACGGACATAATGGGAATATAGCGCATATAAGTGCATGAGTGTCATCGAGTCGTCTTTTGAGTACCGTTAGTGTGGTGGAAGAAACAACTTAAGTGCCGAGGGCGTTTCATAGTTGGCACAAGCGAAAACAAAAGAAATTCCGGCGACAACCCAACCGGCTGTACTGTGTGGGCAGCTTTAGCTAGTGACCTCTCAGAATGGTAGTGATTCTGCTTCGAAAAGTGATGACAAGCGTGATTTGGATTCCTCAAGATGATAGATGTCATTGCCAAACCGCGACGTAGGCGTCAACTGTAGACCCCAAGGGTTTTCTAGCTCAGCTGGTAGTGGAGATGAAACAGCCCATTTCGGTCTTACTCGATCTTCATTGTGGCTCATCAAATGCAGTGTTGTGTTTCTGCCAGGGCTGTCAAGCGTGAATGGAGTATTTCGACTGGGGCCTAATGTAAGCGTTGAGCACCTGAGAGAGGATGGAAGAGTCAAGTCGCCATAATGCACTCCGCAGAAGACCAATGTGTTGGTTGAACTTTTTAAATGATATCTCGCTCAAGATCCTCTAGCACTAGCACACAGGTCGCGTTCAGTAGAATCGCGCTGCAAAACTTGGTTCCCCAGCCCACACTTGCAAGTGGATTGACGACATATGCTCACGGTTACACACTTAGTGGCGTTGAAGTGAAGTAGGTTCTGGGTCGCTCTTTAATTTACTCTACACTGCAGTGGAACAGTTTTATAGTCATTTCCATCGCGCTACAACCCTCCTTGCTCTGTGACGTGGTCGTACTGTCTATCGCTTTAAAGATGCCGTAGAACACTCAATCAAGCAGAAACCCAGGAGATTAACTGCAAGATTCAGAAGACCCATACATTTTCACTTATGCACGAATTTACCATCAGAGTCGAAGATTCGCAGTTAACGCGGCGAAAAAAAAATGCTGTGAGGCAAGGGAACTTATCAAAATACTGCGTCGTCGAACCAGTGACGGCTCTCCTTTGATTGTTGACAATGAGGGGCGCTTACTTCATGATCCAGCTGCAATTTTGTGAAGCAGTCAGTCACTTCTTAGCCACTTCCATGAGTCATGAAGATAACCTTGTATCTGTGTATGCAGAGGTTGCATTGACAAACCATTTAAGCAGAATCGACATCTCGCTCCACGGTATCCACCAAGTTATCAATTCAATCAGACCATTCTCCAAGCTGGGATCTGATGGCGTTTCACATAACACCAAGAAACTAAGAAGACCTGATATACCACGGCTCCTGATGAGCAAGTTTACCCTATCACTGGAATCTAACCACTTTCCAGCACAGCGGAATACGTTATTTTGCACGTCTCGGCACAAAGGAGGTCCCAAACAAGCGATTGAGAATTACCAGCCAATCCCTATACATACCAATAATCGTTAGGTTGTTCGAAAAAGGGGGCAAAGTACATGCCAAACTTAGACGTTCCAAGTACCAGTCAGTCAAGTATCAATTGCATACCACGAGGGTCGTCACAGAGCAACGCAAAATTATCAGGGTAATCTAGGTCGGCTGCACGATTACTTAGAGAGAAGTCAATTCTAGAATTCTAAGAGCTCTCTAAAGCTCCCAACCGGACAACTTCGATAGTGAAATTGAAAAGAAAGGGAGACAATGCATCCTTTCGCACATCACTGGTTACAGGGAAGACTGTGGAGAGCTTGCCGTCGCCTCCTACTCTGCTGGAAGTATGGATGTATAGCGTCCGAAGATTAGTGACTTACTTTTCCGGGACTATGTTCTTTAGTTGCCAATACCATAAGGTAAGTCGGTCTATGGAGTCGAATGCAGTCCTACTGTCCAGGAAGATGATGATGGTGGGTACGCGGTACACGTGGCGATGCTCGAAGTGCTGACGAATCGTGAATATTTATCCACACAATCTCAGCCGGGCAGAAACAAGCATGCTCCTCCCGATATTGCGCCTCACAAATTGGAGATAGACTGTGCAACATGATGGATATCAGCAGCTTGGAGGCAACTGATATCAGACTGGTTCCTCTGTGATTGGCAGAAGAAAGCCAGGAGCCATTCTTGAAGAGTGGCACAATAACTGACTCTCCATGAACAAAGGACCTTTTCTTCACTCTAGATCTTCAGAAATAGGATGTTAACTGTGTAACAATTTCCGTACCATCATCTTTGAACAATTCCGGAGGAAGCTCGTCTAAACCAGTGATATTAAGGCGCTTTAAGTGTCTAATTTCAAGGCGAACATCGACTTCAGTGAGCGGTTCGAGTGACGGCCCGTGGCGTACTACGGGGCGAGCTGAGTGCAGAAGTGGACGAGGTGAACAGCTAAATTAAGATTGAAAATGTTCAGCCCGTCTGTCCATGCACCTCTACAAGTTGATGACTTGTGACCCATCTGCTTCGCAGATAACGTCGCTGACACCAGACCTTTAGTGGCCAGTGGTCCGGATGAGCCGAAACAACCTGCGAGCACTTCCAGAGATGGTGGCGGTTTTCATCTCCGTGGCGCTTTGAGACCACCAAGCTTCACGATCACCGTGAAGAGTCATCGAGTGCCGAAACATGGGAAGCCTACACTATCCAAAGGAATCACTCCGTAAACCTGGTACGCGAAGATAAAATACAGCACAAACAGAATCTAGCTGAGAAATTCCTTTCTAACCCCAAGCTCCTGTACAGATACATAAACAAGCTCCGCAAAGTGCAGCGAGGAACTCCTGCCTTACACACGTTATGTGGACTCACAAAAACCGCAACCGAGCCGGCCAACGCCCTGGGTCAACAATTCGCCCCGAACTTCCAGAGCACGATATCGCCGCATACACTGTTCCCGATCGTTGTACCACCACCAGGACTTAGCCACATTGTGTTTACGAGTGCGAAAAGGCTAATGGCCCTGCGCGAGCATACCTCTCCCGGCGTTGATAATATTCGTCCAAAAGCGTTGAAATTGGCTGCAGTAAACCTGAAGGATCCGCTCTACAAGTTCTTCCAACGGTGCCTCGATGAGATGCGGGTGCCAACAATGTGGAAGTAGGGCATCGTCACTCTCATCCATAAGGGAGGAAGTCGTACAGATCCGGCCAACCATCGCCCGATAACACTACTTCCGGTGCTCTCCAAAATCATGGAAGCGATTGTTGCCGAAGCGCTGATGAACTTCTTGGAGGAACGCAATATCACAGCACAAGAACAACATGGATATCGCAGGAACCGATCTTGCACTTCAAACTTGCTGGATCCAGTTGGACTGAGACTGTTGACAGCGGCGTAGATGTTGACGCAGTATATCTGGACTCCTCAAAGGCTTTCCACCGTCTGAACCACCGTATCCTCCTTCACAACCTGCAGTGTTGTGGAATTGGTGACCCAATCCTCGGTTGGATAAGTAACTTCTTGCTTCAACGACATCTGAATGTAAGTGTTCGCGGCGTCACCTCTGACCCAATCGACGTTAAGTGCGGAGTGCCCCAGGGCTCAGTACTTGATCCACGACTATTCCTGATTTACATAAACGATCTCGCGACAGAAACCACCTCCAACTCCTTACTCTTCGCTGACGATCTCAAGATATGACGAGCCATTAGAGCAACCAGCGACAATGCAGCACTTCAGGATGATCTTGACAAGGTCTACGAATGATCGACTCAGAAGCTGCTTAAGTTCAACGCTACAAAGTGCAAGATGTTGAGCATACGCCATAAAACTACTTGTGAATACAGATTGGGGGATCAAATATTGCGACGCACTTCAGCGGAATGCGATCTAGGCATGATAGTGCAGGAAGATATGGGCTGTTCCCGTCAGGCCGAGAAAGCCTCCAAAAAAGCTAACCAACACCTTGGCCTTTGCGGAGGGCACTCGGGCGCATCGATCCTTCCATCTTTTCCCAAATGCTAAACGCCTACATTCGGCCTCATTCTGAGTACGCCATCCACGCCTGGCAGCCATGGCAAAAGCAAGACCTTACCGCTCTTAAACTGCCACAACGAAGGGCGACCAAGAACGTAAAGAGAACTTTTTTAATCTCACTTACCGATTGAGGCTGAAAACCCTCGGGGTCTACAGTGGACAATATCGACGCCTGCGTGGCGACTTGATAATGACTTATATGATCCGAAGGAATCTAAACCATTGTTATCACCACCTACCAAAGCTGAATAGAAATACAACACAGGAGACACCAGCTAAAGCTGGCCACACAAGACAGCCGGTTGGAATGCCGCCGGAATTTCTTTTCCCTTCGTGTGTGCCAACACTGGAACGCTCTTCCCACATACGTTGTTTCTTCCCCCACGCTAACGGTATTCAAAAGACGTCTGGATGATTCGCTTATCCACTTACATTACGCTATATAAGCAGAGATGCCAACGTCAAATAAACGCGAAAAAAACGGTGCGCATTCTCAGCTTTTGTGCTTCAGTACTTACCCACTGCTGTTGTGGAATATAGTTTGGGATATATTACAACTGCATTTATCAATTACCTCAATCCAAGAAAGCGGTGCACGAGTAAGCGTTGTCGTTTCTTTTGTTCTTAAGACAACTTCCCCATATTAATTCCCATATTAATCCACAGTAACAATTCAGTACACATGCTAAAATGTTTATATGAATAAGGGATACCTGAATCGCTAGATGCTTAAATTGACAATTTACACTTATGCCTGCTTTCATTTCAACCATCCTACGGGACTTGTAAAGCAATCACTTTTTACCTGTAATATACCATTGTTCATTGTTTGAGTTGACGGCTGATAGCGTGGCGAAGTTCATTCTGGCAGGTTGTGTTGGAGAGTTCGGCGGCGGTCGAACAGTGTCAGGGAGCTCGCGAAGATCCAGCTGTTTGAGGGGCGATGAGTGAATCAACAGACTGATCAGCCAGTAGATAGCATCATATTCTGCAAGAAGTTCCAATGCAGTGCGAGGAGCACAATCTAAGGCGTTTGTCAATAACAATTGGTAGTTCAGCTGAATCGACGGATCGGCTGCTAACTAGTTCATATCAAGCTTACAATGCTTCCGTTTGGGAGGACTCCTAGAGCGCATCCAAATGTTCGTACAAATCAACGCGTCAAGATAAGTAAATCAAAATGATCTACAGTCCTGCATTCTACTTCGCTATCTGAAGCTGATTGTAATGTGATCCATTTGAGACCAAGCCTGCATTAGTGGAGGAAGGCACCGGTGGCAGAACGCCTGCTCGAGTATCTGAAGTTGGTGCTTGCGAGAAATAAGCTGTTATTTTCACACAAAGTGAGAAGCCTGGTTCCAGTTTCGGAACGATTCTCGTGTAGTGCGAGATTGCCATCCAAGTGATATTCACCTGGTAGCAGGCGACTGACACGTGCATTGAAGTCCCCGGCGAGGACGACGACACCTGATTGAGCGGCTTGGTGTGATACTTGATGAAGTGGGCAATAAAAATATTCCTTGATCGTTTCACAGCTACAGTTGGTTGGCACAGAGGCAGAGACCGCGAACTGGTTACGTCATTCAGCGTGGTGCCTGTTAACTCTGCATGAGTCTTGAAACCGGCCTGCACATACTCAGCTGCTGACTGGGAACCAATCCAGTAGTGCTGTCTCGACTTTGTTACTTAATGCCACAACAACGCCTGCAAACCAGTTGCAGCCGCTTCTGAGTCACCAGAAAGAGATAGGTGGTATGTGGCTCCCTAGTTCGTCGGGGACGTCAACTTGAGCATAGTGTTTGGGTCCCGCAACCTACTTTCGGGAAGGCAGTATATTACAACAGCGAGCTAGTTCAGTGCGTGCTAGACAGACCTGTTACGCAATCGGTTTGGGAATTTGAACATTGTACTTTTGCCTGCTGAAACGGGAATCAGGGTCGAAGGATTTTCTCAGACAGGACTAGTGGACAGCATCGAAACCCGCGCATGAAGTAAATCGATGATAACACAGATTACTAACAGGTAAATGGTTGGCATGTGATGGAGATTGGTGGGATAGGACGGAGAGAGAAACGAGAGTGCGCGACGAAGTAGTAGTGTGATCCATGGTTTCTACAGCGGGCAATATACTACGCGGTTGCTCAAGCCAAAGTAGGGAAAGACATCAACAGTACCCACGCTGCGCTGTCGAGCAACCACCACCAGTCGTGCGTGGACTGAAGATACAGTGAGGATCACGCGACGTCATACGCAGGCTCGAACGTGCACCCTCCGATTACAAGGCAGGTTTGCGATTCCTAAGGCCACCAACAGACACCACATTATAATATGTCGTAATATGAGAAAGTGACAGAATTGCTTTGGAACACCTGTAGAGGTCGTGTAGTAAACATCTGGCTGGTAAACTGCCATAAAATAACAAGAGCGCTGTATCGAACTTTAAATCGAATCACTTTAGCTTTCACGATTGGAGCGTAATTTGTCGTTGCTTCTCAATCTGTCACATAAAATGATCTACTTCGATTTGCTTACACTTAACTGCAACATCACTTAACTTAAGTTTCGAAACAGAGTATACACTGAGTACACCAAAGGCTTGAACAAGCATGCGCTCAAATTTCTTACTGGTCAGATATAACTGTTTGTGGAATAAACTGCCAATCACCCGCAGGTTACTTTGTAGTGGCGCCGAAGGTAACGATCACGCCGAAGTCTGGAAGGCCACTAGAACGAGCGAGAGCCGAAACAGGCATAGACATCGTAGGCGAAACCAGAAGGCGCATCGCAAGCCCCACAGAACGAGCGGAGAACGGATCGCTAGCGACGAATGATAAGGGGCCTGAACCAAGGAGAACAGAATGGGTATTTATCGTTAGGTAAGTAAATCAGACAGAAACCCCCTTGTCGGTGCATTCAGGAGTAACCCCAAGCCGAAAAAGGCAACAGATTAAGTAAATCAAGAGCCTTATAATAACTCCAGGCTGATCAGAATGCAAGCTATGGAGGCACAGATATGGTGGCAGACAGGCACCCAAAATTGGTATGAAACGACATACGAAGGTGACATTTTGTTACCCCCATGTATGTTGCGTTGTGGAACAGAAACATGATTGATCTATGCGTGAGAGCGTGATAACTTGATTAACCTTGGTCAGGGGCTATACAGAATGTTCTTTCCTAGCGCTATGTTTTTGCAACGATGTGGCAGCAGTTAGCAGCAAACACTGCAGTTACTTTGACCTAAATACCATAATGACTATATCCATATGGGAAATATCCATCGATGAGGTATTTCAAGATGAACCTAAAAGCATCTAAACACCCACTTATACAAACTTCGCCTTTCGCCTCAACCATTCACCTTACTGCAATAACACGAACCGCAAGTCCCAATATTCCACATATGCATATCGCCGGTGCAAGATCTTGATTGCAATGATGTGCCCGGCTGGTGGGAACTTTACGTTGTTCCTGACTTTCCAATTTTCTGGATTCAAATTTTTTCGCACATCGACCTGGGTACACTCATTCAATCGGGCTCAATCAGGCTTTCCCATTGTGCAAACTTTCTCGAGGGTACTATTAACGGATCAACGTTTAACGCCGGTTTTCAATTTTGGCTGTGCTTCAACGCAGTCGTTCGCTTAAGAGTGCATCACTTTTCTACCTTCATCAAGGTTCTTGGAGCTATCGGAAAGCTTATGGCGGGGTCTAGTTCAAGAGACCTAAACCAACCCTATCGGTAGCTGCATAAGGCGGCTAGGAGCGATTACATATTCGTACACTGCCTTCGTTGACCAAGTTCTCACGCCGCATTGCGAATCGCGTCCCACCGAACGCACGCAAATCTGTGGCCGGATTTGTGCGTGTGCGCTCATTAGAACTTACGGAGTAACGTGACGCGGCACGTCACGGTTGACCTCAGGGTTATGTGTGCACAGAGCGGTCGATTACTGAAGGACAATACCCTTGGCGGAACCTGGACTATTAAGCGCTCATACATTTAGTTGGTTTGTATCGATCGTTGCATCTGAAATAGTGACCATTCTTGCACCCGTGTAATTCTCGTGCACTTTAGATAGATCCTACAAGCCTTAATATAGTAGCCTGTATCCTCGGCGGCTTACCGATAACTGTTTGATTTGTTACGATCAGTATAACTGAAACGGTGAACTTTGTTTTCTATTGTCTAATTCGTGTTCACATAAAGTAGGTTTTACAAGCCCTAAGACTGATTGACAAAGCAGTAAAATGCTCGTTACCTGCCAAAACAAGAAACTCGAAGAGACAAGAAGCCACTGAAACGCTGGCAAAACATAGTGCTTATAACTCATCCATGAGCACGGAAAAGATGAAAGGTTCATCATCTGATGAAGCCGAAATCATGCATAAGAGTAAAAATGCAATCTAATGATACTTCTCATAAGGTTTCGCTGACAGAGCATAGCGCAGTTAATGCGGAATTGTTCTCTAAAGCGATTCAAACGATTGCTGCGCTTGAGCTACAACTGAAGGACTTAAAGGTTTGAATCTCTTAACCAAGTCCTAGAGCAATTTAACTCGATTAAGTGTCTTAGTAACACTCCAGATACACCAAAAATGGAACACATTCGATCCGTGGGGAAGTTTATCCATGTTGCATTTGCGGTTTATAAGCGTATTAAACGCTCCAAAAATGTAATAGCATTTAAGTTTCCAGAAAAGTTATCTTGCGGCTATCTTTGCAGTGGCCAACGATTGTCATATTGAAAGGCTGCAGTTTTCTTGCGATAGGCTGCGAAAAAGATCTTTGAAGCAGGTCTGTCCAATACTTTTTAAATTTTCAAGCGACACGCTGAAAAATGCATTCGTAGTAAGAGCGTATTATCCTTTAAAAATGATTGCATATCGATGGTACTGAAACCAGATTTAACAGTACTACAAAGGGAGTGCAAAAATGCCTATTTCCGATAAACAGCTCGTGACCAATTTGTTCCGCTACCCACGGAAACTTCCTCACCTGATCGACATGGATAACAATTTGAGCATAAATGAAGCAACTCTAACGCTGAAATCAAAAAGCAACTATCATAAAAATATCGCTTCTGACTCCACTCAGGGTAACATTAGCCCACCATTACTGCGCAACTTGTCCCAGAACACACAAGAAAGTTCCATTGTCGTTAACCAACCATGTGCATAGACTGGTACGAAACCGAAAACCTCTCCAAAAAGCTGTATACCTCTAGTAGATACAACACCGCGGAACAGCCATGTTGTAAGGAACACTGGTAGCAAAACCTCACGTGGCATCTAGAAGCGTGCTCCTAAACACAATAAAAAAACTGCTATTTTAATCGTTCAACTAAACGCTGGAAACCTGCAGACAATCGGCATATCACAAACCATGCAGCAGTTGAATATGTAACCACTGCGCTTCTTAACCTGTGAGCCACCGGCTAGTGAAATTCACGTAGCTGAGAAATTTGCACAACCAGAATCCTTGCAAACTTCCTCAACATGTAAAGAAGCTTAACAGGCAGGTAGAGTACCTGCAACAGCAAGCAAACTGTACTCTCACAGTGATTCGAGATTTTCCGAGTATTTCACCCTTTCAACTTTTTTGGGGGTCCAGTGGCGTTTTACCCGCCACACCCCGAAATGGAACTAATTCCGCAAATTATATATCCTCCGTAACCACCACCCTCACTCCACTCTCTGCAAATACCACCTCGTTGGGGTCCTGTACCCGGATTCCTGTAGACAACCCAACGGATAACAAGACAGTGCACTTACTGTTATTTGATTCATGTTCATTGTTAAGTAAAATGCACTTCCTGAGAAATATTCTTCACCCGTTATAGTACTATTAACAGAAACATAGTGTACAGCGGAGATGCCAGACACATTGTTCGGAATACTGGATTATGACATCTTTCGTAATGACCGCCTTTATGGTAGAGGTGGTGGCTGTATAATCTAAGCCAAAGACATATACTTGGTTGTTCCTCTGGATAAACCACTCCTACGGAAATTTCCTGATTCGGTATAGATTACCATTTCTGTTAATCCAACAAATCTGTTAGTAGGTTGCATTTACTGACCACCATCGTCTGCACTCAACGTAACCGATGAATTGATGAACACTTTTATTGCCGACCTCTCATACAATAATAAAATAACCGCTGGGGATTTTAATATCCCCGAAATCCCATGGTCCCTTAAGAATGAACCACGAAAACACAATACTTCTATGTCTACTCTTGGTCGACTGGGATCGGTACGGCACCTCAAAGAACCTACTCAGTTTGGTAGCACACTTCATATGATATTTACTATGGGATGTTCACATGTATCCACATACATCAGTGACAGATTGCCGGCTAGTGATCACAACATCGCTGGTTGTTCTTTCAAAATTCTTTCTAAACCGATAGAATCAGTGTTTAAATACCGCCCATACTTTTCTGTGAATTGGTCAATTTTCTCCGATCCTATAGGGTCTTCAATTGGGATCCATTTCTCTTAGAACAGAATGTACAAATTGCTTGTGATGAGTTCTACCAATGTATTCAACTTTGTGTTGCAGTAGTGGCTCCAAAACGTAGTAAGAAGTTGAAAAGAACAGCCACACCTGCAGGCATTTCGAAAAAGATAGCCACTAAACTACATAAAATAAAGAAAAAGTTAAGGAAAATAAACGATTTTACTCTGCTGATGCTCCACACCAGAATGTCTACAGCGTTATAAAAAGATCACCACAAAATGCTATGCTCTGAGCAGGTAATGGTACTGAACGCCGCCAACGTGATGGGTTGCATATCAAAAATTTTGGACCGTTAGCAGAATAGGAAAGCATGTTGTATTAACTCGATTGTAAACTGATGGAACCGCTATAACCGATCGCGCAATCGTATGTTCGATCTTCAATGACTACTTCATGTCCATTTATAGCACTAATGCGAGAGAGGATCCTCAGCTCAAGCTGATACACAGAGGCAGTAATACACTCAAAACTGTCGAATTCACACCTAGTGACATATGTCACCAAGGCAGATTAGTGCGGCCATCATGCTCACCAGGCCCTGATAACATCCAGCCAATTCTAGTCAAGCACGGAGGTCCAGACACCCACCTGTTTTTGCTTATGTATTTACACTTTCCATGCTCAGTGGGGAGTATCCTATACACTGGAAATAATCAACTATAATACCACGACACAAAAGCGGATCTATGCAAGATGTGAAAAATTACCGCCCAATTCACCACATATCTATTATCTCCAGAATCATGGAGAGGTTAGTTAAAGAACGCATAATAGAATATTTGAGTTCTATGAGCCTTCTAAGTAAACATCAGCACGGTTTTTTGAAGGGTAGGTCATGCACTACCTGTCAGTTAGATTAGCTTGATTATGTAACTAGAGCAAGAGACGCCGGAAGTGCCATCTTTGTAGCATTTCTTGATATCCAAAAGGTTTTCGACCGTGCCAAACACAAAACTTATTGTTGCGAAAGCTTATGTCCTGTGGTATCACAAATTCGTTTCTAGTGTGGTTGTTTTCTTACTTCGAGGGTAGAAAGCAAGTAGTCAAAATTGGTAACTATACGTCTGAAGCCACCTCAATCGCTAGTGGAGTGATTCAAGGTAGCGTGCTAGGCCCGCTTTTATTCTTAATCTATTTTAATGATCTCCATGTTGAAATCTTGTACGGAAAGCAATTCCCCTTCGCTGATGATGTTAAAATGGTGTATTGTTCCGCCCCTGGGCAATATAATCCTAATTTAGCCTGTTTTCAGTCTGACTTGTCTGGATTGGAGCACAGCAGTAACTCCTGGAAGTTGCACTTTGCCACGGACAAGTGTAATCTATTGTACCAGGGCTGTGGCCTTTCTCCGAACATCCTAACCTTAAATGACACCCCTATTACTGTGTGTGGCGCAGTCCGAGACCTTGGTCTAAGATATTCTGCCTCATTTAATTTCTTAGAGCAAATTATATTCCTGCATGCTTCTGCCAGAAAAGTGATCCCCTACATAAGTCGAACTCTTATTGTGTGGGATTCCAGGCTGCAAGCCTTTAAAATATACCTTAGGCCGAAGCTTGAGTACTGTACCATAGCGCATGGGAATCTGAAAAAAAGCGGACATCATACCATTAGAAAAGATTTAACGATAATTCACAGAGGTGTTTGAACGCTTAACATTATGACACACCGTGCGCGTTGTGAGGCTCTAAAACTGGAGCCGCTATGGCTGCGCAGGCGCAAACTTAATCGGTGCCACAACTCGAATTACACACTCGTAAGAGCTATGAAGTAAGAAACAGCGAGCGCACATTGAAAACACAAAAGTTTCGCACCAAGCTCCGCTCAGATCTTTTCCCCGTAAAATATGTGTTAATATGGAACAAACTTCCATGGAGTATTAGAAACTGCACTACCTATCCGCAATTCAAACACATAATTAATATTCACCTGACTGTTTCAAATAGCTGGTCAACACTTGGTCAAAAGGTGAGTAGATGATTTGTATGAGAAAGATCCTGGATACATTTGAAAGTCGCTATACCCCCCAATTGTCACAGTATTCTAATTTTACTTAAATATAGTTGAATTATTGGGTCTATATCTATAAACGATCGTTTTCCCATCACCGTCTAACCAACTCTGTTTTCTCCTTTGATACACTGGTTTGAAGATGTACTACGCCTTTCAAACTGAAGTCTCTGTACTAACGTCGTCACACGCCACGATTTTTCATCAAATTGTGATTGGTCCATCGGCAAATGATTGTGTTCATTAGTATGTTTTTTAATTCCTCATACTTTATATGCTTCCTTGTTTCATTGTTGGCAATGGCTGGGCTGATCACCTGAGGGGACGGATTACAGTTTCCAAACTAAAAATATTATACCCATGCAAATCATACTGCTACTGACTCGCTGACTTATAACAAAAAAGTGCCATAATTGACTGATCCGTATGACGGAACGGGCTGAAGCTTCATCGCCCATAATGTAGCATAAAACATCCCTTAAAAAAGACTTTTGTAAGTAGTAGGGGGATGTATTAAGATTTTGTGCAGGTTCGTCGCAGTTAGACAGGCAGACAGCCACCACACATCCAGGAAAGCGCTAGACGGCCGTTTCGTCCTATTGGGACTCGTCAGTAGCGCGCACCCGCTGAATTCGAACTCATGACCTTACTCTTGCGATTCAGCGACTTATGTCACTGAGCCATGGGCGACGGCAGCGGACCGCCATGACTGATATATAACTGTGAAATAGTGCGGCGTATCCACGGTCTTGCATGCCATGAGTGGGCACAGGACAGGGCTGGCCCCCAGAGCAACGACTTCCTTTGCAAGTCGCCACCAATCGATGTGGCATGTAAGCTGCTAAGGTGACTACTGATTATTTGTAAGTGGTAGGGGTATTTATAAGGTCTTTGTGTAGGTTCGTCGCCGTTAGACGCAGGCAGACAGCCACCAGATATCCAGGAAAGCGCTAGACGGCCGTTTCGTCCTTGCGGCTTGCAAAGGAAGTCGATGCTCTGGGGGCCAGCCCTGTCCTCTGCACACTCATAACAAGCAAGACACTGGAGGATGAGTCGCGCTATGTCGCAGTTAGATAAAAGTCATGGCGGTCCGCTGCCGTCGCCCATGGTTCAGTGACATAAGTCGCTGACTCGCAAGAGTGAGGTCCTGGGTTCGAATCCGGCAGGATTCGGTGGGTGCGCGCTGCTGACGAGTCCCAGCAGGTCAAAACGGCCGTCTAGCGCTTTCCTGGATGTGTGGTTGCTGTCTGCCTGTGTCTAACTGCGACGAACCTACACAAAAAGGATTTATTACCCAGATGGCGGCTTATTTACTATTTCGTCACACCGGCACAGAGACATTTGGAGCATGTAAGTGCTGATGAAACAAACTGAGGGAATAATATGCATGGAAGCAAGTCCCCTGGGGACTGTTCCATGAATGGCCGTATTACTTTACTTGAACTTTCAGGTAAATCTACACTTGTTATTGTTCCCCGTTTCTTAATCTCTCTAAAGTTTTCAAATTGCTAAACAGTTCAAAAACCTACATGGAAACCTTGGTACAAAATATGCAAAATTAACTAAATTACACAATCACGCCGTACAAGTTGATCACACCATTCGACTGATCTGCGCCACGCACTGTTGAGAAATAAAACGTTTATTTATTTATTTGTGAAGTTACAGACACAGTTTCTAAGATTAGGAAAAATATACGTATTACTATTAATACTGCTGATATTGATTTCAGTACTGTCGAGGTGGCGGCATCTGGTCTCGAATTGCCTGTCACTGTTGCCTCCATATGGCAGCCACAGGACGCCTGCGCCTACAGAAGGACCATGGGTAGATTGCGCTGCACCACCCACAGCTCCAACCACACATCCCATATCCAGTGTAAACCTGAAGGAATAAGACAAGGGGGCATGTGGATGAGAGCCGGCTTTCATCAACGCAACCGGCCCACACTCCTTCACAAGCACGCTGTATTGGGGGATCAATCGCACACAAGGTGGCTGGACCGTAGTCCGCTCCAAACTGAGTGCATGGAACCATTCTTCGAGCCTAGCACGTCCACGAGGACCGTACACACCGCCCCCTCCAGCAACGACCGTCTCGTGGAGCCAGTACAGACGGGTAGTGTGTACTAGACAAGTAGGCACCTTGTCAACATGCACATCGAGAGTAGCCACACCGTGATTGTCAAGCAACAGCCAATCACATGAAATAAAATGTGGAATAAAATAGATTAAATACAGCGTACGGATACGCTGCTAAATTAGCATATGAACTAAATGGATTACAAAATATCCGTGATAGATGCAGGATGGCAGAAAAAGGGAACAAGACACATTCGTAGGAAGGGAAAAAGCAGTGAAGTTAACCACCTTTAGTTTAAGAGAAATGTGCAAGTTAATAGATTATTAAGGTGCACGTAAAAAGAAGTAACAAAATCAGCATTAAAGCTAGATAACAAACCTACTACCTGAAATAAAGAAACTCAGCACGCAGTTAGTAAATCGAATGCAGCGTACCTACAAACGCTGCGCCGACTCTGCTTATATTCTCAGCATGACTAAGTGTCGTTTCGATGCTGGACCCGAGTGGCCTCGCTCGTGGCTCATTAAACCTGCCTGACACAACCATTCGCGACCGCACGTGCTACAACACCATGCGCTAGACGTCGATGGAGTACAGCCAATCGGCGCCTGTCGCTTCCGCAACTGCCGATTCTTAGCTGCATGCATGAAGGCTTTCTTCTGCACCTCGGCAACTGCCTTCGTGATCAGATCGCGCCATGCACGCCGATCAACTGCCTTCGATTCCCATAACCTGCAATCAACATTAGAACGTGATAGGCTCATTTTCATCATGTCCTGGTAACGTAACTTCGGTTTTCCCACGTGCTGTTTCTGCATTCAGTTGGCCATAAAGCAGCTGTTTCGGTATCAGGGTCGGATGAATACGGCGAATATGGCCGAGCCACCTAAGGTGCCTAAGCAGAATTATGCAGTGCACTGCATATACGCCACTGCGTCGGAGCACCCCCGCGTCTGCAACGCGGTCGCTCCAGCCGATGTGCATAATACTTCACAGAGACTGCTGATGGTAGCGCTGCAGATATCGGACATTCTCCCGATAAAGCGTCCAGGTATCGCTGCCGTACAGAAGAACGGACAGCACCATACTTATATACCAGCAGCTTCGTCCCAACAGTGAGTGAACGGTTGTGCCACACGGCATTCCAGCTTGTAAAAAGCAGCAACCGTCTTCAATACTCGCGGCTGCGCAGCTCGCTCATCATCTGCTAATCGGTTGTTATTACCCTACTAAGGTGATAAAATCTCGAAGTGGTTTCCAACACTTTGTCGCCAATCTAGATTTGTGGCAGACCCGCGGATTCCATTCGGGGTGAAGGCTGGCAAAAATAAACAGTTTTGCTTGTGTTGATCGTGAGCCCGAATCTGGCAGCCATGGAAGCCAGAGCACTAGTCATGTGCTGTAAGTTATCCGCGCCATGCGCAAACAACGCACAGTTGTCAGCAAACAGCCACAGTGCCTCGCGGTTCACCGTATCAAATGCTTTGGTGAAATCAACAAACATCGAGTACAACGACTGGTGTCGTTCTCTATACTTCTTCTGCAACTGACGAGCCGCAAACACCATATCTATAGTGCTGCGATACGAACAGAATCCACAATGTTCTTCCGCCACGTTCAGTTCCAGAAACTACTAGACGCGTGATAACTCGCTTGTTAGCTGTTCAAGCAGTGCGCTCAGTGAAGGGTTACAAGGTACATCATTCTTATTACTGGACTTCTAGGTAACACGCTCCCACTGGCTAGCCAATCAGCTTCAGGTTGCGTGCGACTAATCTTCTCCGGGCTGCTAGCTAAAGGACTCACTTTAAAGGCTGCTTTGGACGGGCTTCCTTAGCAAGATTAATACGCATGAAAAGCTGTAACGCTTAGACAACGTCAGTGGAGCCAGCCTAAAGAAAATCGCTTGCTAGGCTTCCCAAAACTTTTGATGAAAATCGACGGAGTGCAAGGGCGTGACCCGAACGGGTACAAGTTAAAAATGTGTGGTAAGTAAGGAAGCAACCAAGCCCCCTGAATCATATGGCAATGTGATCTAGCTGGGTCCATCGTTGGCCCACGCTAGCGCCAACTAGGCATGAAGGCAGTGTTTCTCAGTTACAGCGTTCGAAAGTGGACCAGAACACATTAGTTGTTTGACCTTCCAAGAAGCTTATACAGACCATGTGTGAGTTCGTAGGCACAAAAACTAAAACTATGGATTGGTAATATTATTGACGATAATATGGTGACCATCTGTCAGAGGAACTGTTGAAACTAGCAGTCAAACGATAACTAACACCGCTCAGTGCGCTGCAATCAACGCCGTTTAACAGGCGTGCCACACATAGCCATTAAGGAGAATCCATCAGATCAGCAAGGCATCCGATGAGGTCAGTGTCCCCTACAGCCTGATAAGTAGCTATCGCATCAGTATCTCCGGATGCGCGTAAACCAATGGTGGGAGGATAGAGCTGCGCGTTGCTAGTTCGGCAACTATGTGAAGACAAGAGCAACCTGCTGGAGCAGCTGCCTTGACGTACGAACGTCGAATGTATCTAGCAAACCCATGTTCTTTGGCCTATTAAGCGGACTTTGTGGCATTAAAGATGTGAACAGGGAAACCGCTGTAATATCTTAGCTGCCGTCACTTCACTGAGAGAATTAGTGCATAGACTAGAAATGCTCACTAGGAAGATATAAAATAAATAAATGTAACATGAGGAGACAGTAATAGCTCGTTTTTGTTACTTATCCCAGTAACAGAAAAATGATCGTAATGAAGCCATGTGAGCAGGGAAATGATAAAATGTAGTTAGTCAAGGATGTCGTGTTTGCATACAAGCTTGGATGGTGCCATAGCATTTAAACCCAGGAAGATTAGGATTCTCGTTCATAAGCTGGCTCAAAGACATCTTCGCTATGCAGTATAAATACAGCAACTGGCCATCAAGTCCGCCATTTTCTAGGAAAGACATGGTACCTTGGTTGCAACCCAAACCTAGAGAACCTAGAGTTAGGTTCGGTGGTCTCTAACCATCGCATTGGTGAGTAGATCTCAAACTGTTCCAAAGCACTACTGGGATGAGTCAATAAACTGGAGTGGTGAGAAAACTGTCACAAGATGGTTCATGTGCAGGATCACCCACAGCTGGCGAAAGCTCAGGATTAGCAACCCAGAATTCTGTCACAATGGGAATGGTAACCGGTCCATTAGCGAAAAACGGATTTCTGGTGGGCATAAACAGCTCAAATCGGCCAAATCATTAACGTCGCATGTCTTACGATTGGTTTCGTCAGTGTAAGCTGTATCTTAAGACCACGTAGATTGGTGGAACCTCATGGAGACCCACAGATGATGTCAAGGATGTGAATTAGGACTGTGCGGTTGTCACAGGCCGACCTCTGTATGGGCTTATTACGCTTGGACACACTAACGGTCAGAAACTGCTGGGTATGTGCAGACCCGAAGTCAACGGAGCTTTCGCATGTCATACCATACCAGTGAAATACCAAAAATTTCCCGTTGACTTGACAGTATAATAAGAACTTGAGTAGACCACCACAGCTCATCCCTCAGTTTACTCGCATTTCGTCAGCACTTTAACGACTGAGTGTCCATGCGGAGAGATAACTCGCATTTCCGTGAGCAGACCATATTCGTCGAAATCCTTTGTAATAACCTAATCTGTTATGAACTAAGCTCCAGTAATGTTGTAACCATATGGACAGTGAAGGGGAAAAGAGGAAACCGGTTATGAAGAAAAAAAGGCATCAGAAATACGTCGGCACATCGCACTGACGCTTTGCTGCCATGCGACTACCAACAGCCGCACGAGGGCTGAGTATATCGCGAGGTCATCTGCACCTACGCGGATTCGAACTGGTGGTCTCCGGATTACATCCCAGGTGTGTAACCCTTTCGGACACTGGCCGACAAAAGTTGGTGGCAGACAGAAAAATGGTACCAGCAGTACGCCGGTACGCAGTAGGAACGCTTCGCTGCCGCGCAACCACCACTAGTTCCACACGGACTAACGACATTGCGAGGGTCACCCGGTCCCCACGCAAGCTAAGACCCGCGTCCTCGGATCACAAGGTAGACTTTTTATCCTTTAAGGCTACGGGCCGGCGAGAAGCAGATCATAAAAATAGAAAGCTACACTGTGAACGACTCACAAGCCAGGAAACCGAACGGGTAACGAAATCGGGATCAGCCAACAAGTCGACTGTAGGTAACAGAATAGTACGAAATAGAAGCTCCTAGAGAAATTAATAATTAATGTGTTCGAGGAAGTCTTGCGAAGTATCGGATGACGGGGACAGGATACTACTCCAAGGGTAGAATAAAAAACAGAAATATCTCACAGAGGCTACGGTGCTATTTCTCTTTCTATATATATTGCGGGAGAGCCCATGGTGCGCTGTTTGTGGTAGAGAGATCCAGACTGATCTTCGACCCGCTGCTGTTTATGTTGCGCCTCTTGATGGCGACCTCTAAGTGGAAGTTTGGGTTACACCCGCCTTCTAGCTAAGATCCAGGAGACAATTACGCATGAGTCGGTTCACTGAACCATGGCGCTCGGCTCGCTGCCTTTCAAGTGTATACCCTATCGAAGACTTTGGTTGAGGACCAGAGGTGTTATTCTGTCAAGTGTAGACGCCCTGGCAGGATCCTAGCCCAAACCCTAGATGACACACGCCAATAATAATAAATCAATCCTGCCATCGTTGTCGTGCAGTAGCCTTAGGAAAAGTCGTTTTATCTGCTGCATACAACGACGTGGATAAGCGAAAACATGCTACTGTTGGAGTCTCCCTTCTTCACTGTTCTCCTGCACATACTATCCAAGTCGTAGTTTCACCTAACCCATTACTTCCTCTAAACCAGGTCGTCACCACCTATACGGTTGCCCACCAAAGCAATCGTATGCCACCGCGCAAAGCGCTGAACATCGGTTGCTGAGACGTGCGCACACTACTGGACCGGAACTCCAGCGAGCGCCCGGAGTGACGCACTGCACTCGTCGCGATGGAACTGGTGCTAAAACATCGATATTGCGGCGCTCAGCGAGACTCGGCTTGCTGATCAAGGGAAAGTGCATGAAGCTGGTGCCGGCTATGCGTTCTACTGGGTGGGAAACGCCACCTCCGTACCAGCTGAACATGGGGTCGGATTTGCAATATCCGATCGCCTCCATGGCCTGCTGGTGGGTGAACCAATGGGCATCAGCGCGCGACTGATGACTGTGCACCTACAACTCGGCAGAGGTACGTTTGCCACTTTTTTAAGGCACGTACGGTCCGACCACGTGTTATCCAGATGACACGCATGATCAATTCTACACTCAGTTATCCTCCGCGATACGGTTTGTGCTGAGGAGCGACCGACAATTTCTGCTGGGTGATTTCAACGCGCGCGTTGGGCGTGATGTATCAGTGTGGACAGATGTTATCGGTCCGTATGGCATTGGTTAGGCGAATGGGAACGGTGACAGGCTGCTCTCACTGTGTGTCACTCACGGCCTGACCATCACAAACACTCGGTTTGCACTGATTGCGAGTGATATAGTAACTTGAACGTACCCACGGAGTGGTCACGCTCACCTGCTCGACTATGTCGTCGTACTTCAGCGTGATATGCGTGAAGTGTGCATGACGCGTGTACTGCGTGGACCTGAGTGTCACACTAATTACAAGTTAGGGAGGACCAAGTTGTATATATATTTTCGTAAATCTCCTTATCGCACTCTTGCAGTGAACCGGCGGAAATATAACATTCTTTCCCTAAGAATTGTGGGGAAGAGGATAGGGATGGAGAAAGCGACGGTTGCACGCCGGTAAGATGTGGAATGTATGGCCGCAGTGAGCGACCTATGGCACCACATTCGCGACCAGGTGACAGCTGGTGCCGAAGAGACCATCGGGCGCGCAAACTGTAAGCGGCACGATTTGTTTGATGAGAACAATGCAACGATTGGCGCATTGGTGTCGGAGAAGAATGCAGCATTTGCTGCACATGTCGCAGAACCCTGTGACTTGGGGAAGAAGAGTCATTTTCGCAAACTTCGATGGCGACTGACCCGAGAGCTCCGTCGCATAAAAAATGCATGGTGGACGGAGAAGGCGAAGCAGATGGAATGCTACGCCGAACGCCACCAACACAAGGAATTCTTAAAATACTTGAAGGCAGTGTATGGACCGAGGTTGCGGCCACTGCGGATGCTAATCGACGGCAGTTCGGACGTTACCTGCACACAGACTGCAGACATAATGCAGATCTGGCGAAAACACTGTCTCTTGAACAACCGTTCAGAGATCGACTGGCCTACTTTGAACGGCCCAAAGTAGCACAATGTGAAGACGAATCTGGCGGACACGCCGATAATGGATGAGACGTAGAAAGCACTTGCCCAGCTGCGAAACGGCAAGTGTGCCGGTGCCGACGGGATGCCGCCTGAAGTGGTGGGTTTTCAATTTGTTCCTAATGTTTCTCTTTCTCAAATTAATGTCCACCTGTACGCTTTTCTATAAACCTGCACACCTCGCTTAAGCCAATTGTAGTTAAGTTCGATAACATTTTCGTGTTTGTGTTATTTCCGTAAACTATACTTTCTGACCTCGTGAACTTATCTCGGATCCTTTGAAAACAAGTTATTTCATATGCTCATTAATTTAAAATTTTTGTCACGTTTCCTTATGCAGTGCTCGATTACTTTTCTTTATTATCTTTCTCTCAAGTGATTGGTTGTTGTTTGATGTGCATGTTGACAAGGTGCCTACCTGTCTATTACCCACTACCTCGTCCATACTGGCTCCAGGAGACATTTGGTTGTTGCTGGAGGGGACGGGGTGCACGGTCGTTGTGGCCGTGCTAGTCCCGAAGAGCGGTTCCATGCACTCAGTGTGGAGCGGACTACGGTCCAGCCACCGCCTTGTGTGCGCTTGATTCCCAAATACAGCGTGCTTGTGCCTGCCTGTGAAGGAGTGTGGGCCGTCTCCGTTAATGAAACGTGGCTCCCATCCACATGCCTCCTGGTCTTATTCCTTCGGGTTTACACTGGATATGGGGTGTGTGGTTGGAGCTGTGGGTGGTGCAGCGCAAGCCACCCATGGTCCCTCTGTAGGCGCAGGCGTCGTGTGGCTGGCCATAGTGACAGGCAAACCCGAAAACGGATGCTGCCAACCAATATATATATATATATATATATATATATATATATATATATATATATATATATATATATATATAATGTTAGTAGACTTATTTCTGTTACGTCTTCGCTAGTCGTATCACTTATTCAACCACAGAGTAATAATACAATTTATTCTGCCCACCTCCCTCAGTTTTGGTGTACATACGGTGAGTTTATTTAGTGAATCGGCTTGTAATACATATTGTATTATTCCGACTCGATCTGATGAATGAACCAAGATTGATATCCTTGTCAAGACGTACACAAGATATTGACGGTGATATAGCTATGTCCACTGCTGACCAACTCTCCGCAGTATGTCGTAGAAGTATAGAACTAGAAAGTCGGTTGAAAGCTATTACCCTTAAGGATGCGGCGAAAGTACCTGCAGGAGCCGTTAAGCTCGATGGTCAAACGAATATCGTTCTACCGGAGAGATCAGAGTTTTCAGTGTCCACTAGTTATGCTGAGAATTATCGTGAAATTAGAGGATCATGTCAAAAAGTAGTGCTTGTCTAATTTTGGGTTCCCAGGATTCGAATCCTGCCACAAGGTAATTCACGGTCGTAAATCTGTGCGAACCGGTGAGTACTCCATTTTTATTTGCTACCATCACCAACGATAACAATTTCTTAGCCAGTTTTGCGTCGTACCACTTTATCCCCCTAAAACTGTTATACTTCTACCTTTTATCTCACTGACGCTCCTTACTTCAACCACTTATGTGGTTTGCCAATTTGTTAGTGTTTCTATTGCCAACCTGCGGGACTCGTTAAGTGTATGCTGTTTACCCGTCATATACCATTGTTCCATTGTTACTTGTGCGCAAGGAAACTGTCTCGAGCGCGCTAGAAACCTTTGCTGGTTTGCTTAAGAGGGAGATTGTACGCTTTAACAGCGAACCAACGCAATACTAGCTGTTCACCCGCAGTTTTCAAGCAAGTGTCATGGGCGGTATCCAGAATCCTTGGATAAGACTCATAGTTGATTAATTGCTGTGTAGGCCAGGCTCCTCAGGCGACCGAGAGTTGTTATATTGAAACCAGAATGTTTTCTTGATGCCATGGAGACGCGAGTCTAGGTTTGGTTGTCCTCACTTAACAGCCAGAGCTTATATTGAGAAATTAGTGAAAGGACCATGGAACAAGGCGAACGATTTGGAAGCGCAGTATACATTGAGCGGGAAGATGAAAACTTATATAAATACACCGCAACAGTTGAGCTATGAGGCCGATCTTAACGCAAATATGACGGTGTCGTTGGTGATCAGGCGATTGCGTTGTGCTCTGCAGCTCGATCGGTCCAAGGAAGCTACCAGTACTCCCCGCACTTATAGAGAAAAAGTTTTCAAAGATCAATACTAATTCGATTGTGACGCCGTAACGCAGGTCATGTACTTGAATGAAAGAAATTATAAAAACGGAAGGGTTTTGCACAGAAGAAAGGCTTAAAAGTAGTAGTAACTGCATAACCGTTTTAGTGATTGAAGGGGGAGTAACACCGCAATTCCAAAGACATGCACCATCCTTTGTGGCATGCACAGGGCGCCCGTACAACGATTCCCATGCATGGATAGTACTGAACGCTTGCTAACCGTTTTTGGAAAAGGTTGACGCGAACTGTGCCTCAAAGCTAAACATATGTCTACAAACTGCAGATCCCGATTCGCTTGCGGACTAAACGGGTGTCAGTTGAAGCACTACTCTGTTACAGTAAGCCAAGATGAACCAAGTGACTTTATCAAGGGCAGTAGACAACGAAACAGTTATCTGGGGATCGGATAGCTTTAGGAATTATTCCAGTTATACAGTATGGAAAGAAGCAGGTATTAGTGACCAATGCTTTACTTGACCCTGGATCCGATTTAACACTACTTGAAGAACAGATGCTGCAAGAAGTTAACTTACTGACTAAACTGTCAGCTGTGTAGATAGCAACAGTTACCGGTGACTCACATGTGTGCCCGCAAGCGGTACATCTGGAGCTGCAAGCCTAGGACGGGGCTAAATTTCGGTATGTAGATCACGCATGCTCCGTCAAAAGGATGCCAGAACGCTTGCATAGTTTGGAGCATTTGAATAATCTACAGTTCATCGACAGTTGTAATCAGGGAGCCGGAGTACGGATAGGTATGAATGTCCCGGAAGCCCAGTGGGCGATTGAGCATCCATATAAAGAGCCATCGAACCATTTTTCTATACGAACGCCATTAAGTTGGAACTTGCTTGGACCAGTTGGGGCACCAGACGCATCGATTGTTTGTACGAACTCCGTTTCGGTAGATGAGCAAGGGTTCACTCTTCTCAGAAGGTTGCATGAGTTAGAGTTTAGCGAGCCTTGTAATGTTAGTGGAAGTGGAGCATGCATTAAAGAAAATTGAATCATCTGTCCTCAGGTGTGACCCCTAGTATCAACTCAGCCTACTATGGAGGAATGAGTGTCCGAATCCTCCAAATAACTATCCCGTCGCTTATGGAAGACTGATGTCTTCGAAAGAGGCTCTTAGTAAATACCGAGCTACGTAAGACAAACCCAGCTACCGAGGAAGAATACATATCAAACAGCTTCGCGGAGTTAGCTGACAAAGACGCAGTTGGCAACAAAGAGCGTGGTACACGCCACATCACGTTATAACATACTCAACCAAACCAGACAAAGTCTGCATTGTGTTTGATTGTGCTAGCACCTACCAAGGAACGTCGTTAAACCAACAGCTACTGAAAGGGCCAAATTTTACGAACTTGATTGGTGTGCTTGGCGGTTTAGACTCGGCACTGTCGCTGTGGCTGACAATATCGAGGCGAAGATTCTTTAGATGAAAGTGGCATCGAAGGATAAGGACTAATGGACAAATTAATGGGTCCCCGAAGGTATTTCGTATGACAGTCTAACCATTTGTATGTCTTCCTCAGCGACTGGAATCTGGTGATACGCGGGAACCAGATCGGGAAGCTCCACGATGTCGTCGAGGTCATCAACGACTTGCGGAGGAAGCGCTGCGACAACGCAGTGAAATTTGACACTGTCAGACTTAACGCCATGTAACGAAAAAGTGGATTCTAGCTGATTAAACCAGGCCTTAGGATTAGTCCCTCGGAAAGGCGGGATAGGGAAACTGAATCCACTAACCTGATCGTCAGAATCTCGGTGAATGACCTTCATGGTGAAAAAATACGGAGCTTGTGAAAGTAATCCCAAATAGTAAAATATAAAAGTAGAAGGGTAGACAGAATAAGTCACCGGATCTGAAAAGAAATAGTAGCAAACTCACCAAAAAAATTTCTTTTTTTTCAGGGTCACCAATTATAGCGCGATGATTGTGCGCTATATATTCGGTAGGAAACCAGACGGCCAACCAAAAGCAATTGGTAGGATACACAAATTAAGCTAGGGAAAATGTTTATTGGACGGGAGGAGAGTTAGCTAATGCTAAAAATAGGGCACCAGAAGAGAGCTAGCTAGGGAGGATGTAGTTGCGAGTCGAGTGCGTGGACGGAGCATCGTTCGCAGTCGAGTCGCGCGCCAAAGGCGTGTTCGTGTTTCCAACAAACGGGAACAAGGTTCCAACAGGCAAACCAACTAATTCCCTAATACATAAGAAAGCTATAATTTAAATATATTTTAGAATAGTTCACACAGTCGTAGGGGGGAATCTCCAGGTCACTACACTACCTCATTTCCATGCTGAGTCTCATTTGCAGCTGACGACTGCAGTAGTGAGTATCCCGATCTAACGTTATCTGTAATGCGACGAAGTTTTCACGTTGATGATTGCCTATTCAGCTGCAATAGTCGAAGAGTAGCCCAGCGCATTTATTGCGTAATCTCAGGGAATTGTATACAAGGAGGGCTTCGCTTAACCAAATAGAAATGCAACGACTGTTTGGTACTACGATAAGCCCCGATTCCGTTGTGTCTACAATCCGATAATGTGCAGCACACATTCGGGTTAAAATGGAACCTCATTAGTAACTAAAAGGGAACCTGTTTGATGACTGCATTTGCTTTAGTAGAGCAAATTTCGAAAGGGATTGCTTCCGATGATCTATTTTGTCGTTCATTGCGCCGAACAACCTCCTCGTGGTGCCAGCTGGGTGGTTCGGGTAAATCCCGCTTCAACAAATCGTTCGGCGGCAGTGTTCCAGGATGTGGTGGGATTTCGCCTGGCAAGCGTTCTCCCTATAAAAAACCACAGGTATCCGTTTAACAACACTGTGACGTGATGGATGTGACTCGCCACTAAATAAAGTCACTGCGTCTTCCCTTTTCCGGAGATCATTCACACATCACGAACATCATCCGCTTCAAAGCGTTCCATTGACTCCCCCTTTGATGGCGAACACAACGAACAAAAACACACACCGAGTCACATTTACCTACTCACACAACATGGCCCCTTCCAAATACACAGTTAAACACACCTTTACATGTCAACACATAATTTCCTATGCTGTTTGTAAAAATGTACTAATTTTTGCAATTGCCGATCACAAATGTCTGTATTACCATGATCACACCCTTGATGGTGTGTCTCGCAATGACGGGAATAAATTATTTATTTATTTATTTAATAGCGCGAAACGTGCAACAGGCCCTTTTTGCAAAGGAGACTGAGGTACTGGAATGCAACCAACCGGATGAATCTATACGACGCCTTAAGTTGAAGGCACTTTGTCCATTTTCGCGGTGATATTCTACGAGTTGGGAGATTGAATTGGTCGCCATTGCGCTACGACGGTAAGCCTCCGATTCGACTGTCAACTGGACAATTTATGACACGCCTTGTCATTATAGAATGTCACGAAAGCAATGGGCATGTCGGAACTTCCTGTGTACACTCGGAACTATGCCAGCAGCACTGGATATTACTTGGCATTTCAGCAGTACGGAAGACTTGAAGAGTTGTTCCCATTGTAAAATCTGAAAGGTTCAGCCCTGTGGACAGCAGGTGCCTCCGTTGACTGAGGACCGCTTAGCATGTTCGCTGACATTTACGACAGTCGGCGTCGACCATTTTGCACCTCTACTTGTACGGTAAAGACTGAAAACGGAAAAGCGTAACAAATGCGTATTTACCTGTACATACAGAAATAATTCGTGCTGTGGATACAGATTCTTCTCTATGCGCGTTCTCTCCATTTGCCTCACAACGTGGATCTACAGTAATAATGAGCTAAATTTCAGTAGGGCCGAAAGCGTTAAGTACATTGATTCGCTCGTGGAATCAAGATAAATTATACCGGTCATTGAAAGAAGGAAATTCGAAATGCTATTCGATCTACCTCATAGCAGTCACCGCGGAAGTGTTTTGGTACCACTCATTCATTCTGTACGGAAGACACTTCATGTGATGATTGGGGAACAGCTGGTCAGCGATGTAGTTCTCCAGACGGCGGTTGAGATAAAATGGATCGTTAACCATGGACTTTCAATACATAAACCTGGTCACCCAAATGCGTTTGTTGGCAAATCAATGACCCACCTGCTGACCTTAAGTGGTTATCGATCATTGGAGACGGGGCAGACGATCATTTACAGCAGACTGACCAGAAAGTAGCATCAATTACAACGGCTGTCATATGAACTTTGAAAGATGTGGTTAAAATGTTATCTAGCTGTTCGGAAAAGATGTCAAATGTGGCATGAGTAGCGTGGTCTGGAAATAGTTGACTTAGTACTGGCAGCAGAAGTACGCATATCTAGGTGTCCGTGGCCCAAGAGCAAAGCAAAGATCAGGCGTGATTGACTTGTCAGAGAAGTGATTAGTCGTACGAACAAAGGAAAAACCTGGAGAGACGTGATACACACCTGACTGATGAAACAGATCATAAACGAAGAGGCCTGGATAGAAGTCGAAGTCGGTGGGGGATTTTGAAGTCTAAATTTACGGGAGCCAACCACTATAGTGACTAGTAATATCTAATCTGTTAGTTCTTGGTCTTTTGACTGATCACTGTATTGACATCTTCATATGGATTACCGTATGAACGATGCTAGTAGACTTACTGTTACGTCTCAGCTGGTCGTAAAACTTATATAACCACGGTCTAATAGTACAATTTATTCTGCCCACCACTATCAGTTTTGTCGTGCAGACGTTTGTTTAGTGAAGAAATCCCAAACTACACCAGAATAATAAAATTGTTCAAAAATTTTCTGAATCCGTATGGGTTGTAATATGTAGTTATCAAATGTGTGACCAGATCGGTATCGGCCCAAGCTACCCCAGCCAACGGTTCGACTAATACCTTTCACTCCACAATAACCGTTGTTGTTGGATTTCCAAAAATGAGTCAATTATGCTTCGAAAGTCGGTTGTTCGGAATGGGTGCAACATTTTAAAAGACCCGCTGGGTCTGTGAAATCCTTGGATATTGATCTACTATGGGCTTGTGCCGTGTTTACAAGCATCAATGACCGATTTCCTGGTGAGCACAATAAGGTCAGATAATCCCGCGATCGATAATTGCGACAATAAAATACCGCTCATTCGTTACAGCATATTGATCTGTGATTTCGTGTGTCATAACATCTCTGAATTGGGACGGATTCTATTAGCTAGTAATACACAAAAGGCCATTTGAGGTGTTCTACGGTCGAATCCAACACCACATTGGGACAGCAGCTCCAGAGGGTAATAAATGAATGACTTCGCGTTGCCTCCACATCACGCTAAAGCATTGACCACAGTGTGACATACAGATTACTATATACAGGGAAAAGAAGTCGTACCAGAACAATGATTTGACAGGTTGTACCTCTGAACTTGACACAATGACAACAGGGGAAGGCAAAGGATATACTATTGTGAGCTCCAACGGAGTAGTAAAAACTGATCGAGTAGCTACACGTTCGAAGAATATTTAGATTCACTTACGCGAAAAGAAGAATAGTCAGAGGGAGACAAAGGGGACCTACTGGAAAACACTGATGACTTAAGCAAACATTCAAGGTCAAGGTGCCTACACCATGTCAACAACATATAGACACAAACAGCACACTGTCGTGCAAAGACAAGGCGACAAAAGCGAGACAGCTTCCTTGTGGCTTTCACTGTCCCGCGTCATAATCAGCCATTAAGTCGCAGATAACTCAGCACCAAACACACTTTAAATAGGCAGTCCAACTACGAGACGGCAGCAGACAAATCATAGGTGTCGACTGCGAGCCATGTCCTGTAAAGTCTCGAGCCAAGCACAAGGCGAGTCCCGTGGACCCCATCCGGGAAGGTGAGACGGACCAAGGTCAGTCAGTTTGGTCGTCAGTGACTTTATTTCCGTCTACCGAGTTAACTTTTGCCCACTTCGAGCCCTGCGAAACTCTGCCTCTAGCAGACAAAATAACGCCCCTATCGGTATGCGGTGACCGGGAACACGCAGCAAGTGAGCAAACCAACGCAACTTATTTAATGCTCTGTTGTTTTAAGGAACTAAGTTGGGTATAATTGCCTAGCACTCCCCTACGCACATCATCGTTGCGAACACGCTGGTGTAACCCGACACCAACAATGCTCCGCAGACAACGATGATGAAAGACTTTAAGGCGCCTCAGATCGAAGGAGCCAAATCTCACTCCCATAGAGCAGAACGGCCGTAGTGCTGCCTTGTAAACACGACCTTTCAGACGGAGGGAGACCCCTTCTGTCGTCAAAGATGTTGCAGATCTAAGAAGGCAGTTCTACTTTTTCAATACGTGGACTGACTTCTGTGCTAATGCAGCCATCGTTGCTGATGAAACTGCCAAGGTAAGTGAATTGACCAACTAACTCGAGTTGCTCGTTAGCAGTGGCCAAGGGATCATCAAGTGGCTGGCAGTCTTGCAGCAACACTTTGTAGGCACGAGGCGCATACCAAATAATGGGACCACTATTGTGAGGTTATTCAGGATTGATTGGGCTGCCCTAGCATCGTTAAATAGCAACACAATGTCGTCCGCATAATCAAGATCAACTAGCCTTTCACCAGGAAGCACCTCAAAGCCTGTAGCGTAAGATTCCGCAAGGGAACACTCCATGATGGAGTCAACCCACGATGAAATCGAACAAAAATGGAGAAATTGGGCAACCTTGACAAACGCCACATCTTGTCAGAATGATTTCCGACAGGTTATCTTAGACCCTGCCGCGGCCTGTAGTGTTCGAGCATAGAGCACGAAGGATGTTCACATATTTCATGGGAATACCTTTCCGTGAAAGTATTTCGAACAGAATCGATCGATCGACTGAAGCGAACGCACGCTTGCAATCGAGAAACACAATTGTCGTCTGTCTGCGGTATGTGTGCGCTGCTATAGCACCTGCCACAGAGTGGATATAGGGTCTATACAGACACATCCTGGGTGGAAACCTGCCTGCTTTTCTAATCCGTGATTCCCGTTCCCCAGTGGGGCGATGTACGAAGCCAGTACTTTTGTCACAACTGGCGTTAAGATCGAACCTTTCTCGAAAGTCTGGTTAGCACGGTAGTTAACTGACCTAGCCCACGCTAAAGCTCGTCCCTTTTAATAGTGGTGTACCGCAAAGATCCTTCCTAGGCCCGCTACGTTTTAATCTATATCATTGATTTTCCAGCTAACATTATGTCCCCAATACACATATTCTCAGATGATGCTAACATATGGAGAGCAATTCGCTCAGCATCCGACCATGTCTATCTTCAGTACGATCTGGCTCGGATTAACGAATGGGCAGAAAGGAACCAGCTCCCACTGAACCCTGCAAAGTGCCACCTGTTGACGGTGCGCAGCAGCTTCGTCAACACTTATCTTTTGGGGCAACACGTCCTGAAACACGTGACTAGTGAACGCGACTTAGGTATAATCGTGCAAGAGAGTCTTGCTGATTCGCTCCAGTTCGAAAGCAGTAAGTTTGGCGAACTTGAACTTGAGACTTTTGAGGCGAGCTCTCGGCACCTTTGAGCGACGGCTAGTACCAATGCTGATTTACTCATATTCGTCCTCATGTTGAATATGCAATTCAGGCCTGGTGTCCATGGTTGAAACGGAACATTCACCTTTTGGAGCAACAGTAATGAAGGGCCACCAAGGCAACGCGTGGAGTATACGGTCCCAGTTACGAACTGCGCCTTCTTGTACTCGATGTGTTCTCATCAGAATACCGACGGCTTTGCGGAAATCTTATTCTCACACACCGGATACTAACTGAAATCTAGTACCCATATACATCACTGCCGACCCTAGCCTCTTACAAACAATGCCGCAGCAACCACCTTAAACTAATGACGCAACACCCGTTTGATTTGTAGAATGTATTTTTACTCACGTAGAATCTGTTCCCACTGGAATGCATTACCAAACATGTGTTGAACGCAACAGACATGAAGACATTCGAGTGACTGCTAGACTTTCGTTTGATAAAGTACAATGGTCTGACCATTGATAATTCAGGTTCCAACTCGGAACATTTTGATTTTAATTTTCTCTCGCATATCTATCCTGTGGGTCTTGTAAAGTCATGCATTTTATGCCATCGTACACTATGAAACTATTGAATGGTTACAATCTGAGTGAGAGCTAAACGCTTTAGGCATACGTTGTCCGGCCTGATGCGTGAGCGACGAAGGGATATCCAATAACTCACTGGATAGATGGAGTTTTCGATACAAATTTCTATAAACTAAGACATATATCCGCTTTCACTATCCTGGTCCGAAAGCTCACGTACCGTATAGTACCAAATTTAAGCCGATGATTTTTGGACAATTTTTCGTTTTTGTAGGGGGATCGGCTTTTAAAAAGACTATAAGGAAGTTGAAAAAATCATATGCAAAATGCACCCAAGAATTCACTAGCCAACACTGCCCTTATCTCATCTCAGCACCATCCGCTAATGACGGACAGTATTCAAGAATTTGAAGTGCCTATAACTGGACACATCAATATTGTGTCGAACATTCTCAGCATATCGCACATTTGACCTTCGCGACGGATGGCAGCAGCGAATCAAAAGCCCTTAAACATTATTTTATGCCAGACGATTCGGTGCCATAACAGTGCAACGTCGTCCCCCACCCCTGACCGTGAACTTCGCCCTCATCAACTGATCTACTTTGGTTCATTTGCATGAGGCCTGTCTTGCCCGTTTCATGTGACCAGGCGTCTGTTCACTACACTGTCCGGTCCGGGGAAAGTGTTCTAACGGTCTTTCGCCCCATTAACCGCGATTATAACACATTACGGTCACCACAACTGACCAATAGTAGAGCGGGTTTCACTTGAACTCACTCGAATGAGAGCACGTAGTGATAATGTCAAAAGCGTTGCGAAACACTTTCGTTTCTCTTTTGCTGATTTTTAGGGGTCGGCTAATACAGGGACTTACAACTTTGGACATATCTGATGTGGCAACACTGTCGGCGTATCTATGAACGGGCTTATATTCTGTACCATACTGTACTTGTTGAGCGCTTTCAACATAGAAGGTCTAAGCGATGTTTCACAGTAGTAAAAATTCCATTAGATGATTAAAAGCCGATGCAAGCTAACATGTTTTCAACAATTCCTCTTCAGGCTTGTGCAATGATATGTGGAAAAAACAAAATGTTTGACACAACGTAAGCGCTGGTCAGATAAATTCAGTTCACAATCACTGATCAAGCACAATCACTATCCGTTAGGTCATGAGTGCGGCGCACACATAATTCCCTTAGCCGGATGTCGCAGTTCGGGTGGACCAAGACAGTTTTAGCGTCTGAAGGAGCAGTTTTTCGGAAACACAACTCCAACTCGTACCATCGGATAGCCATGGCCTCAGTGTATTCAAGCAAACGCCTACGGACGCACTTTGATCGATTGTCTGGTGCCTGCTGGATCACTTTGAATGACTCAGCCAAATTGGTGGCATGGCCAATGTCGGCGAGATGCGTGGCTATGGTTTACGACAAGCAGTAAATTTTACCACAACGCGAGATAGTACATACTTCAGTGTACCAGGTTATGAAGTTTTCAGCGTTTATTTTCTGGAATCAATGGGTAATGAACCATCATGTGGTGCACTACTAATGCGCAGTATGTTGAAACGAGCAGGCGCGATGAACTCGACGAATAGTGGATCACCGTGGAGGACGGGCGCGTAGTGCACAATTCAACCAGCCTATACCACACCGTCATGGCAAGCTGAATCGATAGCACATAGCGGAGCGTACAATCAAATGGCACCACAAAAGAAGTGCGCCGAGGAGTCCGACTGTTCTACCTTGGTAATTTTATACCATGCATACGTTCGTTCTCTAATATACCATTCGTCGGCACCGCCCCGCGTTCTCCACATTTGGTGCCCTGACCAGCCGGAGGTGGAAGTTGTAGATCCAGTGGTTAGAGCCATTTGAGGATGAGGATGTAGGGAAACTCCTGGAAAACCTCGAAGATGTCGCGGAAACACGGGGTACAGCAGGAGCGGGCGAAGGTGGTTGCGCTTCAGAGTCTACTCAAGGGACGGGTGAAGGTGATCTTGGAGACGGCAAGAAGTGACTGAATCAAGTTGAATTGGATCACCGCGAAGGAGGGGCTGATTGCAGAGTTCGACAGTCCGGCCGACCTACAGGATGAGATGCCCGGCTTGGTCTAGAAGCCGATCCGGTCATGTTCGCGGTCCACCTCGGCATCTAGTTGGATCGGGAGCTGCCAGATTTGGACGACGCGTCAAGACAGGAACGGTTAGTGAATTAGTTTCTGGACGGTCGACCTCCGACTGCGGATTGTGGACGCCACCCATATAACGGGTGTGGTGAAATTTGCTCGAGTGGCAAGTGAGGTGGTACAGGAGACAACAGCAGCATTGAGAATCGAAGACCAAAATGATAGGAACAATTAGCTGTTTAGAAGAGAAGTTGGAGCAGATTACGCAAGATATTGGAGCACTTCGAAATTACCCGTCAGAGGACGCGGCAAAGTGGACGATGGTTTTTTTGTGGAAACTGGAACACTGGAAACGGCAATGCCCATCAAGGCACACTACACGCTTTGTACAAAATAACAGTTACCAACAGTATTGTTCTCGTGTTGGAGAGTGCATACTTGGGGCTCTAAACAAAGGTGCGATTAAAGCGATGGTAGAGGTGAATGGAGAAGCAGAGAGATGTTCAATTGACACAAGACCCGCAATCTCCCTGCTCAACCATCGAGATGAAGTGAAAACCCAATCATGTTTCCTGATAGTGAAAGCGGTCGGTGGATACGATGAACAATGAACAATTGTATCACGAGTAAAAAAGCATTGTTGACAGGTCCCGTAGGATGGTTGGAGTGACAATGAAACTATACAGGATTATCGAATAAGCAACTCGTTATTTTATGCGTCTACCGATTTAAATGCACTACTGCATAACGATAGTTTGAACTGGGAATGGGATGTGCACATACACAATAGTATAAAGTGCCGTTATAGTTCAATAAATGCGTGACAAAGAAAAAACTAAACGACAACGCTCGCTAGTGTGATGATTCATTTGACAGATGTGGTATGTTAATCCAGTTTAGATAAATCCAGGTTACTCACATGGAGACTTCTGCATGTGTCCTCACTGCCACGTTGCGGAAAGGGTCGTCAAGCAAGTGGTTAGCTTTGCGTTATTCCTCCTCCAATTGGAACGGATTATATCAAGTAATGTATGTTGGAAAGCGTTTCATCAAGGCGAATTTTGAATAGCGTTAATGTAGGAGAAAGGGTAACGTGAGTCGGAAAAGGGCATTCCAGGCACGAGACACATGGAGGGAGAAAACGTTTCGTCGACAATCAAGTCGACTGTAGTGCGTAGCCAGTTTGAGCTGACGGCCTTTGAGGTTGGTATTTTGGCTCAGCTGCACCAGATTGCGACATGGGTGAGTTGTGTTCGTCAGTATTGAGTAAATCATGATTAGGTCTCCTCGCTGAAGTCGATATTCACCACTGTACAATCTCAGGGACTGCAATCTGCGTTGGTAGGAGAGATGAAACAATCCTCTAATGAGTTTGCTCGCTATACCTTGTGGAGCGTCAGGTGTATTGATATCGCGCTAGCGCTGGGGACGACAGGCCTTGATCGCATATTCAACATGAGGCATCCCGTAGGCGTTCAGCATTTGCGGAAAGATTAATAGCATTAATTTCCCGAATGCAACCCGTAAGAGTCCAGAATGTTGATTGGCTGTACTTGAACCACTTCCAGCCTGTCTCGAGTAAATAACACCACAGTGCAAGATCACCCGAGGTCGTTTTATTGCCAGGCACGTAGTAACTGCGGGTCCCAACGTCGATTTCCAAAAAGAGAAGCTGACGGCTTATGCTAACGACGATTGCACTTGGTCAAATTGAAATGGCCAAAAGTAGAGAATTAGTTAACTCATAACCGCGGGACCTCGTCATGATTACAGAGACCTGGTTACATCTTGAGATAACCGATTCTGAAATCAATTTAACCGATATGTCGCTGCTTCGGACCGATAGAACCGGAAGGGGTGGCGATGTGATTCTTTAATATAATACAAACCTCCGAGGTGAAGTTATCGATCACCCGGAAATCGGAGCTCTTGGTTCGTTTTGGTGCCGCCTATGGTTGTGAAACAAGCACACATGTCTACTAGCTGTTATTTACCGCCCACCAAACTCAAGGTCGGAAATGGACACCAAACTGAACCACGTTTTTCAGTTTGCTTTGAACAAGTCCTACACCCATGTTCTTATCGCTGGAGACTTTAACGTACACGACATAGAAACGCCAACAACCGACGGTATGCTCCTTAAAGCCTGCTTGCAAAAGCTAATTGCTAGCCACCCTCCGTACAACGACGTAACCTCTCCCACCAGATTTCGAACCTCAAACAAGCCATCGATACTGGATCTTGTGCTCACTAACGAAGTACTCATGGTTGACGGGATAGTTACAAGCACACCACTGGGTCGTAGTGATCATATTACTCTTCTCTTTGACTATATATACTACGCGAAGTATCCTAAAAAGGAGGATGATAAAGTGCATGCTGTCATGCACTATAATGTGTTATCTACGCTTGTTAAGGATACATCTTGGACTTCTTTAACCGAATGCCCCCCAGATGTTGCCTGGGAAACATTTACAAGGACGTTTAGCACACTGGTAGCGCACGCATCGGAACAGAAGTCCTTCCATTCCAAAAACAAGCAAAAGTCATTTCTGAGGAGCAGAACACATAAATGTATGTCCCGGAGCGATTTGGCATGGCGAGATCACCAGGACTGCCCGAATGCCGAAACCTGGACTGCATACGTGACACATCGTAACTTCTGCGTGAAACTGATCCGCGAAGACAAGGTCACGCATCAGCAGGAGTTAATGTAGCGATTCTGCACGAACCGCCAACTTCTGTACAGGCACGTTAACGGCTTTCGAAAGGTGAAGCAGGGGGTTCCAGCACTAGTCAAGGCTGATGGGTGCACGCGATCAGCAATGGAAGCAGCTGATCACCTACGGCTTCATTACTCCCAAACTTTCCAGCAGATAACGAGCCCAAATATTCTCCTCATTTCTATTACTCCACCGTCGGGTTTAGACAACATCACCTTCACTGCGGAAGCTGTGTTGAAGAAGTTGTTATCCTTGTGTATCCACAGTTCTCCCGGAGCTGACAACATCCGACCAAAGGCTCTGCAGGCGGTAGCTAGTGATCTAACAGAGCCACTGGCTGTTTTCTATCAGCGATGTCTAGAAGAGAACCATATTCCACTAGTATGGAAGCGAGGGGTCATCACTCCTATCCATAAAGGAGGTAGTCGCACTGATCCTGCCAACTACCGTCCAATAACACTACTTCCTGTACTATCCAAAGTGATGGAATCAATCATCGCAGATGCGCTGATGCAGTATTTGGAAAGCCACAACTTAACAGCGCCAGAGCAACATGGTTTTTGTCAAAAGCATTTGTGTAATACTAACCTATTAATTGCACGTAATAGCTGGACTGAAGCTGTTGATCATGGAACTGGAGTCTATGTCACCTACCTGGACTTTTCCAAAGCATTTGATCGCTTAGACCATCGCATTCTCCTTCAGAAGCTTCGGAACTACGGCATTGGCGACCTAATCTTGAGTTGGATTATCAACTTTCTACAAGACCGATGACTAGTGGTGAGAGTCTGAGAATCATTGTCCGATGCAATCGATGTGGTATATGGAGTATCACAAGGTTCGGTTCTTGGACCTCGTCTATTCTTCGTGTTCATTAACGATTTGGCGAGATCAATCGCTTCCGGTTTCCTATTTTTCGCGGATGATATCAAGATATGGTGAAGGATCAGAGGACCGGACGACCACGAACGGCTCCAGTGCGATCTTAACACAGTGACGAACTGATCAGTTCAAATCACCCTACCATTCAACCTAGACAAATGTCGCGTTGTGCAATTACGTCATAGACATAACTACACAGATTTGCTTGGGACAAACGGATTGCAGACCAGCTCCCAGGAACGTGACCTTGATGTGATCGTACAGAGCGACATCAAGTGTTTAAAACAGGTTGAGGTAGCTGCAAAAAGAGACAACCAGCACGTCGGCATGCTGTGAAGGGCATTCGGGAGATTTGACCCACCAATCTTCCCAATGATGATGATGTGCGCCTGCATGTTAAATACGCTCTCCGAGCATGGCAACCTTGGTTGAAACGCGACCTAGAGGCGTTAGATGCGCCACAACGAAGAACAACAAAGAATGTAAAGGGCCTGCGCAATCACTCTTACCACCGAAGGCTGAAGTTGCTGGGAATTTTCAGCGGACGCTATCGAAGGCTCCGCGGCGATCTCATATTAGCGTATCAGATATTGAGTGACCCCAACCACGTATGCCGCCATTTGCTGAAACTTAGCCACAACACGCAGCTCCGAGGTAACTGCTTAAAATTGAGGGAACAATATAGCCGTCTAGAGTGTCGACGTAATTACTTTTCTTTTCGGGTTTGCCAACCCTGGAATGCACTCCCAGACGCAGTTGTATCCTCTCCTACCTTGGATGTTTTCAAAAAACGACTAGATGTTTCTCTTAGCTCCCAACATTTTGTTACCTAAGCTGCTCTGTTGGGGATTACGCCAAGCATGCTTTTCAACAGGATTTATGTAGCAAATGGAACCAAGTGAGCGACCCAATTTTGCTTTTCTCATGCCTCATATCAACGATCACTGCATCCCAGTGTGTTTCTGAACGTTTGCGCTTTATTTGTTTAATTTTGCGCTGATGTACTTTAACAAAGTTTTCTTCTCGGCAGACGTTCGTTAGATGACCCAGATATATTTTGATTTCATCATATGCACCCCAACCATCCTACGGGAGGCGTCAAGCACTTGCTTTTATCCCGTGATAAATCACTCTCCTTTTTATACCATCGCACAGTCTTTTAATTAAACTGACGGAGCTTCGTCTGCGTCAGTCCTCGATGTCAAACGACCTCGTTATGATAACCGAAACCTGGTTGAATTAAGCGATCACTGATGCAGAAATCACGCTAACTGGGATGTCTGTTCTACGCAACGATCTACCAAGTAGAGGAAGTGGACTAGTATGTTTTTATCGCAGCGAACTACACATTTATCTCATCGATAACCCAGAGGTTCAGATTGTCGATGCGCTTTGGTGCCGTCTTCAACTTAGCCGTGGGGACGCATGTTTGTTGAGTGTGGTGTATCACCCTCCGTCGGCTACTTTGGAGATGGACAACCGCCTAGCCTCCACAATGAAAACCATTCTCTCGCAGGCGTACTGACACATACTCCTGGTTGGCGACTTCAATATTCATACCATAGAAACCCCAGCCTGTATCAACGAACACTTCAAAATGGAAAGACAGGAGATAATCAGTGGGCTACCACTGTACAGTCACATCACATCTCCCACAAGATTCAGGACGGGAAACAAACCGGGTGTCCTGGATCTTGTATACACCAATGAAGAACATATGAACCATGAAAAATGATTAATCACGGGATAAAAACAAGTGCTTGACACGTCCCGTAGGATGGTTGCGGTGAATATGATGAAAGTAAAATATGTCTGGGTCATCTACCGAACGTTTGCCGAGATGAATAATTGATAATTAACATCAAGGTAAAATCTAAATAAATTATCGCGCGTAAACGTTCAGAAAGAAACTGGGGTGCAGTGATTGTTGAGGTAAGGAGTGAGAAAAGTAAAATATGGTCGCTCACTTAGGTCCATTTGATACATTAGTCCTGTTGAAATCATGCTTGGCGTAATCCACAACAGAGCAGCTTAGGTAACAAAATGTTGGGAGCTAAGAGAAACATCTAGTCGTTTTTTGAAAACATCCAAGGAAGGAGAGGATACAACTGCGTCTGGGAGTGCATTCCAGGGTTGGCAAACCCGAAAAGAAAAGTAATTACGTCGACAATCTAGACGACCATATTGTACCTTCAACTTTAAGCAGTTACCTCGGAGCTGCGTGTTGTGGCTAAGTTTCAGCAAATGGCGGCATACGTGGTTGGGGTCACTCAATATCTGATACGCTAATATGAGATCGCCGCGGAGCCTTCGATAGCGTCCGCTGAAAATTCCCAGCAACTTCAGCCTTCGGTGGTAAGAGTGATTGCGCAGGCCCTTTACATTCTTTGTTGTTCTTCGTTGTGGCGCATCTAACGCCTCTAGGTCGCGTTTCAACCAAGGTTGCCATGCTCGGAGAGCGTATTTAACATGCAGGCGCACATCATCATCATTGGGAAGATTGGTGGGTCAAATCTCCCGAATGCCCTTCACAGCATGCCGACGTGCTGGTTGTCTCTTTTTGCAGCTACCTCAACCTGTTTTAAACACTTGATGTCGCTCTGTACGATCACATCAAGGTCACGTTCCTGGGCGCTGGTCTGCAATCCGTTTGTCCCAAGCAAATCTGTGTAGTTATGTCTATGACGTAATTGCACAACGCGACATTTGTCTAGGTTGAATGGTAGGGTGATTTGAACTGATCAGTTCGTCACTGTGTTAAGATCGCACTGGAGCCGTTCGTGGTCGTCCGGTCCTCTGATCCTTCACCATATCTTGATATTATCCGCGGAAAATAGGAAACCGGAAGCGATTGATCTCGCCAAATCGTTAATGAACACGAAGAATAGACGAGGTCCAAGAACCGAACCTTGTGATACTCCATATACCACATCGATTGCATCGGACAATGATTCTCAGACTCTCACCACTAGTCATCGGTCTTGTAGAAAGTTGATAATCCAACTCAAGATTAGGTCGCCAATGCCGTAGTTCCGAAGCTTCTGAAGGAGAATGCGATGGTCTAAGCGATCAAATGCTTTGGAAAAGTCCAGGTAGGTGACATAGACTCCAGTTCCATGATCAACAGCTTCAGTCCAGCTATTACGTGCAATTAATAGGTTAGTATTACACAAATGCTTTTGACAAAAACCATGTTGCTCTGGCGCTCTTAAGTTGTGGTTTTCCAGGTACAGCATCAGCGCATCTGCGATGATTGATTCCATCACTTTGGATAGTACAGGAAGTAGCGTTATTGGACGGTAGTTGGCAGGATCAGTGCGACTACCTCCTTTATGGATAGGAGTGATGACCCCTCGCTTCCATACTAGTGGAATATGGTTCTCTTCTAGACATCGCTGATAGAAAACAGCCAGTGGTTCTACTAGATCACTAGCTACCGCCTGTAGAGCCTTTGGTCGGATGTTGTCAGCTCCTGGAGGACTGTGGATACGCAAAGATAACAACTTCTTCAACACAGCTTCCGCAGTTAATTGGATGTCTAAACCTGACGGTGGAATAATAGAAAGGAGGAGAATATTTGGGCTCGTTATCTGCTGGAAAGTTTGGGAGTAATGAAGCCGTAGGTGATCAGCTGCTTCCATTGCTGATCGCGTGCACCCATCAGCCTTGACTAGTGCTGGAACCCCCTGCTTCACCTTTCGAAAGCCGTTAACGTGCCTGTACAGAAGTTGGCGGTTCGTGCAGAATCGCTTCATTAACTCCTGCTGATGCGTGACCTTGTCTTCGCGGATCAGTTTCACACAGAAGTTACGATGTGTCACGTATGCAGTCCAGGTTTCGGCATTCGGGCAGTCCTGGTGATCTCGCCATGCCAAATCGCTCCGGGACATACATTTATGTGTTCTGCTCCTCAGAAATGACTTTTGCTTGTTTTTGGAATGGAAGGACTTCTGTTCCGATGCGTGCGCTACCAGTGTGCTAAACGTCCTTGTAAATGTTTCCCAGGCAACATCTGGGGGGCATTCGGTTAAGGAAGTCCAAGATGTATCCTTAACAAGCGTAGATAACACATTATAGTGCATGACAGCATGCACTTTATCATCTTCCTTTTTAGGATACTTCGCGTAGTATATATAGTCAAAGAGAAGAGTAATATGATCACTACGACCCAGTGGTGTGCTTGTAACTATCCCGTCAACCATGAGTACTTCGTTAGTGAGCACAAGATCCAGTATCGATGGCTTGTTTGAGGTTCGAAATCTGGTGGGAGAGGTTACGTCGTTGTACGGAGGGTGGCTAGCAATTAGCTTTTGCAAGCAGGCTTTAAGGAGCATACCGTCGGTTGTTGGCGTTTCTATGTCGTGTACGTTAAAGTCTCCAGCGATAAGAACATGGGTGTAGGACTTGTTCAAAGCAAACTGAAAAACGTGGTTCAGTTTGGTGTCCATTTCCGACCTTGAGTTTGGTGGGCGGTAAATAACAGCTAGTAGACATGTGTGCTTGTTTCACAACCATAGGCGGCACCAAAACGAACCAAGAGCTCCGATTTCCGGGTGATCGATAACTTCACCTCGGAGGTTTGTATTATATTAAAGAATCACATCGCCACCCCTTCCGGTTCTATCGGTCCGAAGCAGCGACATATCGGTTAAATTGATTTCAGAATCGGTTATCTCAAGATGTAACCAGGTCTCTGTAATCATGACGGGGTCGCGCGTTTGTGAGTCATGGAATTCTCTAAGTTCGGCCAACTTACTTTGAAGGTTTTGGGCGTTTGTTTATTTGCGAAATTGGGCTTTTGTTTTGTAGGGGTGCGTTGATGGTTGTTGACTTGGTGATTGTATTTAAGCCGGCAGTTTGGTGGCCGTCCATGAATTCTTTTATTTTATGGATATCCGCCTAGTTGTATTGTATGGTTGAGGGTTCCTGAACAGACCTTTCTGTCGTGCTGTGCTCTGTCCTGTTGTTTGTCGTGTTTGCTGTTGTCTCGGTCTCTCCGCAGGACTGTGCAGATAAATTAGTTCCATCGTTTGCAAATTTAATTGAATTGCTTTCGACTTCGCCGTTCTCCTGCTGTTTTGAGTCGCGTCTCTGTTGGCTACCTGACTCGAAACTTTAACCACTTATGTAACAGAAATTGCTTCATTCCCTCGGAGTGTATTGGTACGTAATTTATTCATACCCCTCATGTCTCCAAAAGTTCCTTCGAGCACTTAATCAGCAAGAAAACCAGAAAGTTAGTTGCAAACTACAAAATGACCCATGCTTTTTCACTTCTCTTACAAATACGTGAATTTTACAACCAGAGTCAAACACGCGCAGTTAACACGACGAATAAATGAAGGAGATACAGCCATACGGACAAGCTGCAAAGCTAGGGAGATTGTCAAATTACTGCATCATAGAACCGGTGACCGTTCTCCTCTGATTACTGAAATTGTTGATGGTGATGGTCACTTACTCCATGACCCAGCTGAAATCTGTGAAGCATTCAGCGACTTTTTTTGTCACTACCATGATTAGCGAAGCTGAAGCGGTGCCTGTGTGCACAGAGCTCACAGAAACAAACCTCTTAAGCAGAGTCGATATATCGCTCAACGCTATCCATCAAGTTATCAAATCAATCAGGCCATCTTCCAAGTTGGGATCTGATGGCATTTCATCAACCATCATTAAACTAGGAGGACCTGATATATCATTGCTACTGATGAGCATGTTCACTCTATCGCTGGAATCTGGCCACTTTCCAGACCAATGGGAAACGTCATTTATTATGTCTCGGCATAAAGGAGGTGCCAAACAAACGATTGCTGTCTACCGACCAATACACCACACTCCGATAATCGCTCGGTTAATTGAAAAGCTGGTCATAATGGCGATGATGAAGTTCGTTGATTCTATTGGCCTGATCATTAAGTTGCAGAATGGTTTTCTCAATAAGCGATCGTGCACCACCTGTCAACTGCATTACCTCAATCACATTTCAGAATCAATCGATTCCGCCTATGCAGTAGTAATCTTGTTTCTTGACATGCACCAAGCGTTCGACCGAGTACCGCACAAGCGATTGCTTTAAAAGTTGGGTAACTTTGGGATCCGGGACCCATTATTTGGTTGGTTGTCGTCATACCTGAGTGATCGTCATCTGGTGGTCACTATAGGTGATTATCGCTCTTCCCCACGCTCAATCACCAGTGGAGTGATTCAAGGGAGCGTGCTCGGCCTCTTACTCTTTCTGCTTTACATCAATGACATCACCACATTTGTAAAACATGGTACACCTTTTTTATTTGCTGATGGTATCAAAATCGTCTATAAGCTTCGGCGTGACGATCTTCACAGAACACTACTGCTCATCCAAGATGACTTACATTCCCTTGAGTCATAGTGCTGCACATGGGTGATGAACTCCTCGGCTAAGAAATCAAGCATCATGTCTTACGGCTGCTGCATCCCCGAAGCATCTATCACCCTAAACAATGAATGCATCCCTACACAGCTGTCCACGCAAGATCTTGGAATTAAGTACTCGTCTACCTTCAATTTCTCCGAACAGGTCCAATACCAAGTAGCACTTGCCAGACAGTCTATGTTCAATATACCAAACAAAATACACACAACTCGTGCTAGGGTTGAGCTTTTCAAGGTGCTCACTCACCCCATGCTCGAATACTGCAGCATAATATACGGCAATATGAGAAAGAGTGACAGAATTGCTGTGGAGCACCTTCAGAGGTCATTTACTAATCATCTGATTGGTAAACACTCTACTGTGAGTTATCGAGAACGTTACAATGAACTTCATCTCGAACTACTTTGAATTTGACGATTGAAGCACAACTTGTTGCTGCTTTTCAACATGTTACACAAAAGGACCTATTCCAACCTGCCTACACTCAATTTACAACATTGCTCAACTCGAGCACTTCGCAACAAAGATTTTACACTGAACATACCGAAGGCTAGAACGAACGTCTGCTCTAATTTCTTCCTGGTCGAATATAGCTATCTGTGAAATAAAGTACCAATAACACTCCGGTCATGTGACAATACGGCAACATTTAGAACCAGACTCGCCAATTACCTTGATCTAACTACCCTAAGCTCTTTATTCACATAGGAAAATTCCTTCGATGAGCTATTCCAAAAGGGTCCCAAAAACATATAAATACCATAACTACACTTTGATCTCAACCATCCGGTAGAATGTTAATACATGAAACGCACATCCCAATACTCCACCTATGCATGTCACCCACGCAAGAGCATGGATTCTTCTGTACGAATTGATCTGTGCCGCTATAGACAGTTTCTCTCATCAAGAGAAATGTAGGTATTATTATTATTCTGATTATTATTATTATAAGGCCGCCGCCTTTGTAGTTAGGTGATGACGGAACTCTTGTCAGGGATTTGGCAGTAACATTGTCAACAGATAGTGCTTCGCGGATGTAGCACCACTGCTCTCGGTCATGTGTTTGCGCATCGTGATCAGAAGAGTGCAGAAGCTCAGGAACACCATGAACAAATATTGTTTTCTTGCTATCCCTATTAGTTATGCCGCGTTGCTCAACTGCTTCTTTTGGGCGATCTTTCCAAGGTAGATCAGGTAATATGCGCACGCCCTTCGGTGAGTTGCGAAGACGAACTGCTGAGAGCAGGACAGCCTCTGTCTCATCTGCTGAGTTTAGTGTTACTCGAAGAATTCGAGGTTCACCAGAGTGCCCTGCGGTCGGGTGACGCGCTACGCGTTGCAGCATTGCAGGCTCAACCCGAATGCCAATCGCATCGTAGATGAAACTCCGCTGGTTGCGATCGTCTTGCAACTTCCCTTTTATTGTGTCAGATTTTGAATCGGGAACGTTAGCGCACACGAGAGTTAACGCAGCGTGGTTTTGTCTAGCAAGTGTTTTCATTACAGTTTTTGCCGACAATTTCGGCTGTTTAGAAGGCGCCACTGGAGTTGACGGTGAAAGCCGTTTTGCGCCACGTGTGTTCGGTACCGAAGATGGACTTACGTGTGTCGCTCCCTGTGTGTTCGTCGAGGCAATCGATGCATACGTTACCTGCTTGTTATCTGCACCGGATTGCCTTCGGCTCTGAGCTGTCGGTGTCATGGCTGAATCTCCAGGTGACGCGCCTATGATTAAGGATGTGAAAGCAGGCATGGTGGAGGCTTGTGCACTGATGGGAGTGAGATGACCCAGTGGACTTAAAGTCACAGACGCTACAATGCGGTTGGAGCGTCTAGCCCTCTTCGTCGGCTTAGATTCAGAGCTTACTTTGGCTGGTTGAGATATTAACGTCGTCATATATACCTCCGTAGGATCAATCTTAGTATTTATAAAATGGGCTATTATCTCAGTTATCCTATCGCACATTTTCATGAGCAAAGATAAACAGTTGACAACTGGAATGACTTGACATGTTGGGCAAAGCCAAATTGTGTCAGCAACTTTGTTTGTTTGTCTCACTTCTCGGACGGATTTGCCTGCACATTGCAGACAGGACGATCTAATGCAGCTAGAACAGGTTACTCCGATCTTAAAGACTTTACTGCTGTTGTCTGCGCAACATGGGCGATGTTGAACCATTGGAATGCTAGGCGCCCTCTTATCGTTTGCAGCAAGGCCTAGCTGAGGGCTCACTTTGATGAGTGTTCTTTGCGCCAGGCGTGACGCACAAACATGTCGAAACTCGCGCACGAAATGCGAGTTGTTCAACAGCAGCAAGGTCAGACGGTCGTGACAGATGGAGGTCGTAAGGCGCAGACCGTCACGTTCAACGATCAATCGACTTGCAGTTGAACACACATGCACAAAAGCGGCAGCGTGTATTGATAGGCTTGACTTAAGGGACGATGCAGGTGAAGCGCTGATAAATGTCCCTAGAGCTGGGCAGTTGATGAGGGGAGCAAAATGACCGTAACGTTGTTATGCTTCAACATGCGGGGATGGTTTCTGCATAGTTTGGGAGCCCTCAGATTCTTATTCCGAATGATACCAACATCTTTCTCAACAAGCTTTGGCTTGATGTGTTTACACACGTAGAACTCCGCAAAGAGTATGCTGAAATTTGGGAAGTGGAGCAAGAGTATAATTTACACAAGTTAGCTCCAAGAGTTGGGGAGCACTGAGTGGAGCTCGTCGAACTAGTTCGAACGAGCGCACGCACAATATTGTGCGGGGAGCATTAGATTGGTCACAGAGAGCAAAGCAAGAGCCGAGTTAACGTGCAAACGCACGGCAAATAGCGCGTTGAATGCGGGTGTAATCGGGTAGCCTTACAACCCGTATAAATCCCCAGTCGTTTTGGTGAAGAAGGCGAACAGGAGATACCGCTTTTGTGTGGACTTCAGAGGGCAGAACAAAATCTCGCTGACTCGTTTTGTCCCGGTGCCATCAGCCGCAGACATCTTCGACAAACTGCAGAATTCAAAGGTATTCATAGTACTGGATTTGAGATCTGACTGCTGGCAGCTAGCGATCAATAATGAGGACCACGAGAAAACCGCTTTTACAGTTGGCAAGAAGCGGTACCAATTTAATAGGATTCCGTTTGGATTATCTGGTGCCCCGTTCACTTTCAAGAGTTTCATGCTTCGCCTGCTGGATGGGGTAGAAAATGTGGCCGTGTATGGAAACGACATCGGGAGATATAGTGAATCGGAAGCAGAACACTGCCTTCAGTCGGAAAAAATGTTGCGATGGATCCAACAGTCGCGATTACGGACATACGGTCCTAGATCTCAAATAGTGGAAACGTCCGTGACACTGCTTGGTCACAAGGTGAGTCAGGTTGAGCTGAAGCCGCTGCCGGAGAAAATCTTGACAATTCGAGGCACCCAATTTCCGACCTCGAAGCGCAGCCTTAGTGTAGCGAAAACTACGCGGGGGAGGACAGAGCGTGTATTGCTACTAGAACGTGCCACTGACAATTCGCAAACCCGTACAGATCTGGACGGTGTTTTCTTCCCACGACGCAACGCGGACAAGGATTTGTGTGACGAGCCATTCCAGGTGCTTACGAGGTTGGGCTTCGAGACAACCCCTCCAACTTTCCATCCCGTAGCTCCGCTTCGCTACATCCGATTCTGTCCGGTCATGAGTCTTTCGAAAGCTCGCGAATCGCTCTCCCGTCGCTGCATTACTCCATCCGCCTTCACTCCTGTGGGCTTCGCTAGCGGCATATTTGTCTGATTTACTGCGTTCTCCACAAATACCTCCTCCATTGTTCTGGGCGCAGGCTCGTTACCAGATGCGGCTCGTGATTTGCTGTCGGCTTGATCCTCAACGCTCGCAGAGCCTTGTCTCGTCTCATCTATTGCGCCAGTTGTTAATTCTCTACAAGCTCGTTTTTGTTGTCGTTCCGGTTCACGATTGGTCACTGGCTTCCGCCTCCCTACACCCGCTCTTTCTCAACGTTGTTTTCCTTCTCGTACCATGGTCGTAGAAGGGCGGTGTTTACCCAGGGCTTCGTTCCTTTGCTGTCGATTTGGTAGTTTGCTCCTTTCCGATCGAGTACGGTGTAGCGGCCTTTCCAGCGTTCCCTGAACTTGCTTGCACCTGGTCCGCAATTATCTGGGCGATCGTTGTTCCCTACCTTGCCTTGTTCACCAACCCTGAATGGCGTCTACTTGTGGGCTTCATGCCTGGCATCGTACTTCCTCTTATTGCGTGCTTGTTGGGCTTTGGTTCCTTTGCTAGCAATCGCTTGCCGTCGCGCGTTATGCAGTGCCGGATGGTCCCCCTCACTCGGTTTCGCTTAGCACGTATCGAGCGCAAGCCGTGGTTCTCTGCCAAACCATCATTCGGATGGCGAAACCTCGCTGCTCGACTGCATGCTGGTCCGGTACGCAAACATAACTTCCGGCAATGCTTTCTCCCATGCCAACTTCGTACAATTTATCCACGTCTTCATGGTTCTGTTAAACCGCTCCGTCATTCCGTTGGTGCTTCGCCTCTAGATCCCCCATTTGTCCAAAATCGCCTCAAATGCTTTCGACTCGATGCAGGGCCCCTGGTCTATGAGAACACATTATGGTATTCCATACCTTGTTGGCACATTGAATTCCAATGCCTGCGACACGGTCTCGCCTCTCTGATCATTGATTGGTATAAATAAATAAATAAATATTTTATGCTCGTACTCATCAACGCACATCAACTCAGGCATGATCAAAATTGACAAGCAATTATGCGGCGCAACAGATACGTTACAATGCACGTAACTGGCTGCGGCCAAAAGTTGGACGATTTGCAGAAACAACCGAGTGAACTGGTCGATCATCAATAGAACTATCTATTTCTTGATCGACTCAATAGTAAGGGCCCAAAGACATCCAGTCCGCAACACTGGAGTGACTCATTGACTTCCAGCGATCGCATAGGTAGTCTCGGTGCATCCATCTCGCGACTCGTTTGGCAGTTTGGACATCCCGGGGGTATACTGCGATGTTCTTCCTCATGGTAGACCAAAACACTCTCCCCGTAGCAATTCAAGGACTCTTTTGAATCCCATATGGGCACCATCACTAGTTATTCGCATCACCCGCTCTTGCAGCTTCGGTGGAACAAAAGGTAGTTTCTTTGCGTCTATCACGACCACCACATAATCGTTTTCGATCCCCAGTCTATCCCAGGTCCTAAGGAGTTCCTCCACCTCTCTTGATATGGCCTCTAGCTTGGTGCCAGCCTCTAAGTGAGAGCACAGTACGTTCATGAATTCATCTGTCCTTTGATCACCCAGTAGGATCCTCTCCTCCACTGTGACCCCGCGCACCGGTATAAAGCGTTGTCCGGCATGAGGTCATCCAACGACGGGCGTGACAACATATCGAGTAGTGTGTTCTGCGTCCCGTCTACCTGCTCGATGGTGAAGTTAAATTCTTGCATTCGGTATGTCCACCGAACCAGTACTCCCCGTGGGTCTTTTGCTGTCACCAACTATGAAAGCGTCTTATAGTCAGTGACGACCCGGACTTCAGTCGCTAGGAGGTAATTTCTCCATTTTCCAAGACCCACACGATGGCCAGACATTCTTTCTCTGTCGTGGAATACTTCTGCTCCGCCACTGACAGTACTCTACTCACATATTCCACCACCCTGGCCGGTTGGGACAATACCACACCGATTGCCACGTTGTTTGCGTCGACTGCCACAGTGAATCTCTCATCTGGATTGGGTAGCCGTAGGCATGTGGGGGCATCTGCTATGCTTGACTTTAGGTGGTTAAAGGCTTGATGCGTTTCGGCGCTCCACACGAACAGTTCGTCTTTGTGAATCAGCTTAAACTACGGGCTGATCCTCTGCAAAATGGGGCACAAACATCTAGTCATACGCCACTACTCCCAGGAACGAACGGAGTTAAAGCTTGGATTTTGGCACTGCAAAACTGTTGATCGTATCGCGTTTCTCCGGAAGTGGATGCACTTGACCATTACCCACAATTCGGCCTAGATATACAATCGACTCCCGTGCAATCTGTGACTTCTTGCGACTGAGTTTCAGACCAGCTTCGTCCAGTCTTTGTAGTACTGCTGCAAGCGTGATACCATGTTCGCGCTCTGTCTCGGAGAAGACGATGATGTCATCCTGGTAGACAACCACGCCTTGTAAGTTCTCCAAAACCATCAGCAATAGGCGTCTAAATGTAGCTGGGGCGTTACATAATCCAAACGGCATTTTTAGAAAGTCGTACTGCTGTTCATTCACACTGAAAGCCGTCTTGTGGCGATCTTCCTCTGCCGATTAGAGGTCTAACAAGGAGATCCGCTTGGCGCTGTGAAGGCTGGAGAAAATTTCTTCCGTCTGGGGCATCGAAACCGCATCTTTCACTGCCACTCTGTTCAGTTCTCTCAAATCAATGCAAAATTGATAGGTCCCGTCGGCCTTTTTCGTCAGTAGCGCAGTTGATGAATACGGACTGTGAGTTCACCTGATGGTTCCTTTCGCTTCTATCTCTACTACCTGTTTTTGTACCTCCGTCAGCGTCTTCTGCGATATTCGTCTGCAAATCGGCTTACACTGCACTCCAGGGGTTAATGGTATTCGAAGTTCCAACCAGCTGCGGAATCCGTAATCATCATTTTGTGTTCGTGAATGGGTGGGCATACTTGCTCAGTACACTCCGTACTTCAGCAGTCAGGCAGAAGCTTGACGACACCTACTCAATCGGCTCTCTCAGTGTTCTCTATCGTCTCGTTACCTACGATTACCAAATACTTTCTCAGATCAATTGTGGTACCGAGCCGTTTGAGGATGTCATTGCCGATGATCGTTTCCGTGGTCTCCTCCACGATGAATATAACATGGCTGATAAGCGTTTCCCTATCCTGCTTCGCAACCACCGTGTGCCGATCACCGTCAAACGATTCCCACCGACGGTCTGCATCATGATCGAGGACTGAGTTACTGGAACTCCTTCGAACATTTTCGTAATGGACACTCCCGCTCCCATGTCCACTATGGCCCGGACCGACACACTTCAGTTGTCACCCTGAGGACCGGTAGCCTCCACCTACTCAGCCAGGATAGGAAGAAGCAATGGTACAAATTGCAGTTGGTGCAGGATCTTGCTACACGACCCACTTGATTGCATCGGAAACAGCGACGACCGTTCCGGCTTCCATGTTCATTACGTTGTGAAATTACTCTCGGAGTCTGTCTCGACAACAGCTTCTCCACTATTCCGGACAGTTGGTTTACTCTGTGTTCCAACTCGGAATGCTGGACTCTCCTCACAGTCACTCGCTCCGAACAATTCTGGGCAACCCTCACCAGATCCTCCACCCTGCTCTCTCCAACCATCGCTGCCAACTTTAACTTGTCATGGAGTGGGTTCGGCACGCTTGGCACAAATTGTTGTTTGAGTAACCGTTCGCTTGCGTTACCCTCCAGCTAGGCGAGCCCAATCGCCAAACGTCTGTCTGGTTGCTGAAAAAAACCCATCAAATCCTCCTGTTCGTCCCATCTGGCTGAGTGAAATTGCTCAATTGCTCGCAGTCTACCGTCTTCCTTCCCAAATTCTGCACACAATGCCGCCCGCATCTCATCGAATGAACAGCCGGAATTGGCCTTCCGAGCGAGCAAATACACCGCCTTCGCCCTTCCATTAAACAGCGTGCACAAAGCAGTTACCAAATTGGCGACACCTTTGACCCGTTGCATGCAACGATGGTAACAACTACATTGAGCAAGGAATCCACGTCTCCGTGCGCAAATTGCGCTGGCCAGGTCAGCTTCATCCTGACTGGTCACGGCACCAGTGTAACAAAAACGACGAGGTGGGGGACAGAGCGTGTATTGCTACTAGAACGTGCCACTGACAATTCGCAAACCCGTACAGATCTGGACGGTGTTTTCTTCCCACGACGCAACGCGGACAAGGATTTGTGTGACGAGCCATTCCAGGTGCTTACGAGGTTGGGCTTCGAGACAACCCCTCCAACTTTCCATCCCGTAGCTCCGCTTCGCTACATCCGATTCTGTCCGGTCATGAGTCTTTCGAAAGCTCGCGAATCGCTCTCCCGTCGCTGCATTACTCCATCCGCCTTCACTCCTGTGGGCTTCGCTAGCGGCATATTTGTCTGATTTACTGCGTTCTCCACAAATACCTCCTCCATTGTTCTGGGCGCAGGCTCGTTACCAGATGCGGCTCGTGATTTGCTGTCGGCTTGATCCTCAACGCTCGCAGAGCCTTGTCTCGTCTCATCTATTGCGCCAGTTGTTAATTCTCTACAAGCTCGTTTTTGTTGTCGTTCCGGTTCACGATTGGTCACTGGCTTCCGCCTCCCTACATTAGGGCATTTTTGGGCCGTGCCCGCAATTATAGTAAATTCGTCAGGAATTGTAACAGTTTGGCGTCATCTTTGTACGACCTCTTAGGAAAGGGGAAGAAATTCATTTGTACAATGGAAGCTCAGTGTGCGTTTGACGACATTCAGAAAGAAATGGGAAGGTAGGGTCTTACTTTGAATTTGCTGATCGCCGGCGAAACTTGCACGGTGACCATAGACGCTAGTGACGTCTGAATCGGTGCAACACTGAAGCAGAAACAGGTGGCGATTGAAAACGCTAGCAGAATTTTGACGCCTTTGGAATGCAAGTATTCACCAGTAGAGAAGGAACGTCTGGCAATTGTTTGGTCGCTGGACAAGTGGTGGGCGAACTTAATGCGTCAACACTTTCACTTCGAAACAGATCACAAAGCGTTGGAATAGATTAGGTCCTCCAAAGTCCCCAGAAGCAAGCTGGCTAGGTGGGTGCTGCGCTTACAAGAATACGACTTCACGATACGCCACATATCAGGGATTGACAACGGAAGGGAAGATTTCTATCAGGGCTGACGAGTGACGATGATTCCCTGAGCGATGTCTTCAATGTCAGTGGTTTGCTGCTGGAGCGGTATCCGGGGCGGTTGGCAGTTGAGGAAAGAACGGATAGGCTGATAAACATATTGATAACAGCACGAATAATGAATCAAACTGTGGCAACCGTAAGACAAGGCCAACAATTCGGACCGTTCGCGCAGGAACTAAGAAACCTGCAAATCAACGAAGCCGGAATTCGGATGGGCGCACAAGCGCGAGGCGCTACTTCGGTGACGGTGATCCCACCGAAGTTGAGGAAAAATTTGATGGTCTCTTGTCAAGAGATGCAACAGAACGTATGATTTACTTAAGCAGCTAGTTTACTGGTCGGGTATGAAAAAAGTCTTCGATACATGCATGCCGTCATGTTAGCGGTGTCAACTCTTGAGGCGAGACAACCGAGTAATACCATAACCTATGCTCTCGGTTCCGGTGTCTATGATTGGTATGTTGTGGTCAAGCGACGTGATGGGGCCGGTCCCGTTATCGAGACAGGACAATCAATACATATTCGTGATGACCGAGCACTTCGCCCGCTGGATTGAAGCTACGGCAATTCCGAATCAGTGGGCTAGCACAATAACACGTGTCGTGAATAGGCACGTGACAGAGGGCCGCGGAATTCCGAAGACTATACTGCCGGACCAGGGCGCGTGCTTTGAAAGTGACGAGTTCCGGACATGTTGGAAAAACTTGGTACCAAGAAGCTACGAACCACACCCTACCATCCCCAAATAAATGTATCGATGAGGAGGAATAATAGGATGATTAAAGAATGGCTGGCGGCAATAGAGGGTGATTGGGAAGGAGATCCATTGCTACCCTAACTACCTCACCGGGCGTCCAAGCAAGCAGGCACGAGGCAACCCCCATATCAGTTAATGTACGTCACCCCGCCCCGAATGTTTGTGGATCTAGAAGTGGCAATGTGGCCTACCTGCCAGATACCACCGAGGGAAGCAGGGAACAATAGGAGGGTTCCGAACCGAAGCCTGAAGGAAGCTCAGGTGCGGATGATGGAGAACTGCCGGGTCAACATGAAAACCCTTCCGGAGACTTTCCAATCGGTTCGAAGGTAAGGCACAGAGATCACCAACGTACGACCTCATGTGGCCCAGGTGGGAGGAAACTCCTCCCGAGATGGTAGGTACCATACGATGTAATAGCCCTACGAGGCCCCGTATACACCATCGATCAACTGGGAGATAAGCAGCGAGTTCATGCTAACGAATTGAAGAAATGGTACGGGCGAGGAGAGGAAAGTACTGCATACATGGGGCAGCCCCGAAGGTCGGGGTCAATGCCTGCGAGGTCAACGGCCGCGGAGACTTTAGAGGGGAAGGAGTGTTTTGCACTACTAAGGTGTAATATGGGGGAAAGAGCAGGCGCGACGAACTCAGCGAATAATGTATCACATCGGACGACGAGCGTGTAGTGAACCATTCAACTAGCCCTGAAAATGGATAGCACTGGAGCCTGAAACGTATTCCGTATCGTCACGACAAGCTGAGTCGATAGCACAAGACACATCGTGGAATCAAGTGGCACCACCAATGAAGTTGCCAAATGAGTCTGACTGTTCTAGGTTAGAAATGTTTTATTATGTATACGTTCGTTCTCCAACACAGAACTCGTTTGCACCGTCTCAACTTCTCTACACTCAGACACACCATCGCTTATCATGCCGCGAAACGGTGAAGGTCTGTGCACAGTGGAAACCACTATTTCGAAAATCACAGGTCAAGTCGCTTGCTTATGCTACTCTACTTGCGAAGGGCTTGATGGAATGCCTTTGTAAATTAAAAAGCAGTGGTAATGACGCCTCCGCTTCTGCTCAACATCTTTACACACTCTTTTAGCGACAATGTATATCCTACTCAGTGGACGGCTTCTCTTGTCACGCGTCACAAAAATGGAGCCACTCACATGGTCAACAACATTCGCCCCATCAACCACGCACTCTTCGTATCTATACTGATGACAAGAATCGTGAAAGATGAACTATTTATCGTCTCGAACGAGGCCAACATCATTAGCAAGCCACAGCACAGTTTTATTCAAGGTCGATCCTGCGTTATATGTCGGGCAACCTTCTTACACCACAAAACGGCTACCGTAGACAATGGAAACAGTACTATAATCTTGCTTCTGGGCATGCAAAACGCTTTTGATATAGTGCCTCATCGGAGGTTACTCAATAAATTGTAGGTTTAAGCATGGAAGAGCCGATGTTTTCTTGACTGACTTCATATCTAATTGGTAGACAGCAGGTGGTGCGCATCGGTGATAACTTTTCTAAATCAAAAGCAGTCACCAGCGGAATAATTCAAGGCAGTGTTTTTCTCCTATATCGTAATGATGAATTCCAGAGAATAAGACATGACGCTACGTTTTTGTCTGCTTATGACAGAGTATTCTACTCACAAAACGTGCAAATACGCATGCAGCCGTACGCCTCATTCAAGATGATCTATCTGCACTTGAGTTCTGGTGCCAACTGTGGAAGATGCCATTTGCCGTGGATAAGTGTAATATTTTACAGTAAAAATGCCAAGCATAGCCAGACAGTCCATTACTGAAAGGCACATACATCTCGCAATGCAGGGCAGTTCGCGACTTGAGCGTGCGGTATTACTCCTTTAACTTTTCTGAACATTGTGACTTTCACGTTTCGAAGACCATTGGTTACACATTCCAACAATTTCATCTCACGGGATCTTGCAGCTGGCTTTACAAAACATATGTATTCTCTTGTATGGCATATTGCCCATTGGTCCAATCGAATCTGCGAAAATCTGACCAGCAAGAAATTGGGGGGTCCAGAGACGCTTCAAGAAAAGCTATGTGGCTATCCCTCAAAGATGACTTAGAGAGAGCATTGTGATAAGCTTGCATTTAGTCCAGACTGACTTCGGAGAATGAAGCTGCGCCTATATTTTCCATGCCGAATCATAGATCATCTAATGCACATTTCTAATGAGGTGTTTACATTCCTTTAAACAGCAGATACCCGATCCGCAACAACTGGATAAAGATCCCGATTCCAAAAATTACTACGAGAATCAAAGAATCTATTTTCTACTCCACTCCTCAAAGATTTGGAACAAACTTCCAATAAATATCAGTACATTTTGTGCACTGCATAATGCAAACCTTGCGATTAGTGAACAGTTAACCGTCCGCAATGCGTTCGTTATGTTTAGGCGCATCACAATCCCTGGCTTTTCGGAACGGGGGATCGTTGGCGCCTGACTAAATCACGAACAACACAAGCATATGATGGTTTTTGGACTACAGCCCCTTTCATTTCATTTTTTTCGGGTCCGAAATCTTGTCGTGTTTGTAAGTAAATAAGTAAATAAATGGTGTGTTCCTTGGCGGTACAAAGCGCAGTCCAACTATGTGGTCTGCTCAATGTGTACAGTAGGACCGCACAAAATGGATACTTGTTCACTATACATGGGATCCAAAACGGATTTTAAAGTAAATGGCATGATTGAGGTATAAAAGAAGTTAAAATATCGGGGATAAACACAAATACGGAGTTAAACAAATATTCAGGTAAAGTAATATGGCCATCGGTGAACCGTCTCCAGGAGACCTGCTTCCATGGAGGGTATTCCTTCGAAAGGTTTCGTCCGCACTTCCATACCCTCCCTGGCGGTGTGTCGGTGCGTCAAAGTAGCATCAAATGTTTAACATGTTACCTTCATTATAGGGCTGCTTTTATGCATAAATTATGGGCGATAAAGCTTAAGCCCGGTCCGTCATGCGGATCATTCAATTATGGCACATTTTATATACCAATCAGTCGGTGGCAATGTGCCTTACATGCTTATAGTGTTTTATAGTTTGGAAGCCTCAGTCCGTCACCTCAGCAGATCAGCGCAGTCGTGACCAACAATGAAATAAGGAAGAATATGAAATAATAATACTTGTACACAATAAGTATAATATCGTTACTGCCAAAAATAAGCAGCTAACATGTCTAACAACAATGCAAAATGGATCAGCAGCTTACACGCTCAAAATGTGCGGTGTGACAGCCGAAGGCAGATAACTGCACGAATTATCCATAGGCAAAACAATACTAAAACGAATTTTTGGAATCACTATTAGTAGCAGATCTTCGTACCATAGGAAATCCGATATCGTCACTCACTGCAATCCGAAATGTGTTGCTGAACTGTTAACCCCGGAAAAGAAGAGGAAAGTGGTTCGCGTTACAGAACAAAGGTAGCGAAGAGCATCGCAGAATAAATATTATGCATTAATCAATTTGAGGTAGGATCACGAAGTTAGTTCTTAGCCCCATACCGATAGATAATTTTGCTCTCGGTTTTAGATCAGAAGGCAGTTGGCAGAATTCACGTTTAAGTGGAGTAAAACCGCATAAGATTTTGTGTGAAACAATAGCATAGGAAGCGGTTGTAACAGCTCAAGTTAAATGGTCAAGTTTGTGCTGGCACACTTGTTCAACATGTTTCCACTCGATGTTCTCCTGTTTCATACATAATCCGTCCCTTCTCCATACAGATTTTCATCATCCAGTTGCATTACTAAAATACATTTCATTGTGTCAATTGACAGACATATCTTTATGAGTTTCTTCAACATGCAAAAATGTTCAATACAACTAATCTCTTTTGGCAGCTTATTCCATATAGAGCCATACCTAAGAAGATAGAAATTTCTCCTTAGACTGGTCTTGGATTTAGGTAAATAGAATATATATTCACTCTCTCGCAGTTCATAATTGGTACTTTCCCGTAAGTGCAATTGATAGGTTCCAACATATCCTTTCAACAACTCGAGTTTGTGGAGGAAGCACAGATTTAAATGCATTCTTCGTAACCACAGAGGTTCAAGATTCAGCTTCTTGCAATTATCTCTATTTAGAAGAGCGGTTGAATAACCAAATATGCGCTTCGTGAAGGCGCCTTGAACGTTATCAACAGGTCGCCTATCACATGTTCTGAATACTGAATACAGTATTATAGAGCAAGTAGAAATGGATTCTGTACAACTCTTTCGAAATATGGCGAAAAACGTTATAAAAGTTGTCAACCGTGGATATCATCGTCGTTCTCATGTACTATTTAAAATATTCGACTTACGATATTTCAGGATTCACAAATGTGATATGTCATCGTAAGTGTGCAGTCGTTCTCTGTATCGAATAGAGGCAAAATACAAATCTAACAATGTTTTGAACTGTTGCACAGATGTTGCCTCAATCACATGTTCGGGCAAACTGTTCCAAATGTTTACCACTCTCCGTTCGAAGCACAGTGGGTGGGGAACACATTTCACATCCGGCACGACAAGTTTGTATCTGTGTCCGCGTGTGCAGCATGACCCTCGTAAGTGCAGCATTGACCTTAGCATGGGGAACTCACCGAGATGTAGAATTCGGTAGGTCATAATGAGGTCGACTCGCACCCGACGGTAGGACAAGGTGTAGAGTCCTAGTTTCTCGCACCGGTCTTCATACCCAAAGCCACGTAAACTCGGGATGAGCCTGGTAGCAACGTGTTGGACCCGTTCGATCTTTTGTGCCTCGCCTCGGGTAATCGGAAAGTAGGCGGGCGAACCGTACTCTAGCATTGGTCTAATGATAGAAGAGAAGAGGCGGGTGGCAACCTCTTCAGACCATGTGCGGAAGCTACGTTTGAGCGCCCAAAGCATGCGCAGTCCGTTCCGATATAGCCTGTTCGTGTTGTCCACGGACTTCAAATCGTAGCGTGAGAGTACACCTAGGTCCTTCACAGTGGGTGTGGGATATAGTGGTTGGCTGTCAAGGGTGTAGGTTCGGCCGTTAGCACCCTTCCCACGCTCATAAATATAGAGTTGGCTGGGTTGACCGAGAGATGAACTTCTGCAGACCATGTGTATAAGCGGTTGAGGTCTTGCTGAAGTAGACCAGTCATCGGGAGCGTCGATTTCTCTCCAAATCTTCATGTCGTCCGCAAACAAGGCACACGGCGACCGGAGAAGCTGCGTTAGATCGTTGATGTGGATCAGGAACAGAGTGGGCCCCAGCACAGTGTCTTGAGGCACGCCACTTGTAGAGGGGTACCAGTCAGTTAGATGGTCGTCGACCTGTACTCTCCACTTTCGTCCAACAAGAAAGTCGCGGATCCACCGGTGCAGTGAGCCACCGACGCCACACATGCTGAGTTTGTGAAGGAGAACCTCATGACTGACCTTGTCAAAGGCTTTACTGAAATCGATGAATATCACATCGACGGATTTCCCCTTGTTTATTGCCTTCAACCACTCATGCCTCGTCACAAGCAGGTTCGTAATGCATGATCGACCTTGCATAAAACCGTGCTGTGCGGGCGTCAGGACCTCGTTTGACTGTAGCAACTGCAGCAATCTCTTCTTCACGATTTTCTCAGCAACCTTTGCCAAAGTAGGCGTCAGACAAATTGGCCTGTAATTGTCTACTTTGCTAGGGTCGCCACCTTTCGGAATAGGCTTCATCACCGAACATTTCCAGTCAACCGGCAATGAACCTTCGGACAGCGACCTGTTGAAAAGGTCAGTCACGACAGGAGAGAGGATGGTTGAGAGTGACTTTAGAACCAGTGGGTGAAGCCCATCAGGTCCGGCAGGTTTGGTGCCGTCAAGGTTGGCGAGTAGTTGAGCCAACTCTTCAACGCCGCAATGCAGACTATCGAGTTCGGTAAAAGCGGTACACGTAGAACTCGGAACAGACACCTGATTATTCGCAAATACAGAAGCGAAGTGCGCCGCCAACGCGGACGCACGCTCAGTGCTGGAGGTTAGGGGCTGTCCATCCGTGCCATCCAGCATTGGCACATCACCTGCCGGCTTTAGGCGTCGCTTCACGTATGCAAAGATTCTCTTGGGGGCGGTCTTCGCGGCTAATGCGAGCTGCACTTCGAAGTGTCGGCGTTTATTCTTTTTCGCACTGTTGCAGTGGTTCCGCTGGCATTTGTACCCTTCGTAATCATTGGCAGAGCCAGAGAGAAGGAATTTGTCCCACAGTCTGCGCCGCCTTCGAGCCAGGTTTCCATACTCCTTGTCAAACCAATGAGGCTTAATCGGTCCAACCTTTCGACATTTCAATGGCACAAATTGGGAACACAATGACGTCAATCTCTCTTTTATAAAAATATCCAACAATCTTCCGCAGATGCCGCTTGTGACGGAGACCAATCCAGTTGGCTCGCTGCTCGAGCTAGACCATCGAAGTCCGTTTTCCAGTAGTTGGGCGCTGGTTGCAGCGGATGTGAATACGGCAAAGTTAATTCCATATCAGCTATCAGTACTGAGTGGTCGCTCGTAGCCAGGGGCTCCAGAATCCTAATGTCACGCACTCGGTGTTCGTAGCTCGTTAACATCAGGTCGAGACAGGACGAGGTTGAACGTGTTGATATGTGTGTTGGCTGGCATATGTGTTGCGATGCACCAGTTTCAAGTACCAAATCCACGAACTTTGCTTCAACCTCACTATGTCCAGGCATCAAATGCACATCAGGCTATCGTATTCGAGGACAGTTAAAATTGCCCATAAGTAGAAAATGTGGACGACTCATGTGGGTTCGAAGAACGGGCAGCCAATCCAAACAACGACTCAGGGGAGGGCTGCGATAAACTGCGCCCACAAGCAGTTCTCCGCGCCTGAGGCGTATGGAGCACCACAGTAGCTCACACAGGCCATCATCACTTCGGTTGGTGCTCACAAGTCTCCCACGTTGGGAAGACCGGATGAAAGTAAGACACCACCGTGGGCATTCTTTAGTCTATCGCATCGGAAACACGAGTAACCGTTGAGTTCAAGTTCTTGGGTGTATAACTCTGCATGCAGCCATGTCTCTGCGAGTCCCACTACGTCTGGCCGCTCAGACGCAACGAAACAACAAAGCTCATCGCGCTTATTCATAGTACTGCAAACGTTTGTGAAGGTTACTCGCAGGCCGCAGCAGGAGCCACCGGGCGTGCTTGAAGTGTGAGCAGCCTGTTTATCCTGATTCGCGGATTGTTGGAAACCACCCGAAAATTTACGATACGAAGATTTGTTTCCCCCTCACTAGTGCGTCTTTTCAACTCAATGATGGCAGACTTGAGCCGCTCCCTGTCTACTGGGTCCAGGTCGGGACGAACATGGATCTTCAAACCTTTCAGCCTACTTAGGCGAGACATGATACGTCTTGGACTGGCTTCGTCCACAAAAGTGATTCTCATAGGCCGATTTTTTTGATCATCTTGCTTTCCAAGACGGGTAATCTGCCTCACTTTTACCGAGTCCTCACCAGCGTCGAAGAGTCTATCAATTAGACCCTGTAAAAACTCGACATCGTGATCATAGCGCACTTGGGGTGATGGATCACTGGACTCCGGTGCGTGAAAGATCACGAGATTATAACGCCTCTGGTCGGACGAGGTTGGCCTTGCAGGGCGAAGTATACTACCAGCCTCAAGTGGTTTGTCTAACTGTTGACTTACATAACGTAAACGCTCAACGTTCCTTCGTAATTTCGTCCTCTGTTCTTTCCACTGGTCTTCAGCACTCAGACTTTCACCTGCTGGGACATCAGTGTCCGGTGGAAACAACAAAGGTAAACAATTTAGGCCAAGTGCAACTGGGCTTCTCACAACGGTTGGACTTGGTGTCGGTGAGTTTGCACGGGTAGAGGAGGACGACTGAGCCGAAACCTGAAGGCTCTTCGCGCTAGGTTGTTGGGCCAAACACACGGAGCTGTTCGCAACGAAACGCTGAGGCCTACACGTCGGCTTTACTCTTTCTGGCTGTATCTTATTTCGGCAATTTTCACATATAGTTTGGACGAAATCGTGTTGGATCTCGCGAAGACGATGAAAATGCTCAACTGATAATCCAACACACGAAATGTGGTATTTAACTTGGCACAAAATACACGTGAGGGCATTTGCACGGTATCCGACTAGTTTGGAGCAAGTACCACAGGATGACTGCTTCGGCATTGTGAATAATCCGAAAATAAGATGGCGGCCAATTGACGAAGAAAATGGCGATAGCAAGCTCGCCGAAACCAAGCGATGAAAACACAAGTATTTATGGTCGGAAATTTCAGAACCGGAAATGAAACTGAATTGTAGCTCAATTTCCACGAAATACTTTCAATGAACGCAGAAAGTTAACACAAAGTGATCTTGTCAACACAGCCAAAAAATAACCGACCGCAGGTTGCTGAACGTAACACACCAATATTCAAGCAAAGGGCAGATACTGATTTTGAAAGCAACTAGTCTGGTTACTTCCGAGGTTCGCAGATGGTATATGCGCCTAACCGATTGCTTAGACTATTTCACGATATGATTTATATGTTCGCTAAAGTTTGAAGAATTAGAGTATCTCAAACTTAAGAACTCTGGTTTACTGACAGGTTGAAAAATTCAGCAAAACAATTCGGATAACGCTGTGTTATCTAAACTTGAAATTTGTGCTTATATTTATCTTCAAATTTATTAATGTGCTCGCGTGTAAAAGATTTAACAACTTTTGATCTTTTCCTTTTACGGAACGGCTTCACGCCTCGTCAAGGAATATACAACTTTTTTGTTTACTCATTTATAACGCGGTCTCTCTGCATTGGAGACTGGACAGCGAATAGTAACCGAAAGCGTCAAGAGCATGCCAAAGCAACTACTGCTGAACTTTAGCCGTGTACAGAAGACGTTATCGCCGCCTACGGAGTGACCTCATCCGTATGTATCAGATACTGAAAAACCCTGGTTACCTTTGCTGGCACTTGCTGAGACCTAGCTATTACAGAAACCTGAAGGACCACCAACTGAAACAGGAAACTCGATATAGTCGGCTGGAATGCCTTCGTAACTGTTTTTCGATTTAAATGTCGTCCTTTAAATGCTCTTTCCACTGGTTTGTCATTTTTTGCTCCCCCGCTACTCATTTATTTAAAAGGGCGACTCGACGATGCATTACATCATCTGTGTCACTTGAGACGAATTCCGCTCATCGAGTAACAACAAGACGTAGACAAACATTGTGCTCATCAGCCCCCCGCCCCAGCAAATCGGGATACGCGGATATGCATGTGTTAATGTGAATCTAATGGTGAGTAGTCCCCAGTTGCGCGTTTCGCTTTGCTGTCACATTTTTCTGTTTGAACTTATGTAATTCACAGAGATCATCCAACGGGACTTGTCAAGTCTCGGCTTTTTACTCATCTTATATCATTATTACATTAACGGGATTATAACGAGCAGTTAAGCGTTCGATGGATTACCCCTCGCTTGGTAACCACCCCTGCACGCGTAAGGGTATGTAGTTCTGTAAAAGCTGCACGGTCAATCAACTCGACTGATGCAAATGCTTCTTCCGTCAACGAAAACCTATTCCGAATCTTTTCAATGGATCACGGTGTACCATCTAAAGAGCATGTTAATTTGCTATAACTTTTTGATCACTTCAAGGCTTCATTCTTGATACCTTGGCGGCCAGTCGACAAATATGTTTCGAAAAGCTGAAGTTGCTAGTGCGTATGGCCTCAGATCACAAGCTTCTGTAGCAACAGGTCAGCAGTCTAGGTAAGGAGATGCAGGAAATTCCTCCTCTTCAAACAACGGACGGATCCACACGGACACCGAAGGAGGCAGCGAATACCCTGCGCCTAAAATATGCCGCAACATTTCAGTGCGATCACTGACCACTTAACACTATGACAATGGTTGTTTCACCTCCAAAACTCACATATGCTTCACTGCAGAAGCTGTACTAAAATAACTGTTGAGTATCCGCAAGCACAACTCTCCTGCAGTTGACAATATACACACGAAATCGCTAGGGACGGTAGGAGAGAATTTAACTGAATCTTGGGCTCGATTCTTCAAAGCGTTTTAACCCAAGGTACGTGCCCGACATGTGGAAACACGGGATGGTTACTTCTATTCACAAGGGAGGTAGTCGTTCCAATCCAGCCAACTACCATCCCATAATCTTACTACGGGTTCTTTCAAACGTCATGGAACCTACTATTTCTGCCGTACGCACGCTCACAGACGGTCGCATAATTCTGTGCTCTGTGGTAATCCTGGATTATTCCGTTCATTTCTTGTGCTACATTCTCGGAAATACGCCTATTCGTTTCGGCTCGCCGAGTTCTATCGAACGGGATTTATATTTGCGCAGTAAGTCCTCCGTCTCGCTATTTTATCCCAACCGGCGTCTTCGGCAATTCGTACATTAAGAACCACGCTTGAAAGCTTGTTTTCTCGAGGTAATCTCAGTGAATTTAAGAAACCATTCTACAGAGCTCTTCTAAAGCTATTAGGTGACATATAGCTTAGTACTGTGCACCACCATACACCATAGATACTGGCTATTTTGTCCTTTCATCTATATTCTTTCGTGCACCCTACCACACGAAGTGTTTGTGATTCCATACACGCTTGCGCCAGGGCCCATCACCATCAAACCCGGACAGCGACGGTTACCTCTAGCCGGCGTGATTTAAAGTGCATACGAGTCACTAAGCCATGGGAAGGCGAAGTTTATCAGCTGGTCCACGCGTGAACAAAACAACGAAGGTCAATCATGGCTCAAGTAAGCGGAGAACTGTCATCACAAAAATCACGTGCTCTTTGTGTGCAAATTCTTACGACGAAGTGGACGTGAACTCAGAACTTGGCGGAAACCGCAGCGTAATAACAGATAGTTTGTGGTTCTGTGATGCGTGTTCAGATAGCCCAATAGCCAAGATTATCCGAACTCTCAACGCGAGGTGTGAAATGTTGGCTGTTGCGTCATCCGAACAGAAAGAATTGGTCAAGGCTTTGGGAGGGAAAATCGCTGAACTCGAGTTGCAGCTTAGTGTATTAAGTAGCCCTAACCCCAGACCTACCAAAAGACCAAAGTTATCCATTAAAAATGTTACACGTTCCGGCGAAAAACAAGCACCATTAGCGATAAACAACTGTGATGCCAAGCCAGTTGAAAATTCTATAAAATCTTCTGTTGTACCGCAAGGCGTAAAGAGTTATGCACAAATTGCACGATCATCGCTAGTAGCTGGGCAGCACATTACAAACTGTGTGAATAACGTCGCTGCACAGGAGAATTCTTGCTGCAGCCTTGACTTGTCTTCCCCACAAGACAAGACCAACACTCCCACACGACAAACCTCCACCCAAAAAGAACTGCAACAAACTAAATTACTACGCAACCAACAAGCGATGACAGTCATATGTTCAAACGTACCAGAACCCACCAGCGAGTCGTTAAAAGGTCGACAAGCCGAAGAGCAAAATCGCTGGACTGAGATAAGCTACGCACTAGGACTAAACGTTCTCCCAACTAGTCTTACACGTCTGTCACGAAACCCATCGTCTCCTCACGTAGGGGAACCTCGGTTACTGCGAGTAACATTTGGCAACACAAAGGACTTGGAGGATGTTCTCTTAGCAAGCCACAGTCTACCGAACTCCTCTCTCAGTGCCCGCATTTTTCCAGACATGCCATGGAAGGAAAGACAAAAGCGAAAATCCGACCCAACCGCGTCTCGTCAAAATGTAATGAAGAAGGTGGTGTTGGTTCATGGTGTGCCCGAACTGAAACATGGCGACACCAGTGAAAGACAAAAACACGATATTGATGAGTGGCGCTACATCACAGAACTCTATGGCATGCAGAATGTTGTGGCATTCGACGTCAGCCGCTTAGCTTCCTCCCCAAACTATCAAGGGAGCGGGCCGAAAATTTTGAAAGTTACCTTGGCTACGCCGGAGATGGCATCAATAGCAATTAACGTGTGGTACCACAGCAGAAGGCTAGGACCACCAGAAGTACGACTGAGACCATTCCTGCAAGCAGTACAGACCACTGGTACAGTTGAGTCAGACCTGGCTTTTCCGACCATAGACCAGCCAAGCGTGCAAACACTCGTGTCAAAAAACGTGGGCAGACCGGCACTGTTTGTGCCGGTCAAACACAGCGAACCCACCTCCTAATGCGGCAACAAATGCAATGCTGCTACACAAACGCCCAAGGGCTTTACTCCAAGTTGCCGGAATTGCGCCATCGGCATGAAGCAGCAACTTGGGACATCATAGCATTAACCGAAACCTGGCTCTCAAACGAGATTTTGGATCCAGAAATTGAACTTAGTGAAATGTCAGTCATTCGAAATGATCGTCCATCTCGCGGTGGTGGCGTTGCTATCTACTACCGAGATCACCTGAAATGTGAAGCTCTCACTGAGCATTCCCTTATTATCCCCGACGCCTTATTTTGCCGGCTGCAGCTATCCGGTCCCGATGGTTGTCCTCCGAAGAAGACACATGATGCTTGCCTCATAGCAGTTGTCTACAGGCCGCCGAACTCCTCCGCCGACAGCGATGATATTCTGTTAAATGCTCTCCAATATGCTATGTCGAAAAAGTACTCACACTACCTAATAATGGGTGACTTCAATGTACCGTCAATAGCATGTGTGTTCCCAAGTGGGCCATGCTTCAAATCAAAGCTCCTTGAGTTCTTGGCTATGGCAGTTTTGTATAACCATGTGGATCAACCAACCAGACACCGCGGTTCAAACAAGCCTTCAATACTTGATTTAATCCTGACTAATGAGGAGTTAATGGTTGAGTCGGTTTCATACAACCCCCCGCTAGGTTGTAGCGATCATTCAGTTCTAACGTTTGATTATGTGTGTTATGCCAGTGTGGTTGACAAAGAACCAGAAACCCGACGATTCATCACCAACTATTCCAAGCTTCACACTATAGCGACAACCGTTGACTGGGACCTCCAGATGCACACTTCGGCGAATGATGCCTGGCAAGTGTTGAAAGGCAAGATAAACTGGGTCCTACAATCAGCTTCAAAAGACGTACCATTACGAGTTTCGCGACGGAGCAACAACTGGATCCGGAGTAGAACACGTAAGTGGTTGAACAGGCGAGACGAGGCTTGGAGGGGTCATTTGCTAGGTCCAAGTGATATCACGTGGAATCATTACAAAACAGTCAGAAACTACTGCACTTCACTCCTTAAAGCTGACAAGTACGAATGGCAGGAAACTATGGTACGCAAATTTACTAGCAATCACAAACTGCTCTACCGGTATGTGAATGACAAAAGGAAGGTTAAGACGGGAATACCACCACTAGAGACGGTCAATGGCCTAACGGTTACTGAAGAGGAGACCGCGGACGCATTGCTCATGCAGTTTGTCTCAGTGACTAGACACACCATGGAACCATCGCCTTGCTACATCCCAGCAAATGTCGTCGGCTTATCCACGGTCAACTTTAGCCCTACATCTGTGGCAAAGAAATTACAGTCGCTCAGGGAAAATAGTGCGCCGGGAATTGACAAGATCTGTCCGAAAGTACTTAAAACCCTTGCACCCACCATGGCAGTCCACCTTGCAACCTTTTTCCAGTTTCTATTTGATTCTCATACACTTCCGTCTGAGTGGAAACGTGGACTTATCACTCCGATATACAAGGGAGGTAAGCGGTCAGACCCTGCCAACTACCGACCTATTACTCTCCTTCCTGTTCTATCAAAAGTGATGGAGTCTATAATCGCTGATGAAATGGTGAGATATTTTGAAAGTCTACAAATCATCTCCAACCTCCAACATGGATTCAGACGCGGACGATCTTGCCTCACCAATCTACTACTTGCTCGAGACTCATGGACCAGGGCTGCTGACGAGGGAGTTCCCGTAGATGTGATTTACTTAGACTTTTCTAAGGCATTCGACAGAGTCAATCACCCAGCACTTCTCCGAAAGCTTGCGGCCTATGGTATCCACGGATCCTTGCTCACATGGTTGGAAAGTTACTTATACGACAGAAGAATCGAGGTAAGGATCGCCAACACCCACTCCGATAGCCTATGCGTCACTAGCGGCGTACCGCAAGGATCAGTTCTCGGCCTGTTACTCTTTTTAGTCTATATCAACGACCTCCCTGCCAACATTCAATCACCTATGCAAATATTCGCCGACGATGCTAAGATGTGGCGAGCTATTCAGTCAACATCTGACCCTGTCTATCTGCAGGATGACCTGAACCGGATTCACGAATGAGCAGTAAACAACCAACTACCCCTGAACCCCGAAAAGTGTCACCTGTTGTCGCTGCGCAGTAACTGCAGCAACACATATCACCTGGGGCAGCGCGTTATAAAACAGGTGAGCAACGAAAGAGACTTAGGGGTCATCGTGCAAGAAGGTCTGGGTAATTCGCTCCAATGTTCAAAGGCAGCTAACATAGCGAACTTAAACTTGAGGCTTTTGAGGCGAGCGCTCGGTACCTTCGAGCGACAACTCGTGCCATTATTGATTAACGCCTACATTCGTCCCCACCTCGAGTATGCGGTGCAGGCATGGCGTCCGTGGTTAAAACGGGACATTCGTCTCCTGGAGCAACCACAAAGAAGAGCCACTAAGGCAACACGTGGTCTATCGGGCCTTAGTTATGAACTGCGCCTTCGTTCGATCGGTCTGTACTCCTTAGAATACCGACGACTTCGCGGTGATCTGATCCTCACTTACCGGATACTAAGAGAAGAGGACCATCCATGTAAGTCACTGTTAACATTATCTGCCGACAAACGATGCCGAGGCCATGCACTAAAACTTGTGACTCAATATTCCCGTTTAGATTGCAGAAAGTCTTTTTACTCTCTTAGTGTCTGTCCGCACTGGAACGCACTGCCATCGCATGTGGTGAACGCACCAAACATCGAGACATTCGAAAGACTATTGGACTTGCACTTACATGATACACATTATATAACGGTATGACAAACTGCAGTGTCTAACTTACTGATATTTTTGTGTCACACCTGAAACTTTTGTTTTCTTCCATTTGCCATCCTGTGGGTCTTGTAAAGTTATTGCTTTTTATCCCACCATACACTATTGAACTATTGAATTTAACTACCTCTCACCGGAACAGCATGGCTTCTGACGAAATCGATGGTACACTGCAAATCTACTACTAGCGCGATTTAGCTGGACTGAAGCAATAGACCCTGGCACAGGAGTTGATGTAGTATTTTTCGACTTCTCTAATGTCTTCGACCGGTTAGATCACGACAATCTGCTCTTCAAACTCCACACCTTTTTGTATTCGTGGTCCTCTCCTAGAATGGATCAAAAGCTTTCCTCTACACCGGTGCTTGGAAGTACGAGTGCGTGAATCCCTGTCAGATCCCATTCAATTTGAATGCGGAGTAGCACAAGGATCGGTACTTTGACCGTGCTTTTTTGACGTATATTAACGATATCGCACGCCTAATAGGCGCGAACTGCCTGCTTTTTGCCGATGACATAAAGGTGTGGAGAGCGATCAATACACCAGATGATATCACAGTTCTTCAAGCTGATCTGTATAGGGTACATGCGTGGTCAATCCAGAATCTATATCGATTCAGTGTGGACAAATGTAGGGTGCTTCACTTATGGCATATCTTAGCGTACTCCTACAAACTCGGCAACCAAGAGCTTGAAACGTCTTCTGGCGAGAAGGCTCGGGGGGTTTTGGTCCAGGTCGATTCTGGATGTTCGAATCAGGCTGAAACGACGTCAAGCCGGGGCATCTAACACGTGAGCCATCTGAAGCGTGCATTCGGGGGATTTGATCGTTCCATTGTTCCACAGCTTCTCAGCTCATACATAGGCTACATGTAGAATCCGTAATACAGGTATGGCAGCCATGGCTGAAGAAAGATCTCACGGCCTTGGAGATAAACCAACGCCGGGCAACCAACAATGTCATGGGTCTGTATAATATGCCGTATGAACGAAAACTACAAGTGCTCGGGGTCTTCGGCGGACAGTATCGGCGATTGCGCGGGTACCTCATTTCGAGTTACCAAATTTTGTGAAATCTCAACCACACGCGCCGCTTCTTACTAAAGCTCATTCACAACATCAATTTGAGAGGCCACAATCTCAAACTGACAGAGCAGTCTAGTCGTTTGGAATGCCGTCGGTACGTTGTTTCCGTACGCGTTTGCAGAATGTGGTATACCCATCGGAATCTGTCATATGTGCTCGCAAGCTAGCGTAATTCAAAGCCCGAGTTGACCGAGCACTTATTTCGCTGCACCATCTTACATGACTCATTACCCATGGATAAACACCAGCGTTCACTGGCGGTCCAATATTATTTTTTGTTCCTCTTTTTAACCTTCTGTATGTGTACACCCGGAGACACGATTTTTACCAACATCCCATTTGTCGTCATTCCTTATGGATTTACCTCATATTTACAGCTTATACTACGTGTACCTCAGTGAGTTCACCGGTGTAAACCCAATCTCGCTGACATGTTTTTTATATTTTGAAGTTTCACCATATCCATCCTACGGGACCTGTAAAGCACTAGCTTTTTACCCGTATAAAACCATTGTTCCATTGTTCATTTTTATTAGGCCCGCCGTGGGAGCCATATTTTGCTGTTCGGGACGACTATATTGATCCTGGGTCAATCGCAGCGCTTGCAGCCAGCCAAGTTTGTGACTGCCAGTTACGGGCATCTGTCATTCCGGACCCTTGAGTTCATCTTTCGCGGAAAGGTGAATGTGTTGATCCATTAGGAGGCGCCTTCCGACTTAGGCAGACAATCCTATTATGGCACTATAAGGCATTTTGTGGAAACTTGTTTTCCTTTGTGCCGACAATAAATGGAATAACCTTAACCGCGGATTCTCGCACCCTATCTAAATGTGACCGCACTTTCATCTGCATAACAACCAGGCTTATTGCAAAGCTGATCGCATTATAATTTTTACCATTCGTACAGCATTTGTGTGAAAAAGACAGCCCATGATTTTGGCAAGATTACATTCATCTTTCGGATTATCTTGTTCCCAGTTCACTTACTTCGGAGGGTGCACAGCCCACACTCCGTGTCTGCCATCATCCGATTATTCCTTGCACCGAGCAATGAGTCACCCCAAACGGAGACGTTGTCTTGGTTCACAGATGACTGCAAATGGGCTGAACCTGCTACGATGTTACTACTGCTCTTTTCAATCAAACTGCGATGAAAGCGAAGCATGCACACCATTCCTCTATGGGGTTGTATGGTATACTGACTATGTGGTAAACACTAGCATGTAGAGCCATTTCTCTACTCTTACAAACGCCGCTTTCATCTTTTACCAGCAGCGGCTGTCCTACCTACCAATATTCGTTCAGAGTTTCATTACACTTCAACAACTTGTACCTACCACGCACTAACTACCCCAAGTTTTTTAGTAAAACCAACCGTTGAGTGCTTAATCCTCGTTGGGCAAGCTTTGACTTGTCTTCTGTCTTTCATCAAATTGACTCCGCATAAATACTGATGGCACCGCCATTGGTTAATACAAGGGGATCATGAACGGCAGCCAACAGCAAAAAATAGTCATAAAGCAGAAATATGTTATTCTTAAAATTTCACGTGGTTTGGAATCGTCGTCCTGTACATCATGAAGCATAAAAACGCGATGTGGTCAGTCAACACATCATAGATTTAGCACTCAATCTTGTGTTGCAGTGAGCGCTCCCGCATACATCGCTCCGCTTTGAAGGACGTTCATTTTATTTTGAAAAGCACACCTCCCCGAGTTGCACGCTGACTTGGATCCGGGGTATTACCTCCAGTTCGATATCTCTCACGGGTAGTAAATTGGGTCGGCTGTTGACGAGAGCTATAGTTGCTCCGTTATTTACCTGAAAGGGGAATACGAGCACTTTTAATACTATAACCTCATTGGCATATCTATCATTGCTTGGAGGAATTCTCTCCTTTTTTAGTTAAATCGAATAGATCGTATTGTCAGCGTTTTCCTCTAAATCAGATATTTCCGGCACATCGAACACGTACCGCGTCTCATAGCATCCACACTGTTGGTTTGGATTTCATATTAAGTATACCACTGCGTCTCAAAGTATCTGTGGCAAATGCACCCGCTATCCCTTTCCCTCAAGTTTACTAGTTTAAATTCAGAATGTAAAGTGTGGTGTACTTCTACATTAGCAGGTAACATCTCGACTAATCGCGTTGTTGACATACTCACCACCGGTTTGTTGAGTGCTTCCAGCCCAACCGGAAGAACAGGAAAGTCCGTCATGGCATCAATTAAACACCAACCAGAGTAACTGACACATCACAATCCCATAACGCGTCAGCGTATGATTTTAGATCAGTATTGAAACAATACCTAAACTCGCGTTTCAACGTTTAGCCACAGCGAGTTAACGTGACACGAAAAGGTTTACGAGTACACGTCTATTTTAGCATTCTTTTTGGCGCCAGTGTTTCTTTTGCAAAGCAAACGTGTTCACACCCACCACAAACGGTTTTTTATTAGTGTAGTATGGTTGTGACACATCGCAGCTTTTGACTGATGGCATTTCAATCTGGTGATCAACTCACCAACCCACAAGTGTCCCTTTCGATGAAAAACTTTGATTTCCGATGCTTGGAGGACAATATGCTGTCGTCGTCTGCCAATAGCTGGGTCAATTTTGGCGTTTGTATCTTCTCTTCTTTCGGTGTCACCGACTGCAGATCCCCGGAACAGTTGAGCGTAATTTTCTGTGTGGCTTTGTCACTGAGCAACTTTAGATAACTGAGCTGTTCTGGATCAATTGCGTAGTCAAACTGTTTCGGATAGAGGTTTTAGAAAAGGGATGGTCTTATATCAAAGGAAAATCGAAATCAAACCTAGACTTTCGCTACTATCTAGCGTTCTGTCCGGTGGCTAAACATGTTACAATATGTCCTCTCATACATGACTGATCAAATACCGTAGCGTATATTTCACTCATTTAGTGACGGAAAACTGTTAGAGAGTGTATTCTGTTTTGCTTACCTCATCGGTGGGAGCTAAAGCGGTTAGAAGTGAAATTAATGGAGTTTGTAACGTCCCCTCGGGTCAGCGAAAAATAGCTGTCCCGTTTGCTTCAATTTGCACTTGATTGTTCTTCAGTCATCAAAAACATTTTACTGATGCACTCACCTCACCAGATTTACTGACGTGCTGGAACCACACGCGCTTTCCTGTGGAAACTTTGCTCCAGTCAAGTGGCTCTACCGTTGCTCTTTTCGGTTGCACGCAAGTTCCTCGGTTGCGTGCCCGACACGTGACCTTGATGGGTCCGTCCAGTGGATTCCCTCCGGGATTGATCCAATATTGACCTAGCGTGTAACACGTGATAATGCGTTTAATGTAGGAAAAATTTCAGTTTTAGTTCCGAAATAATGTGCTGGATATTATGCGAGATTCAACAGTCATGAAATAATGGCCTGGGGAGCGATCGCTACTCAGTCTCTGCACTCTAGGCTGTCCAAGTAAATTAATGTCCAATTCTAATGTGGCTTGTGAGCTGCTAGAATGAATACATTAAAATTCAACTAAAATTATCTTACTCCTGAGTAATATAAGATACATCCCCCTAGTTTCAAATGCTATGGGCATTTCGTCTGGTGAGTGGAAGTCATGACTTCGGAGGTTAGCCACTGTCATCTGCAATGGTAAGGATCTGCGTGCAAGTGGAAGATCGTGTTATATTTCAGTTAGCATGCAAAATATGCCGTTCAAGCACCGTCCTCTATGGTTCAGTGGCTTAAGTGGCTAGCTAGTTGGCGTTAGCCTCTGGCAGTTATAAGGTCGATCCCCAGTAGGGGACCGCAGCATGCACACAGCTGACGAGCGAAATGCGCGTCTGGTACATTTTCGAGTCGTGTGGTACTATGTAGCCTGTGAGCTACTGGAACTAATAGGTGAAAATTGCAACTAAAATCCTCATACTCAGGAGTAATGTCCAATACATTAACCCATACTGGAGATGAAGCGCATCACGAGACCCTTTTACGTCATTGTTTACTTTAGTTATCCGTGAGTTGAATCAGCCTTGCATTGTAGCGTTCTCCATCGAACAATTCTGTTATATTTTCACCTTATGCCCAGCCTTTTTGGAATGATTGCGCACATAAACTTCCGGTTATCACTTTTTTACCTAGGCGCCGGTGCACTGTGATATGTGAGCCCCGGAGAGGTCCGCCACAGTATGTCGGAAAGTTTTACACAACTACTCACTTGCCAGCAACTGGTTTAATTTCAAGAACTCAAGATGCCGATTTAGGTGCATAAGAATTAGTGTAATCAACCCTACGGCATGCGAATTAGTTTTTTCAACTATAGATGTTGCGAATTCTGTAGGACATGCAGCTGTTAATTCCACCAACCCCAGCGAGTAGGCATTAGACTGTGTTCGGACTAACTGCTGTGACTCAGAACCGGGCGAAGCGAAATCAGTCATCCACGAGCACTGGATTACCTGGACGCAATGATTTACCACAGTTACGAAACCGATCATGTTCCAAATGTTCAACGACAATCGGATGGAGAATCGTAAAATCAAAATAGGTTTGAAAACAAAGCGAATCTGCCTAGCGGGAGAATCGCCAATGATTCTGCTCCCAACGGCCAGTATACAAATTTCGATGCGGTTGCATTTGGAAAGCGAATCAAGCAAACGCGGTTTGACTACTTTTTGAGTCTAGAAAGACACGAGTAAACCACACATTGCAGATGAATAAGAGCGTTGTTAATTTCCGAATATGCTAAATGTTTCCAAATTCAATCAACTCGTCGGCATGTATGGGGCCAGGTCAAAACTAGAAAACTTGTAACCGGCTGTACTGGATCCACTGTCGTGACTGTTTCATCAGTTAAGTCGCAGAGTACAGCATTGCATATGGTCTGTTGCACCATCATTAAGCCAGTATGCAAGCATCGGTATTGCCAACTGACTACATCCGGGACGTGTAGTCTTAGAGACTAGTGACGCATAGATAGGCTCTTGGAGTCTCTGACTTAATTTCACTGCCAAAGTTCGAGTCCGGAAATGTGCGCTTATCATTTTCCATGTCTGAGTGCCACATTTCATATAAACCTCAGGAGTGTTCGCAAACCTTAGGGGTAGCTAACATGATCGAACCATTTGGACTCTATTCAAAATGCCAATATTCTGATATTTAATTACCAAATTCGTATCCAGAAACTTCAAAATGCTCAAAGGTTTGTGCACAATCATACGAAAATCAGACTCCTGGAATACATTCAGCATTATCTGCTCAGCCAGCCGGTGTGCGTGTTCTAGTCCATAACTCATGTGAGCCACCTTGCAAGGATCACATTTCCATTTGACCACTAGTCAAACATATAGATAATCTGACACACAAGAGCTAAAGTGCTTCATGCCCGACAGTCGGTCTTCAGTCATTAATTGTGCGGATTTGCAGACAACGTAGCTTCTCATTTGTTAGGGTTGCACTCCATAATGCAGTTGTAAGGTGTGAGCCTGCAACAGATGTTAAAATTCCTGGTTAACTTTAAATGTAAATTTATATAGTTAACTGAGTTAGACTCGGTGATATTGCAAGCCTCTCCTTGGTGATGTCCTCTGAATCAACGCACTTTGTGCGACAAGAGTTTTCAGTATTCGAACCTTTTCTGTATCGGAAAGTGATTCGTACGGAGCTACAGTTACCCAATGAGGCTGAAAATCAACGGCCTTTGAAATCCGCGGTTGCACGAGTGTACCCCGCGGCGCAACCCGTACGGGTATACACACTGGTATACACAACGACGCGCATTCCCACGCCTTCGATTAAACTGCAGCTACCTCTGTTCAGCCATTCACACATCGTTTACAAAATTACATGTAATTGCAAGGCCACTTACATAGGCATGACAGAGCGCCAGTTGCGGGTGAGAATCGCGGAGCATATCCCGGGGTGGGTCAAGAATCACATTTCGAACCTAGCCCTGTCCACCACCCAAGTTGCGCAGCCAAAGAACGCAAGTGGTCAACCTTTTAAGACGCCTGCGTCATTTATCGCCCGCCATCTCCTGACCGACAAACACTGTGTTGATCCCACGCGTATGTTCAGTGTGATCTACGCAGCAAACAACACTCATGTGCAACGATACGCTGAGGCGGTCGCAATCAAACAGTTTGACCCTAGTCTGTGTGCAGAAGGACGCGTTCGTCACTCTGGCTCTACCCTGGTAGTAAGCCAATAGACAGTTGATGAATTGACAAAGACGTGTGTGCGCGTGTATGTGGGTGTACGTAGGTTGGTGAATTTGCTATTTCAACTTTCTTAACTCTTCATGATGCTATTAATTTTCACGTGTTCTGTAGTACGCACTTGAGAATATGCAGAGAAATTTGTCCGGAATTAAATCGTGCGGTGCTTTGGTGTTAACCTTTTTACTGAAGATTTCGTCGGGTAGGTGTTGCTTCATCTATCTCAAACCGCACTAATTTGCAAGACCGTGTTGTACATCCCCCAATGGTCGCTGTTATCAAGACGCTTTCTGTGTTCACCCATTGACAAACCATTTTGCTAAGAAATCTTAACCCTACATCGTTGATATAGTGCTTAAACCTATTAGGAATATTGTTCCCAACACAGAGCAGAAAGGAATCTGACGAGTTGTTAGCGTTCGCTCCCCTTAATGGGCGACAAGTTACTGCTTATCGGGTGAACTAGTTTAACGGGTTTATCCAATACGGATCTTGTACTGCCAGCCTAGGCTGCTGAAACAGCTTTTCACCTATTGCTGTTAGATATTTCTTTTTCCCTGAAGTTGATGCATGCGCTCTACTCACATCGGGATGCTTATTTCAAGCAATACTAGTTCGAGTCTCCATTCAGTTAGTTTCTAGCATATTTATGGGATTACAACTCAGAGATGCTAGCACATCGTCCTATTCAAGAATACCTAGTCTTTTGGCATGTTCATTGGGAATACTCAGTCTGTTAGAGAACTGGACATTACTTGCGTGTTAAGGGGCAGAATGGAAAGTGCACATGTGACGTGGGAGCCACAACCTGGTCAGGAGGAAGAAGCACAGATCATTTGGGCAGACCTCAGGTCATCCGATTTCGATTTTTAATTTTACCTGACCAGTTCAGAAGTGGAAACTTGCTCTAATTTGTTCGAAAAACTCAGATCACAGATTAGTGATGTCCATAGGAGACGGTGTGCTGAGCAGCACCTGTTAAGTCGAATTACAGTAGTGTGACCACGCTGGTGCATGATACCATTCGGAGGAACAGGGCCAGGAGATTCAAACTGTTCTAAGTACCCACTGCTTAGTTGGATCTATTGAGATCTCGGTCATTCCGGTCACAGAAACGGTATCCGAAATAGAAGTGTTTCGGTGTTGCTCCTCCCAACACTGACACCCATGACCGGTTTCGTCCTCGTTTAGACTCATCAGATGGAGATGGCCTGAGCTAGGGGGGAAATCGGGGTCTAGTGGTTAGAGACTGACGCCTGGCTCACTATGTCTCTAAGATCCTTGAGCAATGCTTGGCACAGCGGCAAGCAATTCAAAGTACGATTGGGAATACCCGTCGCGTTGTCAGATAACGACATGCAATCTCTACTGATACCTCGGCACATTTCGGATACGGTCTTTGTGATCAGAATGACCGAGGTCTCAATAGATTTGGTGTGTCGAAATCCAACTTGACGGGTACGCCAAACACAACTTTGAAGGCCTTACCGCTGTGCCAAGTGTTTTTCATGAATCCATGTAGCTTAGTGATCAAGGCGTTAGCCGTGAACCACCAGGCCCCGAGTTATACTCCCAGCTCAGACTATCTCCATCTGATGTGTCCAAATCAGGACGAAACCGGTCGAGGGGTGTCAGTGTTGGAAGAAGTAACACGGAAACAACTCCAGAGCCCGGGGACTTACGGGGACAAAATCACTTCAGCTACTGGGAAACTTGTTACTGAACATCATAGCAGGCGAAACAACAGACTACGTCGATCAACAACATCGTTTATCAAATGTAAGTTCAGCACCAACGCTAACAGCTTTCAATGCTTTTTCATGCCGATGGCCACTTCGTGTTAGATCTGCGAAAACTATCCTGGATTGTAGCCACATTAATGTCAAGTGTTTTATCTATGCAGTCGTCTTTACACAGTCATGCCTGAAGCACTGAAGGTGGTTTTGCTTTTGTGAATGTTTGCTCGGTTTGCTCTTGATGGCAGCCGTTTGTTGCTAGGCATTGTCTCACATTTCATCAGTTCCAATAGATCAGTAACTGGGAGTACACTCAGAATCCATAAATGTCTGCCGTAAATGCCGCAGTGTTGGCAGTCGTATTGATGGAATGCGCACCATGGAGGTTTGCTACGTGCTCGTAAGCCCAAAAAGCGTTTATGATGGATGTAGGATACCCATCAGTCACTTCCCTGCTGTATGAATTTTACACTGCGTTTTACATCGGGGATGTTCTGTTGGCGCGGATCTGGACTAATTTGCGCACTTTGCTCAACAATTTGAGTCTACATGATGCAACTCCCCACTCAATTTGCGAAGCAACGGTTCTGGAACAAATACATCTTGCTCAACTACCCGACGGTGTCACGCTTGGATGACTGCTGCTTTTTATATCCTGTAATGCCTCAGCAGAACGAATGGTGTAACCCGTGAAGTTACACCGTGATATGGACCAATGAATGAAGCTGGTGAAATCGCTACTGAGTGGAAGGATGATTCTTGTTTAGTAGCACTTAAGTCAATATATCTACCCGGTACCATCAAATATTGGCTCCGTTGTACCTAAGGCGATTGAGTAGTTGGTCTAGTGTTCATCGATCTATACTGACTAAACACATTTGGATGCATATTCTATGAGCGTAGTCTGGAATAATCATTCTCCAACTTACCATCGGGTTTGTTCGGATATGCTGCAAACATCTCGGCGCATGTTCGAGCTGGATGTTCTTGTGTTCCCTGAGGGATCGGCTGACCAGTTGTTCCATAGAGGCGTTTCAAAATGTTTTCGTCACTAAACATTCGACCTTTGGTCCTCGAAGCTCTAGCCTGCATACTCATCACTTGACCTGGTGGTCCTGGTGGTCCCATTGGTCCAATAGGGCCCTGAGAACCAGGAGGACCAGGATCACCGTCGCGGCCCGGTGACCCCATTGGGCCCATTTCGCCCGGATCGCCTCGATCCCCACGTTTTCCTCGTGCGCCCATTGGCCCGCGTTCACCGATTGGCCCTGGAGCTCCACGCGGTCCTTGTTCTCCCGGATGACCAGGTGGTCCGTCGATTCCTGGAGGTCCGGGGAGCCCCATCAGTCCTGGACCACCAGGAGCTCCTTTGGGACCTGGATCGCCTTGCTTGCCAGGTCTGCCTTCTTTCCCCGGTATTCCGGGATGTCCAGCATCTCCTCTGGGACCTGTGGTTCCTTTAGGGCCCAGAGGCCCAGGAATTCCTGCTTCTCCTTTGGCCCCCATTGAGCCCGCCATTCCGGGGCTTCCGCGAGGACCACGGGGTCCAGGAAATCCAATTGGACCGGTTGCGCCGGGTTCACCTGGCTTCCCAACAGAACCCTGCGGACCTGTAGCTCCAACAGGACCAGGAGGTCCAGGTCTTCCAGGTAATCCGGGTCGCCCGGGTGGGCCTGGTGGTCCTGGGTCCCCTATTTCTCCCGTCTCTCCGTATTTTCCCGGAGGTCCTTGTTCCCCAGTGGGCCCTTCGCTGCCCTCATTTCCTGGTGCACCCTCTGGACCCGGTTCTCCAGGAGGTCCAAGGAATCCTGGATAACCAGTTGGTCCTGTTGCTCCAGGTTTTCCGGCTTCCCCAGGCGATCCTGTTTTACCTCGCAAACCAGGAGCTCCTCTCTGTCCAGTGGGCCCTTTGCGGCCAATGTTGCCATTCATCCCAGGTGGGCCCATAGGTCCGGGCTCACCAATATCACCACTCAAACCTGCTGGCCCCGGAGGTCCTCTGCGACCAGGTTCGCCTCGAAGTCCAGTCAATCCCATGGATCCTTTCCTGCCTGGAGTTCCTGGTGCGCCTTGGGCTCCCATAGGACCGGCATCACCAGCAGGTCCCGGTGGTCCAGGTGGACCATCTTCTCCTGGTGCACCATCAGGTCCGTTTTCACCGTCTACTCCGGGTGCTCCATCTGTGCCAGGTTCTCCTGGGGCTCCTGGTGGACCCTGCTCGCCTTGGTCTCCACGATCTCCCGTGGGGCCCTTGACTCCAGGATTGCCTTTGGCGCCCGGCATCCCAGCCACTCCGGGGGCACCAGGTGGCCCACGCTGACCAGCGAGGCCTGTTCCACCGACGATTACTTCTTGTTCTACTGCTGCAACTTCCGAAATACCCGGTGGTCCACGAATACCTTGGGCACCACGTAGGCCCTGAAATGGTGGAGATAACACTGAAATGTGACACCTGTAGGGTAAGAGGCATATTTAAATATGGCTACTTCTCCGTGGAAACTTAATAACTATTCGATTTCAGTTGTCAATTTTAATGGAGAAGATGTCTATCTAAACCCTCGATCGACCAGACAGGAAAAAGACGTTTACTGGATGCCCGATACGTACAAACACAGGTTAGCCGACAACATAAGGCTCGGAGGAGTGTGGGAAGTACTTGCGCGGGCGGAAACAATTAACAGTGATTTATTGCGAGTAGAAAAGTATGTGCTTGACAAGTCCCGTCGGATGGCTGCAGTGAAAACTACCATATCGAAAGACATTTGCATCGTCTGTTTACGCGTCTATCGAGCAAATGCGTTGCTGATTAGCGGTAGTGTATAATGAGAATTGCGTACAAACATACAAGTCAACATGTGGAAGCTTTAGCTTGCGTATTCCATGAGAAAAATGGAAACAAGAACATTCAAGTACCGCCTGAAGTTCATGTGACAAACCAATTCGGTGCGAGGGCGACAAATAGATTCAAAAGTAGCACAGTTTAGGCAACAAAGGGATGGGAGCCAATAGCAACATCCAAGAGTTTTTTTTTGATAGTATCCAAAGTAGAGGCGGAGAAAACTGAGATCAGGAGAGCATTCTAAGTTTGAACAATTAGGTCGTCGCTATTCCAGACAGATGCACCGTTCAAACAGTTTAAAGCAGTTACCTCTGTGGTTGGTATTGTGGCTAATTTTCAGCAAATAAAATAAATGAATTTTTATATTTATCCACAAACGGTATACGGCTCCATAAGCGGAAGCGATCATTCGTACACTGAATAGGTTTCATGATTGTTGCGACATAAATTTATGTTAATGCTTTTGCATAGTTATGGGCTTTTGCATAGTTATGGGCTTATGTGTGAGCATCCGATAACCGATTCCAGTTCAACGTGATCGAGTGCAAAGTCGTTAGCATAAGCCATCAACTTATCTATGAATATCGACTTGAGGAACTAGCAGTTACAACGTGCTTTCCAATAAATCGAACTCGGGGTGATTGTGCGCTACGATGGTTGCTCGAGACAGACTGAAAAGGCATGAAAAAGAGCCAGTGAACATTTTGGATGCTTACGGAGGGTTTTCGCGAATTCTGAGCTATCAATCTTGTTCTGCGTAATTGATAATCTTCTCTCAACTTACACACGTCGCTCATGCAAATTGTGGTAAATTCGCGTAATTTTATCGCGTGGTATTTTTAAAAAATAACTTACGGACCTTTTGTACTTATCGCCTATTCACAGTTAACCAATTTCTTCCATATGCTCATTTAGCGAGTATTTATGTCGTCATATGCGTTTACTTTATTCGATATCGGCATTTCGAATGATTGGCTGTTGTTTGACATCCCAGGTGTGGCTGCGCTTGATGTGCATCTTGACAAGGTGTCTACCTGTCTACTACCACTACCTCGTCCATCTGGCTCCAGGAGACAGTTGGGCCTTGCTGGAGGGGACGGGGTGCACGGTCCTTGTGGTCGTGCTAGGCTCGAAGAGTGGTTCCATGCCACTCAGTGTGGAGCGGACTACGGTCCAGCCACTGCCTTGTGTGCACTTGATTCCCCAAATACAGCGTGCTTGTGTTTGCCTGTGAAGGAGTGTGGGCTCCCATCCGCATGCCTTCCGGTCTTATTCCTTCGGATTTACACTGGATATGGGGTGTGTGGATGGAGCTGTGGGTGGTGCAGCGCATGCCATCCATGGTTCCTCTGTATGCGCAGACCTCCTGTGGCTGGCCACAGTGACAGGCAAATGCGAAAACGGATGCCGCCAACCATATATAGATCGCAATCTGAGTACAGATATTGTACCACCGGAACCATGACGTCTACAACAATTCTAGACAGAGAAATGCAAACTGGAAAGACGTTGAAAACCTGACAATACCACCCGTCATGTGACATACCTATGCAGCCCCTCACAATCCATCACTTTACTATAACCCGCTTTTAGCGGAAGCGGGAATGGCTCCGCATCCATTCCCACCACTGACACATCCAGCAGAGATAGCCTATCTTGTTCCAGGTTTCTGGCAGTTCCTCCACATTTCACGGTTAGCGCAGTACCAGATAAATGCAAACCTAGCCTCGGTACGTCAACCTTTTCCGCCCACCCGGTTTTACTAACACGAACAATGCCCTAACAGCTAAGCATTCCACCGATGGATTTGTTTCCATAACCCCTTAGTTAACTTCTTTGCCTGTCATTACTGATTCACAATGCTCTGAATTACTCACAGAAAAGGATTTTGTGTATAACACTAATCGGTTATACGAATTAATACAAGATCCATAAAAAACAAGTTGCATTTGGTAAGTATGTTTACTCAGCTGAGCACCCCACAAATAACCTTCCTCACCGAAATATGATGCTCCTTTAGATATTCCTAACTACAATCTATTTCGAAAATATCAAAGTACAAAAATGGGAGGTGGGTGCATCTTATGCCTCCATCGTAACTTAGTGCGGAGCTCATTGACAACCCACAGTTACACGATGTACCAGACTCTATGGCCGTCAGTCGCTGCAGCCTCTTCTACAATACTTCTCGGTTGCATCTACCTTCCGAAAGCGACAGCCAGCGATATCGCCATTATTTCCTCGGGGTTTGATTTCGAGTCGGTATTACCACGGCGTCAAAGATAATCGCTGGCGATTACAACCTGACGAATATTACTTGAGCACCACAAACATATTCATCGTTGCACAGATCTTTCTTATTGACTATCATAGTTGGGGGTTGGACTAAGTGGGTCATTAGCCCAACTAGGTCTGCCAAAGTACTGGATTTAATCTTCACCCTGGAGATCCCCGAAGCACGAATTGACATCTTAGATAACCTTCCCAATAGTGACCACAAGATGTTACGCCTTACCTCCTACTTGGAAATGAATACCAAACACGACTCACCCACCCGGCATACTACACAGAAGGTTGACTGGGAACATTTCGGAAAGCTGATCCAGTCGTCCAATTGGTATGCATATTATCTCTCCACTAGTGCCCCATTACAGTAGAACAGTTCTACTACGATCAATCGCATCATAACTACACTTATCCCACATTATAAACGGGCCATTCCTGGTACTAAGAATGTAAGTGACCCTCTGAGTGATCTGAAAAGGAAAAATCTAATCGGGAAACTCAGAAAAACTAGAGGCTTTAATATTACAGTGACACGAATCAATCGCCTGTATCAAGCCCTCATGAATGAAACGGATTGAAATGGAGGAGCAGAGGGCCTTACGGATGACAAGAAAGGGAGAGGAACTAACCAAATTACTCCGTCAAATGACTAACAATCGGATGTCTTTGATCCCAGAACTGGTTGATGAGGATGGTCGCCATCTTAACGAGCCACCTGCTATATGCGAAGCGTTTAGCAATTTGTTCGCTGGTTTCATGAAGGTAGAAAGCGACCCTATACCTATCTGCCTTGAACTTACAAGTGTCATACTTAATATCGAGATTTATCTTACAACCTTCTAATAGGCTATGAAGTCCATCAAATTATCGCTCAAACCAGACTTCTATGGCATTCTCCCCATCAGTTATTAAACTCGGTGGATCTGACATACAACTGCTTTTGCTAAACATGTTCACCTTGTCGTTAGGACCTAGCTACTTTACGGATCGTTTCTTGTCCCTGACCATAAAGGTGAGCCCAAACAGCATGTCATTAATTGTCGACCTATCCATCCTACTCCCGTTATCGCTAGATTACTCGAAAAATTAATTAAAAGTGGAATCATGAACTGCTTAACAAATCCCAGCATGGGTTTCCTCGATAAACGTTAGTGTACAACGTGTCAGTTGCATTACCTGCATTACATCATAGAAGCCATTGACTCCAATTATGCAGTTAGAATACTGTTCTTAGATATGCAGAAAGTATTCGACAAAGGGCCCCACAAGCGGCTACTGAAAAGAATCAAGTCGTTTGGAATCACAGACCCACTATATGGTTGGTTGACATCATACTTATATGGGCATTACCAGATAGTCACTCTGGGTAATCGTAACTCCTCCCCACGTCCAATCACTATTGGTGTCATCCAAGTGAGTGTACTTGGTCCTTCGCTTTTCCTATTTTATATTAACGGTATCACGGTGTTCATAAAACATGGCAGGCCATTTTTGTTCGCCGATGACATAAAGATCTTTTTATAAATTTCGACGAGATGAACTTCGCACCGCAATGCTGCTGGTTCACGAGACCTCGATTCACTTGAGAAATGGTGCGACACGGATGTTAAACTTCTCAGCTAGTAAATCACGCATTATGTCACTGAAGAGTCAGTTAAACTGAACAATGAACGTATCTGTGTGAAACTACTGAACTGTGATATAAGCACACGATACTCCTCAAACTTTAATTTCTCAGAGCAATTTGTGTATTAAATAGCACGTGCCAAACAAGCTATGCCTAGGCTATGCCATAAGGTCTATACAACCCCTGCCAGACTCGAGTTTTTCAAATTACCTACACTTCCTATCCTTGAATACTGCAGCATCATTAATGGGAACATGCGTCCGAGTGACAGGAAAGTTTTGAAAACCTGCAAAGATCATTCACTAAACGCTTGTTTAGCAAATTAACCACCTTATCAGGAGCGCTGCTAGCAGCTTAAGCTCGAGCCCCTTTTTGCGACGATTGAAACATGATCTGATGCTGATACTCAACCTCATAAACCGAAAAACATACTCCAGTCTGTGCACACTCACATGGTAACGTAACTTCACTCGGAATATACGTAACAAGAAATGTACATTAACTGTGCCAAAAACCAAGACATCTACCTGGTTCAACTCCTTTCTCGCCAGATACGCTGTCGTGTGGAATAGCCTACACGCAACGCTCAGGTCTTGCACAAATGTGAGAACATTCCGCATGCAGCTTAGTAAATTCATGGACCATACCTCAATAATGACCATGTTTCAACCGCGCAAATCACCACACGAGTTCTTCCAGGATGGACCAAGGAATAGTTGACCAGTGAGAAAAGATGGTATGCAAAACAGCAACAACAAAAGTTATGTGATTCCAAATTACTTTGACATCACACACCCAGAATACGTAGCTCACTCATGCATGAGCATGGTCCTTATTGTACCCATGATCTGTCCACAATCCAGGGATAGTTTCTCGCACAACCGGGAAAAAGACATATTATTAGTATTCTTGTTATTATTACTATTACTATGAAGCAGTATGGCAAACTCTACAGCAAAGTTATATGTTTGGTCTCCCAATGATGACCCGATAAATGTAAACCACTATTGGTACCTTACTTCACCTCACGTACAAATCTAAGCCTTGAGGATGACTGCATCTTACGGTGATCTAGAGCTATTATACCTCCTCGGTTACAACAGTAGATGCTGGAGGAACTGAACGAAGCTCACCCCGGCTCGCGCGGTTTTATGTGTGATAGCCCGGCATGGACGGCGGCATAGAAAATTGATCAGACACGGTAAATCGTGTTAAAATGCACGACGAAACGCCCCACTGATGTCACTTAGTCCACGGAAATGGCCCGACAAGCCATTGGTGTGTATACATGCAGATTACTTTGGTCTGTTTGACTGGAAAATGTTTCTTCATATAACCGAAGCCTATATCAAAAAGATTGAGGTATTTCCGCTAACACACGCCACTTCGAAGGCGATATTTTCCTGTATGCGAACATGTTTTAGCACATTCGATATTCCACAAACAGTAGTGACAGATAACGGTTGCGTTAACACTGGTCAGCGGTTCCAAGAGTTCCTTCAAACTAACGACATCAGACATGTAAAAACCGCCCCTTCCCACCCTGGCTCAAATGGACTAGCGGAAAGTAGGCCAGAGTAAAAGAACACATTGCAGCAACAATCACGCACTCCACGCCGTGAAACGACAGGTAAGGGTCCAGCCGAACTGATATTCGGCCGAAGGCTTAGGAAGCTGACTTGTATACTGGGGACAGATTAGTCCCTTGCTCGACGTCGACCGCCACGCAAGTCGGTACTCAGCAATGACATAAGTACCCCGCATTACATATAGCATGCGAATAATTTAACTGAGTAGCCACTAACATGCACCAAGGAATAACCAGATCGTAAAAATCCGATCGCCTTTAGCCTCCCAGGCAGAGACTGGTTAGCTCTGTGAAGAGCACCCTACTAAAGGCTTGCACACTAACAGAGATTAAGTACAGTACGATACAACTTCACAAGTGGTCTCAGAACCATAGCTGTCCACAACCGTTTAAACCCATCAGTGCATCCGATGTAACTGAACCTATTTGGAGCGAACCAATTATCTCATCATCTACGAGATACAATTCCACCGTCCCTAACCCCTTCGTACACAAGCAAGCACTTTGATCCAAAATATTATTGCTTATATTGGTAGTGGTGTACTAGATTTCTTAACATGGTGAAGGAAAGAGCTCGAGCTTTCATTGTCAATTGTGCAAATGAGAGAATGTGTGCATTAGTAATTCGACGCCTTGTTTACGGCCCAGAAAAAGGGAATGAACCGCTCAGCACCGTTATTTCTCGCACCAGGCTCCGATGGCTCGGCCACGTGTTGCGCATGCCAGCCCACCGACTTCCGCGACGTGCGTTGTTTGCTCACCGGGGATGTGGGTGGAAGAAGAGGAGAGGTGGCCAAGCGATGACTTGGTCCCGAGGAATGAAGGCCCTCACTTCGGATCTGGCCTCGGTTGGAACTTCACGGCTCCCTGGTTGGGGTCCAAAAGACGGTGAGCACGTTTGGCTGGATACATTTTCTGACATGGCAAGGAGCCGACATCAGTGGCGTTCTTGCTGTGAGTTTCTTTGTCCCTCCCCATCCCTTTTAGCCTCCCCTCCATCTACGATCTCATTTCGTAGGGTAAAATATAACATTTTTTTGCCTAGTAGCTAGCTGGTAGCTTACGGGAACGATGCCTATCCGTTGCTGGTAGCTCAGCTGACATGTAACTGTCGTATTTATTTTTCCTTTATGTATTGTATGTATGTATGTATGTATTTCATGTATTGCGGTACAATAGCTGAGGTGTTTCTCCACCTCTAGCTGACATGTATACTGATGATGATGATAAGGTGCATTAGTACACACTATTTGTAAATTAACTTTGCTGCGTGTGTACAAATGTACACACGGTCATACTCCTGGGAACGACACTCTAGTTCAATCTTGGATAGTCACTCACCTAAACCCCACCCGAGTTCACTGAAGACCAAAGCGCTTACGCCTAAGCTGGACCACCAGGTTGCTGGTGATGCTGATGAAATTCTTTTGTTGAATGTGTAACATGAATTGGTATACCAGTAAACACGGGAAATGTTAAGCCAACTGTCATTAAGACTGGCCACGCACCTTCGTAAAGTTACCACTTACGCACGTGCCAAAGATACTGGAGCGTTATTTTAGCTAATCGCTTGACAAGCTTTGCCCGAGCCATCCTGTAACCAAGTGGTTTACATTTATAATGGGTCACGGGTAAACATCGACGCGTAGGAAGAACTCGACAAAAAGCGTCTACGGAATGTGTAACAATAATTAGCCCATTGTTATACCTTAATTGGGAAGGACGCCTGCTCGGAATCGACACAAAGCCAGGCATCAGTGGGAACTCAGTGACTGCGATTGACGAAAGATGCCAAAATAGCAGAACGTTATCGCACTGCCGAATAATGCAGCATCCTGTAAACAATCGCTTCCACATCACCCAATACTGTCATAGCAATATGTTGTTCAGCAGCAATTAGCAAACGCTAAAACAACCCCGCGAAATGTACCTCAAAATTTTTCCAACTGCGGGTGACGGTTTAATGACCCCAAGGTAAGGTCGGCCATACAGAGAGTGTAGAATCATCAGCTATTCCGGAACAGCAATTGCCATCAGCAGCTCGACGGTATTTCTGAGAAAGAAACCATCGGTATACTGAAAAGACAATGTAAGCTCTACGATTCACTGTCCTTCGGTACCCCACCTCCTCCTTGGTAAGGCAAATGCCCATGCCTAATTAAGGGGATTCTGTTCTGCGTTGCTGATGAAGCATCATTAGGCCAACAAGGCAGAGGAGGTGGTTGCATAATTTACTACTCACAGAAGCTTACTGTGTCTGAATTCACACTTCCACTTATATGCCAAACTATTGATTCCGCTTGGTTACTCTTGTCCTTTGGTACTAAGCGAATTCTTGTAGGCTGTATATACCGCTCACCCGGGACCAGCCTCAGTGATGAGAACCAGTTGGTTGACATCTTCAATTACATATCGGACCTTGGTTCCTTCGATAAAGTTGTAGGTGGAGATTTCAACCTACCAGATATCTGTTGATCAAACTTAGTAACAAACGCGAACCATGCTGAGTTCATAACCTCCGTCATCACTGGTGGTTGGGAGTAACATGTTCTCGTGGCTACCAGGGGAAAAAATATATTAGACCTACTTTTTACCTCAGGCACCTCCCAGATAGCTATTGATGTAATTGACGGTCTCCCTGGATGTGATCACAAAAAAGTCAGATGTAAACTTATAGCTGAGCCGTCGCATGTGAGGTTTGCGATGGTTCCACACTTCCTGCGAAATATTAATTGGGTAGATTTCTCAGCTTTGCTTAGGGTCCAAAATTGGGACCATTTCTTTCTTTCGTATGATATTAAGGGAGCCTCCGATATCTTCTATGACAATGTGGCTATGTGCTTAAGCGTACTTGCCTCCTGTGATAATACGAGAGTCTCTTCTAAATACGCTAATAATGCAAAGAACAAGCGGAAAATTCGAGTGCTAACTCGAACATTTGAACGTACTCATGACTTCAGTGTATTATTGAGACTCCAACGCCTTATAATTGAGATGGACATGAAACATCGAACTCGTCTCGTGCAGGAAGAACGACGGGCTGTAAATAGTAGTAATACAAGTCAACTGGTGACTGCATTACTAAGGAAAAGGAGAGGTGGCAAAACTGACCTACCCTCCCACATCGTCATGCCTGAAGGTGATTGCATTGATTCCCCAATCGCCATGGCGGAAGCCTTTAACTCATACTTTGCTAGATCCTTTAATGTTGAAAAAGAAACCCTAGATTTGTCAACCTCGTTTTACTTCTCTGAACAACTCCCAGCGATCGAGCTTAGTGTAGCTACGATAAAACGTATGATTTCTTGTCTACGACCATCCTACAGACCTGGCCCCGATGGGATCTCTTCTGCTTTAATCAAACACGGTGGAGATGATATCCCTCTTATAGTATTAAATATCTTCTCTTTGTCTCTCCAGTCTGGTCAATACCCCGAACGTTGGAAAACGGCTACGGTCATACCGAGACATAAGTCCGGGTCGAAAACTGACATCCGGAACTACCGCCCCATTAGTCACACAGCCATTCTTTCACGCATGCTAGACAGAATTGTTAAGGAACATTTGGTTTCGTTCCTTATATCGCACAAACTTCTCTCACCTTCACAGCATGGCTTTCTGAAGTCTCGCTCGTGTGTTACCTGTCAAGTTGACTTCCTTAACCAACTGAAGCTATTGACTCAGGTCTTCAGTGCATTGTTATCTTCCTCGACATGCAAAAGGCTTTTGACAGAGTCCCACACAAAAAGCTGTTATGTAAATTAAGTAAGTACGGTGTTACAAATCCGCTTTACTCTTGGATCCAAGCTTACCTGGTAGGACGGTCGCAAGTTGTGGATATCAATGGTTATATCTCTTCACCTCGTCCGGTTACCAGTGGAGTGGTACAAGGCAGTGTTTTAGGCCCGTTACTCTTCCTACTGTATATAAATGACCTGGTTTCTGTTATACGATTTGGGAAGCCTTATTTGTTTGCTGATGATTTAAAGGTGGTCTACACATTCCCAGGTTCTCAGCGTACCGCTGAAGTTAACAATATCCAAAGTGACTTGGAAGCCATTGAGAGATGGGCTGAAATCTGGCAGATGACATTTGCAACATCGAAGTGTAGTATTCTATCGTATGGATGTCAGATAGCAGCAGAAGAGTTCAGGCTTCATGATGTAGTCATCCCCATCAGCCAGTCTGTTCGTGACTTAGGTTTAAGATATTCCAGTTCGTTAAACTTTAGCGAACATACAAATCATATCGTGAAAAAGGCTAAGCAGTCGGTCGGGCTCATATGCCACCTGCTAACCTTGAAAGAAACCAGACTAACTGCTTGCAAAATCAGTATCTGGCTTTTGCTTGAATATTGTTGTGCTGTGTTCAGTAACTTGCGAAAGGTTGACTTGCGAGCCATTGAAAACGTCCAACGCGCCTTTACGAAGCGCATATTTGGCTGTTCAACCGCTCTTTCATACCGAGATAGGTGCAAGCAATTGAATCTTGAACCTCTGTGGTTACGAAGAATGCAACTAAATCTGTGCTTCCTCCACAAACTCGCGTGGCGGAAAGCATATATTGGAACCTATCAATTGCACTTTCGGGAAAACACCACTTATGAACTGCGAGATAACGAATGCATATTCTATTTACCTAAATTCAAGAGCAGTCTAAGGAGAAATTTCTATCTTCTTAGGTATGGCTCCATTTGGAAGAAGCTGCCAAAAGAGATTAGATGTATTGAACATTTCTGCATGTTCAAGAAAATGATAAAGGCTTATCTGTCAACGAACAGAGCGAAATGGATCTTAAACATTCAACTTGATGATGGAAAGCTGTATGAAGAAGCGCCGGATCATGTATGATACCGGAGAACATCAACTCTACTGCACCAGAAAAAACTTGATCAGCTAGGATGAGCTGCTACAAACCGCTTCTTATGCTATTCCTTAACGCTACCTTCCATGCGGTTTTACTCCCTTTAAACTTAATTCATATCAACAGTCTTCTGCTTAAAACCGAGAGCAAAATTATTTACTGGTGTGACGTCAGGAACTATTTTCGTAATTTTCCACCACAAATTGATTAATTCGTAATATTGTTCTGCGACCCCTTTCGCTACATTTGTTCTCCAGTGCTAATCATTTCCCCCTCTTTTCTGAAGTTAACAGTCCAGAAACATATACTTGAATTCAGTGATGGCAATAACTGATTCCCTATGCGACTTTTGCCTATGGACAACTCGTACAGTCATCTGTCTCCGGCTGTCACATTACACAATTTATCGTATGATCGACTCGATCGATTTCTACGCCGATGTACAAAACATACCTGCCTATTTTTTACATTTACGATATAATACCCCTTTCATATAATTCTTCTTTTCTATATTCTTCCTTATTTCATAGTTGGCCACGAATGGGCTGATCTCCTGTGGTGACGGATTACAGCTTCCAGATTATAAAAGACGTTACCTATGCAAGGCAAATTGCCACCAACTGTCTGGCGTATAAATAAGTGCCATAATAGAATGATCCGCATGACGGACTGGGCTGAGCCTTCATGGCCCATAATACATGTCCAAAAGCAGCTCTAAAATGAACAAAACAAATGATATACAGGTGATGGCTCATATGCTACAATGCCACACCGGCACACGGACAGTTATTGCATGGAAGTGCGAGCGAAACCTTTCGAGGGAATATCTTGCATGGAAGCAGGTCCCCTGGGGATGGTTCCACGAGTGGCCGTATTACTTTAACTGGACATCTGTTTAAATCTGCTTACGTTATTGTTCCTGCTTTTTAATTTCTTTAATGCCTTAATCCTGCCAATTAGTTTAGTACCTGTTTTGGATCCATTGTAAAAAGCGTGAACAAATTGATTATTATTTTGCGATCCTGTTGTACACATTGATCAGACCACATAGTTGGACTGCACCTCGAAACACCGAGGAATATAACATTTATAGATTTACATTTATAACACTGCAATAACATGTGGAACACGACTTCATATCCGCTGCTTCGCGTCAACCAACATAGTAGCAAAAGTTGCACATACCGAAGTAACCTTAACGCCAAAATATCGAACCGACTTGTTGCTCCACTTCTTCCCCTAATCTATATAAACATACATCCGGTCACCGGACATCTATACACCCTACCTCTTTTTTGGTAAGCGGCGGTCCATCAGCTACCACTACCTCTGATACCACGACTGCAGTCACTTGTAATCGAATCCTTTTCCTAAGAATAAATGCAGTGCGCTGTCTGTTTCGGTGTATGTGTGCACTTGCAGGATGCGGGGGAAAGTAAAAATGCTGACGGTCTAAAAGAAATTTGCGATTTTGCAACCATGCATCGACCCGATTCGTTCCTTGGCCTTAAATTGGTGTACTTGTCATTCCGCCCGGAAGCTGTTCTGTCTACTGGGTGTTTTATTCATCTGGTCCGCAGTTAGGAACAGCTGCACTCGGGTGCTGACGTACACCCGTACACTGAATTGCTAACTGTCCAATGACGCAACTTGCTCTGCTGGCAGGGGTGAGATGGGACACAGAGACGCGACATATGTGCTTACGATTGCAGGGTACACCGAGCCGTTCGGCTGTGAGAGGGGAGCGTTAGCAAACATCACAGCCGCAATGATTGCGTCATGCATGGACCGCAGGGCAAGACCACCTGAACGCAAGCCGTTGGGCTGTGAGAACAGGACGTTAGCCAGACACCATATAGACGCACTAAACGTGTATTGCTTCGATCGATCGGTAGTCAACATTCAGGTAGGTGAATTGCTAGAAAAATGGGTTCCCTGCGAGGTGGTTAGTGGTTTGCTGTACTAGAAATTGAGAACGAGCTTACCCCCGTGTCGTCAATGTGTCATCAACCGCATACACGAAATTTGCCGGTCCATCAGCGCGGGGTCATTGGGCAGCTGTAGGGTGAGTGTAGGTTTAATGCGGCGGAAAACGCAAGGCGCTATAATAGTATGCACCGCCTTACGCGGCCCATTAACGAGGCATAGGTGCGTCGAGTGGTGCAGAAAGTTACCAAAATTGGCAGCGTTTGCGACATGAATTAAACCGGACGGCCAAACACCGTCACGGATGAAATATCAGCTTGCGCGGTTGCGCAGATATGCAGTGACGGCCATCTCAGCATTCGGCAACTCACAGAATATTGCGAAACCACACCGTATGCTGTGCACAGCATATTGGAAAAATATTCCGACGGTACAATGCTCTGCAAGTGCAAGTGTTGAACGCGTGCGATTCACAAAGCACCTGGAATTCGCCCGTTCGTTTTTAAACAGTCTGAATGTGTATTCTATTTTGTCCACGGATGAGGCTGTTTGCCCCATGCATGGCCAATATAAGGAAGATGTTTTGGCAACAACCAACCCACAGCAGTGTAGCATTTCACGTATACAACAAAGCGGGAAGCTCATGGCCTGGGCTGAGTTGACTGATCGAAAATCATTGGGTCTCTTTCTTTTCAAGGAGTGTGTCCGGTAGGACGTTCTTTAACAGTAATGCTGTCTGACATTTCTTACCATCCTCGTACATGGAAATGTTGCAGAGCAGCGTCATTCGGCTGCTGCCGTCGGAGGAGTTAAGGAACAACGTTTGCTGGCAGCAGAATGGAGCACCAGAACATTCGGCGCAATCGGTTCGTGCCTGCCTGAAAGATACATACGGTGGACATTGGAACGGCCGCGGTGGACCGATGGAATGGCCTGCGCGGACATCGGATTTGACTCCCATGGACTTTCTCATGTGGGGATACTTAAAGCGCAGAGTATATAGGACGAGACCCAACAAAATAGTTGAAATAGAAGAGAACATTGTGAAAGAATGCAGGCAGATTTTGTTCGAGAAATTGCAGAAAGTGATCCCCAACACCATAGGCGACTGCATTTCTGTAGCCAAAAAGAGGGAGTGCACTCCGAACCTTTAGTTCGTTGATATTTACAGACATTCACATAGTTCATGCAAATATAACTAAAGAAATAAATGACCGTATATTCTCGGGTGTACATGGGAAATACAATCGCAGGCATGATCAATTTGTACAACTAGCAATTATCTGAATGTCAGGGCAATAGTTGCACCTATGAGTAAATTGGTGTGCTGTCCAGTGGTGCCACCAGTGCGTCAGGACAGACAGAAATCTAAGAGCATTGTCAAGTCAAGTCAAGTCAACTCAAGAATTCGTTTTTGTGTACCACTGAAGGGTGAATTTTTAGCTGTAACACACACCCGATCGTAACGGGAAAGCGAACAACACTGTAACCTTACATTGTGCTCATGGCAGTATGTTTCTCTTTAGCAGAAAAAACAGCCTAATGAAAGTTTACGGGTTTGTTGGCAGCCACTCATGAGGCGATGACAGCTTTTGTGGCGATGGCACTACGGCGCCCATCGACCGGCCATCACATACGGCTAGGCTGTTTTTCTCGGTAGTTAGCAGAGTGAGACACTAGCCAATTCACGGGGAACACTTTTGCTGCATTTTCACCTAGGTAAAGGCCGATTACCGATCGGTCTCAGCATGACACGTTCAGTGCGGCTGGGGTGTCTGGCTCATGTCCAGTTCTCACATCCGAAGAGTGTGCGTTCCGTTGGTTTTGCCCTGCGATCCACGCATGACAGGTCGATTGCGGCTGTGGTGTTTGTTAACGTTTCTCTCTCGCAGCCGAACGGCTCGGTGTGTCCTGCGATCGTAAGCACACATGTCGCGTCTCTGTGTCCCATCTCACCCCTGCCGGCAGAGCAAGTTGTGCCATTGGACAGTAAGCAATTCAGTGTACGGGTGTACGTCAGCACCCGAGTGCAGCTGCTCCTAGCTCCGAACTTGATTAAGAAAACTCCCTGTATACCTGAGGAACCGACACCAATGTGAAGTAAATGTTTGGTTGAGCACAGTGTAAGCATTACGCTGCGCTGTATAGCGTGCCCGTCTTTGTCCTAGTGGTAATTTGGCTCTGAGATTAAACGGCCGCTTGCAATGCGCCTCTAAGTGAGGGAGAGTCCGGTCGAAATAGTCTGTTGGAATCAAAATAGTGTAACCGATCTGCCCCTTGTAAAGAGCATTTTTGGAATATTAAGTCAACACTATTCACTGCGGTCCTCCGTGCCTCACCTGTACCCTCGTCTCAAATTGATGTCACGTTTGCTTGCTCAAGCGCCCTTTATTAGACCGTTTGGCCTCCATTCCCAAGGGGCTTGAGTACCTCCAGTATACGTTTCAGGTTTGTCCCACTTTCCTTGTTGGTCTGGACCAGTCAGTGAACCAGAACGTGCTTCTACACACGCAAACATCCAACGATATTGCGCTGACACATTGAACCCTTGGACGAGCGGATGGCTGAGATCCGTGTAGAAGGCCCTCAACTACCGCTCATTTGTGTTTGATCACGAAGGTGTCTCCTACCTTGCGTGGGTCCTAGCGTCAGTGTAACCAATTTGTGCCACCCTCGCATAGCGCGATTGGTCTGCGCCGCAGCTAGGTCTAGGTTAAGCAGCGACGCTGGTATATTGTCCGAATGCTATTAGCTGGTAGATGTTGACCACTCGGTGCATCCGCCCTCGAAGCAATTTCGGTGACTATCGAAATATGTATTTTCCGCTTACGGATGAAAACGATTGCATTAGGGGTGCAATAAATTAGCAACATTTTAGTGACTTGGTCTTAACTAATTTATTGCATCTATGTTGCGTGCTGCCAGCTTGGGTATACTGTTGTCTTTGCATCGATTTGTCTACCAGCCATTATTGCATTTACAGGATTGCGCCAGTCTCGCACACGTAGACTTTAACACATGCAGTTTAGTTTTGTGAATTTATGATATCCCACATGCGTACACTTTGTGTGTGAGTGGTGTAGTGCCATGCAATTAGCAAACTACGCTCTCAAAGAAAAGCAATAGAACGACTGTTTGAGTTTATCTCCTGTTAGCTGGCACATATCGAATGCGTTCGAGAACTCGAACTCTCAGTTCACTACCCTGAGGCAAGTATCGTCCTAATACTGTGATTGTTCGGAACGTGATAACTTATTTTGGCTTGCAATGTACAAAAACGGTACTTACCGCCCTTCCTTTGCTACCAGTCGCTCCCGGGTGTCCAGGATCTCCAGGTCCGCCAGGTCGCCCCTGCTTTCCTGGGTCACCAGGAGTACCAGCAGCTCCAATTGTACCCTGTAAATATAGATTATTGCAAGTAACACACTTCTATTACAGTAACATTCCACCGAACAGGGATCTGCTGATCAGATGACTGGGAATACAAAGTGATGTCAAAAAGATGCAAACTAGATGGTTTGAATGAAGAGCTGTGGTAACTACAGATGGCCAGCATGCCACCAAAACATGAGTTATGTCTTTTTGAAAGCTCATCCGCTTAAGGACCTTTAGCGAAGTTGGTGCATTGCTAAAATGGTCTTTAGTATTACCAAGAGCTTGCACTAGTGAAAACCTTAAATCCCGCCAGGTCGTCAAATTCTCACGAGAAAGATATCAAGCTGTCACAGGGAAGGGCAAGAGCAAAGTTGGTGATTCGATAGATGTTTGTATATAGCAGTTCATCGTGATAAGAGGAACCTACGTAGAGTCCTGGTGGGCCCATTATTCCTGTGTCACCTTTGATTCCCCTCGGTCCCTGCACTCCAGGAAGTCCACGTTGGCCAATTCGTCCTGGTAACCCGGGCTTCCCTGGGCTACCTGGTTCACCTGGTGTCCCCGGCTTGCCGTCCCTTCCAGGTGCACCATCTTTACCATCCAGACCCGGAGGACCGTCATATCCTGGGGGGCCAGGTGGCCCAGTGATTCCTGGTGGGCCCTCCAAACCTTGATCACCAATAGCTCCCGGAGGTCCTGGTGGTCCTGTCGCTCCGGCAGGGCCATCGGGACCATCGGATCCGTCTGGTCCAGCGTCCCCAGCGTCGCCCATATCACCTGGATATCCAATCTCTCCCGCGATTCCTTTGGATCCCTTCTCTCCAACTGTTCCAGGAGGTCCCTTTAAAATAAAGAGAAGTGGACGCCGTTCCTGTTTATCTTCTAGATCTGTGTCGTTATGGAGTGGAGTCAGTTATTTGCCTGGAAAAGTATTCTGTTAGGTTCATCAATTAACATTTTTGAGATGCTTTCACTTTTGCTACATCATCCACTCCACTACTGATGGCTAAATTGCAATAGCAGATCAGGTCTAGACCGTGTACAGCTGTCAGTATCGATCGTTCTTAAACCGTAACAACACTACTAGTGAGATGGGTTATCGGCGTCAATCATCATAGTGGTATAGCCTCTCTAGGTATTGTTTCTCTTCGTTTTTCTCCTGGATAAGTCAGATTGCCCAAGACGTCATCAAACAGAAAAACCAGCACACCTGTGTGGGTGGACACGGTTAGCTCCCATACATATTTGGCTATGCTGGAAGGGGTAGCTGACAGATATTATATGTTCTATCGCGCAGAAAGCAGCGTTTTTCGCTGGTGACCCAACCAAATTGCTCCAACTGAAATGGCATGAAATTGGCATTTTTATTCACGATAAAATGACTTGCCGTTATGCTGCCTGGTCCACTAAAGTTAGGTCTTCGTGACCACTTCATAGATGCTACAAGAATAATGCGGGTCCTTACAGCAGAAAATTCGTGATTGCCAAGTTTGAGTCATAGCGCATGAGACTGAAAATTTCGGGTACACACTAGTATCCAACCAATTGGCCAGCTGCTGGTTATGCAGTGGTTACTTTTCCCCGAGAAATGTTACGAGCACTGAACTGATAAAATCTGGAAGGTCTAAACGACTTACCATGGGTCCTCTAGGCCCGACTTGTCCCATGGGTCCCATTGGCCCAGTGATACCTGCACTTCCGTGCATTCCTGGTAGGCCAGGTTGTCCAGGTGGGCCGGTGGCACCCTTCAGGCCTGGCAGACCATTGAGACCGGGTTGTCCAGTGTCTCCTCTCGGTCCAGCACTCCCATCCAGACCGGGTCGCCCAGGTGGACCGTGTGGTCCGGTAAGACCCTGTTCTCCAGGTGACCCCGCTTCACCTGGTTGCCCATCGGTGCCTGGCTGACCGTCCAAACCAGGGCTTCCAGGACTGCCAGCCGGTCCCAATTCTCCTCGTGCTCCCTAAAACATTAAGTACCAGCACATTAAATGGTTCGGTTTGAACAATTTCGCAACTAAACTACTTTTATTGTGTAGCGAGATCACGGGAGAGTATCCGATCACCAGGAAGCAGCTTATCCGTTTTCGATGCTCCTTTATATATATATATATATATATATATATATATATATATATATATATATATATATATATATATATATATATATATATATATATATACTAGTACAGAAAGTCGAAATGAAGGTAAAGATCACTACGTTGCGGAACACATCAGAGTCAAAAGTACCTTAAACTAGGTGGACGGAATCAGCCTTGTCGATACGCCTCAAGTATGAGAACACGTCGTCTGTTGAGAGGAAAGGAGGAAGCAGTTGTCACTAGAGCGTGAGCGGGACATGTGCTCAGTGAGTAAAGTTATAAGCCAAAATTCCCCTCGAAACTGGTTTGCTCACCTTGACACCGACTGGACCCATTGGTCCAGGCAAGCCACGGATGCCCATTTCTCCCTGGCTACCTGGTCGTCCGATTTGTCCCTTTTCACCCTTTATTCCCATTACACCCACCGGGCCCACGTTGCCCATCGATCCAGGTTCCCCCTGTGCTCCTTTAGTACCCTGCGCTCCCATGCGACCCATTGCACCACGCTCCCCTGGTCTTCCATCTGCTCCAGCAGGGCCGGGGGGCCCTCGCTCTCCGGGTTCGCCTCGAGCACCAGGTCGTCCGTCGTGACCGGGGTCGCCCTGAAACAAATGGATAGCGTCGGTTGAGAATTAGCGCTTATTTAATGACAACAAAGATAGTCCAGTACAAATCTATGGGTTATTGGCCCTGCAAGTTTTCGGTACTGGTCACGCTACTGGTCCTCTCGGAAGGGCTTGGTGGAGTGCTGATAAGAAGTAACCACTTAGGCTCAGAATATATTTTTGGTGAAACACAAAATTTTGTAAACTTGGTAAAGTTCAAAGCCGACTCATGTTGCAAATCAGTACTGCCAAGTGCAGTTCCCCAGGCGTTTCAACTTGGTTTGATTTCAGCAGGTAGATATATCAGGCTTCGAACCCGGGACTGTTGGGATGTTAGTTGGGACGTCTATTAACATCCCAGATGTACTGGGTTCGACGCCTGCTATCTCTACCTGATGATATCAAGCAATGTTGAAAGGCACAATGGAGTATGGGGTTCTCGGGCGAGTAACACCCAATTTTCATAAGCTTCAGCTCCGGTCATAGTGATTGCTTTGGTCAAGCTTCCATTCAGTGAGAATCATCGTCCACACTGGAACTGCGCATCGCAATCCATTCACATAGCGCGCATTTCAGAATGACCCTCCAATCAGAACTGTCCAATTGAAACGTAATTACATGATCGCGGGGATGCTTCCTCCGTAGTTGCGAGTATCCTATTGCCCAGTTCCATTAGGTAGGATATGGGCTAGCTATTTACACAATTCTCTAGTGCGTGCTGTGAATTTTGACATCAAAGACTAAGCCCTAGTGTCATGGAAGATAATTTTCTGTCGGAAAGCACCCACACCGCATTGAATGCAGCAGCCGCAAGCCTCGATGACAAAGTGGTCCTTTACTGACCTTACCACTGTTGCCACCTGTACTCATAAACCAAAGATTTCACTTACTTGGTAGGAATATCATGTGATGCTGATTTATCGACTGATAAGGTAGGTGTCGTGTGGGCGCAGCCCCACAAAGTCCAGTACCCATAAGTGCTAAATTCAGTATTTTTGTTGGCTAGCTGCTTCAACAACTTTCGTGTTTATATCTCATTGAATTCGTCGAAACTGTAACGATACACACAGAAAACCTACGTTATGTGTTAGAAAACAACTGAGAATTGCTCATGTGCCAACCCGAACTTGGAGATGGATATTTCTTTTGCTTTGTCCCAGCACTGCACTCTACGATCAATTTCGCTCTTTTTCCGGTTCCTGAGCGGAACCCGGCGGAACCCGGCACATAGTAATTGACTCTGGTTCCAATGATCGGGAGGGATAAGTTTTATTTCGAACTAAACCATGACCCTACATGATATTCTACGAAGACATGCGTTGGGTGCTAGAAAATCCGAAAATTAACAGATATTCCTCTACTTACCATGCTTGCCTGCACATTCCTTCTCATCTAATCTTAGATATCTAAGCTGAAATTGATGCAATTCAGCATACCAGCTCCGCCAGTTACAGCTTCTTCAGTTACCTACAGAAGAACGCATCGATTGTCTGAATAAAGTAAGCAAAGAGCAACGAAGAACGCGAATCAGGGACTCATCCATGACCTTGGTACGTCTAACTTTTTGAATCCAATCGTTACACATAGACCAAATCGGGTGTACAATGCAGTTTACGGTGTGAACACTTAGCAGGGCGAAGAAACCCCTTTTACGTGGTTCCTTATACTCTAGCTTAGCCCACCATTGTTGACCTTTTCTGTGAAAATCAACAACTGTGCTTTCTCCGGAAGTTACCTTGGGATTCGGAGTAAGCAAGGCATGAAAACACAAAACGCGCTGCGGATAACTCAGATTCGGCACTGTGACTTTGACAACGTGCATATTATCCACATGCCTTGCGGTTTTTAAAAATATGGTTCATACACATTGGAAACCCGGATGCATTTGGTATGACGGAACCTAGCGGAATCATTGTCCACCTGACAAAATGGGAGCAGTGATCCAGACAACCAAAACCGGATACTTAAAGCGTGGAAGAGAAAAAATACCGAGTGGTCACCCAAACATCAAGAAAATGTCTAAGCCGCCACCAAAAATCTTGCCATTACCAGAACAACATGCCATTTATATGAGATGCCATGTTCCGTTGGACTATTCGGAATTGGTTTTCCTTGCTGGGGTGTTTCTGGCGGAAATCAGAAACTCATCGGTCCCGCTGATTGACCATGCCATGTTACAGAATGGTAATCGCTCACGTGCGTAGTGATTACCGCGATTGCAGTGACATGCAATGTGCAATAGTTGTTGGTCCGGAAACATGTTATCTACTCACTCTGGTACCATCTCCAACTAAAACAAAACGATGCAAATCTCCTAGCTGTCGTTTACCGCCCCCCCCCCAACGTCCACTCCGTAAATGGATTCAAGCTTGATATGTGCCTTGAACAGGGTAACACCCCCTAGGTACTGCCACATTCTCATCGCCAGTGACTTCAACGTACATGATCTGGAGGTATTAGCATTTTTCAGTGAACAGTTCATAGCACACTTTCATGAGCATGTCACTAATATTCCCTTGTACAGTCACGGTACCTCGTCTACTAGATTCAGGAGAGCAAATGCAACTTGCGCTCACAAATGAGCTCATGACCGACAAGTTCATGGTGGGGAGTCCATTAGGGCTCAGCGCCATGTAGTCAAAACATTTGACCATGCTTGTTATGCAGAATATACATGTGAACACGCGGAAATAACTCATACAATCACCTGCCACCACGCCTTGAAAAAATTCGTCGAGCAACAATCCTCTTGACAGCGTTTGGACAACCTTCTTTGAAGGACTCAGCGACATGGTCAACAGAGCATCGGAAACCAAGCCACTTCGTTCCGCGAAGGTGTCGTTACTTCTACGAAACAGGACTAAATTGGAGGGCAGGAAAGGATGCAGTATACATGCTTACAAGGCTAACCCAAACTGAGGCCTGAGACAACCGTTGCACCAAACTTGCCCGTGAGGACAAAGTAACTTTTTAACAGTGCCTAGCTCAAGGGTTGCTGGCATACAACAGACTACTAGATACGCCTGTCCACAGTCTTCCTAAAGTAGAGAGATGCAGCCCTCAACTTTTCACAACAGACCGTAAGATACAAAAGCGCAGACAAAGCAGCAAATGCACTGAGGCTTATATACGCCCTGATTTACGAACTCGCAGCCTGTCCCTGTCACATGACAACAACCGCTTTACCAACTCCAGGGTTTACACATTTAATGCTAATCCCGCAACTGTGCTAGGGAGGCTGCTCTCATGGAGTGGTTATAGATCCGCTCAAAAGTACTGAAGGCTGTCGCTACTAAACTAGCGGAACCCCTGTTGCGGTTTCTTTCAAAGATGCTTCGATAAACAATAAGTCTCCACTAGGTAGAAGCATGGTATTATTACCACAATTTTAAAGGCGGTAGCCGTTATAATCACAAAGTGACTCTCCTCCCTATGCTACCGGTGATGGTGGCTGTCGCTGCTGAGGCTCTAGTGGATTACCTGAAAAATGCAACGGCACCGAAGCAGCATGGCTTCGGTCAAAACCGATCATGCACCACTGACCTGTTGATGGCATGAGGTAGTTGGACGGAGGTGGATGATGATGGGGTCGGAGTCGACGTCATCCACCTGGGCTACTCCAAAACTTTCGACTGTCTGGACCACTGAATCCTGCATCACAGGTTACAGAGCTGTGTACTCAAAGATCCTGTCCTTGGTTGGATTATAAGCAAACTTCAACAACGGGCGATTTTAGTGTGTGTTAGGAAAGCGCTCTCCAACCCGACTGAGGTAGAATGTGGTGATCCATAGTGCTGGGTGCTGGGATCACGCTTCTTCCAAACGTTCACCAATGACATGATAAGTGTTATCTTCTCCGGTTTTCCGCTTCTCACCGATGGGCTTGAAGTACGGAGAGCGGTTAATAATGAGGAAGCACACGATTTCCTCCAACACCAGCTGGAACGCGTTAATTAATGGTTGACGGGGAACCTAATGCACTTAAACACAGCTAAATGCATGATAGTCCATCGGCCTCACCACCCAGTGAGCGTTTACAAGCTAAATGACTACTTCTTGAAAAAGACTAACAGGAGTGTGATCTGAGTGAACGAGTACAAGGCGATCTCGAATGTTCGATACAATCAGAGAAGGCGTCTATAACTGATAATCCATTTTGGTCTTCTTCGCACGCTTTCCTTCGACTTGGCTCCTCAATCTTCCTTTAAATGCTTAACGCTGATCTGTGACCGCAAGTGAAATACGACATCTCTGCGTGGCATTTGTGGCAGAAACGAGATCTTGCTGCTCTGCAGACTTCTCAACGAAGGGCATCCAAGAAATTTAGCAATCTCTTCCATCTGCCGTAGCATTTTAGGTTGAATTCCCTATAAACGTATCGTAGCCGGTAACGGCGTTTGCGAAGAACCTCGTAATGGCTTGTCAGATTCTGGAGAACCCAAGACAGATTATCCGCCCGCTCCTGGGATTGAACCATACCATAAACTAAATGGTCATCCTTGGAAATTAACAATACGGTGTAGCCGGCTGAGATGCCGTCGAAATTTCTTCTTCCTCCGAGTGTGTCAGCTGTAGAACGCTATTCCAACTTATATCGACTCTGCCCCTAAGCTTACGATATTTAAAAAATCGTGGACGAAGCATTGTACCATTGGCATTTCATTTTATGATTTGACTTAGCCAAGGGGTTATATAACGCAACCAAATGGTGTGTTTTCAGAATTCCAACCAGTGGATTTATGGATTTATATTTTATCACTCAAATGTCTCGGCTCTTGTACGCTTGTTTCAACGCCATTATCATAGTGCGTTTAGCAAAACAATTTTCACTATTACTCATTTTTATTTTCTCAGTAATCTCCACCCAGCGGGACTTGTTACGCGTTGTTTTTACTCGTATCGCACCATTGTTCCATAGTACTACCAAATTGTCGGTGATCAGTCGATAACAAACGGCCCCTAGCTTTGTCGTTCTGACTCCTTTGACGAGGACGAGCAATAAATCGAAACACCTGTAGCTCGGATTGTCTGTTCAGGTTTTGATCTGTTCTTCTGAGCTGAAAAGACGAGCAAGTACCATCATAACAGGTATTTGTTCACCGAGCCTCTCACGCTGTTTGTTTGAAGTTTATTAAACTGCATCACCATGGACTTGGCATATTAGAGTTTGCAGTAGTCAGCATGTTTCAGACATTCATCTTCGTGTGATTAAATTCAGCGTAGCTCTAACCAATCGTACAACCAGCAAAATCCGAAACGCAAAACATAGTTGCCTCGCCTTTACAAACTCGTCAACAGTTCGCGTCCCACGGAGATATTACAGCGCAGATGACATCGAATACCATGTAGCATCCATTATCATAATTAGGACAATGCAAATGGAATGAAGTGGTCTACTTACTTGTGGTCCGGGATGCCCTGGAGGACCAGGTTTTCCAGCTCTTCCAACCGGACCTTTGGAGCCTTTTGTACCTTTCCGGCCAGCTTCACCTCGGTCGCCCTTCTGTCCAAACGATCCGGGCATTCCAGGTAGACCCGGAGGCCCAGGCGGTCCCTGTATACCAATCAGCCCAACCCGGCCAACCGGACCGGTTTCTCCTCGAGGCCCCTCTGGACCAGCTGGACCCATAGGTCCAGGCGGCCCGATGGGACCAACTGGCCCTTGTGGACCTTGTGGACCCATACTTCCTTGTGAACCCTAAAAGACCAAAGGTTAGTGTGTGTACTATAATTGTCGATAAAAAGCAACGCTTAGTGCCCCAACGGGACAGCCACATTGTATGTGCATCTGCGTAATCCTTTTATCAATTGCCCTAAGTCAATACACTGAAGTCTTACTAATCATGGCCAATACAACTTCTCGAATCAGAGAAAAATTAAGGTGAAAAGTGATGTTCGTCATTAAATTAACCGTCCATACTCTTATCCTACTTATGGTAATATATGCTTGCCTTAGGAGCAGTAACGTCGGTGAGTACCAAACAGAGGGCTATGTGTAGTACAAGAACAAGATATGTCCGTTCGTGTGCTCACCTTCAAACCTTCGTATCCGTCGTCCCCTTTGTCACCTGGTGGACCCATGTAACCTTGAGGCCCCGGGCTCCCCTCAGGACCCGGTTCTCCTGGTGGTCCAGTGATGCCTTGCGGTCCCGGCGATCCTTGTAACCCTGGTATACCTGGCCGACCATCCCTGCCTGGGGTTCCCGGTGTGCCTTGTGGGCCAGCAGGTCCACGTTCGCCGTCGTTCCCTGGTAGTCCCTTCGGTCCGCGGGGGCCTGGGGGCCCGACACCACCTTCCGGACCGGAGGGGCCGGGGTCACCCCGAGGTCCTTGGGGGCCAACCGCTTCTGAGGGTGAGCTGAGTTGACCTAAATACAGTATCAAATGGATATTTGTATAAAATCTCAAATGTCAGCAACCGTATTAAATTGATGTCTGAACTTTATTCAGTCTAACTTGCACTCCTTGAATCGTGCAAAGCGGTTTCTACAAAGTTAAGCAGTTCAGTATATTCTCTATTCTCAGCCAGGTATATGAACAGTCTGACACATTGTTTCATGAAATCATAGCATTTGCAGATTGTCGCTGTCTCCATCATGCTGCCACTCCGTGGCAGTATACGTCATTACAGCCGACCACATAATTATGTGATCCTTGTTAACCTTGATGTATCCGCTTAAATTTTGTTCCAAATCTGCGGAAATACACCCAGTCGATCCGGATCACCGAATTATAAATCGGACCTATCTATAGGGGATAAGTCAGAAGACACGCTAGTACACCACAAGTGACGTCTTTGGCATTTCACTCGCCAACACCTATGCGTGCAACCTTACATTTTTTGCTTTCCCTCAGGGACTTCGAAATACCATTCGACAAAGCTGGTGTATAGTTCCCAGACAAAATATAAGTCAGTACTGTGCACCACTGTGCATTATAGATGCAATCCATTTTGTCGTCCAACATTTAACACTGCATTCTTTCGTGCAGATTACTAAATAAAGATTGTGTACTATGGTCCACCCGCGCGCTGAGGGACGCACCAGTACCAAACCCGCTGGCACAGCGACAGTTCCAGCAGATAAGGTTAGATAACTGACGCAGCTCAAAACGTTGCGGCTAATGTGTCCTAAAAGTACCTACGAACATCGAGTCACACTAGTGGTGTTCAACTAGAACCCGAAGTTTTGAAATAGCGCGGCAACTGGCTGAGGGAGCGCGCTGCGGCTACTGAGCGCATGGGGTGGATTGCTTAGACAACAGATTGCCATTTGCCGAATTTCGCTCTGACTGTTGGTTGAAGAGCTACAGCCGCTAAAGTGAGCACGTGCACAAGCTGTTTGTCGGATTAGTGCCAAAGTGACAATGAAAGAGCTTGGAGAACCAAGCATGTGTGAAATTTTGCTGCAAACTGCAAAACTTTTGCAGTGACATTACAATTGCTTGGCCAAGCATAAGGGAAGGACTGTATAAAACACACGCAGTGCTATGAGTGTTTTAACCGTTTTGAACACGGTACAATGTTGGTCAGTGACGACCCTAAAGCTGGACGACCTTGCACATCAACAGATGATGATCATAGCGAGAGAGTACTTGCTGTGATCCTTGGAAATCGTCATTTAACTGTTCGAGAATTTGCTGACGAAGTGGGCATCAGCGTTGGAGCATACCATGAAATTCCAGCGCGTTTGAGGGATGCCGTGCGCAGGAAGAGGCCTGAACTGCGGGAAAACCAGACTTGGATGTCGCATAATGAAAATGTGCCGGCTCATGCATCGCTCCTTGTCCGCAGCTATCTAGCAAAACGACACTCCCGTTGGGTCCCAGTCACCGTATTCTCCGGACCTAGCCCCTGCAAACTTTTCTGGTTTCCCAAACTTAAAAGCAGTTTGAAAGGACGTTGTTTCAAACCATGGAGGAGATTCAGGAAAATACAACAAGATCTGCGCGCCATCCCAGAAAGTGAGTTCCAGGAGATTTTCCAAAACTGGAATCACCGTTGTGAATGGTGTATTGCCAGGACATGAGACTACTTTGAGAGGGGAAGTGCATAAAATCTTCTTCAATTAGCAATAAAGGTGTTAGAGCAAAGGTTCGGTTGCTTTTTGAGCAACCCTCGTAGATTGGCAAAATTTGTCGGCGGAGCCTCTCTAACTGGCCACAGTCAATTGCGCCAAAAACACTTACAAATACCTTAAGGTAATCACATTCCTCCCTATATCTCCCAAGATGATCCTTACTGTTGCAAAATGGCATCCAACGGGCGCAAACGTCACTAAACGCGTACCGATCGTTACGTGACTACGCCCAAATCAACTAATACCATCTCATTCTCTATACTCGTCTGATATGCGGTTGGCTGTATGAAAGGCTAGTATTGTTAATTAAGAAACGGCAAACCGACGTACTATTGCTGACCATACCAAGTTTCCCAGCCCAACTGCAAGCAGTGAGCAACGTCTCAAGCTGCATTGTTCGGCGAAGAACATGTGGAATGAATTAAAAGACAAAATAAGCTGGGCCAGACGAACCGCCTAAAAGGTCGTACCAATACGAGTATCGCACCGGACCAAAAACTGGATCCGAAGCAGAACGCGTAAATGGATAAATAGTAGAGACGAGATTCGGAGGCACCTTGTGCTGGACTAAGTGGTACACATCGATCCTTCATCAGACCCGACGAGCATGAATGACAGGAGACCATGGTGCTCAAGTTCAGGAGCAACACCGAACAGCTTGCTATTATGTGAATGAACCAGCAAGGTTGCTACAAGCGTACTACCACCAAAGACGGACGGTGGCCTGGCGACTACTGCTGTGAATACTGCGAACACCCTACTGCTGTAGTTTGGTTCCGTAACTGCAAAAGTCGTAGACGCTTCTCTCGGTTTATCTAGCGTCACATTTATCACAGCAGCTGGCAAAAGCAAACTGCAGTCTCTGCGGAACAGTGTCTCGGGAATCTACACCATCTGTCCAAAGGTACTTAAAACTTTCACCGAAACCATAGCAGCAGATCTTGCAGCATTTTTCCAGGGTCTCCTTGATTCACATACACTCCCATCTGAATGGAAAAATGGAATTATCAATACAATATACACAGGACGTAAGCGACTGGACCATGCGAACTACCTACCGATTACTCATATACCAGTTTTATCAAAAGAGATGGCGCCGATAATCGCAGATGAAATGATGAAGCATTTAGAAAGCCTGCAAATCATTTTCCATATCCAATATGGTTGCAGACACATACGGACTTCTCCCTTCGATTTGCTTTTTGCTCAGGCTTCATGGACTAGAGCGGCTAAAGAATGAGTGGCCCTAGATGTAATCTACTTGAATTTGCGAAGGCATTTGACAGAGTCAATCACTTAGTAGTCTTACGTAGGCTTGGTAGTTTCAAGCTTACCTGGTCGGAAGATTACCTACAGGAGAGTACAAGAAAGGTAAGAACAGCTGACACTCATTCCGGAAGCCTGTGCGCCTCCAGTGGTGTGCAGTAAGCATCTGTCTCACACCCAATTCTGTTTTAGGCTACATCAATGACCTCCCTGTAAACCTTTTATCCCGGATGCAAATATCCGCAGAGGAGGCTAAGTGATTGAACACTGGAACAATGGTGTATTAGAGGTAAAAAGCAACGTTTATCGAGGCCCGCAAGATGGCAATTATTGCGAAGTAAATTGCATGATGAAGTGAAGAGCGTTTTGGTGGACTCACCATAGACTTATGTAGAATAGCGGAGATGTTCACGCATTAAAAGTATAAATCCATAAATCCATTGGTTAGAAGTTTGGTAAGACACCGTTTGATTGCATTTTATAGCCCCTGGCTAACAATTCACAAAATAAAATGCAAATAGGACAACGCATCGTCAACTCGTATTTGTGAATATCGCCAGCTTGGGAGCAGAAACGACATAATGAGGGAGGGCGTTCCAAGGCTGGCACACGCGGAGAGAAAAGTAATTTCTACGGCATTTATGCCAGCTATATCGTATTGTCAGTTTCCGAGAATAACCTCTTAGGTTAGTGTTGTGGTTCAATTTCAACAGCGAACGGCAATTGTGGTTTGGGTTCTTCAGAATCTGGTAAACCATTATGAGATCCCGCAGCAAAAGCTAATCTCGACTGCTGTACATTCTTAGAGATTTCAGTCTAAGCTGATAGGGCAGATGAAAGAGGCTCCTGACTTTCTTGGTTGCCCTTCGTTGAGGAGTCTCGAGAGCAACGAGATCCTGTTTCTGCCACGGCTGCCACGCCTGAATAGCATATTCCACGTGCGGTCGCAGTTAGGCGTTAAGCATTTTGGGAAAGATTGTGGGTTCAAACCGACCGAAGGCACTGTGAAGAAGGCCGAAGTGTTGATTGCCGGTTCTCGTCGCCTTCCCTGCTTGTTTTGAATACCCGAGATCTTCCTGTACCAATACACCCAGGTCACGCTCCTGAGAGGCCTTCTCCAAGTTGTGGTCTCCAAGCTTGAAACCGCTCACCGGCTGGTGATGCAGGTGGATCACCTTGCATTTAGCTATTTTCAGTTGAAGCATGTTCCTCTTTGAGCATTTATAAATGCAATCTTGGTCACGTTGGAGTATATCTTGAGCTTCATTGTTACTAATCGCCAGCCATATTGGCGAAAAGCAGAAAATTTGAGGGGATAATTCTTGCCAGGTCGTTGATAAACACCAGGAATAAGCGCGGTCCCAGCAAGGAACATTGTGGAACATCACATTCTACCTCAATTGCGTTAGAGTGTGATCCCCTAACGCGTACTTGCTTCTATTCGTGAAGAAAGTTGCCAATCCAACCAAGCACAGGATCGCCGATTCCGTAGCTCTGTAGCCGGTGATCCACGCAGTCAAAAGCTTTGGAGAAGTCCAGATAGATGACGTCAACTCCGACCCCATCATCAGCCACTTCCGTCCAACTGCCTCGTGCAATCAGTAGGTTGATGGTGCATGACCGGTGTTGACAGAAGCCATGCTGCTCCGTTGCCAAGATGTATTTATCCAGGTGGTCCATTAGAGCCTCAACGATGACCGCTTCCATCATATTCGCGAGCACAGGCAGGAGAGTCACCGGGCGATAGTTTGCAGGATCTGAACGGCTACCGCCTTTAAAAATTGGGGTGATAATGCCACACTTCCACATCATCATCATCATCATTACACGTTAGTTGGAGGCGGAAAACACCTCAGCTATTGTGCCGCAATACAAAAGGCAAGAAAAGAAAAAACAGACAGTGGCACGCCCGCTGAGTCCACAGTAACGGATGGACATCGTTCCGGAGAGCTAACAGTTGGCTGCCGTAAAAGAAAGTCATATTATGCCTAACGATTGAGATCGTGATTGGAGGGGATGCTAAACAGGAGGGGGGATGGACAAAGGAACTCACAACACAAACGCCATTGGGGCCGGCTCCAGGCCATATCAGCGAGTGTGTCCAACCAAACGTGTTCACCGTGCTTAGGACCCCAGCCAGGCAGTCGGGATGCACCAACCGACGCCAACTTCGAAGTGAGGGTTTTCATTCCTCTCGACCAAGTCATCACTTGGCCTCCCCTCCTCCTCTTCCAACCGCACCCACAACGCACAAACAATGCATGTCGCGGAAGTCGGTGTGCTGGCATGCGCAACACGTGGCCCAGCGATCGGAGCCGGGTGCGTGATATAATGGTGCTGAGCGGTTCACTCGCACTTCCTGCAACAAATACGCGACGCCGAACACGCTCATTGCTCAAGCGGTGTTCCCACCAGACATGAGCTAAGCTGCGAAGGCAGCGATGATCGAATGTGACGAGTCTCTTCATGTCTGTCGACCTGATGGGCCAGGTTTCACAGCCATATAGGAGAGTTGAACGGACGGCTGCGTTGTAAACTCTGCCCTTGAGGGCGATAGTAACGTCGCGTCTGCGCCACAGGTGGCGGAGATTGGCAAAAGCACCTCGAGCTTTTGCTATACGGTTCGTAACCTTATCTTCAATCCCACGGGTGATAATATAGCTGCCCAGGTACTTAAATTCCTGAACGACTTCTAGCAGATCACCACAAAGCGTTAGCGCAGGGTTGGGTCCCTGCCAATCTTGGAGAAGTACTTTGCATTTCGATGGAGCAAAGCATAGCCCAAAACGATTGACAGCCAGTGCTAATCGGTTCAGTGCTGTTTGGCATGTTTGGGAGCTGTCACAGATTAGGGCAATGTCGTCCGCATACTCCAAGTCAAGAAGTCGCTCACCAGGGAGTAGTTCCACACCTATGTCGTGTCCAGCGAACGCTGTTTCTATGACTTCATCAATAGCGAAGTTGAAGAGGAAAGGTGACAGCGGGCATCCTTGTCTCACACCGCTGGTGATACTGAAGGGTGGCGAGAGTTTGCCATAAACCCTCACCCTGCCCGAACTATGTGCGTACAGCGCTTTGATAATGTTTACATATTTATCAGGCACACCTTTCCTCAGCAGACAGTCCCAAAGGGCACATCGATCGACTGAGTCGAAGGCACCTTTTATGTCAAGAAACACGACAACGGTGGGTCGCCAGAAACATGGCGGTGCTCCAACACTTGACGCAATGTGAAGATGTGGTCGATGCAGCCCCGACCTCGACAAAATCCGGCTTGCTCTTCACGCATCTGGCTTTCACGAGTGCCAGTCAGTCTGTGGAGAATGAGAAGCAAGTAATTTAGAGGCAATCGAAATCAGACTGATCCCTCTATGATTGCCGCATTCTAAACGGGAGCCTCCCTTGAAAATTGGGACAATGACGGAGCGGTTCCAGTCTGTCGGGACTGTCTCCTGCGCCCAAAGTTTTACTAGCAACTCGTGTAGATCATCTAGTAGAGCAGGTCCACCGAATTTGAAGAGGGACACTTCCACATAGTGGGGACTTGTTGTCCATCAAGGCATCTTTGGAAGAACTGTGACAGGGGTTCAGCTAGCTTGTTAGTCGCCATCTTCAGTGTCTTCGGCTGGACATTGTCTGCTCCCGGAGAGCTATGATTGCGCAGTGAGAGTAACTTCCTTAGCACAAGTGATGGGTTGAAAGTTACATGTGTAAACATTGGAGTCGGTAATGTGCACGACATTATGGGACAGATAGAGGCTGCGAGTTCAAAAATTGGGGCGTATTGTATCCGCAGCACATTAGCTGCTTCTTCGGCGATTTGTATTTTACCGCCTGTCGTGAAAAGTGGTGGGATTCCATGCTTCACTTTACGAAGATTAATGACATGCCTATATAGCAGTTTGTTGTTTGGCGGCAAGTTTTTGGCTAGGCACTGTTGATAAGTTACATTGTCCTCGCGAACAAGTGCTGTGCTATGATTGCGATGGGTCAGCAAATTGCCCCAATTCTCTGAGTCGGGGTTAATCTTGTAGGCACGCCATGCTGCATCCCTTATCGCCAGGCATTTTCGAGTCCTGCTCCTTAGAATTGAAGGTATTTTTGGGGGACCAAGGGGCTTGGTCTCTGATGCTCTGTAGACGATGTCGCTGAGTCTATCAAACGTACTGTCCAAGCGTTGTCAAGGGGACTGTCGTTTGGGAATTCCCAAGCACCTGCATCGACGAGTTCTTACAATACGTGGTAGCGTACGAGTTAGTTCCGAGTGTTCAAATGGATACTCTGCATAACACACATAGTTGAAGGTTGTTACTACATTGTCACTGAGTCCTAGTGGACTATCCATCAATAACTTGTCAACCATGAGCTCTTCATTCGTGTGCACATGGTCCAATATGGACAGTTTGTTTGCTGTCCTGAATCTAGTGGGTGGTGACGTGATTGTACAGGGGACTATTAACGAACAGTTCGTTCCAGTCTGTTTTGAACTGCTAACTGGGTGATACAGAAACCTCCAGATCGCGTAGACTGAAGTCACGGGAGATGAGAATGTGCGTGTTACTCTGTTCAGAACATGTTTCAAACGGGAATCCATTTCCGGAGTGGACGTTGGGGGGCCGTAAACGACAGCTACGAGACATGCATCGCTGTGTCTTAGTCAGAGACGGCAACAGAGTAAGTCGGTAAGGTGTGTTTCTTGATCATCAACTACTGCACGTTGCAGGTCCCTGCGGTAGTAGAGTAGGACCCCACCTCTTCTGCTGGGGTGGTCGTTCCGGATGAGTGGCATTCCGGCTACCTCAACCTCAGCAGCAGTCACCTCTTGGTATAACCAAGTTTCGGTAATAGAAATTAGGTTCCAAGCATTAGGAACCTGACGTAGCCGAAACTCGGTAAATTTGCTGAGGAGCCCATGGGACTTAGTGTACATGCATGAAAGTTTCGCAGATTTAAGCAATGTTTTGGAGGTTGTGCAATTCATCCGTGGAGACCTATTCGCTCAACATCTGACCTTACATTACGTATCTATAAGGTGATCTGGACCGGATTTACGAATTGGCAGAACTGAACCAGCTCTCCTGAATCCCCAACATTCGAGGCAGCAAATAGTATGAATTTGCGTTTATAGCTGCTGAAAGAAAGTCCTGCTTTCTTAACATGATGATTAGTTCTCCTATTAATCCAATAAGGTGTAGTGGAAAAGTTTTGCTCCAAGCCCAAACTACTATACAGACACGTAAACAATTTGCGCCATGTTAAGCGCGGTATTCCTGCTCTGCACACAGTATGCGGCTTAGCCCAAACCGCTCAAGAGGCGACCAACGTTCTTGGACAACAATTTGGCCGTACCTTCTGAAGTGTGCAATCATCCTAAATCCTGCGTAAGCAGATAATGTCCCCATCAGGGCTTAATCACATATCATTTACCTCCGCAGCTGTACTGAAGAGGTTGATGTCTTTGCGCGAATTCAGCTCCCCGGGTGCGGACGGCATTCGACCGAAGGCGTTGAAAGTTGTTGCCATGAGTTTGGCGGCGCCACTATCGATTTTCTTCCAACGATGTCTGAACGAGATGCCCATGCCCACGATGTGGAAGCCCGGAATCATCACGCCAATCTACCAAAGTGGCAGCCGTGCTGAACCAGCAAACTATCGCCTGATACTACTACTTCCTGTGATCTCCAAGGTTATGGAGTCCGTTGTAGCTGAGGCTTTGATGGGGTACCTGGAGAACAACAAAATTCTCGTTCCGGAGCAGCATGGATTTCGCCAAAATCGCTCCTGTACAACTAATCTCTTGATTGCTCGTGCAAGCTGGACGGAATCTGTGGATGCTGGTGTAGGAGTGGACGTGGCCTACCTGGATTTCGCAAAGGCATTCGACTGTCTAGACCATCGCATTCTCCTCCACAAACTCCAGAAACATGGAATATGCGATCTCGTTCTGGGCTGGATAGCCGACTTTCTGGTGCAACGTCACCTGAATGTGAGGGTTCGAAGCAACCTATCAGAATCCATCGAAGTTCAGTGCGGCGTACCTCAGGGCTCAGTACTTGGACCCCGCCTGTTTCTGGTTTTCATAAATGGTCCCGCGAGCGTGCTATCTTCTAACTGTTTGCTATTTGCTGATGATCTAAAGGTATAACGCACGATAGCTACAGTGGAGGATCACACAGCGTTACAGGAGGACTTGGACAAAGCGTACACATGGCCCATCGAGAATATGCTGCATTTCAACGCCACCAAGTGCAAAGTTCTCAGCATACGGCATAAGAGTATGCGCAAGTACCGCCTACGACACCAAATTCTACAGCGGGCTTCTCACGAGTGCGATCTCGGCGTGCTAGTTCAAGACGACCTCAGTTGTTCGAGGCAGACTGAAAAGGCAGCTAAGAAAGCAAACCAATACCTCGGCCTTCTTCGCAGAGATTTCGCCAAGCTTGACTTTACAGCCTTTTCAAAAATGCTTAGTGCGTACGTGAGGCCGCACGCGGAATACGCTATTCAAGAGTGCCAACCCTGGCTCAAGCACCATCTCACCGCGCTCGATGCTGCACAAGGTAGGGCAACGAAGAGCGTCAGATGTTTGAGCAACCTCCCCTACCCACTCAGGCTGAATACCCTTAAAATATCGTTATCGGCGTCTAAGGAGCGATCTCATAATGGTGTACCAGATTCTGGGAAACCCCAACCACCCATGCCATTCTCTTCTAATACTCAGTCAAAACACCTCGCTTAGAGGTCATCAGTTTAAGTTAATCACACAGTGCAGCCGCCTGGAATGTCGGCGTAACTTTTTCTCCCTTTGAGTGTTACAGCCTTGGAACGCCCTACAGGAATATGTAATTAATGCTCCCACCTGTCCCTTTTCAAAAAACGCCTTGACGAAACTCTGTCACATTTACACTACGTGCTATAGACCGTGACCACCAGGTGCTGGCATCAATGCACAACAGACAGTGGACAGTGCCATAACCCTACTCGAGAATGCGTCACTCCAAATCCCTTGCACACAATTTGATAAACGCTACTACTGTAGAAACTGGATTTCTGTATCCCGTCGACCCGAGACAGCTGCACACGAGTAAGAGTTGGCCTTGCTATATTTTATTTTTTTCTCGCTTATTACATGATCAATAACCAGTCGCCTTATTGGTTTGTGGGCATACATTCCCATTTCAAACTCCCTTTATACGGCAGTGCAGTTAAAGCTGTAATCGCCCGAACCGACGATTCCATTATCCCTTTATCTATCTTTGCTCACGCTAACCATCCTACGGGACATGTCAAGCAGCTGCTTTTACACCCGTTATAAATTATTGTTCATTGTTCATTGTATATTTGTCTATACGTTAAGTATGTGGGTTAGGTCTGGGTTCCATGGTTAAAAGGAGACATTCGTCTCTCAGATCATCGTTTCAGTTAAGAACTGCGCCCTCGTTGGATCGATATGTTCTCCTCCGAATAACGACGAGTTGGTGGTGATCTCCTTCTCACATACCGGATACTAACAGGGAGTGATCATCTACGTTAATAATTGCTGGACCTAGCTCCTTACAACCGATGCCAAGGCCAAGACTTGGAACTAGTAAATAGGAAGTCCTGCTTGGCCGGTATAATATTTTTCCTCTTTTAGGATCTGTTCACGCTGGATTGTAATGTCAGCACCTGTTGAACGCACCAAAGATAGCGACATTCAAAAAGTATTATACTTGCATTTAAGTGTTAAATCCTACACAAGAGTAGGATAAAGTGCAATGCCTGGAATACTGGTATTTTACGCTCCAAGACGGAGCATTTTGATTGTGAGTCACGTCTACATTTCCTATCCTCAAAACCTTGTAAAGCTGTTGCTTTTTATCTTAGCATGCAATATTAAATTACTGAATTATTTCATTACCACGTCATACGATATTTCACTGATTAGACGCATTTACTGAAAAAAGAATGGCAAATGGGATAGTTCATTTCTGTCCATTCGTATATGGGGTCCAGATCGCTTTAAAAATAAGCACAGTCATGTTCAAGTCCAGGTGGAACTGGAAAGATAGGATGAATCCCGTAAGTGCTCCTTCTTGAGCGGGTCGTTGATACAGGAGTTGATAGGGGTGCTCCTGCTTCTTGATGGATCTAAAAGAAAAACAGCCGAAAAACACCCTGGTCCACCAGTTTAATGCTCAAGTTGCTTGCAGTAACAGTTCCTGCTATGCCATTTACGTGAAGTAAGAGATGAAGAAAAAAGGAAGTCAAGAGAAAGGGAAAATAGTTGAAGGACGATGATAATGCCAATAGAGAGAGAAAGTACAGAAAATAGCATCGCAGTATGAAGATTGAAGTTAGTCAGGAAAAAGAAATATTCCGGGTTGTCACCCAAGAGCATCCAGTTGACGCTCAAATCACTTAATCGTAGCTTACTTTGCAACATTTTCTGAAAGCGAGTTCCAGTGCTCGAGGACTCTACGCGATAACTGTGTATTCGCTGTAACTCGATCGGACCGCGGTTTGTCCAGTTTCATATAATGGCCTCGGATACCAGATAATTTAGCAGGGCTAAATAGCAAGTACAAATCAGGGTCAACCTATCCAGTCAGAATACGGTAGGTTAGGATTTGGTCCCCTCTAATCCTTCGATAGTGCATTGGATGCATCCCCAAACAAAGTAGGTGTCCGGTGTGTGTTTGCCCTCGTAACACTTCGACCAACCTAGTACCGACACGGCACAGCCTTTCTAGTACCATATTTTCCCGGACAAGACATGGTGGACAGGCCTAGACGGAATATTGAACAATGATGAACAATGATTTATCACGGGATAAAAGCAAGTGCTTGACACGTCCCGTAGAATGGTTGGGGTGAATATGATGACATCAAAATATATCTGGGTCATCTACCGAACGTCTGCCTAGATGAATAGTTCGCTAAAGTACATCAGTGTAAAATTTAAAAGCTCTAGCGTAAACTTTCAGAAAGACACTGAGATGCAGTGAATGTTGATATAAGGCGTGAGAAAAGTAAAGTGTGGTCGCTCACTTGGGTCCATTTGATACATAAATCCTGTTGAAAAGCATGCTTGGCGTAATCAACAATTGAGGAGCTTAAGTAACAAAATGCTGGGAACGAAGAGCAACATCTAGTTGTCTTTTGCAAATGTCCAAGATAGGAGAGGATACAACTGAGTCTGGAAGGGCATTCCGGGGTTGGCGAACCCGAAGGAAAAAGTAATTCCGTCGACAATAGACAGCTATATTGTTCCTTCAATTTTAAGCAGTTACCCCTGAGCTGCGTGTTGTGGCTAAGTTTCAGCAAATGGCGGCATACGTGGTTGGGGTCACACAGTATCTAATATGTTAATATGAGATCACTGCGCAGCCTTCGATAGCGTCCGCTGAAAATTCCCAGCATGTTCAGCCTTCGGTGGTAAGAGTGATAACGCAGACCCTTTACATACTTTGTTGCTCTTCGTTGTGGTGCATCTAACGCTTCTAGGTCGCGCTTCAACCAAGGTTGCCAAGTTCGGAGAGCGTATTTAACATGCAGGCGCACACAGGAATTGCGCATCATGGGGACCATCCACGGGTCAAATCTCCCGAATGCTCTTCGCAGCATGACAACGTTCTGGTTGTTGCTTTTTGCAGCTATCTCAACTTGTTTTGAACACTTGTGGTCGCTCTGTACGCGCACACGAAGGTCACGCTCTTGGGCGCTGGTCTACAATCCGTTTGTCCCATGCCAATAGGTGTTGTTATTTCTATGGTGTAAGTGTACAACGCGACATTTGTCTACGTTGAATGGTACGGCGTTTTGAACTGACCAGTTCGACACTGTGTTAAGATCGCAATGGAGCCGTTCGTGGTCGTCCGGTCCTCTGATCCTCCGCCATATCTTGACATCATCCGCGAAAAATAGGAAACCGGAAGCGATTGATCTCGCCAAATCGTTAATGAACATGAAGAATAGACGAGGTCCAAGAACGGAACCTTGTGGTACTCCAGACACCATATCGATTGCATCGGACAATGATTCTCGGACTCTCACCACTAGCCGTCGGTCGTGTAGAAAGTTGCTAATCCAACTCAAGCTTAGGTCGTCAATGCCGTAGTTCCGAAGCTTCTGAAGGAGAATTCGATGGTCTAAGCGATCAAACGCTTTTGAAAAGTCCAGGTAGATGACATCGACTCCAGTTCCATGATCAACAGCTTCAGTCCAGCTATTACGTGCAATTAATAGGTTAATATTACACGAATGCTTTTGACGAAATCCATGTTGCTTTGAGGCTACTAAGTTGTGGATTTCCAGCTGCTGCATCAACACATCTGCGATGATTGATCTCATCACTTTGGATAGTAGGGGAATTAATGTTTTTGGACGGTAGTTGGCAGGGTCAGTGCGGCTACGTCCTTTACGGATAGCAGTGATGACCCCTCATTTCCATACTAGTGGAATATGGTTCTCTTCTAGACATCGCTGATAGAAAACAGCCAGTGGTTCTGCTAGATCCCTAGCTATCGCCTGCAGGGCCTTTGGACGGACGTTGTCGGCTCTGGTAGTACTGTGGATACGCAAGTATAACAACTGCTTCAACAGAGCTACCGCAGTGAAGGTGATGTTGTCTTAAGCAGATGGTGGATTATTTGAAATGAGAAGAATCTGGGGTCGCAAGAACGCTGAGAAGAGCTTCATAAACATATCAGCTGTTAGGGTCCTGTAAGAAGGACGGAGAAATCCTAATCTCCGGAATGCTTTACTTGTCGCCTCCTTCCATTTTTTTCCTGGGTGTGGAGTGGAACAGTGGACGTCACCTAGATCAACCTGCTGAATCACGTGATAAAGTTCACTCTCATGGATCACATAACTTGTGGAGGAATCAGACGCTCTGATACGCAGCACTGAACATTTGGCCCAAATTATGGGCAGTCAGCCAAGACAGAGCATTCCTAGAGTATATCCAGAACCCGTAGAAGAGCCGCAGGACCTCCGGGGCTATTAACAATATTCCAGAACTTTAGCTCATCAGCAAATCAGAACGTTACTACCTCAAGCTCCTCCGGCAAGTCATTCACATAGACTGCGAACAGCAGCGGACCTAGGAGAGAGCCTTGCGGAACGCCACTAAGGACAGCTTGTAGGAAATGTTCCCATCCAGAAAGGCTGATAGCCACTGGAGAGCGCGACTAGATATCTCAAACAAACTTCAACTTCAGTGGGAGTCGCGAGTGCGGGACAGTGTCAAAGGCCTTAGCGAAGTCAATGAACAGCACGCCCACTGCATATCCACTGTCTACGGCTTCAGCCCAGCTTTCACGTGCTACCAGCAAGTTCGTTTGACACGAAAATCCTTTGCGAAAACCATGTTGTGCGACGTTAAGTAGGTTAAATCTATTCAAATGATTCTCCACCGTGTCTCACTAATTTTTCAGGTAATTTATCCACAACGCTAGTCGAGCTAACAGACCTATAATTAGCCGGTAGGTCTATGTCACCGCACTTAAAAATCGCACAGACAACAGCCTCCTTCTATCCGGTAGATAAGACACAGCTGTTGAGTGACTACTAAAACACTCAAATCAGAGGTCCACTGAGTTCCATTGCCAATTCGTGTAGCGATTGTGGATGAACAGAATCTGGCTCGGAAGCCTTGGTTGGGTTCTCTCTCAGCAACCGGAGAACTTGAGATGCAGTTACAGTGATTTCATCCAAAAAAGAGTACTTAGAGACTCTTGAAGCTAGTTCTGCGCATGGCGTATTTGTTTCGCGGACAAAAACGCTTGAGAACTGCTCACCAAACACGCATGCCTTCTCATAGTCGCTATAGGCATGGGTCCTATCCCCTCGAATCAAAGCTGGAACGGGCGAGTTTTCACCACAGCGTCGTTTAACGTAGGCAAAGAACTTCTTGGGATTTGCCGAGGCAATATCAGCTAAGCCCTTTTCACACTAAATCCGGGTCAACCCAACGTGTGGCTTGCACTTATTACGGACTAACCGATACTTGTCAAACATACTGTTGACGGAGCTGTTCGATACGCTCGCCAACATCTAGACCGCTTCTTTAGCAGGCCCTCTCTTGCGGAATCTATCCACGGAGGCTGCGCTCTCGATTACCTTCTTTTCACCAGTGGATGTGAGGTGTAGAAATGTCGACGAGGTGAGCCTTAAGTTTTTCCAAGGCCAGGTGAACAGTGTCGATCTCAGAGTTCACACAAAGCGATGATATAGCTCTATCCCGCATCGCTTGGAAGTTCGCAGCCCAAAGGTTCGGATACCAACTGCTTGGCAAGTCCTGATAAGAGTACACTGTAAAGACAAGCAAAAGTGATCGCTGGCGCCAAGCCGCGAGTCGTAAGTAATGTCATGTACAAAGTCAAGTGGCTTAGCAAAAACAAGACCTAAGATGGACGGTTGCTGATTGCTCATGTAACTTGTGGGGAGATCCACGAACTGGTGTAGTAGTACCGGTAGCGTCAGGTCCAGTAGTTCTGCACCTAACAATCCCAGTGCCGACCTGCAGGATAGCGCACCCCAACGAACCTCTGGGAGATTGAAGTATGCCAGCACCAGAGACTTGTTCCCACAGTGAGTACGTATAAACTCAATAGTCCCATTAGAAATAATCATAGGGCATCTATACACTAACACGAACGTAACCTGAACCGAGGAAGCGCAAATCAAGACTGCGAGAGCCTTAACAGATTTGTCGAGAGATGAAATACGCTGGTCCTCTATATGTCGATGTGATAACTCAACTAAAGAGCTACACCACCACCTTGATGGCCAAGGGAGCGGTCAGCGCGGAACAGTGCGTAGCCTGGCAGATACACTTCGGTTGGATACTGGGCAACTAAGTCTCCAAATCTTAGCAACATCTGCAAGTATTTGCATCGGGAATCTAATATTTGCTGAAATAATTGACATAGACTCAAACAGTAGCGAGTATAAGACGGATCCTTGAGGGCCAACACAGGAGACGTACACGCTCTCGGGGTGTGCACGAGCAATTCTTACGGTGATTAATGTCTCACGTTGTTACCCCCACTTTCTAATCGGAGGCGCAGATCGCCGGTGTCAAATCGGGTCATAGTTCCATTTAAACGTAAATTTGGTGTGCCAAGATGTGCACGAAGGGTACTCATGGGCATCCTTGTGCAAAATGCACCTTCGCGCTTCATCCTAGGTGTGTTGGTGCAAGTCAATTCAAACGTAAGAAACAGATTAATCTGACTGATGGGCTTTGCTTTTGCATACCGTGCGGAGCGGTTGCAATGGTCAATTTTACAATAATACTCGTGAAGGTTGTGAAAAACAGGCTGAAACAGTCCAGAAGATGGCGAGATTTAGGGCTTCTCCATTAGAATCTAACAATACCGAACTTGTTCTACAGCAAACCCCGCAGCGCTGTCTCTAAGTCGAAGTGTAACGGCAGTCTTGTTAGCCGCCCAACGGCATCTGCACCACCTACTCCAAAACAAATTAACCCTTTTAACTGGGCAAGCCACCTTCGGCGAGATTGCCATTAACTAATCCCTAGATGCCACACCTGACGAGTTGCTCACAGCACCGGTATTTCAGAGCCGAGCCACATGCGCAGCGATCTTTTCGAGAACAACGCCGGAAGAGACGCCCGTACGTCTTTTTTCTGAATCAAGCAAGAGCGATGCAAAGCTGTTTTCCCCGGCATTCTGTAGTGCCTGCTAAACAATTCAAGTTACCAGCCATAACACACAAAGCGACATTCGCTAAACAGAACCATTCTGCGTTAACTATCATGTGCACTAACGTTCCTGAGTTCAAATCTGGCACAGTAAAGGGCAACTTGGTAGCTGCTCGCAACCAGTGATGTTACCGCTGGGATGCGATTGGTATTCAGGTTGAGCCGACTATGCTAGGACGCGAAGCGCATCACTCAACTTCAGTGAACTACGGTGAAGCTCGATTTCTTCGAGTAATACTGAACTCAACTGAGGAGACCGAGACCGTCCTAACCTCAGCAGTTCGTCTTCGCAACTCATCGAGTCAGGTACGCATACCACCAGATATTCCTTGAAAACGGCGAGCAAAAGAAAAAGAAAGCCATGGCGTCCCTTCTACGAACGAAAGAGGTGAAACTGTATTTGTTCATGGTGTTCCTTAACTATCGTATTCTCTTGAGTACGAAGCGCAATAAAATGACCGAGAGCGATGGTGCTACATCCACGAAGCACTCTCCCTGGAGGATGTTATAGAAAAAGCAGCGATGCGAATCCGTTCATTGCCAAATCACAAGGACTATGATCCAAAAAGTTCAGAAGTGGTACTACACTCCGAAGGAATGACAGAAGTCCTATCGGATAGCTGGTTGTAGCATCGCTCTAGGTTACCAAACGAGATTATGCAGAAGATAGCTGGCGCATGGCCAAGAGTGGGCAGCACTTCGTTGGAACATGCAAGCCTAATAGAGCTTTTGCTTTCACAGTCCTGCACTATGATATACACAGTACCACTCTCGACACCCGACAGGACAGAGAAGCGCACGAAAGAACATAGCGATCTGGATCGCTCTTTGATACCATGCAACCTGACGAAAAGTCACGAACCAATGGCCCACGCAAAAAACGATTGGAGGCCGACCGACAAACGGTTGGCTTAAAAATAAACCCAAATTTGACGTCCACCAACACACATCTAACCTATAAAACCTTCTCTTGTTTTTGTAATAACGTACAAGGCCTTCTCAGTAAACTGATAGAGTTTCGGCTACGTCATGCTACGATGTTGTGAGACCTCAAGATGGTAACCGAGACATGGTTGACTGATGTGCTCACGGTCCCCGAAATCGTACTACCCGGAATACCTGTTCTGCGCAACGATCGACCAAATAGATGAAGCGATGTACTACGTTATTACCGCAGTGAGTTGCATCATGATCTAATCGATGAACCAGGTGTCAAAACTGTCGACCCGCTTTGGTGTCCGCTTCACCTAAAACGTGGTGACACATGGACATGGTGTATTGCCCACCATCGTCCACTTCAGAAGTGGATAATCGCATGACCTCCACTATGAAGGCTATCCTCGAACAGGCACACAGTCACATCCTCCTGGTTTGTGACTTCAAGCTTCACGCCACAGAGACCCCAGTCTGTCTCGATACGACATGCAAAATGGAATCGCGGGAGCAAATCATTAGGTTGCCACCATACAACCACCTTGGCTCCTCCATAAGATTTAGGACGGGGAAAAAACAAGTATCCTCGATCTCATGTTCACCAAAAAGAAGCCTATGATTGAAACGGTGTTGATAGCTATTCCTTTGGGCCGCAGTAAACATCCAACATTCTTGCTCAATTACATCTGTTTTGAGTAGTATTCCGCAGAAAACGCCGAAGACTTTCAGTGTATTACCGATTACGCCGTTCTAACCACACTCATTAATGCAACTGACTGGTCCTTTTTAGCGCAACTATTCCCCGATGTCATCTGGTGCGGTTTTGTTTATAAATTCAACAACTTATTAGCCAGTGCTTCGAGAACCATTCCCCAGCGCGCGATGTGACTAAAACCATTCATACGCAGCAGAACGTGGAGGTGTATGATCACAAGTGATTCATCGGCGCAAATACTAGGACTCACCGAGTGCAGAAATATGGGAACCCTACACTATCCAGCGAAATCACTGTGTGTATCTGGTACGCGAGGATAAGCTAAAACATCAACAGGATCCAGCCGCTAAATTCTCCTTAAACTCCAACTCCTTTACAGACATGTTAACAAACGCAGCAAAGTGCAGCGAGACATTTCGGCCCACCGCACGCCAAGTGGACAAGCAGAAACTACAACAAAAGCAAGCAAAGTCCTACGTCATCAATTGTCCCCAAACTTCCAGAAATCGGCTTCGTCGCTTATGCTGTTCACGTGTTATACCACTATCAGGATTTAGTCATATCTCCTTTACGACTATAGGCAATCGCGAAAGGCTATATTCTCTACACAAGCATACCACTCATGGTGCTGATGATATCCTACCAAAAGCGCTGAACTTATCTGCATTGAATTTGTTGAATCTAATCTCTGAATTCTTCCAACGATGCCTCGATGAGACGTGTGTTCCCACAATGTGGAATCAAAAAATCGTCAGTCCCATTTACAAAGGGGGAAATAGTGAAGTTCCAGCCAACTATCACCCCATAGCTCTCCTGTCAGTGTTATCCAAATTAATGGAGCCTATTATTGCCTAGACGTTCATGAATTACTCGAAGACAGGCAAAATGATAGCACCGGAACAGCACGGATTTCTCCAGAACCGGTCTTGCACCACAAACCTGCTGCATGTTTACTCCAGTTGGAGTGAAATCGTTGACAGCGGCGTGGAAGCTGACGCAGTCTACCTGGAATTCTCAAAGGGGCTCTACCGTTTGAACCACTGCATCCTCATTCACAAGCTTTAGAGCTGTGGAATCGGTAACCCAATTTTCGGGTGGATAACTTACTGATTCACTAAGAGTTAGCAGCGCCATCTCTGACCCTATCGATGTTCAGCGCGGAGTGTCACGGGGTTCAGTACTTGGTCCATGCCTATTCCTGATTTACATAAATAAGCTTGCCAGAGTGATCACTTCCAATTTCTCACTCTTCGGTGATGATCTCAAGATATGACGGGTCATCAAAACAACGAGTGACCACGTAGAGCTTCAGCATGACCTTGATAGGGTATACAAGTGGCAGACTCAGAACGTGCTACGTTTCAACGCTACCAAATGTAAGGCATTGAGCCTATGCCTTCAGTCCACTGACGAGTACAGCCTTGGGATCAAGCTTGCAACGCGCTACTACTGGATGCGAGCTAGGTGTGATAATACAAGCGGATCTTAGCTGTTCATTTCAGGCGGAGGCGTCCAAAAATGCCCACAAACACATCGGTCTTTTGCGGAGCGCGTTCGGGGATTTCGACCCTTCAGTCTCTGATGCTCAATGCCCACATTACGCCCCATTCGGAATGCACCATTCACGTCTGACAACCCTGATGGAAGCCCTACGTCTCCGCACTTGAATTACTGCGACGAAGAGCGACCAAGAACAAAAAGGGTCTGTTTCATATCTGTTAGCAAGTGAGGTTGAAATCCCTTAGGGTCTACAGTGCACAATATCGACCTCTGCGTGGCGAGTTGATAATGACGTATTTAATCCTAAGGAATCCTAACCTTGCTTGTAGCCATCTTCTGAAATCGAATCATAAAACCACTGAGAGGTCACCAGCTAAAGATGACCACAGTATAGCCGGTTTGATTGTCGTCGGACTTTCTTTTCACTTCATGTGTGCCAAGCATGGCATGCCCTCCTCATTTACGTTGTTTCTTCCCCCACACTAACGGTATTCAAAGGACGTCTTGACGATGCACTCATAGGTTTACATAATGCCATCTAACCCCATATCTGAGCGTCAAGCTAACACTACAAATCAAAGTACTCACTTTCATGTTCAGAACATGATTTTTTAAACGCTATTACATATCCCGTCAGCCCAAGAAAACTGTACACGAGTAGGCGTTATAATTTCATTTATTTAAGTTTTTCTTACGGGTTACGTGAACTATAACCGCTCCACATATTGCCTTGTGTGCGCGTTCAATACGCATTTCAAACTACCGTTATATCGCAGTGCAGTTAAAGCTGCAGTTGTTTAAACTGACGGCTCACTTATTCTTTGGTCCAGTTTTCTCAGTTCAACCACCCTACCCGTGGTAAAGCATTGTTCATTGTTCAATTTCCGACCGGTTTGTAGTTCTACCACGTGATATCATGCATCTCTGTGAATGAATAAGAATACGTGGGGTTCCAAGGCGGTCATACAAGTCCCACATCTCCGGGAATGCCTTTGGTGGCATTTCCGTCATTTTGGAGCTTATAAGGAACGCTTACTTTCTCAGACCACTTGGGACTCTAATCAACGGAAATTCCGCAGCTAACAGAGGAGGATATCACTGGATCGCAGTGGATTCTGACACACAACGCGGCTAAATCAGTGCATGCGACACATTGCATTGCCAGCTGTCCCACATTCGCTATCAGACGAAAGAGAGGGTTAATCTCAGATGACATATTTTCTATGGATTAAATACTCAGTATTCAATAGTGGCCATCATTTTGGCTAATCTTTCGTGCTATCGGAGGATGCATTCCACATAAGTAAAACCTCTGTAAGTTCGGTATTCAAAGGGCTGGACCAAAGTGGTCAATATACAAAGGTCTGGATGCATGCGGTTTACACGGTGAAAGTCCAAGCGATGAAAAAACGGCCAACTTAGGGAAGTGGTCAAGATATAGTGGCGGTCAGCTTGGGAGGTTTAATTATGGTTCCTTTTAGATTATGTCAACCACAAGGTACTGATAAGTCTGTTCGATAGAGCCGAAGTCATCGCTACTATGTGGTGCTTTAGTGAAACTTTCGAAGGTAGCACAACAACCGTAACCTAATTAAAAATACTGGTGGTTCACTGGTTGAGGAGGTAACAAACCGCAGACAAGGCCCTCCATGCCAGAATGCAGGATATGGACAAGTGAAGTACCAGCAAGTGTCTAGAAGCATAGCAACAAATTGCGTTATTGCCTCAGTATTGATACAATATATATATATATATATGTTCCTGCTTTTTTATGAAATGCGATTGCTGCCTCTCGATTGTTTAAAAGAAATCAACCCCCGTATGGCGTCGATAATCGTTCGGAAGCAGCAATCCTCTAGGACATTTGCACAAGATGTGCCCTCATTTCCTAGTTTCGGCATGTAGGTAAGTTGAGTGGGTTAGATCCAAACCAGCGATGTTCTCCTGGGAAACCGTCTGTACTCAGCCGAGTCGACACTCAGTCTCCGCGGAAGCAACGCTGTCAGTATGTCACTAGGTCCACATGGGAACGGTTCGATAAAGTTCGTATGAGTGTACAGACCAAGTTGTCATAGTGTCATGTAGAGTTTCACTTCTTCTTTAACTCATGAAGTAAAGCTAGAAGACTTACTGTCTGTTTAGAGCACAGTAGTTTCAGCTGAACGAAAGTGGCACTAATGTGGATTTGCAATAGGGTGTCGTAACAGCACACATCACACTGCAACTGCACCAACCTGATACAAACATAAATAACAGTTGGGCATACACATGTCTGAAGAACTGCTTCGTGGACAGATAGGGCTTAAAGCTAGTGGGTGTGTAAGGTACCTCACATGCCAAATATGTTTCCACTGATTTATGGCTCTGTGTCTCAGAATGAGATATGCAAGCTGAATTCAATTACTATTTCTGATAGGTCCTCAGGTATTTCATGCCGTTAGCGCATTGGTTTACATGTTTTAATAGACATCCGTGAGCAGAGGAATTTTCTTCACCAATTGGCAATTATATCATTTTGTCTACTTTTTGGTTAATCAGTTAGTAGTCACTGGGACATTCGCACCATTGAACCGAATGGCGTCTTCCTATTACAGTACAATAACATGGAGGAATAACTAACTGGGCCGCTCCATCTTAATCCTCCTGTCAAGGTGTCATGCAAACACGGCGTCAAACCATCTCCACTACGTTAAACCACTGGCCTCATGGACTCCACTGAGCGACACAGTACATCAGGTACTGTTTATAATTATCACCCGAAAGAAAAAACATCATTCACTCAGTCTCGATTCCGCTCCTTAGGTTTACAAGTCGTATTATTGTGTTGTACAATAGGTCTGGTAAGAACGTTATTCGCTGATGTCTAATGTATCCTTAGGGACAGTTCCGTCGCTCAAGAGGTAGGGTGTTTAGCCATAGTGTTCCAGCTAAATGGATAACGTTGCCGAACATGGTCAGTCCATGTTGTGGAAGAGATTTGTTGACAAGTACGATGGATATGAAAACCGGTATTGTGATGCGATTTAAGTGTGGGATCGCTGTATAAAGTTTGCCGAAAAGCTTGACTTCCTCTATCAAGTACAACGGCTGTCACAGAGGCAACATTCCTTAGTTAGAGTAGAATATCGTTGCTACCTTAGCAAACGAATGCTTCTTTTGCATCAAGTTGAACTATCAGTGCTGTGTGACTTAAACGCCACTAACCTAAGCCTAACCGACATAGTCCCTTTTCTAGTATGCATAGTCACCGGCCAGCAGCCAACCCATAATCCTGCGCTCAAGCAGACTACCTGTGTCTTCCCTAGGTATGCTTTTCCTGACATCGCTGCGTCATTTTATTCCCATCTCGATGTGCCGAACCACGTAAGGTTATAATGCTTTAATTTCCTTTGTTTGGCCTTGGCAACCGTGAGGAGTAAGAGCAAACTGAGCTTACGTGTAAAAAGTAAACCAGCAATACTCTAACGATCAGTTAATAACCTCGGTCTCATACGCATAGAAAGTTCTATTGCTGTTGTACCGAAAGCATCAATATACAGAATACAGATCTATATGATGCATGTTTTCTGATAAGACTACTCCTTTAGCTGAACGTATTCACCTTAGAGCTTATCACGGACTTGAGTAGGAGAAACCACAGACTTTCCGGCGCAGACTTTCCAGTCCGTAAACGGTGCCTAGGAGTGAGTAACCGGCAGTCTGCCAGAATCTAAAGTGATGAGAATTGCACCCTGGTAACCACTTGTCCTACGATACCATAAGGATTATATAATGACCCTCTCTGAATTAGAAGTTAGATTGACCCTAATTTTTGCCTGCGCTTAAATGTAATAGGACGAAGGTCGGAGTATTTGCATCTGTAGAAGTATGGTCATGGATCAGTAGTGTTTTTCATTGCACTCAGAAAAGCATCCACTTGTACCCCTCAGGATTCAGTTGGGTTCATTACAATTAGCCCAAACTCACGGGGCCCGCACTGTAGATACAGATATACACCCATGGTCGATGAAATAATATAACTTGCCAACTATAGGACATGAGATTAAAGGCTTTGATATATTGGAATATGCTTGGAAGCGATCAAGAAAACATTCTGTGAGTGGCTTCAAAACAACGGGTTATTTACAATCCCTTCTGAAATAAAGAGGTTGGTGGAAGATGCCAATGTTCGGATGATCCACTGATTGTTTGGTTGTGTATCAGCGCAATATATAAAATGTCGATTGTTCTACAATAACTATTTAATCTTATCACTACGACTACTTGCGTTAAATCGTCTTACCAAGTGGATTCACTCGTACGCCCATTTAACGTAAAGTCCTTATGGGGGTAGAGTAACGCATACGGCATGGTTGGCGGCATCCGGTTTCGGATTTGCCTGTCACTGTGGCCAGCCACAGGACGCTTGCGCCTTCAGAGAGACCATGGGTGGCTTGCGCTGCACCTCCCACAGCTCCAACCACACACCCCATATCCAGTGTAAACCCGAAGGAATAAGACCGGGAGGCATGTGGATGGGAGCCACGTTTCATCAACGGAGTCGGCCCACACTCCTTCACAGACAAACACAAGCACGCTGTATTTGGGGAATCAACCGCACACAAGGCGGTGGCTGGACCATAGTCCGCTCCACACTGAGTGCATGGAACCACTCTTCGAGCCTAGCACGACCACAAGAACCGTGCACCCCGTCCCCTCCAGCAACGACCAACTGTCTCCTGGAGCCAGTATGAACGATGTAGTGGGTAATAGACAGACAGGCACCTTGTCAACATGCACATCAAGCGCAACCACACTGGAGATATCAAGCAACAGCCATTCACTTTAAATGACAAGCTGAAATAAAATAAATCCAATAATGCATACAGATACGGTGGCATAACTTCCCTAAATTACCATATGAAGTAAGTTGGTTAGCAACGAATCCGCGATAAGGAAAAAATGTCCACAAGTTAGTTAAAAATGCTGCAAACGCAACAAAGTTACCGAAGATAAGCGCAATTAGCGCAAACAACGTGGTCAGCCAATAAAAGACTATCCAGATAGACAAAACAAACCAAATAAACTGGAATGAAATGTATCCAGCTTAAAAAGACTTAGTTTAAGTGTAAGTTGGTTTAGCCCAACTGCGGTGAAGAAGCATCAAGAATGCAACCTCAGCCTCAGCATGGGGCACACACATACGGTATACTCCGGTTATTAAATGAGTGGGTCATAAACCTACATCCTGTACTTCGAACGGAGAGTGGTAGATGTTTGGAACAGTCTGCCAGAACCAGTCGCGGAGGCCAACTCTGTACAGCAATTGAAAACGTTGTTAGATTTGCATTTCAACAACATACGATTCAGGGAACGATTACACATTGGCAGTGATCTATATATTTGTAAACCCAGTGCTACTGTATGTCAGCGATTTTTAAATGCTACATAGGAAATTGAAAAATGCTTATAGTATCAATAGACGGCAGATAATTTCTGTGACATTTTTGATTATTTTACGAAGTTGTTCAGATTTAAATATTTACTTGCTCTCGCAATACAGGATTCAGTATTCAGTAAACGATTGCAAACAGTGGAACAAAAATTTGATTTGGGGTGGACCTCAGGTGTCGTATTGTTTCGACCAATAAGCCATGGGCAACAGATGTGAACAAATGTGGTCACAGTGCAGTCTGGACCCGCGAATTTGAACCGTCATATTCGCTGGCCATGGAATCCAGTCTCGCAGGTATAACTTTTCGCAAGTGTTGTTAAGTGAAACTGTCACTTGCTCTCTAACAGTTTCAAGTAAATGAGTGCTTGAGAGCAAGGCTAAAATGCCATTGAACTTTGAGCATACGGTGCCTTTCATAAACGCTGCCAACAGTGAAAGCCTTTTTATCGATCTGCGAAACTGTAACTCAGGGGGTCGCACTTCTACCATTACTTTATACTACAGGACCGTTCCTCAACAGTTGCCATCGGACAGAGGTCAGTTGTTATCCTCAGCAATTACACAAACGACTGCCTGTCGCATTGGACTTGCTCTATCGATCTGGTCGACATGTCAATGTTGAGACATTGCAGCAGAGTCTCTGTGCAATCCAATAGCCTTGACTTGCGTATCATCTACGTTGCCTTTAGAAAGAACCGCAGACCTTTGTGACTTTATGACATGTACCTGAAAGAAGAGCCCAAATACTTGGGCGAAATGTATCGGCCATGTTGAGTTGTTCAAGGAATGCAAGCTTATTGTTTCGGGGGTTGTGTTGTCTACTGATAATGATTATCTTTTTAATAACTTACGGGGCTGTGTTGTAGGTATTTTGTGATGAACGCGTACGTAGTACGTAACATTTGTAGCATTTGAGACAATGAAGGAAGAGCGCAAAACAAACAGGAACCACGCAGCGTTAGCACGACTCGTACTTTTTTAATCTATCGCGTGGTAAATAGCTTTCTTTACAAAATAAACTCAATGTAATGAATCACCCTTGGCTATCATTGCAAATGGTGCAACAAGAATGATGTGAGTGAGACTTACCAAGTGCAGTCCTGGCGAAGCACAATAAAACAAGGTTCACAGCCAAAACCGCTACAGCCGCGCTGGAGATCTGTGCCATAGCGCTAGAGCTTGAAAGTACTTCTGACCACACAGTCTGGTAGCTCTTATGGCATGCGTTCCGACCCCTCAGTCACACGTTGTGACGGTCTAGACGACGTTTTGGTTAATTTAGAGAAGAACTAGGTGTATGAGAGTTTATACATTCTGGAAGATGCGGTTACAAGCCAAGGTGCGCACCCACACTTCCCCTTAGTACTTAGGCCACAGGCAAGGACGCGTTGACTATCAGTCACTGGCTCATCGATCAGCCTGAAAGGGGAGTGCTTCGCCCTGAAACTAGACCGAACGCCCACGCCGGACGGAAAATTGGCGTTAGTGCGTCCGTATGCACCCGGCAAGTCCAACACAGGGACAACGGTGGTGCATCAGGCTACCAACGACGCCGCATAGATGGTATGTCGAGCCCTGGATAACGGACCCAATTGGCGAAATTTGCAAATACCCATCCCCCAAGCACCCGAACTAAAAACTGGTGCTGTACCGGTACCGGTGCGTGCAGTCTCTCTTGGCAAACACCTATACCGGCACTCTATGATCGTAGGAAATGAATGTCCTCAAACCAGTACGCATCGATCCCATGGGATGGGAAATGTGCTTGGGAATCAATCCGTAATGGATCTCATTTATGTAGACCATTGGAGGACATTTTGTACCCTTTGCAAGTAGGTGTTTTTTTATCTATGTGGTCTAAGTTACCAAATTATCGTCGCCGAGTGGTAATACCTAGTACATTGTATATACACTAAAGATCATTGGATCCTAAGACTAGATCAGTCTCTCATTGCTGATAGTTGTACAACGGTGAACGCTGTTCGCCAAAGTCAAATCAAGACCGACAGAAGCCTCCTTTATCAGACTGCGCTCAGAAGGTGCTGTGGTTATGTCAGAATAGTTGTTGAATGTCTGGCCACCCAAAAGCAGGCAACTCCTGAGGACCAGCCTTATTTGGCTGATTGTCCTCCAGACCTTCGTAACAACAGCAACCATTTAAACAATCCTGCGAATCATGCACTCATGAGTTGGAGAATTGTTGCTGTAATTAGTTGAGAGTCTGTCGCACCAGCCTCCAAAGCAGATAGCGCTCCACATGTCTGGAAAAGCACCAGACTGCAGTTTCAGCCTATTGGGAATCATCTGTAGTGTGTATCCATCGCAGTTACAGATCATGTCGGTCCGAAGCTGTCCCCCGTGGCCTAGTGGCATAAGCTGCTGTGTGGCTGTGCAAGCCCCTGATGGTCACGGGTTCGAATCCTGATGGATCCGATGAATGCCCACTGCTGATGATGCTCAGCAGGCTGAAACCGCGACGCACTCTCAACTGATTCTGGGAATTGTATGAGGTAATGAATTTATTCACACACATGACTGCTTCCACCCACTAACGGTAGTTAGAACACGACCAGCCAATAACAAGAATGCAAGCATTATTTTGAATAGGGAAAGGATAAATGTGAAAGTCGACCAGAGTGCGAAAGGCGTCCGGGTGGGTAAAGCTGATAAAGACTGAACAACAAAGGAACCAGTCAGGTGCACCCAAAAACGGAAAGTGACAGTATTAGCCTCAGATTACGACTGCGATCGGAAACCAATACAAAGAATCTGACTAGCCAATGGGGATAGCGAAATAAAACAATGGAACAATGCCTTCTTGCGGCTACAAAAGCATTGCTTAACAATCCAGTGGGATGAAAATTATTGCGAAAATCAATTGCATGATGAAGTGAAAAGCGTTTTGGTGGACTCACCATAGACTTATGTAGAATAGCGGAGATGTTCGCGCATTAAAAGTATAAATCCATAAATCCATTGGTTAGGAGTTTGGTAAGATACCGTTTGATTGCATTTTATAGCCCCTGGCTAACAATACATAAAATGAAATGCAAATGGGACAACGCATCGTCAGCTCGTATTTTTGAATATCGCCAGCTTGGGAGCAGAAACGACATAATGAGGGAAGGCGTTCCAAGGCTGGCACACGCGGAGAGAAAAGTAATTTCCACGGCATTTATGCCAGCTATATCGTATTGTCAGCTTCAGAGGATAACCGTTTAGGTTAGTGTTGTGGTTCAATTTCAGCAGCGGACGGCAATTGTGGTTTGGGTTCTTCAGAATCTGGTAAACCATTATGAGATCCCGCAGCAAAAGCTAATCTCGACTGCTGTACATTCTTAGAGATTTCAGTCTAAACTGATAGGGCGGATGGAAGAGGCTCCTGACATTCTTGGTTGCTCTTCGTTGAGGAGTCTCGAGAGCATTGAGATCCTGTTTCTGCCACGGCTGCCACGCCTGAATAGCATATTCCACGTGCGGTCGCAGTTAGGCGTTAAGCATTTTGGGAAAGATTGTGGGTTCAAACCGACCGAAGGCACTGTGAAGAAGGCCGAAGTGTTGATTGTCGGTTCTGGTTGCCTTCTCTGCTTGTTTTGAACAATAGAAATGTTCCTGTACCAATACACCCAGGTCACGCTCTTGAGAGGCCTTCTCCAAGCTGTGGTCTCCAAGCGTAGCTACCAGCGATAACTGTAGTTGCAACTGACATTAACCCATCGATCAGAAAGCCGGCCCACTAAATTCCTCTGGCATGACTAAATTAGATCTTCACACTGGTGTGCGGCTAGTGACTTGAAGGTCCTCATCGGACCGATGGAAACAATGATTTATCATGGGTAATAAAAGCTGATGCTTCACAGGTCCCATAGGATGGAGGGGTGAAATATTTGGGGGACATAGTTGTGTGGACTTACCAGATGTTAACTTGAGCACATCGATTGCTTGTGATATTTGGATCCCCAGTTGGCAAAGCTTATAAAACATGATGTAAATGTCTCAGCTTATCAGCAACATACTTTTTAACAGCGGTAATGTGGGAGAAGAAATTACGTGGGTGGTGAGGGCTTACAAATGTTGACACACACGAACAGAAAAGAAACTCCGTCGATATTCCAAGCGGCTTAATGTGTGGCCAATTTTAGTTGCTGAAGTTTCATTGTGGTATCCTTGTTCTGTTCCAGAAATTGTTGAAAAACATGGTTGGAATTCATCACTATCAGATACGTCACTATCAAGTCGCCACGCAGTTGCCGATATTGTCCACTGTAGACCCCCAGTGATTTCAGCCTCAGTTGGTAAACTAGATGGAACAACCCATTTGCATGCTTTGTCGACCTCCCTGGTGGAATTTCAAGTGCTTCGAGGACATGTTTGTGCCAACGCTGCCAGAGGCGGATGGTTCATTCTGAATGGGACCTAAGATAGGCTTTCAGCAGTTGAGAAGAAATGAAGGAGTCTAATCGTTCGAATGTCCGCTCGCATAAGGCTAAGGTTTTGCTTGGCTTTATTGGACACTTATTTGACCTGACGTGAAATGCTAGGATCGCCATTTATCAGCATTCCTAGGTCACATGCAATAGAAGCGCGCTACACAAGTTGATTACCAAGTTATATTCCTGTAGACAGAGCTCTTGACAAATTCGTCCTACCTGCGATAAATAAATACAGCCAAATAGAGTGACGAATGCTTGCACTCTACTTCGTTGGTGGCTCGAATGTGTTCCGTTAAATCCATCTACCAACTGCAAGAGCAGTTCCTACCATAAACAAAAGGCCAAAATATGGTCCACTTGGTATCTGTAGTATGATAACTGGGTTATTGCTGTATAAATGCTTCTCACTACCGTTAGCGCACAGAAAACATTAAATATGGTGATTCTTTGATTACCTATTGCCACACCATCGATTTTATAGTATCATCTGTTTTGGTGATAAAATCCGACATTCACCGTGCCCATTGTTAAGGATTCTTCCGAGAAACCGACGGAAATCGGCAAGGAGCAGTCAGTGTTCAACTAGTTCACACGGGCGATGAAAACTTTGACTTGATGGAAGTGAATGAACAAGAATTTTACATCCATTGGGCATACGACATTTTCAAATAGTTTGATTTCATCCAGGGTCTCAAGGAATCTACCGCCTGCGCCACTGTCTCAATGGCTAGTGATTTTATTAGGCAAACAAACTGTTTGTGTCGGGGAACGTTCATTATGGAAAGAATCGGTCTAAGTATTACTTCGCTATTGTGTATTTTCGGTGACTCACGGCGCTGCGGATTGGCGCTACCACACAGCTTCACCCTGTTAAAAGCGTCACTATCTATCACGTGATGAACAAAAAGCATATTGTGATGAACTAGGGCTACAAAATCTGCTATAGACCCACTTTTATAAGCCTTTCAAAGTTACTTTTATCGTTGAGTAAGACGCCCATTTCATTATCGGATTCGTTCATGTTCATGAGCACCATTCCAAAGCTCTAATCCAGTTGCATTTCCGAAAAGCAGAACACTCAAATTAATGCTCTTGTGGGACTTAGCATAGGGAGCTAACATGGAACCCGAATGCCAAAACCTGGACTGCATACGTGGCACAGCGTAAGTTTTGTGAGAAATTGCTCCGCGAGGACAAAATGATGTATCAGCAGGTATTAACGAAGCGATTCCGTACGAACCGCAAACTCTTGTACAGGCATGTTAATGGCTTTCGTAAGGTGCAGCGCGGAATTTCAATACTGGTCACGACTGACGGGTACACGAGATCAGCAACGGAAGCAGCTGATCTCTTACAGTTCCGTCACTCACATAGCTTCCAGAGGGTAATACGCCCAATGATTATCCCTGTGTCTATTGCAGCACCGTCAGCTTTATCCAACGTCACCTTTACTGCAGGAGCTGTGTTAAAGAAGCCGTTGTCTCTGCGTACCCACAGCTATCCTCTTATAGGTAACATTCGAACGAAAGCTCCGAAGGCAGCAGACATTGATCTGACAGAACCTCTAGCTATCTTCTATCAACGCTGTTTAGAGGAGAACCAAATTCCATGAATATGGAAGCGAGGTTATTACTGCTACTCATAGACGAGATATTCGCACTGATCTTGCCAACTATCGCTCGGAAATGTTGCTTTCTCTGCCTTCCAAATTTACGGAAGCAATTATCGCAGATGCACCGATGAAGTATCTAGAAAACCATAGCATATTAGTCCCGGAGCAACATGGCTTCCACCAAAACCGCTCACGGACCACGAACCTGTTAGTTATACGCAATAGGTGGACTGAAGCAGTTGATGTTGGAGCAGCAGTTGATTTCATCTACCTGGAATTCTCCTATATAAACTTCAGAACTATAGCATTGACGATCCACTCCTGCATCGGCGAATCGGTTTTCTATACGAACGGCACTTGGAGGTGTGATTGCGTGAATCTCTGTTCGAAGCAATTGCTGTGGAGTGCAGTGTACCACAAGGCTCAGTATTAGGGTCTCGCCTATTCAGTTTCGTAAACGATTCACCGAGGGCAATTACTTCCTATTCTTCGCGGATGATACTAAGATGGGGCGAGCGATCAGAGAACGGGGCGACCATAAAGAGCTCCAGCGCGACCTTAACACTATTTCAATCTGGTCATTTCATAATACTCTACCATACAATGTGGAAAAATGCCACGTTGTTCAACTACGCAAGAGGCATGACCAGATGTATTGGCTTGGGTTAGATACAAGGCAAAATACTTCACAGGAATGTGACTTTGGTGTGCTGGTACAGAGTGACCTTAACTATGCAATGCAGTCTAAGATATCTGCGATAAGTTGTGGAGAGAATTCAGAAGTTTTGACCCATCCATCTTCCCGATGATGCGCAACTCTTACGTGCATCCTCACGTTGAATAGGCTATACAAGCTTGGGTCTGCCGGTGGCCGAGTCGTCTGCACGCCTGGCTTGCAAGCATAAGGTCACCGGTTCGAATCCGCGTAGGGGCGAGAGTCCTCGTGGTATGCTCAGCCTACGCGCGATTGGTGATGGTCGCGCGGCAGCGAAGCGCGGTTACGGCGTACAGCTGACACATTAGTATTCATTCTTATTGGCAGTATACAAGCTTGGCAACTTTGGCTGGAGCGCAACGTGGAGGTGATAGAGACACTACAACGCAGAGCAATGAAGAACGTCAAGTGTCTATGAAATCTGTTACCAGCAAAGGCTGAAGTTACTGTTTCCAGCGGGTGTAATCGAAGGCTGCAAGACGATCTCATTTTACCATACCAAATATTGTGGGACCCTAATCACGCATGTCGTCACTTGCTGAAACTAAGCCATAACCCCGGTCTCAAATGTAACTGTCTGAAACTGAGTGAACTATACAACCATCTGGGATGCCGACGGAATTATTTTTCTCTTCGAGTTTGCCAACCTTGGGATGCTCATCCGAACTCAGTTGTCTCCTCCCACACCTTGGATATTTTCGAAAAAGAAACGATTGGATGTCGCCCTTGACTACCGTCGCTTCGTTAGCTAAGCTATGCTACTTTGGAATATATTAGTCGTGCCCTCATAGAAGATTTGAGCGTCACATGAACTTAGGGGGGAGGTACATGCGTAAATGTTTCCATTTTTTAATCATGGAATACGTCAGCGTTATCTGCCCCCATGTTTTCTTGTATGCTTTTAGTCAATTCCCATTTTACATTACCGTTAATCACCAGCGGAATTGTTCGATAAACGCTTAAACATACGACTCAAATATCTTTCGACATGGTAGTTTTCATTTGGTCAACGCAGGCAGAAGACAAAAATGGCGATATGTTAACATTTCGATTACTCTCCTCAGTCGCAAACGTAATATATTTTGGTAAACAACTAACCTATGTGAATGTGGAGCGAAATTATACGGGTACATCGATGTTGGGCAATTAAGGCCAAGGTAATCTGATGGACTGCCTCAGTGGCTTTTGTGCGCACAGTACCGGCCGGTTTACCGCAATCAGTAATACCTCACTGATTGCTAGCATTTTCGAGTTGCGGTTGATGAATAGCACGTTGAAGGCCTTCGATGGATCCAAGTGATGGCCTGTCATCACGAGGTGTTTTATAATAGACGAGACGGAGCTCCGGCTCTCCAGTTGATCCTTCATTCCACGTTATACCAAGGATTGCTTTAACCACTTTGGAAGATGCTCAGCCACACCTTGGGCCAGTCGCCGGTCGGTCCTGCCTATATAGACATCAAGCAACTGCAGGCGAAATGGTGAATAATGTGAGAGGTCAAACCGACTGACGAACTGTCTGCGTTGACCAAATGGGTAAAGGGGGCACAATGTTTCATGGTAGTTTTCACCGCAGCCATTCTACGGGACTTGGCAAGCACATATTTTTCTACTCGTAAGAAATCACTGTTGATTGATTATCTACTAAACAGGTTGATTAATGCCTCAAGGTATCAGTCTGCCAGCACATTTGTTACACTAACTGATACCGTTCTGACTTCTTGGGCTACACCAGTTATTTTGTTTGTGACGCAAATTCAGGGCTGTTCGGTCAAAAAGCTTTAAATTGACCAAAACGTACCCCAATCTGTTTGACTTCCTGAGGAATTTACCAATCCAATTCTTGAGATAACGTCCGAGTACAACGCGACAAGTTGTATTTTCAATAATGTCACCGCGATTGCTTCGTTCTCCTAGCTGTTCGTCGAAGCACTTTTTGGACGGGCAATCCAATTTCGCTTAGCACGAACGGAAGTGACCTCGCACAAGTTAGCGAAAACAATCCGATCACACAGACCAAAATATTAAATTTGGGTGAGTTTCTATTAACTCCACAATATTAGTTTGCACCACCTTCAGGTGAGCGGATGCCACGTGTCTTGGATTAAACTATGAGGGCCTGTTTGTCCCCAGGAGAAAGTGAGAATCAAAAAACGAAAGCAATTCATTTCGGCGATGGATATTTCCGCAAGTTTACACACAACTTTGCAATTTAGGTTGAGTGTACAGTGGAACAGCCTGCGTTTCAGCAGTAATTCATCACTTGGGAAATTCAAAGCCGCCAGTTTTTGACCCGGAAAATACCTTCACAGGTTTGCCAAAGTGAAGGAAGCAAGGCCATACGCTCCCGCATCCAACTCACGAGGAACAACTTCCCTTTTTTCCAGCTGGTATCGTAACCCCTGATACGTTTTCAGTGGCGTACTGGACTGATCAACAGAACTCTCCCAAGTGACATCAGAGGGTTATTCAGCTAGGATCGACCGATTGGTGGACATCGGAGGGCGGCATACGACGGCAGCTGAATTTGTGTCAGCACATGCAACCTGTGGGGTGGCATCAACATGGGTCAACAAACCGTACATCTGGGTCAGCAGTGAGTTCAAAACGTGGGTCACTGCGATAAAACTATGCCATCTCTCAAACAATGTCTGCTTTACATAGACATGCTTGCTACAATGCTCGCGGAATCAGTGAATTCGACGTTCTTCGGTATTCCTTTTCCAAGGAAAGTTTATTAGGACTGTTGCTTAATCACTGCGACCGCGCTCATTTCGTCTATTGCAGTCTGGAGCTGAACGCCTCTAAAGTGTAGCTCGGGGACAGCTTTTTGCACCATCTGCCAATTTTCAAGAACATTATTACTGTGTATTTAGACAAGCAAAAGTTTCATCGCTGTGGAACCACAGCCATTTCAGTTGGGGAATAAAGGCAAGCGTCGGATCAGTTTGGTAATCAAGTGGTTGAATGAAATCGCTTTGATAAGTTTCGGTTCAATTGTCCTAAAATAACCACGTGTTTTTGGAGTTGCACTTTTTATCCGACCTACGTTAGTTTATCCTTAGTACCGCGCTCATGCCACTACATTTCGCATACATTTAATCAGTACTTCATCTTACAGATATCAGAATAACAGTTGACCTACACTCATTTGCAAGGCTACCGCAGACAATCGATCGTGATGTATGCGTCCAAGCTTCCGGCAATCATGGATGATTAAGGAGGTACTTTATATCACGTGTACTCAAAACCGGTAACAAATGCGGCATCAAGACGCGCATCACCAGTCGTACGCTTATTTCGATCCGTTGTTGTACGCAACCCTGCACTGTGCTCAACCTGGACTTACTTGCCATTGCACAAGTACAAGAGATGGTTCCCCAACTTTTATTGCACTATACTATGCAGAAAAGTAGTATCCTGCCTTAATCGAATTCCAGAGTTTGCAACTTTTCAAAATAAGTAGCGCCACTACGACGCACGAATGTTACACCACTGCTCCTAGTCATGAGATATACAATCCCGGAGACCTAAAGTCTCGGACACCGTATAAAGATCGATTTTGATATCGCCACTTAGAGAGAGTCGTTCCGGAACTTAGTCCTTCCGGGATCGGCGTTGCTTGGGAAAGTCAACCAAGCAAAAATGGCAGCATTTTTGGCAAGACAAACTACTCGATTTAAATTGTCCGTTCATGTCGACAACTAACGACCCTCATGAGTCGACGAGTTTCCTACTTTGACTCAGTTAAACAGATGGTAAATAACTCACACCAGTCTCGGCTAATCCGTGTCCAGTAATCGTATCATTTACGCCCGTCTCCAGTCGCCTGTCTGAATCGCTCGGTTGGTCCATCCGTTCACTCTCATCCTACACTCCTATCACATCCTCACTTTTTCGTGTTCTTGCGCATCCATACTGCTAGGCACTCCATGCAGTTTTCCACTCCACGTCATCTTCGCTGCATCTGCGGCCGTGGTCTCCTTGCCCCACGTCATACGACGCTCCACTTCCAATTTACATTGTTGTCTCCGGTGTAGTCTCACTGGCACTCGAGTTCTTCTGAGTGTATTCTTACCAACATTTATTTCTTGTGACCTTGCAATGACCTTAGCAGTCACCACACCCTCCATCGCTTCTAACCATCGGGTGCTGGTTGGACCTACACTTTCTCCTCCACTATTAGCTCAGGTTGTGTCCGCGCATCACGGTCGTTGTAACGCTTATGAGTGCGCATTCCTCTTCTCAGCCCTTTCTGTAGTCGTTTATACAGTAGCAAAGCTAGGCACCAAAGTGTGGCAGATGCTGACATCGAAGTTCTAGTCCTTCGGCTGTACAGGCTCTGCACTGGGCTCTAGGCGAAATCCGTTGGAAGATTGTCGCGATTCTCCAGTAGCATAGGGTACCAGCCTTCGCCAGTAGCTCTGACGTTCGCTCCAAGCAAATTACGGGACATGTAAATACTATATGAAGTCGCGTAATGACAGGTGGTTGGCGATATCTCTCGAATCAGTCGTGGTTCACCGTAGTAGACCAAGTCTCAGTGTCCTAGCCCACTTAGTATGAAAGCCTATCGATTGTTGTATGGAGCCTCACTGCTTCGGATCATCCAATGGCTTGTATTTTATCGAGTTCGCACTAGAGTTAGGAATATTGGCAAATACTATCGTCAGGTAGTCATAGGTTTACTTGGAGGTGACCGATTTGAGGGGGCGTTGTCTGGGAGTTTAGTGGTTTGATGGGCGTAAGTGTGACACAACGGATGCTCTTCGTGATCATGGAAGTTGTATACACAGGTTATTCGGGGTTGTTGAGCAGCGATACCGAGATCGTCTGCAACCACAGCATCGGTGACAATGAGGATGCCATGATTTGTTATTTAAAAGTGCCACAGGTCTGTTGTTAGGCGGAACTATTGGGCTAGGCAGAGTCACTGGAATAGGCAGCGTAGGTAGAGCGCATATGATTACACGGTTCCGAGCTGGAGTTGTCCGGGAACCTAGTTTTACATCTGAACTGCCTATTTTGTTCAGCTGTGCAGCCTTGAGACTCTCCATCGATTTATTAGGGAATATTTTCCATAGTTGGCTTCTTCGACCATCATTTTTAAATAGTTATATTTCAACGCCACAACATTTATGCAACTAACAAGTTAAAGACCTAAGGAAAGGTTCTCTAAGACCCAAAAACAAAGAAAACCCACTTATTTCTTCCGTTTTTCCCTTGCCTTAGTGACGTGGGCGCATTTTTGGCTGTCATACAAACACGAAAGTCATAGTGTACATGCTAAGTTCTTAGTGTCCGTCAACCAACCACAATAACAACACACAGAAGGTAAGCAAACAAACAAGCGCTGACGGAAGGTACTTCTCCGGGTAGAAAACTCCGGAGTGGAATGGAAAGAAGGTCATAGTATCTGAATAGTATCAGTGACAAGCTGTGCTGGAGGAAATAATATTTGTAGTTAATGAACATAAATATCAACCAAGAGGATTAATTCGTTTTGAGGTAGCCCTCCTAACAATGCAGTAGCTTGTTCCAAAATCCGGATTATTCGGATTATTCGCAATGCCGAAGCAGTCATCCTGTGGTACTTGCTCCAAACTAGTCGGATACCGTGCAAATGCCCTCACGTGTGCATTTTGCCAAGTTAAATACCATATTTCATGTGTTGGATTATCAGTTGAGCATTTTCATCGCCTTCGCGAGATCCAACACGATTTCGTCCAAACTATATGTGAAAATTGCCGAAATCAGATACAGCCAGAAGGAGTAAAGCCGACGTGTAGTCCTCAGCGTTTCGTTGCGAACAGCTCCGTGTGTTTGGCCCAACAACCTAGCGCGAAGAGCCTTCAGGTTTCGGCTCAGTCGTCCTCCTCTACCCGTGCAAACTCACTGACACGAAGTCCAACCGTTGTGAGAAGCCCAGTTGCACTTGGCCTAAATTGTTTACCTTTGTTGTGTCCACCGGACACTGATGTCCCAGCAGGTGAAAGTCTGAGTGCTGAAGACCAGTGGAAAGACCAGAGGACGAAATTACGAAGGAACGTTGGGCGTTTAACTTCTGTAAGTCAACAGTTAGCCAAACCACTTGAGGCTGGTAGTATACTTCGCCCTGCAAGGCCAACCTCGTCCGACCAGAGGCGTTATAATCTCGTGATCTTTCACGCATCGGAGTCCAGTGATCCATCAACCCAAGTGCGCTATGATCACGATGTCGAGTTTTTACAGGGTCTAATTGATAGACTCTTCGACGCTGGTGAGGACTCGGTAAAAGTGAGGCAGATTACCCGTCTTGGAAAGCAAGATGATCAAAAAAATCGGCCTATGAGAATCACTTTTGTGGACGAAGCCAGTCCAAGACGTATCATGTCTCGCCTAAGTAGGCTGAAAGGTTTGAAGATCCATGTTCGTCCCGACCTGGACCCAGTAGACAGGGAGCGGCTCAAGTCTGCCATCATTGAGTTGAAAAGACGCACTGGTGAGGGGGAAACAAATCTTCGTATCGTAAATTTTCGGGTGGTTTCCAACAATCCGCGAATCAGGATAAACAGGCTGCTCACACTTCAAGCACGCCCGGTGGCTCCTGCTGCGGCCTGCGAGTAGCCTTCACAAACGTTTGCAGTATTATGAATAAGCGCGATGAGCTTTGTTGTTTCGTTGCGTCTGAGCGGCCAGACGTAGTGGGACTCGCAGAGACATGGCTGCATGCAGAGTTATACACCCAAGAACTTGAACTCAACGGTTACTCGTGTTTCCGATGCGATAGACTAAAGAATGCCCACGGTGGTGTCTTACTTTCATCCGGTCTTCCCAACGTGGGAGACTTGTGAGCACCTACCGAAGTGACGATGGCCTGTGTGAGCTACTGTGGTACTCCATCCGCCTCAGGCGCGGAGAACTGCTTGTGGGCGCAGTTTATCGCAGTCCCCTTAGTCGCTGTTTGGATTGGCTGCCCCATCTTCGGACCCACATGAGTCGTCCACACTTTCTGCTTATGGGCGATTTTAACTGTCCTCGAATACGATGGCCTGATGTGCATTTGATGCCTGGACATAGTGAGTTTGAAGCAAAGTTCGTGGATTTGGTACTTGAAACTGGTGCATCGTAACACATATGCCAGCCAACACGCATATCAACACGTTCAACCTCGTCCTGTCTCGACCTGATGTTAACGAGCTACGAACAACGAGTGCGTGACGTTAGGATCCTGGAGCCCCTGGCTACGAGCGACCACTCAGTACTGATAGCTGATATGGAATTATCTTTGCCGTATTCACATCCGCTGCAACCAGCTCCCAACTACTGGAAAACGGACTTCGATGGTCTAGCTCGAGCCGCGAGCCAACTGGATTGGTTTCTGTCACAAACTGCATCTGTGGAAGATTGTTGGATATTTATAAAAGACAGATTAACATCACTGTGTTCCAAATTTGTGCCATTGAAATGTCGAAAGGTTGGACCGATTAAGCCTCATTGGTTTGACAAGGAGTATGGAAACCTGGCTCGAAGGCGGCGCAGACTGTGGGATAAATTCCTTCTCTCTGGCTCTGCCAATGATTACGAAGGGTATAAATGTCAGCGGAACCTCTGCAACAGTGCAAAAAAGAATAAACGCCGACATTTCGAAGACCGCGAAGACCGCCCCACAGAGAAGCTTTGCATACGTGAAGCGACGTCTGAAGCCGGCAGGTGATGTGCCAGTGCTGGATGGCCCGGATGAACAACCCCTAATTTCCAGCACTGAGCGTGCGTCCGCGTTGGTGGCGCACTTCGCTTCTGTATTTGCGAATAACCAGGTGCCTGTTCCGAGTTCGACGTGTACCGCTTTTACCGAACTCGATAGTATGCATTGCGGCGTCGAAGAGGTAGGTCAACTACTCGGCAACCTTGACGGCACCAAACCTGCCGGACCTGATGGGCTTCACCCACTGGTTCTCAAGTCACTTTCAACCATCCTCTCTCCTATCGTGACTGACCTTTTCAACAGGTCACTCTCCGAAGGTTTGTTGCCGGTTGACTGGAAATGTGCGGTGGTGAAGCCTATCCCGAAAGGCGGCGACCCTAGCAAAGTAGACAATTACAGGCCAATTTGTCTGACACCTATATTGGCAAAGGTTGCTGAGAAAATCGTGAAGGAGAGATTGCTGCAGTTGCTACAGTCAAACGAGGTCCTGACGCCCGCACAGCACGGTTTTATGCAAGGTCGCTCATGCATTACGAACCTGCTTGTGGCGAGGCATGAGTGGTTGAAGGCAATAAACAAGGGGAAATCCCTCGACGTGATATTCATCGATTTCAGTAAAGCGTTTGACAAGGTCATTCATGAGGTTCTCCTTCACAAACTCAGCATGTGTGGCGTCGGTGGCTCACTGCACCGGTGGATCCGCGACTTTCTTGTTGGACGAAAGTGGAGGGTACAGGTCCAGGACCACCTAACTGACTGGTACCGCCCTACAAGTGGCGTGCCTCAAGGCACTGTGCTGGGGCCCACTCTGTTCCTGATCCACATCAACGATCTACCGCAGCCTCTCCGGTCGCCGTGTGCCTTGTTTGCGGACGACATGAAGATTTGGAGAGAAATCGACGCTCCCGATGACTGGTCTACTTCAGCAAGACCTCAACCGCTTATACACATGGTCTGCAGAAGTTCATCTCTCGGTCAACCCAGCCAACTCTATATTTATGAGCCTGGGAAGGGTGCTAACGGCCGAACCTACACCCTTGACAGCCAACCACTATATCCCACACCCACTGTGAAGGACCTAGGTGTACTCTCACGCTACGATTTGAAGTCCGTGGACAACACGAACAGGCTATATCGTAACGGACTGCGCATGCTTTGGGCGCTCAAACGTAGCTTCCGCACATGGTCTGAAGAGGTTGCCACCCGCCTCTTCTCTTCTATCATTAGACCAATGCTAGAGTACGGTTCGCCCGCCTACTTTCCGATTACCCGAGGCGAGGCACAAAAGATCGAACGGGCACAACACGTTGCTACCAGGCTCATCCCGAGTTTACGTGGCTTTGGGTATGAAGACCGGTGCGAGAAACTAGGACTCTACACCTTGTCCTACAGTCGGATGCGAGTCGACTTCATTAGGACCTACCGAATTCTACATCTCGGTGAGTTCCCCATGTTAAGGCCAATGCTGCACTTACGAGGGTCATGCAGCACACGCGGACACAGATACAAACTTGTTGTGCCGGATGTGAAACGTGTTCCCCACCCACTGTGCTTCGAACGGAGAGTGGTAAACATTTGGAATAGTTTGCCCGAACATGTGATTGAGGCAACATCTATGCAACAGTTCAAAACGTTGTTAGATTTGCATTTTGCCTCTATTCGATTCAGAGAACGACTGCACACTTACGATGACATCACATTTGTGAATCCTGAAATATCGTAAGTCGAATATTTTAAATATTACATGAGAACGACAATGATATTCAAGGTTGACAACTTTTATAACGTTTTTCACCATATCTCGAAAGAGTTGTACAGAATCCATTTCTACTTGCTCTATAATACAGTATTCAGTATTCAGTATTCAGAGTACACAAGGAAGGAAGATTCAGGGAGACAAAATGCAGTCGACTGCTGTAGGTCAGTGGTTCGATAAACTACGTGAGGCTCGAGACATTCCTAGTCCAGTATGACCAATGCAGGCTGACCAGAGTCGCTAGCAAGCTGCACGCGCCTAAATCAAGTGATGTGAGTCCCCAGATGTGATATGATCACCAGGTCGAATAGTTAAAATTTACTGCTAGACCTCAACATTAGCAAGGACGGGTTGAAAGTGAGGTAAACTGCACACTTTGAAAAGAAAATGATCACAAAGTCCACCTACTACAGCTACTTTTATGGACGAAATCAGCTAAAGACTGATACTATACCCGCTGAACAGGCTGACAGGTTTTATCAGATTTGGATCCATCGGATGAAGAACGGTCTTAATTGAAAAAACAGCAGCTAATGAACAACATGTTCACCTATGTACAGTTTACCAAGAAAGAGGAGAACGACGACCATTTACCATAATCAGACGTTCTCGTAAGAAAAACAACATTGCTGACCACCAGAGACAACAGTCCGCAGAAAACTAACGCTCACGGATCAAGTTCTGTGTTAGCGCAGCAATCATTATACAGTCTATAATAGTACTCGTGTAGGAACACTTTTCAACTGAGCCAATAATGAGCCCAAGCACATTGCAGTTTTCCGCACCTGAGAAAATTAGAGGAAGATTACCTGTTCAAAATGTCTACACGCAGTGTCTATCCCAGGAGTTTTTTCTTATGCTGTTTAGCGTCAGGAAAGCAATTGCCACTTAGACAAGCAACGAACACGGATAAGAAGGCGAGGACTTCCCTATATCAAAGGGACCACCGCGATGGCGACGAGAATATTAATGCCCATCAGGATCAAAGGTGCTCATAAATCAACAGAGACGATTCGGAGCAAACCTTCACCGCTAAGGACAGGCTGAGCAAAGAATAAACGAGTGGGGAGGTTTGTACGAGCCCCTGCAAAGACTGTGGCAAGTACTAAGTGTGACAGACGGGAAAGAAGCTTGGTTCGAGCTTATACGAATATATCCTAACCATCTGCAGACATAACGAACTCACCAATCTTAATGCATATGGATGCTGAAAATAGCCAATTTGATCTAAAGAATGTCAGGATAATGTGGACAGCAGCAAGGCGGAAATAGCGTGAGTTTGTCGAAGCCTGATATTCGGGACAGGACTCAAGCAATGGGCACTTGGATCTAGACACTGCATATGAGGCACTGGGAGTCAAACCAGCAGTTTGCTTCAGATTAAAGGGACGAAAAGATTTGTGAGAAAAGCAGAGGCAACAGGACAAACATGACCACTTGACAAGGGCACTTGAATTTTTTCAAATCCAGTCATCCACGCAACAAGCGATCAAAAATCACCTGGATCTGAAAGCGGGTGCTGATGATGTCGCCTAGCCTGATGATGAGACGTCCGCAGCCAAAATATCCCTCTCGGAGAACAACCAAACGCCCTCAATTGTTGTTGCAATATTTCTGACGTTGCTAAGCCTTCTCGATCCCTGATCAGCAGTCGATCACACTTCAGGTGCATCTTTCAGTTTCTGCTGTGCCTTGCGTGTACCCTTTACCAACCGCTGCAGTGTTAGGCACGAGCGCGATGAGCTGTGCTTCTTCGCCTCCCCAGATTGGCCAGATTTGCTGGGACAACAGGGGCCGGTTTAAATTCTAGGATATTTCCACAGTAGGTTTAACCCAGTGACCATCAAATGATGGTGGTCGCCTTTTGCTACCATTCGGTTTTCTATGTATGGAAGATTTGTGAACGCCTACCGAAGTGACGATGGTCTTTGTGAGTAACTACGGTTTTTGATTCGTCTCAGGCGCAGAGAGATTCTCGTAGAGGCGATCTATCATGATCATATGTACAGTTGTTTAGACTAGCTACTACACAGCCTAGACCACATGGGTAACCACATTATCTGCTCCTTGTGAATTTCTACCTGTCTGCCATAATGTGGCCGGTCGTTTAACTCTGACCTGGGATATTGAGAACTTGAGGTGAAGCTCTTGGAAATGATACTTCAGACTGGAGCAATGCAACATATCCGCCAGCTAAAGCGCGTAATGGTAACATCAGGGTCATTACTCCTAGACGTAATATTGCAGACCTACGAACAACGGGCAGATGACACTCAGATCCTGGAACTCCCTGAAAACAAGGGGCCCTTCATTGCCCGTAGCCAAAATGAAGCTGTCAATGTCCTCCACATCTGCTGCAGCCAGATTACAGCTACTGAATATCTGTTCGACGGCTTGGATTGAACTGCCATCCAAGTGGATTGGCCGCTGTTAACTCTTAAGAAGCATGTTGGTCAGTTATAAAAAGAGATTACACTCGTGCTTTGGTTAGAGTTCCTTGTGTAGCAATGTCAAACCAGCCAAGTAATAATTGTTAGAAAAGTATGTTGAAATTGGCTTGGTGTCGGTGTAGGATATTGGACAAGCCCTCCTTACTGGCCCTACTGATGGCCATGGGACGCATGATAAGTAGCGAAAAACAGCACGTTGTGGTGGTTCAAAGAACAGCTTTCAACCACTGCGAAGACCCCTCTAGGAAATCTTTTCCAATATGTAGTGACGCGGGAACTTACAGATGAACTGCTAGTATTTATGGAGCTGGGTAGGACAATAAAAGTAAACCAATCCACGAGTCGTACGAACAGCTTGCTTGATCCCTACTTCACTTCTTACTACTCTCAGGTAATTAGTAGCCACGTAGTATGCAACATATAGTGAACAAAACTTCCGGTAATAACCGTGAAAATCATCAGAGCGAATGGTAAGATCGCTTGATTGCATTATTTTTGATGTGAAGCGAATTCAACAGTGTGATACACGTTCCAAAAGCTATCAAAAATGATTGTCAGGCATATACCAGATGGGCCACAATAGCTCTGTCAAGTGTGCACAGCCGTGGTTTGTACGGCGGAATTGCGACAGCTTATTTGGCGTCAGCGAGCACCTCGGGTGCAGTAAATGCACACGAATGTGCCTATATTTGATACTATAGGTGTCATCTACAACTATATTGACGAGAACAACCTCAGTTTTGGTATACCAACTATGGCTCTAGAAAAACTATTACCCAGGTGTACTTTTGATGTTCACTTTCTATTCAACGGGGATATTGACCAACAGCGCGATGAAGTTGTAATGGGTTCCGCGTTGCGATCATTCCTCACTGACGTTTTCATGGGCATGTTGGAACACCGTAGGTTGAACGCGACCATCAGCAGCATTATCCAAAATCACCTTTACTTAGATGAGATCTTCACTACTTCAAGCCTCTAGAAATATTGTAGAGCTCACAAGGGATTTTAACTAGGCTCATAAGGCGATGCAGTTCACCTACGAAGTAGCATACAATGGCGCTTTTCATTTTCTCGATGTAGCTTAAAACGACTGATGGTAGTGTATTACAACGTAAAGGGTACAGAAAGTATACAGCGAGTGGACAGTACACAAATGTTGTGCCGTTTAGGATTATATGAAACTTGGTATTTAGCCAAGTGAGCTGAGCCGAAGGAATCTGCTCAAAGGATACCCTTTTCGAAGACTAACAGCGCACATGATCGAGGCTTAGCGAAAATGGCTGCCCAGAGCGTTTAGCTAAAGTCAATATGGGGCGAAAGGGGGAGGTACCTGCATTCCTGACAGTAGAACGGGGATCTTTTCTCCTACAACTGCCGTACAAGGGGGAAATCATAGAGGGAATTATATCCCTTCTTTCACACACTTAGGATTGCCCTCCCAGTGGCGAGAATGCACACCCAGTTCGCTAGCAACTTTTAGTGAGACTAAACCTTAAGGATAAGCTGCCTCGCACCCGAAATCAATGGGTGTATACTCGTTTATCCGTTAGCAGTAGGACAAGGCGCTTATCCGAATGGGTAAAGGAATGCCGTCCGGCCTGGTGGTCGAAAGGTTTCCAACTCTGGCATCGACACGCACCTTGCGGATACGGGTCAGGCCACCAAGTCGGCTGCTTCGTAGAAACTATCTAGCAAGACCCGGAAAATCGACCAAAGTACGTCCGTAAGCGGATATTAGTGCTGCAACACTGCCCTTGCCTCTGCTCACTGCGTCACCAAACCAACCGGGGAAAGTGACAGAAGACCTAGACCTGCAGGACCGAAGTGAATTAGAAACAGAAGACGGTGACTTTTATAGGTCATGCCATTATCTGCGGCTGTGCTTTTCTGGACTGATTCACGTCACCTGTCCAGACAGATCCAAAACCTGCTAGCGGGCTTCACTGGTCAGCTGTAGTCGCACTCACGCCAGCTGCGTATCAACCCGTGTCATGATGACGCTGATTTCAACAGCTTTCCGCGTGACTTATCGCAGGCACATTTCACGTCCCGTAACCGTAATTGGACGCCACATAAGCCACGCAACTCGGCTGTACGAGCCATGGCTGTGCATCCAGGAAAGGTTTACTCAGGCCTTGGGTCTACCCTGGCCTTGACCCATCGCAGTTGGTCCATGCGAACGTTTGATGGCTACAGCTGCGAACTAACCGCAGTGGCGGAACAACCACTTTTGCCGCGCCGGGCGGAGGTGAAATTGCCGCCTCCCTTGCATTCGTAAAACTGTAAACCCACGCAATTGCGAACAGACCTTATATATTTGGATTCATATAAAAACAAAGATCAACTTTGAACTACTGTTTTTAATTCAGGTATTCGTATTGTTGTAGTATTAGTGAGCGAAACTTACGGACACATTTTTCGTGTATTTCATGAGACAATAGTATTGTTAACGGCAACAAACTGCAGTTCGTTGGCGAATTCCCTCTCTACGGGGAGAACTGTCAACCCATGAGCCTTGTCTGGTTCATTGATGATTGATGATATTTCGTTATAAGCTTGAATTTTGAGAATGCGCTAATACAGCTGGCTGCGCAGCAGATTCCAAAGGTGATATTTCTGTATGAAATTCGAAAGTCCAGAGGCTCCAATAATTTTACCGTTTATTGAATATTTCACAAAAAACAGCAATCTTTCGACAAAGAATTCCTCTTTTTCTATATCTTCTTCAACTTCCCTAAACGAACAGCCATATTTATCATCAAACAGATTTAACGGTGTAAAAAAGTATATTTGTTTGCAAGGTCATGAATTAGCTGAAATCTATATCCTTTTGTCAGCCAAACTGTCCGCGACAGACAACATTTCTTATTTTACACCTCTTGTTTTAACACATTGATGCATCATCTATATCTTCCCAGTTAGCGCCATCGATCACTTAAGTGATCGACACCGTACTCACTTCGGTCAAGAAGAACATAATGCAATAATGTTGAATTTATTATTTCTCCAAGCATATCATATCGTTTAAACAGAAAATACTGTCTTATCGTTATCAGTACTTGTCGAATAACTGTATAGTGTTTGACAGAGAGTTATAACCGCTGAAGGTTTACAGCGAATAGGACCTTAGCACGATTACTCACGGTCAGGTAACAGTGGGTAAAATTCGTCAACCCTGTCCGATGGCACGAACGGAGAAGTCGAACGCTGATCGTAAATCGAGATCCGATGGCCGATGCGAAGCACACACAACACTTGAAAGCTGCACAACTTCACCGAAACCAGAAGACGAATGAAATTCGAGGATGCGAATATATCTTGTTGTGTGAGTTAAAACAAATATACAAAAACGATGGAAAATAGAATAGGAAGTTGCACTGAAAATGTGAAGAATTTACAAACACAACAGGATTCCCCTCCTAGTGCTTGAACAATGAAAATGAACAATGAATTTATACGGGTAAAGAAGCGTTCCTTTACAAGTACCGTTAGATAGTTGCAATGGATATCAACATAACAATAATGACGACAAGGATAGTAAAATAGTTAATACTTTAAATATGAAAATAAGGACTTATCGAGAGAACGAACGCTCAAACCTTGTGTTGTTGGTAGTTATTGGTTTAGAAGGCAAAACAACTGCGCGTCCCGAGCGTGTGTGCTTTGGTGCGTATGGTTCACTCACTGAATCAGTGGAGGATGTAGAGGTTGTACATAGAGTTCACATATTGGCTGGGTAGGAGGGGTACGGGAGAATGTCGGTTCGGTAGCTTGTTATGATGTTTTAGTTTCGACGTACGCTGGTTTTAAGCGATCAAGCCTGAGAGAATCCTTCGAACTGTTTCTATCCAATACGAAGTATTTGTTTGCAAATAACAACTTTGAAGGGGTCCTCATAAGGCGGTTTCAAGGGTTTACGCACCGCAACGACGCACACAAAAATGAAAGGGCAGGTATGCAAATCAGAGTGGACTTGCTGATTCCGAGGGCTGAATCTGGGCGGTGTTGGCCGGACTGAAGAAAAATGTTGTCGCAATCGTACCACATAGGAAGTCGGGTCTAGTTCGCCAGTGATTCTGGAATCTAACACCATCTCACCTGGAAGCCTGAGAGTTGTGCCGGAAAGCAGTTCAGCGGGCCAACAACATAGGTCTTCGTTTACCGTGTTGCGAATGCGGAGAAGGATAACTGGTAGCTGTTCGGACCAGTGCGTGTTCGATTGTGATGCGGTAATTGCGGTTTTCAGTTGACGATGAAAACGCTCAACAAGACCGTTAGCGGCTGGATGGTAGGCGGTTGTTCGCAGATGACAACAGCCGAGTAAACGATTGAGGTCTCGAAATAGAGCAGTATTGAATCGAAGACCTCTGTCTGTTGTGATGGTGGCTGGGGTGCCAAATACAAATATCCAGGTTTCAACAAACGTCTGCGAAACAGTTTTGGTGGAAATTTCTCGTAAATGTACTGCATGAGACCACTGTGTGAAACGGTCGACACCGGTCAGCAAATACTGGAAACAGTTGGATAGAGGAAGTGGTCCAACGAGATCAAGGTGCACATGTTTAAATCTAGCGTCGGGTAATGCAAATGTGCCAGGTATGTTGATCGTGTGCCGATGTATGTTACTAGTTTGACAAGTGACACAATGCTTAGCCCACTTTTGGATGTCGGAACGCATATTGTGCCATACGTAGTGGTCGGCGATTAACTTGACCGTGGCTCGAATGCCAGGGTGGAGAAGACCATGCAGGTGATTGAAAACAATTCTGCGGAACTGCTGCGGTACAAGACGTCTTGGCTTTCCAGACGATAGATCACAATAGACTTTAGGATCGGAATTACCAATGAGCAATTGAGAGCTTCAATGAATTTTTGAGGTCAAGTCTGCGAACTCAGTATCGTCTTCTTGGTGAGCTGCAATATCCTCTAGGTTAATAGCTTGGCGTGAGATATGGTGGGGATCAAGACGAGACATTGCGTCAGCAACAGTGTTGTTAGTGACATCAACATGACGAATGTCTGTCGTGAGTTGTGATATGTACTCTAAAGGACGAGTCTCATGAGGCGAAAATCGATCGGAGGAACCGCGGAAGGCAAAAGCTAGCGGTTTGTGATCCGTAAGGATAGTGAAGGTACGTCCTTCAAGTAGATGTCGGAAGTGCTTAATGGCAAGGTAAATAGCCAGAAGTTCGAGACCGAATGTGCTGTATCGAGTTTGAGCAGGCTGAAGCTTTTGGAGGATAAAGATAAAGGTTCAGGTTGGTTGTTGATCAGCTGCTTTAAAAAGGGCACCAACGGCAGTTTGTGATGCATCAGCCCCGAGAACGTGAGGTGCATCAACATCGGTTTTCAGGTGACTAAGCACGGTGGCGTTGGATAACGCCTGCTTGATATCATCGAATGCCACAGTAACTTCTAATGTTGGCTCAAACTTTCGGGACTTGCCGTTTAGTAAATCTGTCAGAGGTTGAAGTATCTGGGAACAAACTGGAATGAAACGATTGCAGTAGTTGACCATCCCGAGCAAAAGACGCAAACTTTTGAAGGACTGAGGCATTGGGTAATCCGCAATTGCTTACGTCTTTTCGGGAAGTGGGCTAATACCATGGTGGTTGATTCGGTGACCGAGAAAATCGACACAGGATTGATCGCAAATACATTTGTCAATGTTAATCGTCACGCCATGCTGTGCAACACGCTCGAATATCAGACGGAGATGTGGCAGGTGTTCCTCCTCGTTCGAACTGGCAACGAGAATGTCGTCGATGTAGGCGAAGACGAATTCTAGCCCTCTAAGGACTTAATCAATGAACCGCTGAAAAGTTTGGGCAGCGTTACGCAATCCGAAGGGCATACGGACAAATTCATAGAGACCGAAAGGGGTAGTAATGGACGTGTCTAGAATGTCGCCAGGAGCGACAGGAATGTGATGGTATGCACGAACTAGGTCGATTGTAGAGAAAACAGACTTTCCGTGCAAGTTGCTAGAAAAGTCATGGATCTGGGGAATTGGGTATCTATCGGGGACAGTGACACTGTTGAGCGCACGGTAGTCGCCACATGGTCTCCAATCACTGGACTTCTTGGGCACCAAATGAAGCGGAGATACTCAGCAGCTTTTGAAATGGTGGATGATCCCGAGGTTAAGCATGGTCGCTTGTTGTTTGTTCGGTGGAAGGCGTTTTGGCTTGGAAGACACAGGAGGACCGGTTGTGACGAAATGGTGACAGATATCGTGTTTGGGCTCCCGAGTCATCTGCTCTAACCAGGGATAGAAAATGTTGCAGTAATGACGAGGAGCGTGACTGTTTAGGCAGAAGTACTTGAAGCTTAATGGAATTGACCGTAGTGAGCTGGCCGGAAACAGTTAACGACGTGGTACCACCTCGTAGCTCGCCACATCGCAGGTCTACGACCAGGCCGAATTTGGTGCGAAAGTCAATACCAATGATGGGCTTCTGTACATCGGCAATTAGGAAGATGAAGGTGAAATTACGTCGTAAACCAAGATGACGTGTCCGCAGTCTCTGACCATACGTCGCAATCTTGGTTTGGTTAGCTGCCTGTAAGGTATTTTCGGCTGGTCACAGGGCGCGTTTTTCCAAGGATCGAGGTATAACGCTTACCTCTGCGCCAGTATCAACCAAAAAGTGAAGTTTGGTGGTGGAATCGAAAACGTACAAGAGGCGACTAATGGTTTGGCCAGCAGCATCTGTCGCCATCACTGGCTGGCGTTGTCGTTTCCCTGCCGAGAATCCAAAAAGCGTCCTCGGGTATTTACAACCTGGACGACAATTGCGAGCAGCGTCACCGAAACGGCGGTGGAAGTGACAGTATGATCGCGATCGGCTGGTGCGGAATTGAGTTGAATCTACGGTTAGCAGGACGTTCACGACCGGTGTGAGATACAGCGAGTTTTAACCGAGAGAGCCGTACACTAATAGCGTCAAGTGCAGTACTTCTAGATGGACTAGTGGGGCTCAGTTCAGTCACATTATTCACAGCAGGTTTAAAGAACTGTTCATGGATTTTGTCGGCCACTTCGGCTAATTTGTCCGACGGGAGTTCCTCATCGGGGACTGCTAAAATTGCCGTGGTGTTTGCTGGTACGTACTTAGTCCAAATCTGTCGAAGTATGGAATCGTCTAGAGTCGTGGAACCCACAAGTGAACGCATGTGCCGGAGGAGTTGAGACGGGCTGCGGTCTCCAAGCTCTATACCAGAAAGTAGCATGTGTAGCCGTGCTTCATCGGAAGCAGTAGTGCGTTTTAGAACGGCTGATTTAAGCTTGTCATACGGCGATTCAGTCGGCATCGGATCAACAATATCGATCACCTCCGAGGCTATCTGTGAAGGAAGATGAGCGGTGACTTATGAAAACAACGATGGTTGTGAAGTGATCTTACGAAATCGGAAGATGGCCTCTACCTCAATAAACCAAACACGAGGGTTTGAAACATCAAAGGTGTGTAACGAAAAACCAATGGAGTTTTCAAACGGTTCACAGGGGGCAGCGTAGTCAGATATAAAGATAGAAAAAAGAAAACTAATCAAAAAACAGTTAACTAGACGGGGTCACCAAATACAGTGTCTGACAGAGAGTTATAACCATTGAATGCTTACGGCGATTAGGACCTTAGGACGATTACTGACGGTCAGGTAACAGTGGGTAAAATTCGTCAATCCTGTCCGATGGCACGAACGGAGAAGTCGAACGCTGATCGTAAATCGAGATCCGACGACCGATGCGAAACACACACAACACTTGAAGGCTGCGCAACTTCACCGAAACCAGAAGACGAATGAAATTCGAGGATGCGAATATGTCTTGTTGTGTGAGTTAAAACAAATGTATAAAAAATGATGGAAAATAGAATAGGAAGTTACACTGAAAAATGGGAAGCATTTATAAACACTACAACTGGTCTGATATGTTGTTTAAACGAATCAATATGGCAGTCATACCACGGTTCTCAAAAAGTCGTGACTGGTTTTATGGGGCCCATGGAACGGGTACCGCATGAAGTGTGGTACAGATTGCTCGGTGGCATGGTTATTGTGTTGCTTGTATGACAGCAGAACAGATACAACGAAGCGTGGAGGTTGTTTGACTCAAAATGGACTGTTTGAAACTTTGGGGGCTGTTTATTCTTGCTGTTGCTTTCACAATATGGAAAAATATGTAGGAATTCCTATAGCCGACTATGAATTAGCTAACACATCGGATTCTCGGACATACTTATGTCTCATCCTGCAGGTACTAAAGGGTCTTTTCTTGGAAATTTTTTACCACACACACAGTGTTTCACTCATGGTTCTTAGTTTCTAAATCCGCCAGGGTGTGGGAAGCATTCAGACCGCTATTTCCCCGTACTTCGTTCTTCACTGGTGATGACAATGTGGATTTGCGCTATGTACACGAGATCGCTACTGCTTTCGTAGTCCGCCCTTCACGCTTTCACTAACTGCGTATTTGGGTAGCAGGAGTGCAGTACATCAAATACGTTTCTGTGACTCCGATTTGGTACAGGCGTGTCATTTTTGGTACCATCTTATTGTGATTTTGCTGACTACATTGTAACCCATCGGAAGATGGCTTACTAAAGCCGGTCCACAATTCCGCTCAAACAGCTCTCTTTTTTGCTGTCGAGATATTGCTTCCTCGGGTCTTTGGTCGACTGGTTCAGTTGTACTCTGGCATTGCCGTATGCTCTGAATGTTACCAGCTTGTCGTGTGGTATGTAGTGTGGTGCTTAGACTTAATGGTTCCACAAAGCATGAACCGGTCCCATTCCAGAACACTATACTCCTCTATTAAGTAACAAGGGTTGACTTCCTGGCTGTCACGAAGGATTGTTCAGTGGTTTCCAGGCTAGAATTCATTGGATTTATTCATGGATGGGAAAGTCGATAACGATTAAATGCCAGTCCACCCATCCTGGTAGTCTAAGGGTTTAGTGGCACTGCAACATCAACTGCTCATGGCAAAGCCTGTTTACCTACGGAACACTATGCAAGGTCATTTGTTCGCTAGTCTCCGTTACCAGATATCCACTGAGAAACAGATGCTAGTGAATTTATTTCTGACGGATTTTCTATATCATGAGCTCACGTATTCATGCTTCTGCGTGAAATAAATCCCACCAGAGCTGCCGGGATGGACGACGTAGCAAGTCCGTGCACGCCATTGTTGCGATCCATAGGGTAAGGAGATTGTTAAACCTCCATAAATGGACCTTATTGTTCCCTCTTCCTCTTACCATTTTGCTTACAGCCATCATCCTTGGTTGTTTTCACCATGCAGTCGGCTCGGGCTCGTTGCCCCGGACAGTTGTGACAACTATATTCCCTACTCCACTACGTTTTCTCCCCTCACAAGTGATGTGAAATGTGACGTCTTACTAAGTGGTTGCGACATATTAGCCACGGATTGAGCATGTTCAGCAAATGAAGGTTGTAAGAAGATCAGATTTGAGAATCACGGGTGGACTGCCGTATGCACATAATGTTATTGTTAGGTTTTATTGCCCTTCAGGAAGCGAGCGACCGTGGGACACGCTTCATTTGTTAAGCGGGAACTTCATTAACCACTGTTGTGATAAATCTCAAGAGAATAAAGCTCCTCTTACATTAGCGGCAGTGTGCTCTGAGGCCCACCACGCCGATGGTTGTAGGCAGTCTTGATATCGTCGGCCGATAATGAAGCTATTTTGCTTGCTTCGAAACGCGAAATAACGTCTGATATTGCCATTTCAAATGCCTAAAAATTAAGTGTAGAGGATTCCCAAAGGGTCTATCCTCTGCTGCCTTCCTACCGCTCTCTGCCTCATGGTTGTGATTCCGTTTGCCACTTGCCCAACTCCTTTCCCTGTCCCAACCGATCTGGCTCTTAATCGAGGTTGGGTTCCGAGCCAAGTTTAAATAAGTTTATTGACACTTTAGACAAGTAGATGACCTGCAGTCTACCGTGCATGCATTGCTCTATATTTGCAATCTCTGAACAGACCTAATTGTCGTTTCATGTGGCATCGTCTCATTTCATCAGTTTGTGATGTTCCGATTTAACTCTCTCGCTGTGGCATTCGGATACTAGAGGGCAAGACATTCCTCACATCGCATGTGACCTGACGAGGTTACGAGATCATGTGAGTAGAGTACACATACATGAAACCACCTCGTCCGCGAGAACAATTGGAAATGTTACTCCATGTGCAATTGAAACACTTGAAATACCATCACGGTGCGTGTGTGTGTGTGTAAGACACTGACCGAACCTCCCCGTTTCACAGCGACCTCGCTTGCCGATTGGTCATGTGTAGTCCTGTTAAAACCACAGTACATTGAGATGAGTTTATTATGCGTGAAGTTGAAGCTCAACTTGCTGGCTGCCTCGGACTGTACTCGTTGTTTGATACCCCTGTACCGGAAGCATAGATTGTTGGGGTATTGTATATTGTTGTTCTTAATTATTTTAATAATACTGTATTCCAGTTCCGGTGTTGTATTGTTAATGCTGGTAGAAACGAGTTAACTTAAGACTTCCGGGCGAATTGTCGTTCACAGTAAGTCAGTAATTTAATCTGAAAAATAGTAGCTGTAGGCTTGTGAAGGGGAGTATAATCGTTGGATGCATCAACTGTTTTTTCAAACCTTAAAATTACGAAGAAGAATGATATCACTGAGGAGTATATGCTTCAACCATATATTTTCGGTAATGGGCTATTGCATGTTTGCCCACCAGGTTGACTTAAGCACCACTTTAGCATTGACTTTACATCCCGTGAGAACTGGACGACTGATAATCACAAGGGTTTCCGAATACTGTAGATGATCCGTAGATCGTTCGGAATATTAACAAATGAAATGTTATATTGTGCTTAGTCTTCGTTAGACCATACTGCGTGCTGGCGTGGTCTCCATACTTGGTCCGCGTCAAAACGGCAGTTGAGCGACTCCTGGTACGAATTTGATGCACTTGTTAAGGCATCTCTCGGATTCCAACAAGCTGCTGGACTGTTGAGACCTTCGTGACGACTTTTCCTTACGTCTGCTCTATCTTGACTCTTCCGAGTGGCAAGTCTTCTACACCACTGACTGGTTTACCGCTGAGTTTCATTTTTCACAGCGTTGTCACTTAGTAGAACGCACAACCCAAGGACAAGGGATTAACACTAACGTTGGAGTTCGAACATCGAGTTGCAGCTTCAAATCTTTCATGTTGGTTTCTGACTTCTGTTTACATTCCATTGACTTCCCATCTTTGATTGCTACTAATACCACATTTTAGGCTTTCGTATCTGCATTTCCACATAGCACGTGCGACCGAGAAAGGTCTAATGAAGTGACCGTTGGAACACCCTGAGTGGCCGTTTATTTCTGGCGTTGTCCTAACCTATGCCGTTAATGCATATTTCCGCCTCACAAGTATCGTAAACACATCGGAATTCAATCCCCAAATCAAAAATGCCACACTGGAAGTTTTTCTTGTGAAGGAATTTTGTTCCGCATGTGTTTTACTGGGTCGATCAGGGGCACTAAAACGTTCGCTCAGCCGAAGCATCTCGGTCTTTCGCACAGACCGAAAGTGTGTTTTGTTACGAGCCAAAGATTCAATATTCATTGTCGTACATAAACATTGCGTAATTTACTTAAGTTTTTATTCCTTTGCGAGTGACCTGAGGACAAACTAAAATAAGATGTCAAGCCGTCCATCTGTTAGCCCTTCTGGTCTTCTTTATCTTAGCGTTTATTCTTAGTTCACGTTACCGGTACAACGGGGACTACTGGAACAGGTCATGCGAACACTGATTGATTGACCGTGATGTGAATCCCGTGTTTTGATATCTTTTTCCTTAGTTTCAACTTGTTCCCGAAAGCTTTGTCCTGAGTGAACGACGTACAGAAGAATGATTTTCTTACTGTTCTCGTCCCGTTTGAACTTGACCAGCTGAAACTGTATTCCTTGCAGTGCTGTCCAATTCACTGCTGGATGTGCGAAACCGCATCTGCTCCTTATGCAACCACCAACCCTACTGAACCATGTAACATGGTCATTCCCTTTCAACAAATCTATTGTTTTTGGCACTGCATTACTTCTGGTGGAAAACCTTACCTTTGGAACATCTTTGCGTGATGGAATGTTGCAAACCTTCGACTGACGCAAATCAACACTTCTGTGTAGCGCTCGACGTGTGCCTGGAATTGTTTAGAAGTGCACGCACTCTATTGCACACTTCATAATGGCAGCTGAAGGTAACCAACAAAGCTGATCATTTTCGTTCGATGCAATTGTCGTAGAAGCTGGTAATAATATACATCATATCACTTTTTCTGTTGAGACCCGCTTGTTAGAGTTGGCTATTTCGGATCTTTGCCTCGTCTGACACAAAGCTGTTTCTTCTCCTGTCCCTGCACTTCTGCAGGAATTCCTACTTTGCAGACGACATTTACAGTGCTAAAATATTTTGTTCCTCAATTTTACGTACAGTAACGTGAAAAATGACAGATGTTGTGTATAGAGAAGAGTCACAGCTCAGCGCAAGAATTTTCAGGGAACACTGCAATACTGTAGGACACTTCTGTCGAGACAAAAAATAGAATTTCGACGCTGGCATAAGTGAAAGCCATCTGGTTTTTCTGTAGCCTAAAACGCGTTAGTATTCCACTAGTCACATAATTCCTTCAGTTCAGCAACACTAACAGTGTAAATGTTTCAAAATCAGTAAGATGACAGTCAGCTGCCGTTCGCACAGTGTTATGGACAATGTGCGCCACTCAAGCAATTCCCACAAGTGTTACTCCAATCGAAGATTTCAATTTCGCAAGTACATTGTGCTGTCCTTTCTGTGAACGCCACCGAAATTTTTGTTGGAGTTGTCAGATCGAAATCCCACAGTCTTTCTGGTCATATTACTTTGCTCTAATACATCCTTTACAAATTCGCAAATGGTGTCCGATGTGTCATCAGTAAGTGACTGCAGATCTAACAACTTCATTTCAATACGTGATGACGGAACGAAATATCTCACAAGGAGTGTTACGCCTTCACTTCCTTATGGTTTGATGCATCTATGAATATAAACACGAATATCGCTTTGCTCAATTTTTCTTGAAGTTGATCTCTGGCAAATGGGAACAGGACATTTGTTATTGTTTCCTCACATCTTCTGTGGGCAAAAGTAAACTTCGATTTAAGCAGTTCCTCCCCGAACTTTGATGGTGCAATTCATGGGGCGGAAACTGTGGTTAGGAAATACAGCATGATAAGCGAAGGTACCTACAGCAGCTGCTAAGTTGACTTCTGTGCTTCCAAACGTTGCTGACCGAAAATAATTTGTTACAGGGGTAGAAGATGCTGTCGCAGACACTGCTACCTTATGGCGATCCGATTTTAAGTGCTTTGTGATATCTGATCTGCCACCGTGAGCAATAGAAAATTCAGAGCTGCATGTGCTTCAAAGAACATGCGAATCATGGTCGCAGGTTGTATTCTTAATGAATGGAAAATCGCTTGCCAATTTAGTAGTCATCTTGAACGTTCGTTTAGACATGGTTTTCCCACCAAACTGTACTTAATGCAAAAGTTCTTCACTAAAGACAAACATTTTATCACCACTTTTTCCCTTTTCGTATTGTTGTAAAAATATCAGCTTGTCGCGTTACCTACCTACAGTGTCGACTATCCCACCCAACTCATGCCCGCCCATTTATTTTGGTCTTGTAATTTGCGCACACCGGCACTGATTGGTTTTGAGATTTTTCCACCTAGATTCTACATGCTCAAAGCGGAACATTAGTGCGTCCCGCCCAGTATTTCTAAAAAAGCGGGACTACAGCTTGAAATGCGTGGCTGTGTCGCCTAAGTCGGTAAGTACGGTCACCTTAGTTATCCGCTCAGAAATGCGTTATCAACACCATGTTGGCACAGCACGGACGTACTGTAAGGGAGAATGATGTTGCTCACACTTGATGGCTATGATGAACACTAGCAGTAAAGTGGGCTATCGACCATCCCCCCCCCGCGCCCCTATGGCTCAGTGGCATAGGCTGCTGGCCAGTTGCAGTTATGGGCTCTGTTCCCTGAAGCGGTCTGAGGGAACGCGAACCACTGACGAGTCCCAAGAGGACTGAATGGTAGTTGGCCTACCTGACATGTAATCTAATTGCGATGACCTAACCAACTATCAGCAAAGCCCTCAATTCATGACTACGGTTGATGTATATTTGCGGGGACCATGTGAAGCCGGTGGTCACAGGCAGATGCCTGGGCCGTAGCAACTTCCAATACAGTTACCCACCAAAGTCATGGAAACTGTGTACACTAGTTCTTCTAACAATGATTGATGGCATCCTATAGACCTGAATCGAGTGACAAATTGCAGGAATAGTCACCACATCAGTATTCACCATGCGTGAAGTTAAATTTGCTAAATCACTCAGTAATAAACTTCGAAGTGGTGACTAAAAAGGTACGCTTGTACCGGCATAGTCCAGACACGAAGACACACCGGATGTGCCACGTCGGTGCAACATGCAAAGCGTACAAAAAATCCTAGTTATGCATGAACCTCGCAGCTTATTCTTGAAAGTAGAGGTGGTCATTTGACGGAGATGAGTTCGTCGTTTCTGACCTCGTCCGGGTCTTCCGATAGTTGGTACATCCGAGTAAAAAATAAAACAGATCTCTAGTCTAACATTCTTGTAGGAAATCAGGCGCTGTCTGATTGGCATGCTGACCGCTGAGTTAGAAATTCATCGCAAGATGTCTCTCCCTAGTGTCAATCAGATGGAGATTTGTCGCTATTCACAATAAGAAACCAGATATTCGTTCACGGGGACCAGCGTTCTCCCACACGAGGTGCCAGACACGTGCCTACATCCGGGCATGAATGACGGTGGTCTGAACTGTGTTACTTGCACCCGGAAAACCTCGTGCTGTTCTTTAGTGAGGCAAATGGCAGCTTGGAGGGGCACTGCGATTGTGGTGCAGCCCGAGAGCAGGCACAATAGACCTGATAGGTTCAACAAACGGAATGTGGGCACAATGCTAATCGAAGCGGTGAATCGAATCGCCATTAGCTGACCACTGGTTCGCACAGCCAGTCTATTACTTAAAGGTCAAGCGGCATGGATTATTTCCCACTGTTTTCAATGGCGTTTAACTAGTGGTCCAAACCATCGGCAACCAGCCAAACCAACCGTGCTAAAGGCCACTTTTGTGAGATCGATGGGTGCGCTAAAGATAGCGATTGCCGGACGCCGAATGCCGAATAGCCGATAGAAACAATGCAGACTGTAAGAATGATTTGGAATGTGACAGAATAATTTACACATTCATGATCGGCATCTGACGTAAATGACACAGTTAATGTGGGGCTGGACAGTCTGTCAACGATATCTTCAATCGAGTGTGAGCACCGTTTTCAAAGTCAGATATGAATAAGCTTTATCGCATCAAACACTATTGAATGGTGGTTTAAAAGGGTTAAGGGGTGATGGTACCGTCCGTTGCGTGCAAAATATACATTCAGACACAGGGAGCAATCACGCTGCTCTTGGGGAGCGGCATCCCTACATGATAAGAGGCAATGTATTCGAATGACAGTTACAACATCCAATACTGAGAAGTTCGTCAGGATGGTGACAGTGACGGTAATGAGGACAATGAGTACCGCAGAAAATTTAGCAATTGACTACCCTTGGTGTGAAAGTAAGCAAGTAGAAAGAATTAAATGGGGAAAATAGATAGAAATACATATCTTGTAGCAAGGGTACATGGGTAACCTCTTCGAATTTGCAAAACAACAGTATGTCATTCTAAAACGGCTTGAAATGGCAGTCACCAAAACTGAACCTAAGCTCATTTTAGTGCGGGTTTCAGGTAACTACGACGCTGGTCCATCGTCCTATTGTACACTCATCTCTGGTGGTTTACCGAGTCAAATAGACGCGCGCCATTGACTGATTAGTTTAAAACTGATCAGGTTCCGCCAATGGTTCTGAACTCCTGGTCTCCTACATTAGGAAAGTGTAAGTGAACCAGTTGTATGCGCATACCATATTACGACAACCCGTGACAGTTCGACAATGGAGAGCAGCATTTCCAAAAATGGTCCGGTTTCGACACATGTTGTATATTATTAAGGGCCCACTAAAGCAATTTTCATGTGATTTACGCAAGAAGACATGGTCAAAGAAAGCATTCAATAAGCAGTGTGTGGAATAATTTGAACATGTAAAACGCAACAACCAGAGGTCATCAAAAACCCATACTGCTCCTCAGCACTTTGTTACCGTATTGAGGCAAGACTGTTAGCTACACGATCTTTCCAAATGTATCAGAAGGAACTTGGCGGCAATATGATCAATCAACCGATATGATGAATTACACTAAGGGAGAAAGGTGCTAGACGGGGGCGGATCCTGATGTAGGACGACAAAGTTGCAGCGTTGTGTGTAAAGGACGATAGTGTAACTCATCCTGCTCCATACCTTTTTGAATCTAAGTAATCCACATGAATAGCTTAAGTTGCGAGACATTGCGTAACACTCGTGCTGAGGAACGGATTTGACTTGTATAATAAGGGATGCACTAATGAGTATTAAGCAATGATAGACGGTCAAAAGCGACACCCCAACACGTCGGAGTATTCCCTCAGGAGCAAGACACCAACGATTGCTCGTGTACTGAGACACTCTAAGAAAGCTCAAGGATGGGAGAAAAACGATTTAGACTCTCAAAAGCGGACTCTGTGTTAAGGCTTATGCACGGGGAAGTATAAACCTGATATAATGCCGAAAAATGAACTCATTTGGCACGAATAAATTCCACGTCAAGTACAATCCACCATTCGGAAGACCAACAGCACAAGTATTTCGACATCTGACTGCAGAAGAATGTAACCCACCGAGTGCCGCATTGCACCACTAAGCATAGTTAAATGGTTCGGTATATGCAAAACATCAACTCACCTCAGGGTCCCATGGTCGGTCGACGATATTCGTTCACAGATTCGCTTGCTAGTTCATCCTCGAGCAACTACAGGATGTCTGTGTCAACTAGAGACTGTGGTGGCCTGTGCTTCACCACCCACACACCCCACATCCAGTGTAGTCCTGAAGGAAGAAGCGGATTCGTGCGCGTCTAGAAAAACCACGTTTTTTCCAAGCACACCGATACCTCAACGTCTAGAACATGGATATGAAGTTGCCGAAAAATTGCTTAGCAGACATGCACCTTGGCGTTGCTGAATCCCAACCAGCCCAACCACGGACCGACTACCAGAGGTTCGCCGGCAACGTCATTGCTCTATTTAGCATATTTGACATGGAATCACCTATCTGATCTAAATTTGAAAGCGAACTGGTTCAGAAAACAGGTGTCAGATCAGCTAAAGTCACTCACTATGGTCAATATAAGTTTTTGCCTAACGAGCGTACAATTTAAATTGACAGGAGGAGACCTGGCATTACATGCTCAATTGATCAATGTTACCTTAAAACAGGAAACATTATGGGCAAGAGTAACGATAGCTGCGTTCATAAGGGTGCGTACCATCTATCGTAAATGGACTATTAGCCACAACCTAGTTATTCTGGGGCAGCTCTGACTGATGTTCATCTAGTCCCATCTAGAAGGATTCTGCCATGTCACACTGTACTGTGGAAGAGCTTATTGTAGCCAGTAACAACATAACACAAAAAACGCCCACACTGTGCTTTACTATGGGTCAGTACTGCCTGGATTTTGTATAACGCGGTGAGGTGTAGATAACTCAGACAGATAATTACGTTTGATAACAAAGCAGATCTTTCTGATCTTAGATGTTTATATTGGGTCTCTTTCGCGACACCAAATAACCACTACAATGAGTCAGTAACCGTCGCGAATCCATGGCTTAGAAGCAGACGTCTCGGACGACATCCTAAAGGTTGAGTAGAAGTCCGGCCGTCTGGAGCTGGTGAGGGTAGTGATGGAAGTGGGCAACAGTTAACACATACATAAACCCACAGCAGTTAACCCGCCATTATAATATTTTCAAAGTTAGGCTTCAATCGCTATGGTAACTAGCATTTGTACCTTTCCTACATGAATAAAATCATTCATAAGCAAATGTGCTCGAACCAGTACATATGTATCGGATGTGGTGTATCCATCGCTTCGTACAGAAGAAGGAAGTCCTGTGTCTTAACAATACGTCACAAACTTGGGAACCCACCAAAATTTTACACAGCAATACCATCGCTTATGAAAGTCTAAGTTGACATTTATTGGCGTTTTGGAGCAATCCCAACAATTCGGTTCATTACGACTGAGTTCACAAAACGCTTGTAGAAATGTGGCGAAGTTACTCAGTAGGTTGAGCCCAATCACAATTATACGTAAGAAACGACACATGAGCCGTGCCGAATCCTGACGGATCCTGTACTCAATAGAGCTCCGCAAATTCTACCCACAGAAAAAACCGGGCCATCGTTTTGGCAATTATGAATGTAACCAAACTCCTCTAACGAGACGCGATGATTTGCTGGATCAAAATCCTCGCTAAAAATGATAATAACATAGCTGAACGCATATTTAAGTGCCCAGACAAGTTAGTCTATGAATGCAGTGAACTAGTAAGGCATGTCAACCTCCAGGTGCGACTATATGACTGCCCTCACTAGACTGTGAACCCATTTCCTGTTGCTGATTTTAAACGCAATGTTTAAAATATGATTTAACATATCGAAGTAACTAATTTTGTAATTTCTTTGTCTGAACTTTCAGCGGACCCTAATCCCTTTTATGGTGCGATCATTTGGATCAATCCAAATCCGCCATAATTCAAATAATGTTGAAATTGCAATTTAAGTGTCCTTGAGAAAGGACGCCGGCAGAAAATAGGTTAGTGGAAACAGAAACAGACGTGACCCCAATACTGCACCATTACGGTACATCGCATTCCACTTCTATAAGATTTGTTACGGATTCATGTATTCCCACTCGCAGACGCTTATAAAACAGGAAGTTACTGATCCACCCAGAGAGGAAGTCATCAATGCAGCGTCTCCGAAGCTTGGCTAGAAGGGTGCGATGGTCCAACCGGTCAAGTGCCTTATTTTTGTACCATCGTTGTTATCCACCAAGACTTCCTATGCACTTGTAATTGGCCTATCTGCAAAAATAGTCCTTGCTATTATACATTTTAATTCCTCAAAATTTTATTCTTCCTTATTTCGTTGTTGGCCACGAGTTGGCTGATCTGTTGAGGTGACGGATTGCAGCTTTTAAGATAACACATTATACCTGTGCAAGTCCTATTGCCACTGACGCGTTGGCGTATAACAAAAAAGCAATATATGTATGATCTGCATGTCGCAACCGGCTGAGGCTTTATCGCCCGTAATGCATGCATAAAACATTCCTTAAAAAAGAAATATTTGTTAAACAGGTGATGGCTTACATGCTATTTTGCCACACTGGCACACAGCCGGTTGGAGCATGGAAGTGCGGTTGAAACCCATCGAGGGAATACCCCGCCTGGAAGCAGATCCCCTGTGGGACGATTCCATGGATGAACGTATTACTTTAATTAAACTTTTGACTAATTCTGCATCTGTTATTGTTCCCTGTTTTAATAACTCTGATACCTACAAACTGCAAATCACCTACAAAACCCATTTGGGATCCGTTATACAAAATATGAAGAATTGGATATTTTATACCATCTCGTGGTATAGATTGATCAGTCCAGTTGGACTGTGCGTCGCACCGTCGAGGAATAAACTGTTTTGTTTTTTTACTTAAAAGTCCAGATAGACAATATCAACTACTAAACCAAAATGCATTGTTTCCGTCCAACTGTCCGGTACTGACAGTACCTTGGTAATGAAGAATCGATTCTACTGGAAGTCATGATGCTGTTGTGCGATGTGGCCAAGTTCATCCACGTAAGAAATGAGCGTGTTAGCAATGAGGGCTTTCATGATTTTGGAAAGAATTAGAAGTCACTGGACAGTATTTATCTAAGTAGGAACGATGGCCTCCTTTGTAATTTAAGGTTATTGCCCCGATGTTTCCATTCTGCAGGAACATGCATCTCGTCAAAACAGTGTTAGAAAAATCACTTTAAATGTTCAGCCATGTCATTGGTTACCAAAGTAAGCGCTTAGAGTGAATGCAGTCAATTTGTGAGATGTTTAACCACAGCTCCTTCATCACAGCGCCTGCATTGAAATGGATATAAGTAAATCGTTATAGTGGCACTATACATTCCAAAGACCTACAAGACCATGGAATACAGGGAAAAGTTGGCGCGTATTGTTGCTGCATGGCGAACGCTGTTTCTTCCTCGGCTCTTGTAAATCCATCGTTGTTAGTGTAGGAGGAATTCCCTGTTCCGAACGTCATACACATGCTTATGTGGTAGCCTCTGATCCGAAAAAAATCATACTGTAAAATCTGTTACTATGCCACTTTGTCCTCGCGCACAAGTTTAATGCAAAGGGTACTGTGCACAACGTACGCCTCACCGTTGTTTGGACTCGGATCAGTTTGTGAGCATGTCGTGCTGCGTTTCTAGTCGCCATGCACTTGCGCGTCCTACTCCGTACAAACGATATCATGTTGCTCGAACAGATAACCTCAGTTTCCTATGCATTAACAACCAGGGTAGTAATCTTGCTGACGAAATTGCCCAATATCCGGTGTCTCCTCGGCTACGTAATTCCAGTTCGTTACTACTAATGGCCTAGCTAATGAGTTGTAGTGTGTTATGGCCCGCGCCCTTGGGTATTTATAGCCTATCTGCAAAGGTGTACATGAAGAGCAAAGTTTAAAGATCACTGTGGTCTCGAGGAATGTTGATTATCCCTCTCATGATCATGAGCTGCTTGCTGGCGAATATCCGATCCAGTATGGACGACCTATCTGTCTGTTTGAATCCGGTGGGTGTCATAGCCCTAAAGAGGGAAACTCGAGAGAAGCCTTTGCGGCTTCATTTTGAACTGTTCTCCAAGAGCGACTTAGGATTTCAGAGCGTGGACGCTGAAATCACCAGTGGTAATCATGTGCTTGGTTTCTTTTTATCACCCACCTCAGCGCGGAAACTAGACTGAAGGTTATCTCGGGCGTGGAAAATGGAGGGCAATAAAAGACAATCATCAAGCTGGTGTTGTCGGTTTTAAATGTAAATGACGCCACAGGGAATTCTGCATCGGATTAACAGAAAACTCCATGGTCTCACACTGCAGAAGTAGAGATCCACTCCACCCCTTTAAGAAATCGGTCGTGCTGAGCAACGGGTAAGCCTGGCAGCGCGACCTCAATGTCAGTTATGTCGGGGCATAATATCTTTGTCAAAACGATGAGGTGAGTTTCCGATGGAATCGCACTTCGTAATATTTATTGAGTAAGTCCTAGGTAATAGTGTACATAGAGAATAGCTTATTATACCTCAAAAGCGTTTGATACATAATGTCTGAAGGAGTGAATGTGTACCGACGAATAAAATGCTCATGCCTACTAGATTTTAGGTGGTTTGTTGGTGAATAGTCCAACGCCAATTCTCGATGTGATAGCAGTCCCTTTCTGGTCTCACCTACACATGCGGTGTACAGTCCAGTGGTATGGTTCTCAATGGCTACTACTCTGAGCACACAGTTTTCTGATTCGCGATTGTGGTTACATTGACTCCCAGGGGATGTTGTTTCCTCGAGGTCACTGGGTGGCCGCGGTTCTCTGATTGCCGCACTGCGCAGTTTACGCCAGCTACGCGTTAGTTTCAGCGCCATCTGCTGGGAGCGGAGCACAAATTTCAGTATCCTCTGGCCACTGGCTTTAAGATGAGGCGACACGTGTAGCCAGAAGTATGACCTCATCACCATTCTTCCAGGTCATGAGCGTGGGCTTCTTCGTCGCTAGCTGACGGTAGCTCGGGCAAGCCATGAACGAAAACAATTCATCTGCCGTTGGTGGTCGGCTGGATAAATGTTGTTCCGCTGGGGTTCGCTTCATGGAAAAAATGGCATCAGCGGTACGCCGGTACGCAGTACGGACAGTGCGCTGCCGCGTAACCATCATCAGTCGTGCATGGGCTAAGTATACTGAGAGGATCGCCCCGTCCTCTACGCAGGCCCAAATCCGCGTCCCCGGATCACAAGGCAGGTTTGCGATCCTTAAGGCTAAGAGCCGGCTTCGCTCCATAGAAAATCCGGAAAAAGGCCTATCCCACTGCCTGCAATCCGATGGCGATATGCTGGCAAAAGTGCCACCTCGATATCATCTGCAGGGCTTAGTGTCACCCGTATAAGTTTGGGTCCGCCGCAGTGCTTCAAGTTCGGATGTTCAGTCATTCGCAATAAGTTAGTCGGCCCGATGCGAACGCCACTCCGATCACAAAGGAAATCTCACTGATTCAAATCGTTCTACTGTTTACACCATAAGCAGTTTGCCTTAGACCCAAGAATATTAGTACATATGAGTGTTAAGGCTCCGTCTGGTCTTCAGTGGTGTGAAAAGCACGGTTTCAGGTGGCTTTGGTGACGTCACAGAAGTTGGCACCTGTGCCTTGACACATGATATGGCTGTAGAAGAAAGACCAGTAGAGTAGCAATTTGAATACATCGAGTAGCAACGGTTGCATAAGTGGAGCAGCCCTTAGAAAGGTTCGATTTCTGTCGGTCACTCGTTAGTGTAGGCGTTGCCGTGGTTGTATTAGTCGATACATTGGACAAGACGATAGGGGGTGGTTGAGCCGGAATGCTTCGATCATTCGTGATACATGGGTGGATAGGGGTTCCCAAGGTTTCCGGTACTGTTATATCGTGAGAACGCTTGGCCCTTTTCATTGGTTTCTAGGTTGTGCCTGGAGAAAATGGATGCAATGCAAGCCCTGCTATTACCGCCTTTGGCGAAGCAAATCTTGCACTTGAATGAAGTTCCGTTTAGGCAATTACACTGTAGTATTTTTGTACTGATACTGGTACATATTTCACAATGGGAACCATCGTACACTCAGGACGGAACCAAAGTGAGCTTGGCGCTTTGTTCTACTTACTAACTTTAGTTCGGCACAGGCTGACGTATTTCGGGCGATAATGACTGGTACTGCGAAAAGGTGCCAGACCTTGGCCCAGACTTCAGCGACACAGAAGACTTCCTATAGGGTCACAGTCATTGTAGTCATTGTGGCCGAACAGCGGCTGCCTGGTTTGCGGGTTGGGGACGCCACATGATTGTGTAACATCCAGCGGTCGCTCGTAAGGAGGTCAGAAGATTGGTGCATCGTCTTTTGCGTGCTACATCCATCCGTCATACGATCGTGGGGAGGGTAGCTAGTGTGGGTTGTTCGCGTGTGGGGCAGGTTGATTGAATGCACCGATGGAAACGGTTGGCAGTGGAAGTACGTGGCGCCGCAACTGAGTGGTTCAAGGTGGAAACGTAAGTTGCTCTGTTGCTACTACACGGGGATAGTCTATTGGAAAGCCAAGACATTCTCTATAGAATGACGTTTAAATCCGGGGTGACTGCAACAGCGTAAAATTGGGCGCGTAACGAGGAAATATTGCCCACATTTGTGAATCTGTGTCGGAGTTATTCTCTATAGGATGATTTCAGCAGGTGGAGCTGGCCACACTGTGACGAAAAAGTCCAGCAGCATGGGACGGAATGGTACAGAGTGAATCCGACAGTCAAAGAGGTCAGATCGGAGATGGCGACTTCGTCCTTCTTAGTTATGTGTTGATGAGTGCCCCAGAATCCCTTCGGTGGATGAGCGCTTGTTGTGCAATGTCTTGTATTTTCCTCTGTACAGTTATCCTCATGCTTTGGCTTCAAGGGTTATCAGCCATTCATGGGTAGGGCTCAAACAGTTAGTTACCTACCCGTTACTTTCTCCGTATTACATATGCGACGCTCGAGAGGTGACTGTATTTCTTAGACGCTTGGTCACAACGTACCGCTAGTAGAGCTCCGACATCAGATTAACTTTTCCGCAGAGGTGAATTCGTAATTAGTTCCAGTCAATGACATCTATTTGATGAGACGTACTAATATCGAAACGCGTCACGGGAGTGCAGTATTTTCGGGTGCAACACCCAATTTCTATTTACATCTTGCGTTGTGTTGACTTCACAAGGTGAACCCAAACGTCGTTCGATTGTTTTACGCTAGAATCTGTGTCACACGCGCGCATGCAGAGAGATGCAAGTTTGATTCAAATAATGATGAAGAGGGTGGGTAGAAACAGCTCTTAGGATACTACAACCAACATGTATCGCACTGAACTCCATCCGTGGCTAAAACGAAGTAACTACACCCGCCACAATCATAGTTGACCTTTGAAACCATGACTACTCCTGAGATGCGTGAGGTATGCAAGAACTGAGAAGTGTGCAACATTATATGTTAAAGTAACAGGAGGAAATGTACTTCGAAACCCATGATTGGCAAAAAAAACTGGAATTAATTCATGAGAGTACGAAAAAACAGGTGACCAGTAAGTCTCAATTATCCAGTCCGCTTGGTACCAACCGAGGATATAACTATAAAAGTTCGGAAAAAGAAGGATTATTGCCTGTAACTCTGCTAGCTTCACACTTTAAACGGGTTAAGATAACTGAAGGAAGGAGTAACAACCAACCACAGCTTTGTTGACTTAGTATCTTCCGGTTCGGTTGATGAGTCACTTCCGAGGGAAAGGGAGAAACTACCACTGTTAGTGGAACTGTACTGGACCTCCACGAAACCCCACGGGTGTCCATAACATCATATTAACGAAGTATTTGATGAATCTGCAATTGATAAACGAAATCCACGAAATGATCTATCTTGGCGACGAAGCTTTTGGGAAAGAGATCTCCTGATTGATAATGTGGAGAAGTTAAGGAAGCCAGAATGGACGGATGGATAAGATGGGATTGACCACTGTTAGACCCACAATATAACAACCCAGTCCGATGCGAGTCGCCATATTCCGGCAAGCTACGTTAAACCGGCTGAAGTTGAGATGTGCACAAGCAACAGCGAGGCTCAAACGCTTCAACCGAATTAACTGAAAACCAGAGGGAAAGAGGTCAGGCTGTATTCAGACATCCCTAAAGTGGTACAACCGCTAACCCTAATAATTAGCGTCGTCAAACTAAATGGCGACTTCAAAGCTAAATTTAGGGAGCACGCTGTGTGGTTGGGTTGCGACTCGCAACCTCTATTGAGACCTCGGCTCACTGAGGTAAATCTCGGTCATTCCGATCTCGAAGACCGTATCCCGAATGGATATATTTGAGTGCTGCTCTTCCCAACACATGGCGACTTGCGTCGATCAATTTTAACAAGTTCCCACTTCAGTGAAACGAACCACTGCAAGATGGAACGACAGCGACCACACATCCTAGAGCCATGGTTGCATATGACACAGCCGCATAGCGACTCCTAGAGGGAATGTATTATGGTTCATAATGGTGGTCATTAACCACACCGTTAGAGACGCAATCATTTGAAGTAAGATTGGGCTATACTGCAGCACGGAATGAAACAAGGCACCCCACGCTGAAGCTATGAGATAGTTTGTTTCGGATGCAATCCTTCCTGTGCCTGAGCTACTTCATCAGCCCGGTGCAAGTGTTTACTGAAATGTTGCAAACATTGCTGGTGGTCTGGATAACCGGTCCTGCCTTATCAGCACAAGCTATATTGGCACGAAGCGTAGTTAAAATGAACTCAATGCCAAAAGTAATAAACCAAAAGAGTTGATTGTAGGTTTATCAGCTGTGCTTCATTCATGTGTACAAGTGATATATATACACAATATTCTTTAAAAAGCAGAGGCTCTGAGACATTCTGTATCGATATGGCTTATTTGACCAAGGCAGTCAAGACGCTTACACGGAAGGGAGCTATCAACTCGTCAGGAGTACGCCACATGCTCGTTGCTGGCAGGAAGAGTATTTGTACTTCCTCTCTGTGGATAGCGTTTGCACTCACAAGAGCCCCTTCTTTCGCTACCGGCGTTGGATTATTGTATGAATGCGAAATACATGGGTTGACCATTGTTAGACAATTTCCAAGAACGTTTGCTACGTTCAACAGAGGATCATACATGAAAATTCACATCTGACCCGACAACCCAGATGAGGGCGTTAGAAGTCGGTCGTGAGATAGCTCAATCATCTTGTGTATTCTCCTTGTGATCAAAAGCAGCCACGAGTCTCGCGTCACTCCACAAGTACTCTTGAACAGTTTGGCAAGTACCTCACTTGCCGGTCCAACACCTGGTAAGTCTGTTGTGCTCTTAGTACAAAATCTAGACAATAATCCCATTTGGGGAAGTGGGTCGAAAGTCCTGGTCAATGAGCTGAGACTAGCTGGCCCCTATTTGGGTAGGAATTAACCGATGTGGTCCACCAGGAGAAACGCATAACAACTGGATGTTGCCTATAGCGTTGTTGGCAGCTTCTGCTGGAAGGAAGGTTCATTTAACTCGTGCAACCAATAGCCTAACCTACTATGTCTTCCTATGATGGAGCAGTCGACTAAAAGTGACGTGTTGTCATTTCGAACGACTGTTATAGGTCAGCTATCGCCGCCAGTGGGTAGCCCAGACCACAACCCCAAACACCACTAGGACGAACTATAGGTAATTGCAGGGCGAACAATGAAACCTGTTGTACCTGTGAGTGCCACCACAGGACAACATGAAGCAGCCCAAGCTAGGATTCAAATAGTTCGGACTCAACCTAGGCATTGAAATGCGATGGATTAAGTGATCACATCGCTAGATCACTTGACAGAGGAAACTGAACGAAAAAAATATGAAAGATCAAACAAAACGGTCGTTCGTAGGTTGTAGAAAGCAGTGGCTGACTGAAGAGCTGGTAGCTCGAACAAGAAAGCTAGATGCAAATGTGACACTCTAATTCTTCGCGTTAGCAAGGGTAACTATACCAACTTCTGCATCGAACCTCTTGGCAGTGTCACAGAAAACGCCATGTATAATCATTCGGTTGATCCGTTGATGTTTTCTGTCCGTGAAAATATGACACCGGATCGAGTGAGTTCACTGTTAAATAGACGCATGTCAGGAAGTGTGCTGCGCGGATTCAGGTGGTCGTATTGATATTCATGGCAAATGAGGGAAAACATGCATTCAGTGCGAAGTGCGTAGATGCACACAACTCACATCCACACTATTCCTTATACAGTCCCAAGAGTTGAATGCAGTGTTCGACGCACGGTGACATGTTCAACCGGATAGAGAGAATGATGTTGAATAGCCCAAGGGACGCCATTGTGCTTTCTTCAGTCTGAGTGAAATAACTACTAGTTGAAAACAAGTGGTGGTTGTAAAGGTACTGCTTGATATGACAACAGAGTTGGCTCGCAGTGCAGAGTGCAAGCGGAAGAGCTATCGCCACAAGTATACACATTTCCCTTGATGAAACGAAAGTGAACGCACGGAAGGACGGACCACATAGTGCATGTTGCAGCAGTGAGAGATTTAACCTATCAGGCGGTGAATGACCACTAATTCAAATAACAAACTTTGTAAGATAAACGTAATTCCGTAGCGACCTTGTAAGCTCGGCCGAATTTCCTCAGCATGTCCTGCTAACAGATTTGCTTGTATAATCTCAGGGCTCTTTCCGTTTTCCGTGTGTCGCTCATTCTGGGTACACAACTTAAAAGGTTACAAGTTTTCATCAGTTTTCTGGGGGGTGGAAAAACTATGGCAATCGACCGACCTGACAAGAATTGGCACGCTTGGTTAACTGAATCGCGCCTAATGCCTGGTCTGGCAACAGTTCCGCATCTGGAAGGAACGATGTTTTAAAATGTCCGGGGCAGCCTGCCGCCCATCGAGATTGGACAGATAGAAAGCAAGGTGTGATCGTGGTAAATCGACCACAGGAGGAAAATATCTGAGGACTGCGTTCAAGTAAACCGACAATCGAATTGGTCAATTCGCGCGTGAAGTCTTCGGAACTGTGCGCAATCCACCGGAAACAGAGATTGCTTAGGGTACTTTAGGACAAAGACCACATCCAATTGTGCGTCCTAGAATGTCCCAAGAGGAACTCCGTGTGAAAATGTTCGAAGAATACATTGTTGTTCAGTCTAATGCAAATACTTATAGAGATGATTGAAAATAGGATCACTGGAGGGAGAATTTGACCAGCAGGCAGCGGTTACTCGCACTATTTTGTGGTTACAAGAGACGAACTCAACAAATTTAAGGGGAGGGAACAGGCTGAAAAATCATAAATGATGTAAGTATTTTGTTAATGGTTAAAGGTATCTGAATACAATCAGAGGTTTATGAAATCTTGCGTAAAACTTCTTTATGTAACACAAACAATAGCTAACAGAAAAAAGTTCTGTTTAATTCACGCTTATTTCCAATTGATCAATCTATTTCGGTGACGAGCAAATTTATTGCAGTAGCATTGTTACTGCTGCTAAAAAGCTGTTCTATGCATGCAGCTAAAATAATGCATAACTGCTCAGATATGGTTGGGCTGTATTCGACTTTAGACTCAAGTCTGTGTGCATGTTAGATTTTTTTTACACTGCTATCCAAAAGCTGCATGAATTTAAATTCAAGTGAACTATCGAACACATGTGGGACCCTTGAATTTAGCATGTTTCAAGCAGGTACTAATGAAGAGCATGTTCACTAAATTTTATTTAATTTGGCCCAATAGTTTGAAATTATCTTGACAACGGTAACGCATAAGTGCAGAAATGTTATTTTGAGAAAATGGCCTGTAGTTTCGGCATATTTCAAATGTGAGTCAGTCTCCCATATCTAACATATAAACTTTTTATGCAATTTTTATGGTATACCAAGATTTGAATCATAAAGCAGGACCAACTTAGACTATTCATGAACATCAGCAGGGTAAAAATCCTCTCTGTCATTCTCAACCATAATAGCCGCCATACTCTGTGCTTCACTCGGTGATAATCTTTTAGCTGCTGAATCTATTCTTATTCTGTCCAGTTCACTGAAACACAGTCTGGTATAGAATCCAGCAGGCTTAGCCAGCGTCCCTGGCGCAAGCTCGACGTCAATACACTTGAAGCTCCACAAGGTAGAGCAACCAAACTCGTTAGAGGATTGTTTCATCTCTCCTACCAACGCAGATTGCAGTCCCTGAGATTGTACAGTGGTGAATATCGACGTCAGCGAGGAGACCTAATCCTAGTTTATTTAATATGGACGAACCCAACTCACCCATGTCGCAATCTGTTGCAGCTGAGCCAAAATACCAACCGGAGAGGTCATCAGCTCAAACTGGCTACGCACTACAGTGGACTTAATTGTCGACGAAATGTTTTCTCCCTCCATGTGTCTCGTGCCTAGAATGCCCTTCCGATTCACGTTATCCTTGCCCCTACATAAACGCTATTTAAAATGCGCCTTGATGAAACGCTGTCCAAGTTGCATCATTTGATGTAGTCCGTTCCACTTGGAGGGCAAAATAACGCAAACCTAACCACGGGCTTGACGACCCTTTCCGCAACGTGGCGGTGAGGATACATGAGGAAGTGTCCATGTGAGTCGCCTGGATGTATCTAAACTGGATTAACGTACCACATCTGGCAGCTGAATGAACACATTGTGAGCGTTGTCGCTTCCTTTTTTCTTTCTGACGCATTTACTGAAATATAACAGCACTTTATACTATTTTGTGTATGCACATCCCATTCCCACTTCAAACTATCGTTATGTAGTAGTGCATTTAAATCGGCAGACGCTTAAAATAGCGATTTACTCATCCGATCAACCTTCCAATTTTAATTTTTACTCCAACTATCCTACGGACTTGTCAAGCAAATACCTTTTTACCCGTGATAAATTATTGTTCTTCATAGGTAGCCTACCCCTCGTTCCATCACTGAAAACCACTCTAGCATCATAAACTGCGAGAGTTAGTCTAAGCCTTCCAACAAAAGCAAATTTTGGACATCTTTGCTAAATGTAATTATGAAAACGCTCAGTTGTATTTTGTGTTCATCCATGAGCCCACTTTGACAGTAATGTCTTGCTAGTGAGAGTTTCAAAGACAGGCCTCACAGACAAAGGGAGGGAAAGCATTGCTATCAGGATGTGAAGCAGGCTGATTCTTGCAGTGGCACCAATCTCCACAGTTGAACAATGAACAATGAACAATGAATTTATACGGGTTAAGAAGCGTTGCTTTACAAGCCCCGTTGGATAGTTGGTGGGGATATCAACATAATAATTATGATGAAAAGGATAGTAAAATAGTTAACACTTTAAATACGAAAATAAGGACTTATCGTTTGCTTCGCTGCAGTCCTGCGATCCTCTTAGATTCACAACACCCACAGTTAACAACAAATAATTCCAGGGTAAACTCCAGGTGTAGGATGGAGACATAGTGTTAAGTAACAAAGTGTAAGTGGATGAGTGTATCGTCCAACCGTCTTTTAAATATTGTTAGTGTCGGTGCAGAGACGACCGATTCTGGGAGAGCATTCCACGGGTGACAGACACGGATGGAAAAGAAATTTCTGCGGCACTCCAGACGACTGTATTGTTCTGCGAGTTTTAATGAGTGGCCCCTCAGGTTTGTATTGCTGCTGAGTTGCAGTAAAGGGCGTGATATGATAACGGTTCCTGTACTCTTCTATGACACAGATTTCTTTTCGCATCTGATGAACATTGTTGGCGCTTCTAGGTATTGCAGCATCATAATGTCCACAAATTTTTAGAATGGTCCTCTGTCATCCTCTCCCACCAATATCTCGAACACTCTTGCCATCGTGCGTAAAAGGTTTCCTTCTTCAACTCATTTATCTTATTAGTAAGGTGTCGCCCTATTCACTTCTGCACGTGCCCACAACATTCCAGTTTTGCAATAGCAATACCAGTATACACTGGTAGTTCCGCATTTCCGACGGATGTGAATGCTTTACTGTCTCCATATCCAAGAAAGAAAACATAGCGCAGACCATACAACTCTTCACTCTGCCTGAACATTTCTAGTGCCCCAGCTGGCTTCATGCTACCTGCTGATCCACTGTGGTTCTTTTCACAGTTCTGAACATGGGAAAGCTTTTATGCCTGGAACTCGGCCTCAGATTTCATATTCTTGTGTTTTCCACAAGCGTTGCAATAAGTACTCAGAACTGCAGTGTTCAGAAATTTTGAGTCGTGTCCATCCATAGTTAGAATAGTGACTATGCGCTTTTTACGCTGGAACCCCCTTTTCTGCCACATGCCATCACAGGAGACTGTCATGGCTTCTCCTTTCTTTTCTTTCATCTCAGATGCAATTCTTCGCATACTTGTATGTGCAAATATCTCTGTAGCCTGAAAAATGCTCTTCTTATGAAGAGACCAACTGCTTTTATGCATACTACTTGGTATGTTCATATTGTCAAGAAATTTCTTTCCATGCATAAAGCTCTTTGCCATGGCAAAGAGAGCAGCTGGATGCCTACTGCTTACTTCGTATATTTTCCACACATTTGCAGAGGACATAATCTAAACGGTGTGTTGACATTGACAATGAAAGTGAACTTTGGGACCAGCGAGCTTCTTTCTTCTGTTACCTAGGACTTGTTCTCTCCCAGCGATTGTCTACACTGACTGCACCATAGTGTTTGCAAATTTATTGAGAAGATGAACGTCGAAAAATCGAGAACCTGTGAGCTCCTCAGTTTTACCAAACTCAATCGAGGTTTGAGATAACAGCATGATTCTAGCAGCAAAGGTAGATGGTTCGTTTTCATCAAAACTACAAATTTAACACACCAAACTACTTGTCCCTGCATCTTAAAATACTTATAATAAAGAAATATCGGTTTTCTTGGTCTGTAACCTCGGCTCACCTTACTTTAACTGATAATTAGAGCTTTTGTCACCATCGATAAATGGCTTTGTCCGCAGAACGAAAGAACATGGCCGACGCAGCGACTTTCTGACTGGTATGTTGTTTTGAAATGAGTGCGCTGATTGTCTGAAGGAAAAATATCCTCTATAAACCGGCAAATGAAAGCTTTCCGTTCATGTTGTGTAACATGGAAAATATCGTGTGGCCGGAATGTATCTACCGATTGTCATGGACGATTGTAATTTGCCGCACATTGCGCGCCCTGAGAAAACCCCAAGGAATTCTAACGGCAGTCCGGAGATCCAATCGGATCCCCCGCTACGCACACAAGTGGAACGTCTACGTACCCCAAATTGCACAGCGCTTCACGGGATGAGACGCAGACCGGGGATACTTGAACGATCGATACATTCTGGTCAGTGTCTGAGGACAGCATGTTTCGCAGGAAACTGGATGCCTGTGCGCTCTACTTACCGATGTTTAACCGTAGTACTGAAGTTAACGTTACGTACAGGGGTCTACTGTGGTTAAAAATAATGGACATCGCGTTGACGGACGAACGTGCATGTGGTGCACAACTGTTACTATTTCGTCGCATCTATGTTCCCATTAAAGTAGACAGACTGACGTACAGGTGAGAAATAAGTTTTCGATGTGCCCGTATATGTATTCAAGTTAATGTTACAACACAATTACGATGGGTACGCCGGCAGACTGTAAACTAGCTTCCAAAGAAGCACTGTAGAAAAAAGCACCATTTTCAACTAGACGTTTCATATTAAGAATAATAACGACTTGGTAGTATTTTGCTTTCCTGTTAAGTGTGCCGAGTTTTATCCGGAATTTCTCTTTCTCAAATAACCTACGATACTTAAGGATTACCCGATTGTTTCAGTTCAGTTTAGTGCAGTTGATGAATCATGATCCGGACACTAAAGTACTATGGATGCAATTGCCACGAGTCGCGTCGTCAGTGGCAAAAATGAAGAATGATAAGTAAATGCGGTTAGACTTAAATATGGTATTAGTAGAATGGAAGCAAGAACGAGGTGTATGAAGCTAATTGCATTGTAGTATGAACATCTACATTCAAGAGAACGAATCCAGGGGCAGCACTGATTCAGACAATGCGACAATTCGATAGTGTCTCACCATTGGTTTGGACTAGCTCGAAGCCCGCATCGACGAAGACTTCTCCCGCCTGTCCAAGTCTCTTGGTCAAATTCAGAGGGAAGCATGGGGAATTTACCATAGTTTTTCAGAGCTTTATTATCATAGGTACTATTAATGGCACCAGAAAAGTTTTAATAGTTTAGTGCAGTTAACCCCAATGTATCTATTCTGTACTAGTGAGCAATCTGAGAGTGCGCAATCGACCTCATATAATGTTACATTTAAAGGTTTCTACCTAGATATAGGTTTCATAGTTTACCGGGTTGCTCTCTTTTTTTAAAATAAAATCATAGGCTTGTATCACATGTGCACTTCCTATGTTTGTAACGGCGGTCACAACGCTTAACCCGCTTTCAGCTCGGATCCGAGTATGAATTCGCAACCCCAATCAATAAGCAGTTAGTGCAGAATGTTGTTATTTGCGTGAAACATTTGGTCTAATTTTGTGGATGAGCAGCATACCGCTCAGAGATTAAAATGATCTCATCCCCAACTTCAACTCCTGAGAATGATTGTTATCAGTTTGAGGTGCATTGGATCAAACAAGTACCAGCGTCATAGCAAGGTAAGCATTCACCCGCCAGTGAGGTGTGTGCAGTTTGTCCTAACAATAAGACGCAAAGATGCACGGTGGAACAAGCATAATTTATGCAGCCAAATGACCGGAACTCAACACACTGGGGCCAGTAGGTACATAATCCAACTTCACGGGTTTACCTTTCATTGAGAGAACGCAATCTTCATCGGTTTAGTACACTACAGGTTCAGGTATTGAATCCAAACGATCCGGATAAACATGCATTTTGCCGTTGGTTTTTGGATAACATGCATTCACTCTGTAATGTTTAGGGCTAAGTCCATTTTCCATTTGCATGGAACGGACAAGCAACATTTCTCGGCTTGTTCAAATCTACGCAGATGCACAGCGTCACCCATTCAGCAGAGCGCCAGGCTAATGATCTGGGCTAGAATTACTGGTCAGAAAATCGCCCCACCATTTTTCTTTTCCAGGAACGTGACCGGTAAGTTGTTTGATATTACTCAACCCTTACTTTTGCTAGCATCGTCATACAAGGAATTGCTCCGGACTTGCGTACCGCCACAGTTGGAGACGGATGGAGTTCGCAGTACCATATGGTCGCATCATGATGGTGCGCCAGCACATTATGTTCAATCGGTGTGAGAATATCTCTACGATGAATTCAGCCGACGTTGGGTCGGTCGTGGAGACCCCATCCAGGGGCCCCCACGGTCACCCGATTTAAACCCGCTGGATTTTTTTTCTCTGGGGATATTTGAAACGAAGGATTTACAGAAACAAGCCGATTTCCCTCGAGCAATTGCATCAGAATATTGTGAATGAATGCCACGCCATCTCCACCGTGGCGTTGCAGAAAGTACCTGTTAACCGCATCAAGCGATTTCCTTACTGTAGTCAGAATGCAGGTGGACACTTTCAACATCTCCTTCCATGATATCTCTTTCCGTCTAACCCTGCTTATGTAAATATATGTTTCATCGATTGCATGTGAATTAAAAACTAAATCGGTCTCCGGACGGACGGTCCTAATGATGGGTCAGGGGAACTTAATTCTATGAGCATTGCCTGCTTCTTCAGAAGTTTACGCCACTCCGAACGCCGTGATAATTTGTGGGGATCCGATGCGTAGATTAGAGCCTACATATCGAAGCCGTTGGTGCAAATATTCTCCAATTCACACCGGAGCCATAAGTAAGAGATTACTGGGGTCTCCGATACGCCGTTTAGAGACAAATTAGTTATCGGTCATGGTACTATTGCACACTGAGCTCCTTGCTTGCAGGAGAGGCCTCCGTTTGGGTACAGTGCAGCTTGCCGATCAGTGTCAATGCGCCAAGCCTATGAAACCTCGGTGATCCATATTTTGCTCGGCCACGTCTACTTTTGTGGGCTGTACCCAGATGACCGAGAGACTTTGCCAGGCAGGTACTTCAACATAGCAGTTGCTAATTTTACTGTCAAAGGGATGGAGTTATCGTTTTTAACACATTAGTCCTTCTCTCCGCACACATGATTTGGGTTGTTTAGGATCAGGTATACCATTATCAGGTCGCACTGAGCATGTCGGAAAACGAGGATGTCAAATTGTTTGAATGCTCGTCTCATCAACCCGACGTGTTGATTACCAGTTTTCGATGCCTTTTCGAATTGCTAGAAAAACTCGTCATCCTGAACCAGCACGGCTAGGTCGCGTTCGACGCAAGATCTCTGCAGTACTTGCTTTCCGAGCATGTAGCAGTAGGTACTCTGGTGTCGTATGGAGAGTGCCTTGCATTTGCTTACGTCGAAACTCCGCAGCTTTTCGTTTGGCCACTGCTGTACCATGTCCAAGTCATGCTGCAGCATACCCAGATCGGCCTCCGACTGAATCGTGCGCTATATCTTGATGCCGTCAGCAAACATTAGCAAACTTGAACCCATCGTCTGTGCCAGGTCATTGACAAATATCAAAAACAATCATGGCGCTAGAACAGTCTTGAGGCATACCGTATTCGACATGTATGGGTCTGATAACGAGTTTCGAATTCTAGCCACCAGCTGCCGTCGTAAGAAAGTTGGTTATCCAGGGGAACTAGGGTCACCGATGCCATAATACTGCAGCTTGGAGAGAAGAATCCTTTGATCCAGGTGGTCGAATGCCTTCTATAAATCATAATAGACCACACGGACGTTCTCTTCTCCGTCAGCGGACTCGATCCAGCTACTCCGGGCTCTCAGTAAATTTGTTGTGTACGATCGCTGTCGACGAAACCCATGTTGCTCGAGAGCAATGATGTTTCAGTTTTCCGGATAGCACACGAATGCATTGGCAACGATGGACTCCATGACTTTGGACAGTATAGGATGAAGTGATTCCGCTGAAAGAACTGAACCAACTTTTCTGCCAGATGTCGTGACGATGCTCCCATTGCTTCTGGGCGAGTAATATCGACACCAGGAAACTTGTACTTGAACACAGACGTAAACTTTTACAGGACAGCTTCCGCGATAAACGTGATGTGGTTGAATTCCTGCATTGCGGTAACAAAAGATAGAAGATCACCTGGTAGCAAGACCCTCTTAAATGTAAATTCATATTGCGTTCGTGGATGCTATGTTTCAGTGTGTGACAAAGCTATACTTCTGGGTAAAACTGCAATAAGGCCGGTGCTAATATATGCATCTGAGACTTGGCCAGTTCGTACGGAAGTAATCAAACGGTTGACCGTCTTTGATCACCGGGTCTCACGCAGTACTCTACGCATCTGGTGGGAACACAGGGTGAGCAATGCTGAGGTCCGCCAGTTTTTTTTGAAAGCAACTCTCTGGTGCCCCACTTCAGTGTCTGTTGAAGTGGGATGGCTAATGTTGGTTAGATCATATATACCGTACACCAGTTAACCGCTTTCTTCAGTGAGCATTATACGCCGCCTCTGCATCGAGATGGGTAAAACCACGTGGTGTTCAAGCAATGACGTAATATCGGGGTATTAAAAATTTGGCTGAGACTTAATCAAGCAGGTAGTGCGGTCTTCATAGATGGGGGCTTTGTGCTAGTCCAAACCAATGGTAAGAGACTCTATCGGACGTGTCGCATTGTCTGTGTCAGTGCTGCCCCTGGATTCGTTCTCTTGAATGTAGATGTTCATATTACAATGCAATTAGCTTCATGCACCTCGTTCTTGCTTCCATTCTACTAATACCATATTTAAGTCTAACCGCATTTACTTATCATTCTTCATTTTTGCCACTGACGACGCGATTCGTGGCAATTGCATCCATAGTACTTTAGTGTCCGGATCATGATTCATCAACTGCACTAAACTGAACTGAAACAACCGGGTAATCCTTAAGTATCGTAGGTTATTTGAGAAAGAGAAATTCCGGATAAAACTCGGCACACTTAACAGGAAAGCAAAATACTACCAAGTCGTTATTATTCTTAATATGAAACGTCTAGTTGAAAGTGGTGCTTTTTTCTACAGTGCTTCTTTGGAAGCTAGTTTACAGTCTGCCGGCGTACCCATCGTAATTGTGTTGTAACATTAACTTGAATACATATACGGGCACATCGAAAACTTATTTCTCACCTGTACGTCAGTCTGTCTACTTTAATGGGAACATAGATGCGACGAAATAGTAACAGTTGTGCACCACATGCACGTTCGTCCGTCAACGCGATGTCCATTATTTTTAACCACAGTAGACCCCTGTACGTAACGTTAACTTCAGTACTACGGTTAAACATCGGTAAGTAGAGCGCACAGGCATCCAGTTTCCTGCGAAACATGCTGTCCTCAGACACTGACCAGAATGTATCGATCGTTCAAGTATCCCCGGTCTGCGTCTCATCCCGTGAAGCGCTGTGCAATTTGGGGTACGTAGACGTTCCACTTGTGTGCGTAGCGGGGGATCCGATTGGATCTCCGGACTGCCGTTAGAATTCCTTGGGGTTTTCTCAGGGCGCGCAATGTGCGGCAATTTACAATCGTCCATGACAATCGGTAGACACATTCCCGCCACATGATATGTCTATTGACCAATTTACAGCTTGAATGATGTCGCAAGTCAAACACGAGCCGTTTTAATTACCATTCACGAAACTGAATGATAATACTGACGATTTATGAGTAGTTCACTGTTGTTTGACATTTCACCAGGCCACGCATCCATCATGCGATAATTTGCACGATGTTCGATTGTAATCGATAGTTTTCCGAACGAAGTAACTGATATTCGCGTTCATGTATGTTTTTACTTTTGTTTATATAACATTTCCGCCCTTTAACCATAGCCTGAGCCTAAGAGTGGAGCCCTTTGTTTTACTGCGCTGCATTTGCTGAGCGTCAATTACTGTCGCTGTTTGAATTTTGCTGGTTTTATTTTATATTCTATTGCGAGGCTATTCGCTTATTGGTAAGTTAACTGTATCCTTATTATGAATGCTTGTAGAACCACAGTTTATTCAGTACAAATTATTCCGGCCAATATCCTCCTATCTTAACGTCTAGACTGTGTGTACGTTTGGTGATAAGGCTGGTCAGTCGGCAGTGCCGGTCGTAGCTACAAAAATTTAATAGTTTAACTCTCATTTTAATGGATACAAGAGAGCAAAATCGTATAACGGAAAAGCCTCAAAATGTTTGTTACCCGAACACAGAAGCGTCTCAGGAGCAGCTTTGCTTAGGGTTAGAGAATTAGAACAAAGCTTACATGAATTTGAACTGAAGGAAGAGCGAGTAGCGTCTCGCGGATGTGTTACGTCGGACAATGATTCACAATTTCGTCGAAGTGACATGTTTTGTAGGCTACCAGTTGATAGAAGCCTTATGACGTGGCAGGACGTCGGCAAGTTGTATCAATCGTCTAGTCGTTCGGTACGGGTGGTGTTTTCACCGGTTCGAATCCCACCAGTTTTGTTGGACAGCCCACATGGAAGTCGTACCCGACAGGAGACCGGTGAGATTGAATGTTTGTCAGGGCTGCCAAAGCGAGAAATCATCCGCTTTAATGGGGATCCCATACGTTATTGGACGTTTATTAGCAGTTTCCAATCCAGCGTGATGAATGCTACAGCGAATCCGGAAATAAGACTATCCTACTTGATCAACTATTGTGAAGGACCCGCTAGGGAAGCCATCGGAAATTGTGTAATCCTAGCCCCCGATACGTATTGGAAACTTTGAGAGCTAAATTTGGCCGTCCGCACTTAACTACTCGGGCTCACAATGACAACTTAGTGAAGGGATCTCAAGTGAGAGTCAATGATTCCGAGGAGCTACACAAACTGACTACGCAAATGAAGACACACTCCAGCATCTGAATTACGAAGCTGATTTAGAAACAACCGTACCATCAGGAGCAGCAGCAGTCGTTAGAAGGCTTCCGTACGCTTTGCAACTCGAGTGGTCGAAAAGGGGGTCCGGTTTAATCCGGTCGGGAAGAGAGCCCACCCTCACAGATCTGGACCAGTTCGTTTGCGAGTGTGTCGAATTCGCCGAAATTCAGGCGATGTATTTGGATGTAATTGTGCAGAGGCGAGAAGGGTTTCAACGGACGAATAGACTGGAAACCCGAAGGAACAAAATAATCGCCTTAACAACGAAAGAATTGTTACAGCCAAGTCGTCGAATCCTACCGGCTTTTTTGGTATACACAGAGAACAATTAATTGGATCGGTGTTCCCGGTTTCTATCCATGGATGATGTTCAACAGTTAGCGGTCGTATCTCGGACACGTTTATGTTTGGTATATATGAAGCCGAAACATTGGTCGGATAGTTGTAAATATCGGTACACTTGTAGGCTGGATGACTGTCGGCTAAAACACCAGACTTTACTTCACAGTGCAAGTACAGTACAACCGACTTCACCGCGTGCTACAGTTAATGAAACGGTAGCGTCCGTTGGTCAGATTGCTTTCGGAGTGATTCCTGTCAAGGTTCGTGGTAGAGAAAAGACGATATTGACGAATGCATTGTTGAATACAGGGTCAGACTCATCACTTGTGAAATTACAACTATTACGGGAGCTTAACCCACTGAATGAACCGTTGTTGGTCGGAATATCCACTGTCAACGGTGACAAACAGGTTTACTTACATGTAGCCAAGCTCAAGTTACTGCCGTTGGACAAAGAAAAACCTCTTTACGTGGATCATGAGTGGTCCGTTAAAATGATGCCTGATGTCAAACGAATTACATCAGAGTCAAAGTGTCTGGAACGTAGGACACATTTGAAGGACCTGAAATTTTCGGATAGCTATGAAGAAGGCATAGGTGTCTTTATAGGCATGAGCGTCCCAGAGGCCCATTCGGTGCTCAAACATAGGTACGGGAAACCCTCCGAACCTTTTGCTATACGGACTCCTTTGGGTTAGGTTCTTCTCGGTCCAGTCAGGAGTCAAGACGCATGGAGCATTTGCATACACTCCATTTCGGTAGATGATCACAGGTCCATCTTCCTCAAGATGATGCCCGAGCTAGGGTTTACTGAGCCGCAGAATGTCTATAGAAGACGAGCAAGTTTTAAAGTAAGTAGAATCATCCGTCACCAAGTGTGGCTCCCATTATCAACTCAGCCTATCGTGGAGGAGCGAGTGCCCGATTCTTAAGAGAATAACTACCCGTCGCTTATCGAAGGCCAACGTCCCTGTGGAAGAGGCTCCTGGTGAACAATGAACTACGTCAGATGTATACAGCTACTATGGAGGAATACATACCAAACAGCTTCGCGGAGTCAGCTGACTCTGACGTATTTGGAAATAAGAATGGAGCGTGGTACATGCCACATCACGCTGCGACGCACCCGAACAAACCAGGCAAAGTAAGTAGTTCACTTTTGTTTGACATTTCATCACGCCACGCATCCATCTCCATACAATAACTTGCACATTGACAATGTTGTATTGTGACCGATAATTATCCGAACGAACTGCCTGATATTCGCGTCCATTTATATGTTTATACTTTTGTTTATATAACATTTCCGCCCTTTAACCATAACCTGAGCCTAAGAGTGGAGCCCTTTGTTTTACTGCGCTGCGTTTACTGAGCCTCCATTACTGGCGCTGTTTGAATTTGGCTGGTTTTATTTTACATTCCATTGCGAGTCTGTTCACCTATTCGTAAGTCAACTCTGTATTATTATAAATGTTTGTACAAGCACGGTTTATTCAGTACAAATTATTCCGGCCACCATCCTCGTATTTTACCGCCCAGACTGTGTGTAGGTTTGGCGATTAGACTTATCGGTAGGGAATACCGGTCGTAGCAACAAACCCAGATACGGTGTTTCAATATTTGAAGCTTGAAAAGTTCGAAGTAGTTAAACATGCTTCTCCATATGCAGAAAATGAGCATTAAAAAGTATTCCTTTTAAAACCCCGTTTGCCCAGCTGTTTTGTATTATGAATAATTGTGAGTGATGTATGGAAACTCATAATTTTCGATTTTCATGTTAGTCCCTATCCTTAAGCCAACCAAGTGACTTATAGCATCATAAGCAATTGGGTCTACATACTGATTACCGAGGAGGAGTAGGAGGAGTTGAATGGAGTAGTTGGAAATTCATCGTCTCTTGGTGAGGGGATTAACGTGCCTCTTCACGGTAGTAAAGTGTAAGTCAGTGGATAGTGAGCGGCGTTATACCACATCTAGTCACGTTGGTCGTTGCCGGCCCCATTAGGTCCGTGGTCTCAAGCACAGACTGGCAGCCTTAGAGTTTCGGGTCACACAGGGGTCCGACGGAATGTGCACTGCTGAGGATTCCCGAACTAATGAAACGGCCGTACTGTGATTTTCGGGGCGTGCGAAGGCTCTCTGAGTCTAGACCTACACTTCTACCCAGACCATTCTGTAGTAATTGGAAATGCTGACGGCTTAAGCTGAAAGGCGAAACGGATAACCGACGAAAGGCAATTAATTAGTGAATCCATTCCCGCGGTCAGGTCGACGATTGGCTCCGGTAACGGTGGGCGGGTATAATCGCGCGAGCAAATTCAACTTGTCAAATCTTATTTCTCGACACAGGGGACCGAACTGATCATCGTAATCCATTACACGGTGACGTATCACATTCATGCGGATGCGCATAAACACACTACTCCATCAAAGCCTTATGGAGATAATGGAGGCGCTTCAGAACAACGGTGTTAAGTCACGCAACTGCGGAGGGGAAAGCCTCCTAGCCTAGACGATGCTGCAGACCACCAAAGATAGATATGTGTGGTTGCACAAATTGCAGCGTTAATATGGTGGTGAAAGAGAATAGGTACAATTCAGTTTCGCCTAGTGGGTAAGAGAATTACTCTGCATCAGTCAAAGTGTGAAGTTAACGGATATGGGACAAATGTCGAGAACAAATCATGTGTTTGTCTGGCGTCGACTCGTGATTGACTTCACGTGTGCCGGATTCTACTGGATACACTAAAATGAGGGCAGATGTAAGCACTAGGTGACCTAGCGGAAATGTCACAGTAAACGAGGTGTAAGATGTACGTTTCCGTTGGTAGCAAAGATGGAAATATGATAAATGCACTGGAAAAGAATTACGGAGACAAGTTTCCATGGCTTCCATAGGAAACCAATCAAAATAGTCATTAAACCGCGGCCAATACCATTGTTAAACTTATGCGAAAAAGAGAACAATATTACAAGTATCACAACAGAAATAAAAGTAGAGAGACCAGCTCTCTGGTTCATCACATGGCCTAACGCACCTTTCACGGGGAGACAGATTAAGATCAACGGGAGAAAATTAAATAAAATAGATGATTATACAGTTATGCGCTATTGGGATTTATAGCGGATAGGGAAAAGGATGAAGGGACTATCACAGAGGTAGGAAACACCCGTGAGAAATAGCTTTAAAAAGCTTTTTGAAATGCGATAAAAGGAAGCAATCTCACAATCAATGGTCACGATTGCACAGGAACGGAAATGGACAAAGTGAGCCAAAATACCACAAGGGGGTGGAATGGTTCAGCACACAGTGAGAAGACTAAGTGACCTGAAGCCTGATAGCCCATGTGATCATTTGAACGGAGTAGAACCGGTGGATGATGGCATCCCCGAGGAGCGTGAGCCTGCCTTACGCCGCCAGATAGTTGCGAAAGGGCGAACAAATGAGTAGTTGCGTGGCACACTCGGCTTCAATCCAACTGAAGTTGTGATGCTTGTTTGAGACAATCCCAGACGTCGAGATCCGTAAGAAGCTGAGGAATAAGCGACAATGCAAACATCAAAACGGATGGAAGACGGTGTGACGTGGTATGTCGAAGGCAAAGGAGCGTATTCAGCACAAACGGAAACAACCAATCCGCCACAAAGACAAATGACGCATTGAGGACAGCGTAAGCGAAATGTTGCGTGGATGGCCAAAGACAATCAAGCAGACCTACTCAGTGAAGTTCACATAGTGAACGTATACTGTTGAGACTTATCGAATATCTGTGAAAAAATCCAGACGAAACAAAGTTGAATAGTTTCACATTAAATGTGGATAGAAATTGAGTTAACAGCTTATGTAACCACAATCCGAACACAAAAGCGGGTTCGGTTTAAACCCCATCGCCAGTGCAGGTTCGGTAACTAGATTGTTTATGTGAGGACATGATATCCCTATACCTACACCACTCAAACACCTGCAGTATGAAACCATTTAAGTTTTTACTTCGTATCATTGGCATATACTTGACTCATCAATGTCAATGTCATCAATGACAGACTGCCGATTAGAAAACGGTTACGCTGTATCGTCTCTGCCCGCCGCCACACGTCTTCCAGTATTTGCCCTTTTGCATTACGATTGCAATGCCCACTCGTAAGTTGATTTGAATTATCAAACCGAGCTAAAGGAATGCAAAGTTTCATTTCCTCCGCCTAGACCGCGCATAATGCATAGGTTCCCTAGTCTACAGTTTTCTTATTCCGTCTCGTGTGGCTGCTTAGACAAGACTTCATATAGTCGCTACAATCATCGCGCAATTACAGGAAACGGTCAGCTCAAACTCAAGCTCGTTCTTTCACAAAAATGAAACAATGTGGTGCAACTAGCAAGCTAATCCACACTAGACTGCATGGGCCAGGTGTCTGCAAATGAACTGGTTTTGGCAATGTGTAAAAATGTCACAAGTGAGCTTTGTTCTCTCAAAATCGATGAAGAAAACCATTTTGTCCTAGATATATCGTTAAGTGAAAACACGAAAAAGCAACAAACAAGGTACTATCATTTCAATAAACACTGCTAGCTATGCAAACGCCATCAGCTACGAACCAATATGCTCTACAGGTAATTTGCGTTTTGAGGTCACGTAAGCAGTAATTTCGAGACGAACTATAAGTAGTATATATGACAAGTAATTGGGGATGACAGTATAAACACAGAGGACCAGCTATTACACAAAGACATCATTGCAAGACATTGGAGTGTATGCGGAGTGGAATAAGGTCCAAAGAGATCAGCAAAGGAAGTGGATCGGAAATATCTTTGAAGGAGGGCGATGCTGAGGGCGAAATTACTCACTATCGGTCGCATTTGCGTAAGCGATGCCGTTGGTTTGTGGAAGGCACAGCTTATGTGTTTGTTCTATGCCCTTATCACATGCCAAGTGGGTGGGAGATGAGATGTCGTGCACAGTCGTCAGGCTGGACGAAGTTATATTGTCCAACACCAGGGGAGTACTAGGATGCACTGCAGCGAGCTGAGCACGTAGCTGAGGAAGTCCTGGATTGCTAGTAATTTGGAAACCCGTAAGCGCTTCGATTCGAGACCAGCGACGAGCTCTCTCTTGAAGTTCTTCCTGTAACTGCTCCAAGACATGTCTGTAGATGTGAAAATGGCGAATCAGTGCAGTGAGCATCCAAGGGAGTAAAATATGGGAAAGAAAAACGGAACTAAGTTAAGCGGTGCACGATTGGCAGGTCACCAGCGCAGCTTACCTGTCTTACACACTAGTGTGACCAATTGCTACCAGGAAGAGCTGTGCTGCGTAGTCGACACACAGGGTAGAGATAGAGGTGCAACTCAGCGTCAATCATTTGTGCCTAGTGCGTATTACAAACTGTACGAGATGGCGATAAACAACGCATCACGCATCTGCACCCAATGGACATAAAATGACATCAAAGTGACAAACCGTATGTAGACAAAAAGTGTACATTTAAAAATCGTCACCCATAAACTAGTGCTGTATGCATATTTGTGTGAGAGAGGAGAGCAGTGTTGAGCAGAAAACTGAAAATCAAAAATGAGAATCACGTAAAAACGTCTTGATTCGGAAGAGAACTCTTGGACAGATAATGGAAACACGAGTCAGTCAATTCACATCATATTGGTAAACCAATTATAAGGCAAGCAATAGAATAAAGTCGATCCAGTTGTCCTGGAAAGCACCGTCAACAATCAGATGCAGCGCCGATGACTCCGCGATTGTACCATGTACAAGAATCCAAAATACTAATCCAGAGCCCGATATCCAGGGTCTGCAGCAATCTAAGTCTCGCAGTTAATTAATTCATGCATTTCTACCACGTTATCGACTGGCCGCCCTGAGTGTTCACCAAACTAAGCATGACAAAGTTAAATAACACGCACCGAGTACGAGTCAATCTAGTGGAACTGATACGAACTATATCGCCGACCTGCGAAAAATTGAGTTTGGGTATCACAATGGGCTTTTGAGTGGGAGGATATGCACTGCTGACAAAAAAACTACGGACAAACTACAGTTGGTACTGCTCTATATGGAGAGGAAATTGGACGTTTATTAGGAAAACAAGCAGATAATGGTAAAGTTCGTCAGTTGGCGGTCCGGACGCATCTGCTGATCTGTACAAGATCTGGTAAGGTGGTTGCGATGCTTAGGCTAGTCGGCTCACGTTCTTCGAACAACTGACGATCGCTCATTCGAATGCAAGGTTTCTGCGCTTAGTTTAGGGAAGCTTCAAAATGACTATGGAGTGGGACACCAATATAATATAGTGTGATATAGAGGCAAATCTTAGAAGCCTAGGTTGTTCAGTTGGTGATCAGAGTGTTCGCTGAGCTCTGCAGTTTTGCTACATTGTTAGTCTCAGTTCGAGTACCGACACATGTTGGAAATGGAGGGAAAATATTCTGTTCGATAAAGAAAACGATAGTACAGAGCGGATCAGCATCATGTTCTATATAACACGCAGACCATTTTGAAAGTTTGTCAATTCTCTTTTATATACCAAAACCACTGAGCAACATTGGTGCCACTAATTCCTATTACCAGTGTCACAGGATCCCAAATGATGACTAGACATGGGGGGGGTACCATATCACAAGTTCCATTTTCGCGTCGCCGGTTGTCCGCAATGGCTTTTTCCATTCGCATGCAAAAGGCGCCAGTAATCCGCGATGAGGAAGGCGATAGGTTGGCATGCGCAATGCGTGGCATGACCAGCACAAACGGGATCAGGGACTGCTCACTCCGAGTGCCCTGCTTCGGCTTACATGGTGCTACCACCACACACAAGTAGCCGTTCGTAACCATCGACTAAGCAAGACTGACAGCCGTCCTGAATCTTATACACGAGAAGGCCGTACCGCAGCTGCACAACAGGAGCACAAAGGTGACATTGTATACTCTGTTACTGAGTTAGGGACTGACGTTGCGACGACATCGAAAGTGTCTCAGATCAATGAATGGAAGACCAACCGTAGCAAGTATTGTGAAATTTCATTTGCAACACTGCCACTATCAGTGGTGCAACTCTACAGACACGGACAATAGCCAATCCCGAAGCAAAACCTTACACTTGGATGGGGCAAATCGCCCCTAAGTATCTCTATCGCTAAACGGTTCAAAACGTTCTGAGCAAATTGACATCATCGACATAACCCAAGTCCACCACTGTCGCTGGATTGAAGCTCGATGCTGCAGTCCTGGGCTGCGTCCAGTGTTCGGTGGAGAGAATCCTCGATAGTAAAGCTGAACACGAATGATAGTACTAATGGCGTACACCGCTGCTACCAGTAAACGAAGGACAGTTTGTGATTAATCCTAAGCTTGCCCAAGGTGTGATTATGCAGCTTTGTTGAGATTAGGACAAACTTGTCGATTACACCGTTACTTAGTAGCTAATTCTAGGAAGTGGATGCACCGTAGATCCCCGAATATAACCCAGTCCATGGAGAAGCCGACAGTATAACCTTGCAATACGAAATGTTTGGTCGCACCCTTCACTGAATAAATATGATTGCGAGTTATTGTTAAAGGAACTGATGAGACAATACGAAATGCGTGCGTTTGCCAGTCTGCGTCTTCTTACTGCGCTTTTCGAAGTACTAAACAGAAGTAACTGTTTCAAATTTCTAAAAAGACAAATTCCCGCTGAAACAGTCAAGCTACTTCGCCGCATTGTCAACCTGCAATGTAAGATTGTTTGCAAGCGTGTGAAAATATCCTTCCCCTCCGAATGTATCCGTCAGCGTCGTTATTCTCGACCGATTGTGAAGATGGTACGCAGAAACAAATTGTGGCCCTCTGCAGTTAATCTTAGACGGGTTGCATCCGCTCATCTTGAGACGGCACAAACCAGACTTGTGGGTTTACTCGAGACATAGACACGCCTGTTGCCCGTCATCGAAAACTTGTCCCTCAGTTGTCGTATTGCATTCTCTTGGTTTTGTAAAATCACCGTTGATCGCACAAAAAGGATTGCGTTGGCTTGTTTGGAAACGTCACTGATGAACAACCAAGAGGAAGTGGCAATTACTCGCGACCCCGGTAAGTATGTGGTGAATATGTCGGATTTGAAGCTTAATGCCTTACAATTGGAAGCCTTATCATTTGGCATAGACTACAAAGTTCCTTCTAGACGGATAAATAAACTTCTTATTAAATCGCAGTTTGAAAACTTCTTTGGTCAGGTAAAAGACCTACAACCAGCCGGTGTTGATAAGCTCATATGGTTTAGAAACAAGCTGACAGATATTGCTTATGAGGTTAAACATGTGCCAGTAAAAGGAAAGTGTGCGCTTACAAAACGTCATTTACAGTCGTTACGCGAACTACTTGCAGAGGATGTGATTGTAACAAAGCCAGATAAAAGTTCCGATGTAGTACTCATGAATAAGGATGAATACATAAAGATGACAGTCATACTCGAGGACACAAGTAAATTCAAACGACTTGAGAGGGCAGAGGATGTGGCTGTGGTAGAGTCTCGCATAACTCGTCACTTAGATGTGCTCCATCTGCATCGTGTGATTGACAGTGATACGTCTGACAGATGCAAGCCGACTGGCTCCACTACTTTTCAGCTATACGGGCTACCGAAGGTACATAAGTGCGGGGTGCCACTCAGACAGATTCTGTCGATGGTAAACGCGCCTCAACATAAACTGGATCGTTGGTTGGTGAAATTGCTTTCTCTGCTGCGAGAGTAGGCCAATCTATACAGCCTCAAAGATTCTTTCGAGCTTATCGACGATCTCGACATACATAATGTATCCGACAAGAACATGTGCTCGTTAGATGTGGAATCGCTGTTTACTAATGTTCCCCTGTATCAAACCGTTGATTACATTTGCGAACTAGCGGAAAGTTAGCGGTGTCCTCTACCGATGCCAGTTGAGCTACTAAGAGACTCGTTATTGTGTACGGAGAATGCCAACTTTCACTTCAGAAACACACCGTACTGTCAGATTGATGGAGTAGCGATGGACAGTCCATTGGGCCCGGTACTTGCTGATTCCTTTATGTTAATAGTAGAACGAGGTATGTCTGGAGAAATATCTCGACTGCCATACTACAAACGCTACGTGGATGATATTTTGGCAATTTGTTAATCAAAGCATCAGATGGAGCAGTTGGTAACGCAACTAATTTCTGTGCATGCCAACTTGCGGGTCTCCTGTGAGGTAGAGAAGCAAAATTGCCTCCCGTACTTGGATATCCTCATCTGCCGTAGAGAAAACGGGCAGCTTAAAAGGTCTGTCTACAGGAAATCAACATGGTCCGGGCAGTATCTGCATTTCACTAGCTTCACACCAATGCGATACAAGCGGACGCCCGTGAAAACCCTGATTAGAAGTGCCAGACGAATCTGCTCCGCTGATGGCCTGGCTAACGAACTGCAATTGATTACCAACACGCTCAATGAAAACAGCAACCCCGAAGGTTCGTCGAGAAACATAGTAAAGGCTGGACCTTACCGTGGTGCGGTGGTTTGTGTGCCTCAGCGATCCATTGAGCTATGCTGGCTGGTGCTTTTGCACCTTCAGAGTCACTCATACCAGATTGGTCAATGGTTAGAGGCCAGACAAACTCAGCCTCCTGGTCTTCCAGCTTAAGGGCTGGAATGAGGGTGGCACCTTATTCCTTAAAACGTACTTCTTGTAGCCCAACGCCAAACCCGCTGCCTTGCGGTCAGGTTTTTGAACTAAAGGCTTTGGTTGAGAACCCTAATCTTCTCCAGTCTAGGCCTGGGCAACCGGACAGTATCCTGCTCACGCAATACAATGAATTTCTCTTCAAACAGTTTTTTGACGCTCTGGCCACCGCAGAGGATAATCAACGGTGCCCTATCTGCTGCATCGAGCAGAGTGGATAGGGGTTTGGATGCAACTGCTCAGGCCTTCACATTTTCGTATTCCCCCTCTTACGCTTTTTTCTCTCTAACCGTCCCGTTTCAGCTTCACTTTTATCCCCCCCCTGTTTTCAACCCTGCAATTCTCGGCCCTCCCCCACCTTGCTTCAATAGTCGCTTGTCTTTTAGTTTCAACTCACAGATGAACGCGGAGCGTCATTCATGCACTGTCAACAGGCCCATGTCCAACCAAGCGGCCAAACCCAGTCCATCGACTTCCATTTGGAGCCCCAATCCTCCTTCAGATTGGCATGCTTCAATGTACGCACATTACTACAGATCGGTCAACAAGCAGCACTTGCCCGAACTTAAGAGACCTTCTCCATCGATATCTGCTGCTTATCGGAGACCCGCTTGCAAGACTCCAGCTCTGTGCTCACTTTGCGATCCCCTTCAAGTGACACCAGCAGCACTTTCTCATTGCGCCTATCCGGTGACGATGCCGCTTTGAGCACCGGTCAAGCCGGTGTTGGCATCGCCCTGAGTCCCCGGGCTGAAGTTGCTCTGGTCGATTGGATTCCAATTAGTAGCCGGATGTATGCGGCCCGATTGGCTGTCTCGTTCAAAGCTTCGAAGTCGAGCGGGACCAACAAGTGTCTATTTGTCATCGCTGCCTATGCACCCATAAACTCTAGTGATGATTCGGTAAAAGACGACTTCTATCGCCAATTGAACGAGATTCTTCGCCACAGAAGAAGCACAGACACTGTTGTGCTGGCTGGGGATCTGAACGCTCAAGTTGGAAAACTATCCACTGATGAACTGCATCTGGGCGGCCAACATGGTGTAGGCTCCCGCAATGATAACGGTGAGCGGTTACTTCATTTGTGTGAAGATGCTCGCTTATTCCTTGCGAGCACTAATTTCCGACACAGCACCCGCCAGAGGGTGACTTGGCGCCCACCAGCCTCGAATCAGCTATGGACGCAAATCGATCACATTGCGAGAAGTTACCGATGGAGAGGTTGCGTTCAGAACTGTCGCTCGATTTGGAGCACAGGTGCGGACACCGACCATGCACTTGTATGTGCTGACCTGCATATGCGTTTTGGCGGAAACCCAAGACGATGTTGTGAGCGCACTGACACCAGCCAACTGGCAAAGCCAGCTGTTCTGAATGCCTATAAAAGTACGCTGTCACGCGAGTTGGATAAACGCTCACTGGATGCAGTTGACGCTCAATGGTCTCATATTCACCAGTCCTTACTAGCAGCAGGAAAATCCTCATATGTTAAGTCTAATCGCCAACATGGACATTGGGTCTCTTCGCAGTCTCTGGAACTTATCGATGCTAGCCGGAACATTCCGGCTGGAAGCGAACACAATGAAACTCGCAAAGAGCTCCGGGTAAGACTTCGTGTTAGCCTGAAGAGAGACCGCGAATCCTGGTGGTCCCATCGTGCGTCAGAGTTGGAAATGGCCGCTGCCCTTGGTAACCATCGTAACATATTCCGGCTGATAAGGGAAATAGACAGCAGAAGACCTGGTGTTAGTGAAACTCTACGTGACGAGAGTGGGCAGCCTATCCACAACTTGTCAAAACGCTTAGAGCGTTGGGCTGAGCATTTTGAAAAATAATTTAATCGGCCGGAAATGTTCGATTCCTCACCGGTCAGTGATCGCCCTGCTCCCTGGGCTGTCCCTTTGGATCCACCCTCTCGCTCAGATGTCAAACGTGAGATCGCAGTGTTGAAGTTAAATAAAGCCGCGGGACCTGATGATCTACCACCAGCCCTCTCCAAATTAGGGGGACCTGTTCTTGTGGATGATTTATACGAGTCACTAGTGAAGTCGTGGGAGCAGGAAACTGTTCCAACCGACAAGAGCCGCTCCGTCATAATCCAAATTTCCAAGTAAGGCTCATGATCAGAATGCGGCAACCATAGAGGAATTAATATCATCCCCATCGCCTCCAAACTACTTGCCTCCGTAATCCTTCACAGAGTTACTGGCACGCGTGAAAGCCAGATTCGTGAAGAGCAAGCCGGGTTTCTTCGGGGTCGTCCCTGCATTGACCACATCTTCACTTTACGTCAGTTGTTGGAACACCGTCACACATATTGGCGGCCCACCCTTGTCGTGTTCCTTGATATCAAAGGGGTATTCGATTCGGTGGATAGACTTGCACTTTGGGACAGTCTACTCAGAAATGGTGTACCTGGGAAATATGGAAATATTATCTGAGCACTATATGTGCATAGCTCAGGCTTACGGCAAGCTGTCGTCGCACTTTAATATCTCAAGCGGCGTGAGACAAGGATGCCCGCTCTCACCTTTCCTCTTCAACTTAGCTATTGACGAAGTCATGGAAATCGCGTTCACAGGACACGACTTAGAAGGAGTGGATCTGCTCCCAGGAGAACGACTTCTTGACTTGGAGTATGCTGACGATATTGCCCTTATCTGTGACAGCTCCCAGACGTGCCAAGCGGCACTGGACAGATTAGCACTGGCTGTCAGCCGCTTCGGGCATTGCTTTGCACCATCGAAATGCAAAGCGTTCTCCCAAGATTGGTCTGGACCGCCTCCTACGCTGACCATTGGTGGCGATCAACTAGAAGTCGTTCAAAATTTCAACTACCTGGGAAGTTGTATCAGCGCCCGTGGGATTGGAGATGAGATCACGAACCGTATAGCAAAAGCTCGGGCCGTTTTTGCTAACCTTCGCCACTTATGGCGCCGGCGTGACGTCACCCTCGCGCGGAACGGTAGAGTGTACAATGCAGCGGTATGCTCGACCCTAATGTACGGTTGTGAAACCTGGCCCTTAGATCACCGGATATAAAGAGACTAGTTACGTTGGACCATCGGTGTCTTCGCAAGTTAGCTCACATATGGTGGGAACACCGCGTGAGCAACGAGCGTGTTGGACGCCTTGTTTACAGCACAGGAAAAGGTAATGAACCGCTCAGCACCGTTATTTCACGCACCAGGCTCCGATGGCTGGGTCACGTGTTACGCATGCCAGCCCACCAACTCCCTCGACGTGCGTTGTTTGCGCGCCGGGGGTGTGGATGGAAGAACAGGAGAGGTGGCCAAGCGATGAGTTAGTCGAGAGGAATGAAGGCCTTCACTTCGAAGCTGGGCTCAGTTGGAGCGTCTCGGCTCCCTGGTTGGGGTCCGAAAGACGATGAACACGTTTGGCTGGATACACTTGTTGATACGGCTAGGAACCGACCTCAGTGGCGTTCGTGCTGTGAGTTTCTTTGTCCAACCCGCTCCAACCATGATCTCATTATTTCGCATTTTATAATTTTGCATAAGGAAGTTTTTCTCCTGCTGCATAGTAGCCGGCAGATAGGTTACCGGAACGATGCCCAACCGTTACCGGTAGCTCAGCTGGCTTTCACCTGTTGCATTTTATTCCCCTTTTTTGTATCGCGGCACAGTAGCTGGGGTGTTCCCCACCTCTAGCTAACGTGTATATGTGTAATAGCGACCAAGGGACCTAGTGCACACGGTACTCAAGAACCCTGTAATCGTTGAAGTGCCATTCAAAGGTGACGTCTCCTCGTTGAGGACCACAAGACGTCTGATCTGTGCGATGCAGACAACTTACTATGCCGCCAAGGTCGTTGTCATTAACAAAAGCCAAAAACCGCCACTTTCTTCTGTAAAGGGAGCTCAGCCCATCGGCGCCAAATCGCATTGCGTGTACCAATTCATTTGTGACTGCGGCGCCAGTTACATAGACAGGACCGATAGAACATTGAGGTCTAGAATGAAGGAGCATGTACCTAAGTGAGTTCAACGTTCGACCGCGCAGGAAACTGACCAGAGTCAAGCTACATGTCTGCGGAAGCCACCAGCCTCTTCGATCGCCCGACACTTATTGACCACAGGTCACCGAGTCGAGGTCATTTCGGCATTCACAATCCTATTATAGCACACCAATTCTCGCCACCTCCGTTTCGCAGAGGCGATTGCAACTAACCGGATTAAGCCGCTACATTGTGTTCAGAAACAATTATCGGTCAGCATTAGACTGCCCTAGAGATAGAGGCGATAACCCTGTCTCGCTTATCGTGTGTTCGTCTGTTTGTTTGCATGTATGTTTTGTCGCGCTCTTCACTGAATAAATATTACTGCGAGTTAGTATTAAAGGCACTGATGAGACAATACGAAATGCGCGCATTTGCCAGTCTGCTTTTCAAATTACTAAAGGGAACTAACTGTTTCAAATACGAAGTTTGTCAAAAGTCGTAAGTTTCTATACTAGTGGGCCCCAGAAAGTCAGCAAAAAGAGAAACAAAACTGTTTCTCCACCCTTTTGATGTCATCACTACCTGCTCTCACTTGGGCGTGGTGACTGTAAGTTATAAGCGCTTCTGATTCGCTACTCAAAATAGCACTAACGAGATGTCACATGATCCAGCTGGTGGGGAATGTGAGTTCATTTGGTGCGATTTTTCATAGCCGTGGAAACGTGAAGGGTCCCAACAAAAACGATCCGCATACGTTGCTGACTATAAATTTTGAAGTTTTCCCATGTCGCTGGGTATGATGGTGTTTGCTTCTGTACATCCTGGTATATTTCTGTTACTGCTATTCGTCTCCAAAGGCAATATCCCGCGAAGTATCGCCAAAAAAGTGACGTGTATAGTTATAAGCATGCTGTCAGCAGTGCTGCGTAGACACTGTATGAAAAATGAGGCATTTCGAATCCCCATATGGAATAATGGCCGCCACTAGCGAGGTGTTAAGAGGAGATAGAGGCAGGTGTGTGCAGTGAATTCCTGGTTGGATTTTGCATGTGACATTTTCAAATTGCGTATAACCTGTTTATAAACCGACTCCACTTCTCTACAGAAACGAAAAATTGCTCAGAAATTATCGGCTTACATTCGGTAAGATACGGTATTTGCACAGGAACATTACGATTGTGGAGACGATGGTGTTCGAGAAGTTGGCGCGGGGGTGAAGACCTGGTCGATGCGACATGGGCCTGAACGAAAATCTGCCTGTTTCTCGCGAAACGAATTCGCTCGAGAAGCTAAAGGTCTACGAAGCAGGATGGAAACAAGACCCTTAACAACAGAAATAAGCGGAACTACTCGGTAACTGGCGCATTCGTGACAGGATCCTTTTCCAAAAATCAGGACAAGGATTGATTTGCTTCAAGAGTTGTGGACCTTCTTGTTAATCCAAACCTTCGTGAAGAACAAGAAATCACTTGCGACAATGTTCCATCCACTAGTGTATAGAACCTGAAGAAATCCGTAAGGATCTGAAGATTGGTGGGGTTTCAGTCCGGATTTCCATACGGTTCTTTGAACCGGTAGGCGGATCTGTGTAGACAGGTCAAACGTCACATCATGCCAATGAAAGTGTCACGGAAGGTTAAGTTGATCAATTAGACTGAAGAGCGGTGTTCTGTCCAGCGATCCAAGCGTTTGTGTGAGCTAGTGATCGGTGCTTCGTCAAACTCGCAGATAGTCATACTGATGGTATGGGATTTGAGTCCGGTAACTTAATTGAGATAAAGTAATCTGCGGTTATCCCCAATAGATGCAGCGGCTTCCATGTTCGTGGCACGTTTTGACTACTAGGATTCACGGTCACAGCAAAAGCTTGTCTCCAAATGTTGAGAAACGGAGTGGCAATTTCCTGTGCTCCACATCGGCGAGTACAGCCAGTCGACGTACAAGGAGGTCGGAGGATAATGCTGAGATGTAACTTTTAGCTGTACATTGAACAACGCTGTAGCTGCAGAAATTTAAAGAAAAACAAGTGTGACTGCTGCTGGTCAATTGAGGTTTTCCTAAACTTTGTGTCAGGTCTACAGCCCATCGCGCATGACGTCCAACTAAACCCTGTGAAGCATAACGAGACAGTTCGATAAAAGTATTATCCGAATATGAGGTGTATCAAGCTATACGGGAAATTCCTGAGGTTATAAATAAGATGGTGATTAAATATATTTACGGACTAAAGAATACAAGGGTTGCGGTCTCACTGTACAGTCATGCAAGCAATAGCACATCGGTTAGTGATAAAAATGAAACATCGGGTGAAAAATTCACAGAACGCGCTTCAGTACTCGCTGGATTTGTAGAGTGTGCATCAGCAAATTAACCGTTACTATAAACGCGCTAGTTGCAGCTACGGACACTGACACAAAACCGTCATACAATCATGGTCTACATAGGTAATCGAGGCTCGCTCAGAAGCCAATAACATGCGGGAAAGAGGTGGTGACATATATTGCGAATTTTAGAGAAAAAAGAAAAAAGATAGCGGTTAGGACAAAGGCTTACTTTGCTCGTATTAAACGGTATTCCAATTCGTCCAAGCTATCTGTATGTAGGAGTCGGACCGAGCCCAAAATGTGGTACCGCTTCCGGTTCAATCGTTTACACTTTACGAAAAAATGCGAGATAGAATAACAAGTGAGCTACCGAGAAAGATACTACCGAAAACGCCTCGAAAATACCACTGGGGTGTGCAAGGATTGGACTGAAAACAACTATTATATGCCAGAAGCAAACGCATAGAAGCAAAGCGCCTAGACCCTATCAACAGCAAGTGCCCACAAACAGACGTTTATTTGGCGGTGATAAAGAAGTGTCGATGGGGAAGTTTCCTAGTGGTTTCCACTGCTAAGTAGGGTAATCAAGTCCAACTCTCCCCTCTCTATGACGCATCATCAGACGCCTCATAAACAAAGAGTCCGGCCAAGAAATGATAGCAAACGCGCCTCTAGTGCCTACTGTCGGTTGTGTAATGTAAAGTTCCGAATTAAGCCCAGTAGGCTGCGTGAACTTCAGTTGGGAAGGTAAGATAATAATAATAAATAAAAATAAATCGCCAGATGTAAGCCCTAACGGCGCTTCGCTGCCAGGCGACCACCACCAGTCGCGCGTGGGCTGAGTATACCGCGAGGACGCAAGGAGAGGTACGAATGCTAAAAGCGTAGTAGACGGGATATCGTGCACAAATGTGCCAGTCTCCTCCAAAAAGACCCGTTTTGATCCCATCTAGTGAGTATGGATGAGACCTGGATCCATCGCTTTATTCCTGAAACTAAAAGATAAAGCGTGGTGTGAAAACACACCAAGTCACCACCATCCAAGAAATGCGGTCCTGCACCATCTGTTACCAAGGTCATGGCCTCGATTTTCTTGAATGACGATGGAACCATTTTGTTTGATTATCGGGTCAATGTGTCAATACTGATCAATACCATACAAGCTTAGTTCAACAACTTATGGAAGCCCTTGTACTGAAGTGGTGGGGTAAGTTAGGAGTAAGCATTCTGCTTCTTTAAGACAACGCTCCTAGTCACATAGCTCACGTGTTGCCGTGTAATTTATGAAGCAGGATTCTGGTTGCTTAAATATCCACTCTATTCTCCAGATTGTGCTCTCAATGCTCTCTCAAGGATCACATCGATGGCATAAAATTTGACTGTGATTCTGACGTCATTGGGGCTGTACAGATGGGGCTACGGGAGCAATATTCGAGTTTCGATAGCCAGTGGGTTGTCACTGGAACATCGATGGATTGGATTTACTAAAGTCAAGCAGTCTAATGTGGAAAAGGGATTAAATTGATATTACTATACTAGCCGCTTTTAAAGATAAGTCTACGAAGTTTTTGAAGGACCCCCGTATATCATGTATGCAGCCGTTAATTCGTTACAGACATCTGGTATTACCAGTCGCATTTTTCTAACACGAAGCCTGTGTTGCCTCAGTTACGCACGCACTGAACTACTTAGCAGATAACGATTTCGACAAGTGACTTGGAATTAGTTATTACAGTAGATGGGACGTTGTATGCCTGTGTAAAGGGATCTATTTTACTTTCAGCCGGTACCATGGTGATGTATTTTAACTGAATTTTCGGGCGGCCAATGAGTTCACTTTCCCCTATCAGGCCAACGGCTGCACCCTTGAACCCTAAATCAAGCTAGATCAGTCAAACAAAACAAAACCCTCATAGCTTACTGGTGGACAGGAACACACAACGCGTGCACGCAACTTGTTTAGCCTTATTTGGTGGTCTATCGAGCTGACTAGGCAAGCACCGCCTAACATTCGTTAGTACATTCCGCCGTTGTTCACACGCTAGCACCAACCGACGCAAGCAATGTGCCGTAGGCGACGAAAGCCCAAAAGAACTGAAGGTTCTCAAGCATCAAATCAAAAAAGTTCACGTCTCGTTCCCGTAGGATGCGGTGCTCACTGTAGTCACGTGGATGCGGCTTGCAAGTCAAAGAGAAATCCCCAGTTGGCCGACATGTGCCTGGATGGAGCACTTGCGCATTCGTATCCCTGCAGTGGGAACAAAGCCGGAGGTAGCAGTGCCACATGGTAACTTGCTAAGTAAGTGGTAGTAGGCGGCTTTGGAAGAATCATTACTGTAGTCAGTTAGAGCACAGGTTGGCAACCACGATGGGTTCTTTGAATAAAAAGAAGAACCTCACAGACTCCGTAACGTCGCCATTAACCCATTTTCTGTTGCCGTTTTTTTAGAGACATTTCTTTAAAGGGTGATTTAAGGCAGTGAATTAATGTAATATTTATAATTTTGCGACTGGACTTCCAGGAATTGGACTAGTCCTCATTATTTTTGAAGTCATTTTCGCATAATCCGTCTTAATTAATTTAATGCTTAAATCCCAGCTTAGGACGTGTCCCCAAAAGAAGGACGCCAGTAGAAAATGGCTTAATAGAAGCAGACCAACAATACATGTTGAATCAAGTTGCGGGCAACAAGTGCTGTGATTTTCGCCGATTCGTCTGCGTTGGATAGATTACCTATTCCTTGCCGTAGAAAAGGTGTAGGTGATTTGTCTTTGTCGTAGGTAAAACATTACAAATAAATAAATCTGCATATTTACCGACAGGCGGTACACGAACCCTTAGTAGTGAGAGCGATCAATGGCACCACACAGATATGGAAGATCAAACATATTCAATCACACTTAGAGTCCACAGCGAGCAATGTGGTAAGCTCTACAACACCTACGACAACACTGGTGCTGTGGCAAAGTAGCACGTTCGACTAAGGTAGTGCAACTTTATCGACATTTACCGATGTGTGTAGTTACCCATTTGCTGGTGTGAGCGTATCAGGGATGATAGCGATAGCCGGCGAGTCGAAGAGATCAATGGATGTTCGATGATCGTGAGAAATGGTTTCACATCGGCTCGTTTTATTCCGAATGTGTGGCGTGCATGCCACAGTATGCGGCGATATGCGTCATTTAGCTCAATAGCGGTTACGTAACAACTGCATTTAACACAAAGATGGCCACACAAACTGCCTACTCTAAGTTTGGTAGCCAGTTCCCAGTAGACCGGGTATGCCCATGTAGGCCTGGAAAAACCACTTATTAGGCGCGCTACATCGCAAATTGCAATTATTGTGAGTATTGCGCTATCCTAATAACATAAGCAGCATGCCGGCACACCGCACCAAGGCTTCGCTGCCACGCGACCACGACGGGTCGCGCGTGGGCTGAGTATACGGCGAGGACGCTCGCCCCTACGCGGATTCGAACCGGTGAACTAATGATTGCAAACCAGGCGTGCAATCCTTCCGGCCACCGTTGGACAGTTAACAAATTATTCTTCCACATCACTTACGTTTTTTCATGCACGTTCGTATCATTCGCAGACATTTTGATTTCTGGAGGTCAGCCGCGATTGTCCTCTGCAATGGTAGGAACCTGCATGGCATTGTAGAGTATGTTATGACGGCTGCCGCCGTCCCACTTGGCTCAGCAGCATAAACTGCTGTCTAGTTGGCCGTTATGGGTTCGATCTCCTGCAGGGGACCGAGGGAATGCGGACCAGTGACGGTCCACAATAGGGCGAAACGATCGCCTGGTGATTTTCCGGATTGGGAGTTAGACTCTCTGTATTGTGAGCAGCTGAGAAGAATGAGTAAAATTTAACATTCGCCAAATACCGCATATTTCGCGGTGGTTTCGCTCTCATCGCAGCTGGCGCCATAGAGTGTTGTTAATGATTAGTTCGTTTTATATTTTGGATTATTTCTTCACCATTAGCATTACGCTGTATTTTTTAGACACCAAAAACGAACTACTGGTAAAAAGTATAAGAATTAAGTGTCGATTTTTGCATATTCTCACCAAATGGTTATTGAATTCACTTTTGTCACGCTCTCCCAATTTTAGCTAGTTCTACTGTCAAAGCCAGTTCTAGTCAACCGTGATGTTATGATAATGTTATTTCCTTCCGTGAGCCCCATACGAACAGAAAGCAGAACAAGTTGAAATCGACCGACGGAGTCGGATTGTGCATCGGTGAGAGATTGAAGTAGCGACTTTAGTCAAAAAGTCTCATTTCCGTTTTTTTTAGTCAGAATGCGCTAGTTTACTTCGGTGGGACAACGGTTGACGGAGGCATGCAACTAAAACCTTCGCATAAATATGAGGAAAGACACAAAATTTTCCCCAGTGCATTCAACCGTCTTTTACCCCCGGAAAACACCATGTGTGAGACTGTAACGCATAGAACAGTGTACATGCAGACCAACTCTACATGTTGAAGAAACTCCTCTTCAATCACATCTCGGATGATATCATTTGTGAACAAAATTGCGTACTTATTGATCTTCCCCTATGCGGGAACAGTCAATCGCACTGTTGAGAGTTAAAAGATTTATTTATTTATTTATCTCAACCACAAAGTTGAAAAGGATAAATAAGGTGGCCCTAATGAGCCCTTCAGTTAAAGCAATAATTCCAAAAGACGGTTTCCCGTAACATGCATACAAATACCGAACTCAAGATCCAAGGTGGAAATCAGACAGGGAGCCAGTAGATGTTAAGTCAACTCAAGTCAATATTATTTTACTGAGTCTTTGGGTAGCATATGGCGAATGTCGTGAGTCACACACATTGTGAGGTGAGACTAGCTAATGGGCGATTTATCGGTCGGAGGTATAAACTCTGAACGCGAGGCAGGCAACAAAACTTGGTTCTGAACAACAACAGAACACCAGTCGATGAGGTTCAGTGAGCCGGTAGTTCAGAAACGAAAGCGCGACGCATTAAAGCAAGCGAGATTGCGCGACCATGATGTGCAACAACGTGTGCCGTATACAGATGCACTAACAATGCGTATGGGATGACTATCTGTGAAACTCAAAGTTGTCTATATACGATGAATTTCAGATAGAAAGTATGGTTGAAAAAATGGAGTGATAAACTAGAAGAAAGGAGTTGTGGATGCATACCGCTTGGCGAGCCGCATTGAGCTGTAGTTCAGCATCTAGCTTCTTCGTTCGATACTGTTGCATCTCCAATTCATAAGTGAACTGAAGCCAAATCATGAGTTCAGGTCTGGGGGATAGCTTGACTTCTGACGGTTGCCTTAGCACAGCACAAGCATCAGGTTCGGTCACGTTCCAAGCCGAATCACCCCGAACTAACGAGACTCGTGATTTAGCAGAGTCACGCTCCCAATCGGATGATTCTTCGATAATGCGGCCGTTGTTAGGCGAGAATTGTTCGACCGAAAAAGAGACCCACGGGTCAGGACCAGTCGACTGAGGTATCTGTGAACCATTGGTGAAGAGTGGTGTATGATAAGAGAAATTTGGGGAGTAAAACTCGATCACCGTAGAACAGAATGCGATCACAGGAGTGTGAACGCATGTAAAAAAGAAAAGCGATACCGCATAGTAGACTGCGCTTCTGATGAACATTCAAATAAAAAACTGGGAAGGGTGAAAGTGGAACATGTTAGAATGGCGACATGGTTGTTTATCTGACTAGGCCATAATTCTATCTTAAGCACAAACGATAACAACCTTAATTACAATAGACAAACTAGTATGCCCACTAAACAGACGTAGTAGTAAACAGAACGCAGGCGTCCAGGTTAGAAGAACAGTGTCCAAATCGGGTATGCAGAAGCGTGTCACAACACAGCATATTAGGCTAGGGGATGCGCAAGATAAAACTGATGGCTAGATAAATATAAGGATAACACACCTGTCCAGAATTTAAGGCCGCTGGTGCCGTTGAACCAAGGTCGGCCTTTTCTTCGCACCTATTTAGCGAGTAGCGAAGTCTTTCCAGGTCTTCCAGGCTGTGGATAGGATAGGACAGTGTCAGCGAAGTGGGGGAAATGCATAGGCCCATGAGTCAGAAGATGGTGACAAGTAACATTAGTCCATACATTTTCAAGGTTAAGATGCGTACATAATCGTTCAACCACTAGTGTGGAAGAGTAAAGTGCATAAAAAACAGGTCAAAATCAGCGTCTACTACGCAGTGATGGGATCCGCCAGATGGAGCTTCACAAGAAACCCTCGGCTGCTCCTGCTGCGGCCTGCGAGTAACCTTCACAAACGTTTGCAGTGTTATGAGCAAGCTTGATGAGCGTTGTTGTTTCGTTGCGTGTGAGCGGCCAGACGTAGTAGGACTCGCAGAGACATGGCTGCATGCAGAGTTATACAGCCAAGAACTTGAACTCAACGGTTACTCGTGCTTTCGATGTGATAGACTAAAGAATGCCCACGGTGGTGTCTTACTTTACATCCGGTCTTCCCAACGTGGGAGACTTGTGAGCACCTACCGAAGTGACGAGGGTTTGTGTGAGCTACTGTGGTGCTCCATCCGCCTCAGGCACGGAGAACTGCTTGTGGGCGCAGTTTATCGCAGCCCTCCCCTGAGTCGTTGTTTGGATTGGCTGCCCATTCTTCGAACCCACATGAGTCGTCCACATTTTCTACTTATGGGCAATTTTAACTGTCCTCGAATACGATGGCCTGATGTGCATTTGATGCCTGGACATAGTGAGGTTGAAGCAAAGTTCGTGGATTTGGTACTTGAAACTGGTGCACCGCAACACATATGCCAGCCAACACGCATAACAACACGTTCAACCCCTTCCTGTCTCGACCTGATGTTAACGAGCTACGAACAACGAGTGCGTGACTTTCGGATCCTGGAGCCCCTGGCTACGAGCGACCACTCAGTACTGATAGCTGATACGGAATTATCTTTGCCGTATTCACATCCGCTGCAACCAGCTCCCAACTACTGGAAAACGGACTTCGATGGTCTAGCTCGAGCCGCGAGCCAACTGGATTGGTCTCTGTCACAAGCTGCATCTGTAGAAGATTGTTGGATATATATAAGAGAGATTGACATCATTGTGTTCCCAATTTGTGCCATTGAAATGTCGAAAGGTTGGACCAATTAAGCCCCATTGGTTTGACAAGGAGTATGGAAATCTGGCTCGGAGACGGCGCAGAGTGTGGGACGAATTCCTCCTCTCTGGCTCTGCCAATGATTACGAAGGGTATAAATGTCAGCGGAACCTCTGCAACAGTGCAAAAAAGGATAAACGCCGACATTTCGAAGAGCAGCTCGCATTAGCCGCGAAGACCGCCCCAAAGAGAATCTTTGCATACGTGAAACGACGCCTGAAGCCGGCAGGTGATGTGCCAGTGCTGGATGGCACGGATGGACAGCCCCTAACCTCCAGCACTGAGCGTGCGTCCGCGTTGGCGGCGCACTTCGCTTCTGTATTTGCGAATGACCACGAGTCTGTTCCGAATTTACCGTGTACCGCTTTTACCGAACTCGATAGTATGCATTGCGGCGTTGAAGAGGTAGCTCAACTATTCTCCAACCTTGACGGCACCAAACCTGCCGGACCTGACGGGCTTCATCCACTGGTTCTCAAGCCACTTTCAACCATCCTCTCTCCTGTCGTGACTGACCTTTTCAACAGGTCGCTGTCCGAAGGTTTGTTGCCGGTTGACTGGAAATGTTCGGTGGTGAAGCCTATTCCGCAAGGCGGCGACCATAGCAAAGTAGACAATTAGAGGCCAATGTCTCTGACACCTATTTTGGCAAAGGTTGTTGAGAAAATCGTGAAGAAGGGATTGCTGCAGTTGCTACAGTCAAACGAGGTCCTGACGCCCGCACAGCACGGTTTTATGCAAGGTCGCTCATGCATTACGAACCTGCTTGTGACGAGGCATGAGTGGTTGAAGGCAATAAGCAAAGGGAAGTCCGTCGATGTGATATTCATCGATTTCAGTAAAGCGTTCGACAAGGTCAGCCATGAGGTTCTCCTTCACAAACTCAGCATGTGTGGTGTCGGTGGCTCACTGCATCGGTGGATCCGCGACTTTCTTGTTGGACGAAAGTGGAGGGTACAGGTCGACGACCACCTAACTGACTGGTACCGCCCTACAAGTGGCGTGCCTCAAAGAATTGTGCTGGGGCCCACTCTGTTCCTGATCCACATCAACGACCTACCTCAGCTTCTCCGGTCGCCGTGTGCCTTGTTTGCGGACGACATGAAGATTTGGAGAGAAATTGACGCTCCCGATGACTGGTCTACTTCAGCAAGACCTCAACCGCCTATCCACATGGTCTGCAGAAGTTCATCTCCCGGTCAACCCAGCCAACTCTGTATTTATGAGCCTGGGAAGGGTGCTAACGGCCGAACTTACACCCTTGACGGCCAACCACTATATCCCACACCCTCCGTGAAGGACCTAGGTGTACTCTCACGCTACGATTTGAAGTCCGTGGACAACACGAACAGGCTATATCGTAACGGACTGCGCATGCTTTGGGCGCTCAAACGTAACTTCGGCACATGGTCTGAAGAGGTTGCCACTCGCCTCTTCTCTTCCATCATTAGACCAATGCTAGAGTACAGTTCGCCCGCCTACTTTCCGATTACCCGAGGTGAGGCACAAAAGATCGAACGGGTCCAACACGTTGCTACCAGGCTCATCCCGAGTTTACGTGGCTTGGGGTATGAAGACCGGTGCGAGAAACTAGGACTCTACACCTTGTCCTACAGTCGGATGCGAGTCGACTTCATTAGGACCTACCGTATTCTACATATCGGTGACTTCCCAATGCTAAGGCCAATGCTGCACTTACGAGGGCCATGCAGCACACGCGGACACAGATACAAACTTGTCGTGCCGGATGTGGAATGTGTTCCCCACCCACTGTGCTTCGAACGGAGAGTGTTAAATAGTTGTAACAGTTTACCTGAACATGTGATGGAGGCAACATCTGTGCAGCAGTTCAAAACGTTGTTAGAATTATGTTTTACCACTATTCGAATCAGAAAACGATTACACACTTACGATGACATATCACATTTGTGAGTCCTGAAATATCGTGAGTCAGATATTTTAAATATTACATGAGAACGACAACAATATTCACGGTTGACAACTTTTATAACGTTTTTCACCATATTTCGAAAGAGTTGTACATAATTCATTTCTACTTGCTCTAGAATACAGTATTCCGTATTCGGATACCTCCCTGGAGTGTCTGTTAAACTCTAACCGTTTACCTTGGCTGCCATGTCCTCCGCGTGCCGGTTGACCGCATTCCTCGGTGTGAATTATCTGTTACCGCTGCACCTAGTTGTTGGAAACCGTGTGGCCAGCTGATGACATGGGATAAAGACGCGAACAAATTGACCGAGAGTTCGTCAGGCTGATGTGTACCATCTTCATGTTGAGATCATCAGAGTGAGCCAAATCAGTGGTTAGAGAATTCGTCGGGCATGGTGCAGTCGCGCAGGCAGTGACATTTCTGCATTCGGGGTACTTGCACGTAATTTTTTATTTGCATTCCATCCCGAATAGTTTAGGGCACATTTTTCTTAGTGTTTCCCTATATTCTGTTTTTTTTAGCCCATGTTCACTGTATCACTACTGCAGGGGAGTAACATATTCTGTGAAATTTACGCAGTACTAAAACATTCCGTAACTTCACCGCGAAGACTAAAATAAACAGAAATCAAGGCATTCTCATCCACTATATACATGTCAGTTATGAATAAAAACAGAGGAAATAAAACGAAGTCCAACAAGATGCTTCGCGCAGTCACCCGAAAGGTGGTGGCGCATGTCAGGCACATTTTTGTTGGCACTAAAGTTGTGTTAAGCGCCCACAGAATTCACAGGAATGCATAGAGAACAGCCAGCAATGTATGCCAATTGTGGAGTTCTTTCATGCATCCCGAATCAGAAGGCCACTGTGTTTTCACATTTTTCTCCATGCAGGTCTTCCACCACAATTTCATAGATAAGCCAACTGGCTGCCAGAGCATGGGAGCTAAACAGGTATGGAACATCGCCATAGTTGTATGGAGCAGTGGGCAAGTCGATGAGCTGATTGGGGTTGAACACTCTAATAGCATTCAAAAAGGCCAGCTAGCTTATGATGTCAGCAACTCCTGGGCTTTTATGGCAGGTTGGGAGAAGCACAGTTGCATGTCAGTTGGGATTTTGCTGGACGTATCAAAGATCTGTGCCTCTGTCTGTAGATCCTACAGCCAGTTTTCCTCGGTGGCAGTTTTTAGCGACATGGAAATATTTTGGAAATTCCTTCACTATATCCACAACGGTTTTTTCGCATAAATGCTGTTTCATTTTCTGAGACGATATCTGCAAAAGTTAAAAAATGTTCTATTGATCACAACAAAAGCGAGGCTGGCTTTCAGAACAACTCCTTCGTAGTGCCAGCTGTGTGGTTCTGGATTATCCCGTTCCAGAGAATGGTACGGAGGCAGTGTCCCAGGACGAAAAAACTTCAAAAAAACAAACAGTGGAAAATGGACAAAAAATTTGCTTTGTTTTCTTTCTTCTTTTACTCTAAGCCTGTTTTTCTATTCCGCCATGGTCCCGATGGCACAATATCTGTACACCGATTGATATATATATATATATATATATATATAGCAAAAGCTAATGTGAAGTGGAATTATAAATTTCTCATTTTTTCTGCGATTCCGCGAAACATTTCATTTCCCTTGATTTTTCTGCTTTTTCGCGTAAAACCAGTGCTATTAATTGTGATTTGTTGTTATCCTGTTGGTGCGAGTCATGTTACCTCGAGCAAATGAACTTCAGTGCCCGCCGGGTCATAGTTGTCTAACTGAATGGAACTGAACTGTGAGCTAGCATTTGTCCACAGAGGGTGCGCGCAGATCGTTCACGGTTGAATGAATTGAGTTCGAAGGGGGCAGCAAACGGAAGTTTGAATAAAGTCGTGAAAAAGCAAACACTAACTAGGAATGATGGGTAACAATGACAAGTCTGTACAAAGAAAAGACTATCGACGATCAATCACGTGTGGAGAGGAAAATAGGAGTCACAAGTTGAGTTGCAGTATCTGAACACGATTATTTGCATAAAACGAAAATAGAATAATTTTCCACACAGAACAGAAGCAAGCAGTGAGGAATAATAACGGCGAATGACGAACAGAACAGGACTCATCAGAGCACGTTTTTCATCAGTAAGCCTATGGATCAAGATTACGTCAAGGAGAAACGGAAGTATTCCGCTAACAGTTGATAGCTTGATGTTTGCATTGGTGTATTTCATTTTGTTGAATCAATTGGTCTCAGTACATTGCGTGCATTTCAGATGGCAGATAAGTGATGGACGGATTAAACTAATTGAACAAAAGCTGTGCCACTCACCGAATTTGCAGCTGCTTTAATATCCGTTCGGTGGTGGAAGAACAATCAGGGAAGTCGATTTTCTTATCAACCGATACCACATTGTGATAACACCAATGCGATATACCGAAGAGGAGCAATATCAAAATGCCACATGAGGCCGTGACCAAAGAAGCGTTCTTGGATATCAGCGGTAACCCTGCATAGTAAGAAAGAATAGGGAGTGGATGAGGTTAGTAAACAAACAGCTCAAACACTAGCCAATAACAAACCATTCCAAGGGAGTGGTAGAATAAATCATCTTGTGGTTAGTTAGCAGCACCGTTCGGTTGAATGGCAATGGTTTCAGAAAAAAAGCCAGAAGCAACAATGACGTGTGAATATGTGAAACAACCAGTCACATGATAGACGGGAGACCAAGACAATTAGCTCAGTACTCAATAAATGCAAGTAACATCTGCAGCGAAACAAGAACTATACAAGCTGGACACAATCGAAGTAGCCAGGTCTAAACGAGTGCCGAGAGATGGTGAACACTGTGTTTTCATCTCAATCCCTCCATCTAACAGTCAGAGATAGTAACTACAAATTTCTAAGATGAGTATTCGACCGCTAATCTGTGAGAACATCGGGATCGATTAGCTCTACGCATAGGACGCACAAATGGAGGCGAAATGCATCTATCAATCAGTAATAGGACAGATAGTGTAATATGACTAGACCCGACCGAGAAGTCATGAGTTCAGAGATCTTTGGATACAGTTGGCTGGCGTGTTTGTCGGGCAACATTTCGCCTTTGTCACAAAAGCTGATTCACCTGGCCTGGCCTGGTGAAGCTATGGTGTCAAAAACGAAGGGTTGCTAAACAAAATACCATGTGATTGTCTCCAAATCTCTCTGAACTAAGGGCAGGCAACGCTTGTAGAAAAGTGGCGATTGAAAGTGCTCAATTTGTCGAGAAACATAGGAAGTGGAAAGCAAGCAACGGGAGACAGAATGAAGCGATAATTTACTTTGCGGAGGCCCGAAGAGGACGGTGTCCAAGGCTTTCAACATCAGTCTCTTCTTGTCAATTGGATTGTTGATCATAAGTACATCGGTCAAGTAGCTCATATTCTGCATGGCTAACCTGGAATGAAAGCAGCAAATACCGAGAACAGGATGTAAAACTCGGAGAAAAAGTTAAATGAGGATTAATGAATGCGCTGAACCAACATCCATTTCCATGTGAACTGATGCGTAAAGTCAACACAAGCAGGAGCACCACTTTGTGCAATCAAGTACTTGACTGTGGTGGCAATAAGAGGCGGTGTGCGAACGAATGATTTCACCGTAAGAATCGCAAGCGCATCCCAAATAAACAGAGTATTGATGGAGCTATGTCAAAATAGGGTGCGCACCGTCTTTCAAATGTCCTAAAGTAGATGAGTAGCATATGCCATTGCTAATGTGGATGCTCATCAAGAAGCCACAGAAGTTCATAGCTTGTTTCCTGACTCCAGCGACAGTGAAATTAGAATTCTCATATTTAGACAGAAGATCCCCCACCACTCAGAGACGCTCAAGAGAAATCGAGTAAGCACTTCGGTGAGGAAATTGTCGGCGCACATTTGGTACGAAAGTACCTCAAAGAGTGCACGGAAACAAGTCAGGACAGAACGTGAAGTGAGATGAGCTCACCATCATCATCATAAACAACAACAACAACAACAACACATCAGCCATTCGAACTGATGCTCCCCTGCCACACAACCATGATGATCTGGAGAACAAAAAAATATTACGGAGATATGAGGGAACGTAGCATAAAACCTCAGTGTCCCAAGCAAACATTCCGGATCAAGGCGCCTACACCTTGTGTTAACAACATACCGCCACAAACAACTGACTATCGTGCAAAGATAAGGCGGCATCGGCGAGACAGCTTCCTTGCGGCTTTCACTGCCCCGCGTCATAATCAGCCAGTACCCCGCAGATAACAGCACCAAACACACTTTAAACAGCCAGTCCGACTAGGAGACGGCAGCAGACGCGCCACTGGTGCCGACTGCGAAGTATGTACTGTAACGTCTCGAGCCAAACGCAAGGCGAGTCACGTGGACTCCAACCAGGAAGGCGAGACGGAACAACCGCACCCAATTTGGTCGTCAATGACTTCATTTCCTGCTGCCAAGTCAACTTCTGTCCACCTCGAGCTCTGTGTCACCCTACACCTGGTAGACTAAACAAGGCCCTCCTAGGTAAGCGGTGACTAGACATAAGTAGTACGTGCCCAGGCAAAGAAACATATACAGTGCTACCTGTTGTTCCAAGGAACTAGCCTGGATATAAGTTGCTAGTACTCGTTCACGTACACAAACGTTGCGGACACGCTGGTGTCACTCGACACCAGCAATCCACCGCAGATAACGACGATCAAAGACTTGAGGGCGTCTCAGATCTTCAGACGGTAGAGGTCAAGTCTCACTACTATAGAGCAGAACGGCCCTCACTGTGGCTTTGTATCCAGGGCCATTCAGACGGAGAGAAATCTTTCTGTCGCCAAAGATGCCACAGGTTCAAGAAGGTAGCTCTGGCCTTCGGAATGCGTGAACTGACATCAGTTTCTATGCGCCCATCGTTGCTGATGCAGCTGCCAAGCCAAGAGAGTCGATGGACCACCTCGAGTTCTTCGTTAGCAAGGGCCAAGCCGTCATCAAATGGATGGTAGTCCTTCAGCAACACTTTGCACTTTGAAGGTGCGAAGTGCATACCGAATAATGGGACCACTCTAGACAGGCTATTCAGGGTTGATTGTGTCGCCCCAACATTGTCGAAAACCAAGACGATATTGCTAGCATAATCAAAATCAACTAACCTTCCACCAGGCAGCACTTCAATGCCTACATCGTGAGATTCCGAAAGCGAACACTCCATGATAGAATCCACGACGAAATTGAACAGGAATGGGGAAATCGGACAACCCTGACGAACGCCACTTGTGGTCGGAAAGCTATCCGAAAGGACACTGTGGACCCTGACGCAGCCTGTAGTGTTCGAATATAGAGCACGAAGGATGTTCACATATTTCATGGGAACACCTTTACGCGCGAATATTTCGAACAGAATCGATCGATCGACTGAATTGAACGCACCCTTGCAATCCAGGAACGCAGCTATTGTCGGTCTGCGGTATGCATGGCGCTGCTCTAGCATCTGCTGTAAAGTGAATATATGATCTATACAGCCACGTCCTGGGCGGAAACCTGCCTACCCTACCCTAATCCGGGATTCCCGTTCCACAATGAGGCGACGAAGGAGAATCGAGGCCAATAATTTTGTTACAACTGGCGTTAGGCTTATAACCCTGTGATTAGCACAGTTTGTGCGACTGCCTTTCTTGTACATTGCCACTATAATCGATTCACTCCAGGTAGCCGAGACACTCTCTTTCTTCTAGATATGTTCGAATAGGGTAGGTGCTTTGCAGAGAACCTCACTTCCATCCTTAAATAGTGCATGTGTGAGGGAATCCGGGCCAGCGGCACGAAAACGATTAAGAGCTGTGATCGTGTATCGGACGTCGGCCTCCGACGGAGACTCTAAACTAACCGTCTTTGGCACATCTTGCATCACCTGAGTAGGAAGAGGTCCAGGAGCATTAGGCAATTGAACTGATCTTGTAAGTGCCCCGCTTAACGAGTCATACGGCGCTCCTTATTGTGTATCAGTGCACCCGCGCTGTTTCTGATTGTCTCACTGACGCCTGGTTTTCTGGGACCAGTGGTGCGGATCAGTTGGAAGAGCTTGCGGAAATCGCCTACTTCTCCTGCCTCCTACATTTCTTGTGCTCGAATGCTCCACCAGGCTTCTTTGGTAGCATGCAGGCTCCGCTTTAGTTCACGCTTAATGATCTGTCTGCTGAGCCAGCCGAGAGGTCTCTTCTACATTCCAATAAATTCACCGACCTCTCGGAAATCCAGTGACTGGTACGGTGACCATTGATAGTGCCACAAGCAAATGTTGTTGCGTTGTGCATGGCGACCGAGATCCTATTCCACTGAAGCTTAGTGTCAATAGAATCAGAGAGTAAAAGTTCGGCACGCAGGGCATCCTGGTAGGCTTGCCTGACCGAAGGTTGAGACAATTGCTCGGTTTCCAATCGGAGGAGACGCTTGGTGCGCCTCCCGCTAAATTTCATGGAGAAACGACAACGTACCAAAGCATCACCAGAGTCGACGCAGTATTCCAGAACGAACGGCAATTCAGGATGGAACAACGCCACCTGTGATTTATGACAATGTGGTCAACTTTGGTCCATCGCTGGCCAGCTACAGGAGGACGCCAAGTGGCACTTCGGCGCAAACTGTGGCTAAAAGCAGTGCTACTGAGAAATAACTGGTGCGCCGCACACAGTTGTAGAAGACGCTCACCGTTGTCAGTCCGTTAGGAGTTAAGCCCATAATTACCCCCTTGCTGAGTTTCAGAAGAGCTCAGCCACCCAACTTGTGCGTTCATATCCCCTGAAAGCAGTATGATATCTGAATTGGTAGCACTGCGTAGTATCACGTTCAGTTCTTGGTAGAATGTGTCCTTGGCAGCATCAGAACAGAGTCGGCGGGGGCATAAACGGAAATCACAAACAAACAGCGTATTCTATTACTTCGTGAACCAATTTTAGTTTATGCTGTCAAACGGCTGTTCACGGGAATCCAATCAACCAACGGTGGCTCAGCCTTGGAGCTTAGAATGATACCTACCCTAGCTCGACCCGTGAGTGCTGCATCGGCGTCTCCGGATGCGTGCAACCAATAACGAGAGGGTAAGCCGGGTGCAGTTAATTCAACAATCCCATTAGGGTTATTGATCCTGGTTTCGGACAAACAACACACATCAATACCCAGAGTGTCCAAGATGCGTGCGAGTGCAGCCTGTGGACCTATTTGTCTTAGAGTGCGAACGTTGAACGCCGCCATGGCAAGGGGATAGCGTGGCCTTATAAGGGACTGTTGTCGATAGACGTCCGATGTGTGTTGTGAGGTGGCTGCAGATGGCTCTATTCCAGTGGCACTTCGGTTGTTGTCCATTAAGCTGAGAGTCTTAGAAGGTAGGTTAGTAATGGAGGTCGGGACGGGAGTAAGAGAAACAGGTGGAAAAGAAAGAATGGAGGCGCCTGTAGCAGCATATTTTCTCTTATCCGCCCTGCTGCATGCAGCAGATAAGGTGGCCCTTGATAACCCTCGCGACGGCCGATGCAGGATGTAATTAGAGTTTGGGGAAATTGTCGTAATTGTACTTGGGCTGAGATGCTGTCAGAGCGTCCAGACCTAGAGAGGAGGACGATTAGGGTTCTCATCCAAAGCCTTTGACTCAAAAACCGTCTGCAGCGGGGAGGTGGCAATGACTTAGTTTTACAGAAATAGACGCTATCTTAGTTTAACCCCCCCCCCAACTTGGAAAGACCAGAAGACTGAGTTTGTCTGACCTTTAACCATTAACCAGTCTGGTAAGAGTAGCTCTAAAGGGGCCGGCAGACACCAGCCAGTATAGCTCAATGGGTCTAGGAGGTACGCAAACTGTCGCACCACATTAAGGTCTAGTCACGTTACGACAGGTGGGATGAGCTCGGTGACTGTGCATGGTGACAAAAAAGTGAGAAATCCGATCAGTGAAAATACCCGTTGATGAAATGCAATTCTGGAGATAAGATGTGTAAATACTGCAAAACCTTGCAAACGTTATGAATTGTGATATGATGGTATGAGGCTAAAATTGCGAGAGGGTAGAGGGGCGCCGGGTTTGAATATGTCACCCGCGTTCAACGGTGTCAGAACATAAGAAAGGAGTGAAACAACGAAAGGGGTAAGTAGAAGAGTGGTTAACTCACAAAGGAAGTGACTTTCCATCAACTGAATGACGGACGAAAGTGTCCTCGTATCGCGGTAAATTCACACTCTCAGTGAGCCATTTGACAGTGTCCTTAACGTTCCACGTGAAGGCTGTAACAGCAAAGTTAAACAAAGGAAATATATGGGGCCGGAAAGTGACAAAAACCAAAGTGAAAGCCATATATCTAAGTTAGAAAAAGTTAGTTGAACTACCTGGATTTGTTTGCCACATTGACCATAAATCCGACAGACTGACTAGTGGATCATCAGTTGTAAGGGACCGACGGTTGCGAGAACAGCCCGCTGAGCAGAACTCATCACGGACGAACTAAATTGAATGAGAACAAAGATCAACCGTTAGTTAGTAGGTGTTGGTGCGAGAGAAATGGGTGACTGAGTGATCTCTCATTCTCCAGATGAGCGCGACGAAAGGGGTAGTGGGATAGAGGATCATATAATAAAGATATGAAACGCAAACAAAAATACAAATCAGTTGGGTTACGTGCGAGAGGGGGCTCACTACAATGGAAAAGAGAAAGACGATGAGGGACGGAAACATGCTATCTCTACTAGCACAATGCCAGTAAGGAGAGGAATGCGCAACCGACGGTACGTCACCTGAGCTAGCAGAACAGTCGGTCAATTGAGGAATAATGGCAGACGCGTCGGTAAGCGGAAGCCGATTCGGAATGAAAAAAAGCGGGTGGAAGAAATAGGTGCCACAACGCCCTTTTATCTCGTGTGCTGGCGCATATCAAGTTGAGAAAAGTAACACGGGAGCGAACAACTGATCCAGCATAAGCAGTAGGTATACACTGAATCGCAAGTAAATAAACAGATAAATAAATTGTAACCTCGATGCGATTAGGCAGTTATTCCCGGTAGTGGATACGTAAGGCAGTCCAGTGAGTGCGACGGCAATCAGCGGCAGGCATAGGCAAGTTGGTGGTTCGCTGAGTGGCTAGCCCACATGGTCTAATGAGATTTCAAGAGTTCATACATCGCAGTGTGGGCTCACCCATGCGATATGGGAGCCCATACAATGGGCTTGCGTACGGACATGTTAGCAGACGCACGATATTCACAGACACGAATAGATTGCTTGAACAGAAACTAGAATAGTTCATATATCGAGACTCGAAGTCGATAACGGTCCCGTGTACCAAAGCTGATCAATATGAGAGCAGGCATGTGACTCATCATGCCGGTGCAACAATATCTTAAGCGCAAAATGATCTAGTGACCACACACATTCGAGAAAAGAAGCGTTGCCCATACGCAGAGCCTGTAAGATCACCCGGCGAAAATGCAGAACATTACAATAATGGCAAATGAAGTGGAAGAAAATCCATCATCGAGATGAGAAACCCCGCAGCTATTGTGCCAGAACGCCATTAGAAGCAGAAAATGATAAAATAAAAAATATTATCATGCTTTGTTAAATGTTATGCACTGACGCCATTTACATCATTAACAACAACAACACATCAGCCATTCGAACTGATGCTCCCCTGCCACACAACCATGATGATCTGGAGAACAAAAAAATATTACGGATATATGAGGGAACGTAGCATAAAACCTCAGTGTCCCAAGCAAACATTCCGGATCAAGGCGCCTACACCTTGTGTTAACAACATACCGCCACAAACAACTGACTATCGTGCAAAGATAAGGCGGCATCGGCGAGACAACTTCCTTGTGGCTTTCACTGCCCCGCGTCATAATCAGCCATTACCCCGCAGATAACAGCACCAAACACACTTTAAACAGACAGTCCGATTAGGAGACGGCAGCAGACGCGCCACTGGTGCCGACTGCGAAGCATGTACTGTAACGTCTCGAGCCAAACACAAGGCGAGTTCCGTGGACTCCAGTCCGGAAGGCGAGACGGACCAACGGCAGCCACTTTGGTCGTCAGTTACTTCATTTCTTGCTGCCAAGTCAAACTTCGCTCACATCGAGCCTTGCGCAACCTTACACCGGGCAGTGTAAACAAGGCCCTCGTAGGTAAGCGGTGACCAGACATAAGTAGTACGTGTCCAGGCCAACGAAACTTATTCAGTGCTATCTGTTGTTCTAAGGAACTAGCCTGGATATCAGTTGCCAGTACTCCCTTACGCACATCAACGTTGCGGACAGGCTAGTGCCATCGGACACCAGCAATCCACCGCAGATAACGGTGATCAAAAACTTGAAGGCGCCGCAAGTACTCAGATCGAAAGGACCAAATCTCACCCTCATACAGCAGGACGGCCCTCCCTGTGACCTTGTAAACGCAGTCTTTCAGACCGAGGGAAACTCCCTTCTGACGCCAAAGATGTCGCAGGGTCAAGAAGGCAGAGCTAGCTTTTGCAATACGTGAACTAACTGCAATGCTTATGCGCCCACTGCTGCCGATGCAGCTACCTAGGTAACTGAAATGATTAACTATCTCGAATTCCTCGACATCAAGGGTCAAGGAGTCGGTAAGTGGCTAGCGGCCCTGTAACAACACTTTGCATTTTGAAAGTGCGAAGCATATGCCAAATGATGGGACCATTCTAGAGAGTTTATTCAGGGTTGACTGGGCCGCACCAACGTCGTTAAATAACTAGACAATATCGTCCGCATAATCAAGATCAACTAGCTTTACACCAAGCAACACCTCAACATCTGTATCGTGAGATTCCGCAAGGAGTGATGGAGTGCACGATGGAACTGAACATAAATGGGAATTAGACAGCTCTGACGAACGCCACTTGTTGTCGGGAAGACATCCCATAAGTTACCGTAGACACTGACGCGGCCTGTCGTGTTCGAGTAGAGGGCGAGTAAAATGCTCACATAGTTCATGGGAACACCTTTCCGCACAAGTATTTCGAACGCATTCCTGAAGTCGAGCAACCCGGCTACTGTCGGTCTATGGTACATGTGGCACTACTCTGGCACCTGACGCAGAGTGAATATATGATCTATGTGACAGGAGTGTGAACGAATGGATCAAACGAGTGAGCTAGACAACCAATTGTGGACGGACGTAACGGATTCGATTACTTGACATGCATTCGCCGATATTCGTGTGAGTTACTCACCGTTCGTTTAATTGAGTCAAAAAGGAACGTTATCGGTAGGATGGACAAGCAAAAGTTATCATTGACTTTAAGTTCTTTACTACTTCTTACTCTGTTCTCAGCATGAAGATCCACTAATGAAAAGTAAAACAGTGCTTACATAGATAGGTCAGATAAATAAGCCTTACATTTGGTCGTCCTCGAGTCTGTCATCCACCATACCCAGCTAGATGAAAGCCATCGCTGCGAAAAGGGACTTTAACGTGGTACGATGGCTTGTGTACCACCTGACCCATTGAGCTACGCTAGGTGGCACTTTCTAGGTGCTTTCAGAACCCCTCATACCAGAGGTCAGGCAAACTCAGTATCACAATCCAATCCTCTTCGATGGTTGGAGAAAGATCGATGTCCCACTTCCTTCAAAACTTAGCCATGTGAGAAAACAGGTGACAGGTTATAAGCTCACAAATCTATTTGCGTACAGCATAAGAGCCATCCATGATTTATGAACGTGGAAGAGCACCATCCGGTGTGCAATGGTTTGCCACCGTCTGCCACAAGCTAGGCAGTACTTAATCAAATTGGTGAAAACATGCTAATTCCCATCCGCGACTGACCCTGGTAGCAGGTGTGTAACACGGTTGGCGGCATCCGGTTTCGGATTTGCCTGTCACTATGGCCAGCCACAGGACGCCTGCGCCTACAGAGTGACCATAGGTGGTTTGCGCTGCACCACCCACAGCTCCATCCACACACCCCATATCCAGTGTAAACCCGAAGGAATAAGACCGGGATGCAGGTGAATGGGAGCCACCTTTCATCAACGGAGCCGGCCCACAGTCGTTCACAGCAAACACAAGCCCCCTGCATTTCGGGAATCAAGCGCACACAAGCCGGTGGTTAGACCGTAGTCCGCTCCACACTGTGTGCATGGAACCACTCTTTGATCCTAACACGGCCACAAGGACCGTGCACCCCGTTCCCTCCAGCAACCACCAACTGTCGCCTAAAGCCAATATGGACGATGTAGTGGGTAATAGAGAGGTAGGCCCTTGTCAACATGCACATCAAGCGCAGCCACACCGGAGATATCAAGCAACAGCCAATCACTTGAGAGAAAGCTAACAAAGAAAAGAAATCGAGTAACGCATAAGGAAAAGTGACAGAAATCTTAAATTCATGAGTTGTTAACAAAGGATCCGAGATAAGTTCACAAGGTAGGAAAGTATATTTTAAGGAAATGACACAAACGCGAAAATGTTATCGAAATTAACTACAATTGGCTTAAGCGAGTTGTGAAGGTTTATAGAAGAGCGTGCAGGTGGACATTTATTTGAGAAAGAAAAGCATTAGGACAAAATTGAAAACCCACCACCTGAAATAAATAGACTTAGCATGCAAGCACGCGGTTAGTAAATTGAATGCAGCGTACCTACAAACGCTGCGCCGGTTCTGCCTACGTTCTCTGCAGGACCCGTCGTCGCTTCGATAGTGGTCCCGAGTGGCCTCGATCATGGTTCATGCATATATATATATATATATATATATATATATATATATATATATATATATATATATATATATATATATATATATATATATATATATATATATATATATATATGGAACAGCCTACGAATAGGCATGGAGCTATCAAAAATCATGGGACTCAAAGTAAGGTACATTATGTGTATGTACTCTATGCAGTCTAGCAACTAGACACAGGGCCAACAAAAAAACCGCTGATTAGCGGATAAGAAGAAGTTATCGCGTCATAATCCTCATGACATGGTAGTTAAAGGCGAGCAACACATTTCAGCTAATATGCCGCAGGAAGAAAGGAACGTTGTCGATGTTTAAGTAGTAAACATGTGAAGCAAGACAATGCTGTACACGATTCTTCCACTGATTCCGGTTGCGGGCCGTCTTCAAGAGTGTCAAGCCATTGGTACTCCTCATCTTTGGGTGCCCATCCTGGAAGAGATACGAATCCAACAACGGCTAGACACGTCAGCGATTTCATGTGCTGTCGCCATGTGTAAGGCTGACCACCACGCGGTCGCTTCCAGCCAGGTCCTTGACGAGCGACTAGAGCGCGACGCGGTAGACGCTCAGGTGCCCTGCGCAGGACGTGACCGAGCCATCTCAAGTGGTGCAGCAAAACCAGTTTGTTAAAGGAAATACTCGCATTCCCTAAGATGCGACATTATTACTATTAACTCGATGTTACCACCAAACACGAGCAATCCTCCTTAAGCAACCGTTATTGAAGGCAGAAAGACGACACATGTCTTCCACGCGAATCGGCCAGGACTCGCACCCATACAACAACACTGAGCGAACAGATGCGCTGCAAACGCGGCCCTTTAGTGAGAATGAGATGTCGCGACGACGCCACAAGTGCCTCAGATTGGCAAATGCTGATGCTTTAGCGATGCGGAGAGAAACTTATTTAGTGATAGTGCCGTCAGCAGAAACACAGCCCGCAAGGTAGACGAAACTATCTACCTGTTCAAGTTATGCACCTTCAAGCATGAGCACAGGAGCAGGTGAAAGCCAATCCTTGAGCAGTACCTTACACTTCGATGGAGCGAAGCTCATGCCATACTTAGATGCTTCAACCGCCAAACGATCCAGAATAAGTTGCATACCCTGAGGATCGTCACCAAGTAAGGCGATATCATCAGCATAACCTAAGTCGGTCGCGCGCTCACCCGGTAGAAGCTCTAGGCCAAAATTCTGGAAACGTTCTAGAACACTCGACAGAACGTCTTCGATTGCGAAGTTGAAGAGGAATGGGGACATAGGGCAGCCCTGTCGCACACCATTATTTACAGCGAATGACGAGGAAAGCCTGCAGTAGACCCTCACTCTGCCGGATGTATGAAGGTAAAGTGCTAGTAAGATGGCGGTACATTTCTCTGGCACCACGTGCTTTAGCAAGCAAAGCCATAAAGCAGATCGGTCAACGGAGTCAAAAGCGGCACGTATGTCTAAGAATGCAAACGATAGTGGGCCTGTGATAAATGTCGCGATGTTCGAGGAGCTGGCGGAAGGTGACGATTTGATCCACGCATCCGCGGCCGGGACGGAAACCAGCTTGTTCTTCACGGTAGTATGATTCAGTATTGGGGCTAGTTTACGGAACAGAATTGATGCCAATACCTTAAGGGCAACCGAAATAAGACTAGTCTCACGATGATTTACACATGAAGTGCGATCGCCTTTCTTAAAAATCGGGACAATAACTGATTCGCCCCAAGAGGAAGGCACTTTCTCTTCATGCCAAATTTTTGCGAACAGCGCGGTCAGCTGGTTAATGATCGCCACACCGCCGTACTTGAATAGTTCCGGAGGAAGTCCGTCTGAGCCGGCAGCCTTGAACCGCTTCAAGCGTCGAATCTCGAGGCAGAATTCTGCTTCGCTGGGTGGATTCAATGGGACGAGCAAGGGTGGACAACAAGGTGTACTGCATGTACTGATGGATGGTGGAGGCCAGTTGAACTGCGAGTGAAAGTGCTCGGCCCAGCGGTCCATACGCCTCTGTTGGTTGGTGATCGGAGACTCATCCACCTCGCAAATGACCTCACTGACACCAGGCCTCCTGAGGCCAGTGGACCGGATGAGTTGGAAAAGCTGGCGAGTGTTACCAGAGAGGACAGCGGTCTCCATCTCTAAAGCACGCTCAGACCACCATACCTCGCGATCATTGCGTGGGCTATGCTTGAGCAGCCGGTTGGCAGAACGGCGCCGCTCGTTGCAATCTGATTCCTCCGGGATATCTTTGCGGCGTTTGAACAGCTCTAGAAAACGAGCAGAGATCCAAGCCTTTGGGGCCTGGAGCTAGGCAGCAGCTTGACTGTCCGGAAATAGTCATCACTTTCCGTATACAAGTTCAGTGTTGCTCCACGTCTTGCGATGGATTGCAACTGAGTGCATATGCCAGTGAAGACTGATAGCTCGCCTGGACAGAGGAATCAGTTAATCTGTTTACATCACTCTTGCGGCGCTTCGTCTTGCGGGACGCCCAAAACTTATACACATTTTCGCAAAGACCAGTGCATGACCTGAGACAACGGAGGTGGACCAAAAGGACCTGCAGTCCAGTACGCTGCCACGCCATCGGAAGCTAATTGCAATGTGATGAATTTGAGGCCACGGGTGTGTTGGCGAGAGGGGACGCCACGTTGCGAAACGCTTCTTCATACGCCTGAAGTTAGTGCTCAAGAGAAACACATGGGTGCCTTCACCCAAGGTGAGAAGCCTCTCTCCGTTATCAGAGCGGTTCTCATCGAGTGCGTGGTGAGCACCCAGGTGGCGTTCGTATGGTAACAGGCGGCCAACCATCTGACTTTCTGGCATTAGTCAAGAGTTGATGTAGATCCCGGTAGAATTCGTCTTTGACCGAGCCGTCACTGCAGTCCGTTGGAGCGTACACGGAGATCACAAACAAGTTGCGTCTCTTTTCGCGGTGATGGTTGATTCTACATGAACCCCAAAGCCGAAATGCACAATGTCGGCTGTTAATCGGGAACCAGCCTAGTAGTGCCGCCTCGGCCTTGCCACTTAGTGTTATACCTACACAAGCCAAACCCGCTGAGGCTGCTTCTGGATCTCCAGAAAGACGGAGGTGGTATCTGGCTTCGTGATCAGAGGGGGGTGTCAAGCAGACTGGACATACGTAGATCGGCTTTTAGAGCTGATCCGATGCCAAGAAGGATCATAGGTAGCACATCAGTCCAATTCAGCGCATTGGCGGCGCTAAGTTGGGCTTTCAGCTGTGGGTGAAAACGTTCCACCATGCCATTTGCCTATGGATGGTAGGCGGTGGTACGAATTCGTTGGCATCCAATGTCTATGAGATCGTTAAAAGTTGCAAATTAAAATTGCGGACCGCGGTCGGTCGTCACTGTGGCTGGACAGTTATGTGAAGTGACTCAGCGCTCGGTGAAAGCGCGCGTTACAGCGTCCGCAGCTACCTCAAGTATGGGAATGGTCCCGGGCCAACGGATGTAAGGGATCGATCACAGTCAGAATGTAGACCATTCCAACTATGTCAAGATGGATATAAGCAAATCGAGCTGAAACGAACGCGAAGCGACCAAGCGGAGCGGACACATGCCGCTGTATCTTGGCTTGCTGACATGTCAGACAGCTGCGTGCCTATCGGGTAAGATCGCGTTGCATCCCGTTCCAAACGTATCTCTCAGATATGGGTTTAGATCTCTCAATCTACGCTTTTCCTTGGAAAACAAGCCCAAGCTCTTTAGATGTTCACCATACGGCTTAACGGCTTACGGTCGAATGCCAGAGTGGGCGATGTTGTGGAGCTCATCAAAACGTGACGACGAATGGTTTCTGGAACGACGAGACGAGGTCGTTCGGTTGATGGGTCGCATAAAATGGTGCCATCAGATTACGGCAGTGGGTGTGGGGATATTTTCAGAGAATATTCGTGAAGTTCCGCAAAACACTGATCGGTTGATTGCGCAGGGTCCATAGCAGACAAATCGATTGCCTGCATGGCAAGGCCGATCACCGATACTCTTGACACAGCATCAGCGATGACGTTTTCTTGACCGGAAATATGTCGGGTATCAATCGAAAAGTGGGCGCTGAAGTTCAGCAGACGAACTTCACGTGAAGAGTGTCTAGTTGATTGCTTTCGGAAGACCTAGATAAAAGGCTTATGATCGGTGAAGATAATGATCACCTTAAAGAACGTGCTGGAAATGTTGAACGGTAGAATAAACGGCCAACATTTCGCGACTGAACGTGCTGTACTTGACTTCATCATCATCATCCTCAATACACGTTAGCCGATGGTGAGAAACACACCTCAGTTAATGTGTCGCAATCGAACAAGTAAGACATTAAGCATTATAGACTTAAAAGCTATGAAAAAAGTAACATAATGCTAATATCATGCTTTTGTTGGTTATTAGATGGCGAAGCGAAAGGGAAGGGGAGGGACAAAGAGACTCACAACGCAAACGCCACTAAGGTCAACTCTTTGCCATGTCAGCTAGTGCATCCAACCAAACGTATTTATCAACCTTCGGTCTCCAGCGAGGCAGTCAGAAAATACTAACCAACGACAACTGTGATGGACTTCATTCCTCTGGACCAAGTCATCGTTTGACCTCTCCTCCTCGTCGTCTTTTCACACCCCCGGCGCGCAAATAATAATAACGTCGCGGGATTCGGTGGGCTGGCATGCGCAACACGTGGCCCGGCCATCGGAGCCTGGTGCGTGATATGATGGCGCTGGGCGGTTCAATCGTCCTTCTTACACCAACTACACGACGTCGAACACGTTCATTGCTCACTCAGTGCTCGCATCAGACATGAGATAAGCTGCGGAGGCAGCGATGATCGAACGTAGCTAGCCACTTTGGGTTTGTCGACTTGATGGGCCAAGTTTCTCAACCGTACAGGAGGGCTCTACAGACGGCTGCACTGAAAACTGCCATTCAGAGCGAGAGTAATGTCACGCCGGCGCCGCAGATGGCTGGGATAAGCAAAGCGCATCCAGCTTGTGCTATACAGTTCGAGGCGGAAGAGCATTGTGGATTCCCTTCGGATCGTAGCACTATAGATATGGTGTTTGCGGCTCGTCAGTTGCAAGAGAAGCGCAGAGAACGATACCAGCCATTGTACTCGCTTTTTGTTGATTTCATCAACGCATTTGATACAGTGAAAAGCGAGGCATTGTGAATGGTGTTGGGTAAGTTTGGTTGCCCGCGTAAGTTTGTAAGTGTAAGTGAATGTCTGCACAGTGGTATGCGGGCGAGGGGGCAGCTGAGTGGAGAGACCTCGGATGACTTCACAGCTGTCTCCGGTGTGAAGCAAGACTGTGTCTTAGCTCCTGCCCTGTTTAATATATATCTTCATGCAATGTTGTCCTGTGCTTTTGATGCCGCTTGTGCTTACGGTGTTCGTGTGGAGCACCGTATTGATGGTGGGTTGCTGAACATCCGTCGTTTCGGTGTAAGAACTCCAGTCTGTGAGACAACTATCCGTATGTTGCTGTTTGCTGACGACTGTGCGTTGTTTGCACACAGCGCGGATGAGTTGCAGCACATGACTAGTGCTCTGGCTTCGACAGCGGCCAAATTCGGGCTCACCATCAACACAAGCAGAAGCGTCTGTCTCTTTAAGCATTCAATGGAGGTGCAATCTGCAATATTGCCGCGAATCAGCCTTGGCGCTAAAGTATTGGAAACCACCTCCAGCTTCTGCTACCTTGGGAGTGTGATGTCGACTGATCAACAGATACACAGTGAGCTTAGTATCCGCGTGTCGAAGACAGCGGCGGCATTCGGGAAGCTTGAGTACCGAGTGTGGAACAACCATCAGCTTACCATTGGTACGAAGTTGATGGTGTACAAATCCACGATGCTGTCCCTTCTTCTATACGGCAGTGAAACGTGGACGATGTACCGGCGTGATGTGCGATATCTCGTGCGGTTCCATCAGCAGTGTTTGCGACAGATTATGCGCATCGGTTGAGGCGACAGAGTTGCAGACAAGGAAGTGTTGCGCCGTAGCGGAATGTATGCAGTGGACTGCATACTTTTGCTGAGACACCTAAAGTGGATCGGTCATGTGAGCCGTATGGATTCGACGCGGATACCATCATCATCATCATTCATCATTATACACATCAGCTAGAGGTGAGAAACACCTCAGCTACTGTGCCGCAATACATAAATGAAAAAGGAAAAATAAATACAACAGTTGCAGGCCAGCTGAGCTACCAGCAACGGATGGGCATCGTTCCGGTAAGCGACCAGCCGGTTACTAGGCAAAAAGAAAAAAGTATTATGTTTTACGCTGCGGAAGGAGGTCGTAAGTGGAGGGGGAGGCCAAAAGGGATGGGGAGGGACAAAGAAACTCAAAGCAGGAACGCCACTGAGGTCGGCTCCTTGCCATGTCAGCAAGTGTATCCAGCCAAACGTGTTCACCTTCTTTTGGACCCCAACCAGGGAGCCCTGAAGCTCCAACGGAGGCCAGCACAGAAGTGAGGGGCTTCATTCCTTTGGACCAAGTCATCGCTTGACCCCTCCTCCTCTTCTTCCATACACATCCCCGGTGAGCAAACAACCCACATCGTGAAAGTCGGTGGGCTGGCATGCGCAATACGTGGCCCCGCCATCGGAGCCTGGTGCGTGAAATGACGGTGCTGAGCGGTTCCGTTCCTTTTCCTGTGCCGTAAACAAGACGTCGAACACGCTCGTTACTCACGCGGTGTTCCCACCAGATGTGAGCCAAACTGCGAAAGCACCGATGGTCGAAGGTAACTAGCCTCTTCATGTCCGCCGATCTTAGGGGCCAGGTTTCGCAACCATGCAGTAAGGTCGAACGTACCGCTGCATTGTACACTCTACTATTCAGGGCAAGAGTAATGCGCCGCCGCCATAGGTGGCGAAGGTTAGCAAAAGCACTTCGAGCTTTTGCTATATGGTCCGTGATCTTGTCTTCGATCCAAAGGGTGCTGATACAACTTCCCAGGTAGTTGAATTTCCGAACAACTTCTAGCTGAACCCCACCAAGAGTCAGCGCAGGAGGCGATCCCTGCCAATCTTAGAGGAACGATTTGCATTTCGATGGTGCAAAGCAAAGCCCGAAGTGGCTGACAGCGAGTGCTAATCTGTCCAGCGCGGCTTGGCACGTCTGAAAGTTGTCACAGATGAGGGCAATATCGTCTGCATACTCCAAGTCAAGAAGTTGTTCTCCTGGGAGTAGCTCCACACCTTACAAATCATGTCCTGTAAATTTAATCTCCATGACTTCGTCAATAGCGAAGTTGAAGAGGAAAGGTGACAGCGGCCATCCTTCTCTCACACCGCTGGAGATATTGAAGGGTAGCGACAGCTTGCCGTAGGCTCTCACTATGCCCGTGCTACGAGCGTATAATGCTCGGATAATATCCCAGGTGTAGACATCAGAACAAGAGTCAGCGAACAAGCTCGTTTTCGGTGGATCTTGTCAGGCTGGTACACCAAAACTAATACGAATAAAATGAGTTGAAACATCAGACGGGAGTAAAGTTCAAAGGGTAAAATTAAAAGGTCTAGGTCATCTAAATGACAAGGTCAAGTGTTTGGTTCACAAACGGTCAATGACATGTCAGTTGAACGTTTCTCAGTAGGGGTTACTGTAATAGGGGGCCAGGGAAGAGAGAGAATCTGAACGAATTGTTTTTGTGCACATAGGTCTGGGTTCTTCAGACGGATGGCGATCGCTTCGGCTGTTGCTAATAAGCCACATCTTACCGCTCGTGTGTAGCATCCAGATACGCGGTAAATTGGCTGAAAACTTTGGTGTCTATCGACCCGGTGGTCAAAATTAGCTAGATGTGCCAACACGGCGCTTGTCACTGTTTTAGTTCCACCTGTACACAGCCAATTCGGGCAATGCTCACGGATTCTTTCAGACAGTCTCCTGGTTGTTCTTCCGATATAACTTGCTCGACATGAACAAGTGAAGGCGTATATACAGAAAAAGTACTTGACCGAGGAAGCCTGTCCTTGAGTTGAAGCCTTACGAATGGTGTTGAAGTAAATCTCAACCGTAAGCTTGCCGCGTAGTACGTACGCTTTATAGCATCGGATAGCCTTCTAGACGTTGCCTGCGTTATTACATCCCCTTTGAACGGCAACGACAGATAAACCAATTTCTTTTCAACCGAATCGGTTTTAACCCTTGATTCTCGGCCCGCCATATTTCTCCGAACAAACTTTTCGGAATAGCCGTTTCTCTCAAAAAGGCCAGCTAAAAAATTCAGCTCGTCCGAAACCGTGTCCTCACTACATATCCTTCTTGCCCTTTCGGTTAAACATCTAACCAAGTTCTGCTTCTGACTTAGTGGGACAAAACTGGCAAAATGTATGTATTGTCCATTCCACGTGGCTTTTCTGTGCACCCTGCGTTGGATCGACCCATCTGATCTTCTGCTAATTTGGACGTCTAGGAAAGACATCATACCATGACGTTCAGATTCCAAGGTAAACTTAAGGTTGTCGTGCGCTGAGTTAAAAAAGGGATCGAATTTGCTCTGTGCATCATTGACTGTCTGTCACAAAATATATCATCCACATATCGGCTGTAATAGGGTAATACGCTAATGACTTCGCTCAGGTAGTTGTTTTCTAACTTGCTCATGAATACATCTGCCAGCAGCGGTCCTAAAGGTGAGCGCATCGATACTCCGTCTTTTTGTCTGTATATTACCCCATTAAACTGAAATTGTATGTTGCTAGTACACAGCATGAGTAGCTGTTTCAACCAATTGTTCGACAGGCCGACGTTCAACTGATGTGCTCGAATGGTGTCGCATAAATAGTCTATTGTCTCTTCTAAAGGAACATTCGTGAAGAGCGACACGTTTAACGAAAACATCTCCCGGTTAGGTTAAGATCTTTTATATTGTCTAAAAAGCTGAATGTATCACGGAGACTATAGATGAATAAAACTTTTCTCACTGGTTCTAAAAGCTTGCCTAGCCACTTGGCTTTTGTGTGGTAGGGTGAGTTGCACATGTTCAATATGGGCCTAAGTGGAAGCCCCACCTTATGTACCTTTGGCAGGCCATAGTCTCGTAATTACCGTCCCCGTGCGTCGAAGTTGTTAGAACGTGGTAGAGTCAATCGAGTTTTCTTGCTTCAGTTGCCTCAGAAGCCTAGTAACTGTCTTTCCTATTGCCGTTGTTTTGTCCCTCTCATTCTCCACTTTAAAAAACTTTGCGCGATCGCTGAGCATGACCCCCATCTTGTCAATATAGTCAGCTTTCTCCATCAGAACGATCGCTGCTCCTTTATCCGGCCTAGAGAGTAGCACATTCCCGTTTAGTTTAAGTGGTTTGAGAGCGTCTAGGTGGTATTTCTTTAGCAAGTACCTGAGTTTGGGTTTGCGCTTCAGATACTGATAACATGTATTAACCAGGATAGATTCAAAATGCTCGGACGCTAATGCTGACAAGGACACAAACGTAGACACTTGAGAATACAAATTTGCGAACTGAACGTCTAATTCTAATTGTCCTGAATAACGACGGGGACAGCAAAACTTCGGACCAAGTGAAAATACCTCTAACAGTGTCTTATCCAAGTGCAACGAGGAAAAATTGTGAACGTACTTTTCCGGGTCCGGTGGAAATAAAGTGTTTACCTTAGTCGTGAGAACTTGTTGCTGTAATGACGCTAGACGCTTTTCTTGTCGCTTTGTGATTATTAGTTAAACAAAAAATATAAGTATATATATATCAAATATATATATATATATATTTACATATTTCTCGGACACACCTTTCCTGAATAGACAATTCCAAAGGGCACATCGATCAACCGAATCGAAGGCACCTTTGATGTCGAGGAACACGACTATGGTGGGCCGCCAATATCTGTGACGGTGCTCCAACAACTGACGCAAGGTGAAGATGTGGTCGATGCATCCAAGACCCCGAGGAAACCCTGATTGCTCCTCACGTATCTGGCTTTCACGAGCGGCAATCAGTCTGTGAAAGATTATGGAGGCGAGTAATTTGGAGGCGATGGAGATCAGACTGATTCCTCTATGGTTGCCGCATTCCGAACGCGAGCCTCCTTTGAAGATGGGAACAATAACGGAGCGGCTCCAGTCGGTTGGGACAGTCTCCTGCTCCCACAGTTTCACTAGTAATTCTTGCAAAGCATCAACAAGAGCAGAGCCTTCTAATTTGTAGAGGGCTGGAGGAAGATCAGCTGGTCCCGCGGCTTTGTCCAACTTCAACAGTCTGATCTCACGTTCGACTTCTGAGCGAGAGGGTGGATCCAAAGGGACAGCCCACGGAGCAGGGTGATCACTGGCCGGCGAAGAATCGAACATTTCCGCCCGAATAAATTGCTTTTCAAAATGCTCAGCCCAACGCTCCAAACGTTTTGACCAATTGTGGATAGGCTGTCCACTCTCGTCACGTATAGTTTCACTAACACCAGGTCTCCTGCTGCCCGTTTCCCGTATCAAACGGAATAACTTACGATGGTTACCAAGGGCGGCGGTCATTTCCATCTCTGATGCACGATGAGACCACCAAGATTCGCGGTTTCTCTTCAGGCTAGCACGGAGTCTTGCCCGGAGTTCTTTGCGAGTTTCATTGTGTTCGCTTCCAGCCGGGATATGCCGGAGAGCGTCGATAAGCTCCAGAGACCGCGAAGAGAGCCAATATCCATGTTGGCTATTAGACATACCACATGAGGATTTGCCTGCTGCTAGTAAGGTCTGGTGAACATGTCACCAGTGACCACCAATTGTCTCCAGTGAGCGCTTACTCAACTCGCATGTCAGCGTACTTCGATACGCATTCAGAACAGCTGACTTTATCAGTTAGCTAGTGTCTGCGCTCACAGCGTCGTCGTGGGCGTCCGCCAAAACGCATCCGCATGTCAGCACATACAAGTGCATGATCGGTGTCCACACATGTACTCCAAATCGAGCGATAGTTCTGGATACAGCCTCTGCAGCGGTAACTGACAGCAATGCGATCGATCTGCGTCCAAGGCTGGTGGGCGCCAAGTCACCCTCCGGCGGGTGCTGTGTCGGAAGTTAGTGCTCGCAAGAAATAAGCGGACATCTTCACACCAATGAAGTAACTGCTCACCGTTATCGTTACGGGAGCCTACACCGTGCTGACCGCCCAGATGCAGTTCATCAGTGGACAACTTTCCAACTTGAGCGTTCAGATCCCCAGCCAGCAAAAGTGTCAGTGCTTCTTCTGTGGCGAAGGAGCTGGATCAGTTGCCGGTAAAAGTCGTTCTTTAGCGAATCATCGCTACAGTTTGTCGGTGCATAGGCAGTGATGATGAATAGACACCGATTAGTCCCGTGCAACTTCGAAGCTTTGAAGGAGCCAGCCAATCAGACCGCACACATCCGGCTACTAATTGGACTCCAATCAATCAGAGCAGCTTCAACCCGGGGACTCAGAGTAATGCCAAATCCGGCTTGGCCGGTGCTCGAAGCTGCATCGTCACCAGATAGGCGCAATGAGAAAACACTGCTTGCGTCACCTGAAGGGGATCGCAGTGTGAGTACAAAGTTCGAGTCTTGCAGGCAGGTCTCTGATAAGCATCAGAAATCGATCGAGAGGGTCTCCAATGTTCGGCAAGTGTTGCCTGTTGACGGATCTGTAGTAATGTGCGTATGCTGAGGCACGCCAATCTGAAGGAGGATCGAGGGCTCCAAATGCAAGCCGATGAACTGGAATTGACCGCTTGGTTTGACATAGGTTTGTTGACAGGACAGGAGTGACGCTCCGCGTTCACATGTAAGTTGAAATTAGAAGATAAATGCCTAGCAAAGCATGTTAGGAGAGGGCCAAGAATCGGGGTGTTGAAAACTGGGGGGATAAAAGTGAAGTTGGAACGGGACGGTAAGAGTGATAAAGCGTAAGAGGGGGAATAAGAAGACGAGAAGGCTTGAGCAGTAGCATCCAAACCCCTAGCCACCCTGCTCGATGCAGCAGATAGGGCACCGTTGATTATCCTCTGCGGTGGCCAGAGCATCAAGAAATTGTTTCCGGAAAGATTCATTGTATTGCGTGGGCAGGATACCGTCAGGCTGCCCTGGCCTAGACAGGAGAACGATTAGGGTTTTCAACCAAAGCCTTTGGTTCAGAAACCGGACCGCAATGCAGCGGGTTTGGTGTTAGGCTACAAGGAGTCCGTTTTAAGGAATAAGGTGTCACCCTCATCCCAACCCCCAACCTCGAGGACCAGGAGGCTGAGTTTTTCTGGTCTCTAAACATTGACCAATCTGGTATGAGTGACTCTGAAGGTGCTAAAGCACCAACCAGCATAGGTCAATGGATTGCTGAGGCACACAAACCGTCGCACCACGGTAAGGTTCAGCCTCATTGCGATGGGACGCGGATAACGAAACAACCCTTACATGGTCAGCTGAGTATTGGGAAGCGGCATGTGGGGAAACCAAAATTACGTTGCCAGGACATGATCAAAGTGAGCCTCTCACATTCTTATCTTGATTGCAGGTCATGGGAATCGAAGGCTGTTGATCGGTGTGCATTGCGCGATTTGATCACAAAGGCAGTTGCCGAAGTGCGGGAGAAAGACCTCATACATGCAGAGAAAAAGCGTCAAGTGCGGGAGCGGCAAGCACCGATGGGTTGTTCTCTATCGACATCGAGCGCATGGTGCTGTAGCACATGCGGTCGCCAGTGCCTGAGTCAGGCAGACCTAGTTAGCCATGAGCGAGGCCACTAGGGACCACTACCAAAGCGACGACGAGTCCTGCAGAGAACGTAGGCAGAAGCGGAGCAGCGTTCGTACGTACGCTGCATTTGATTCACTAACCGCGTGCGTGCATGCTAAGTCTCTTTATTTCAGGTGGTGGGTTTGCAATTTTGTCCTAATGCTGTTCTTATATTAATCTCTACTAGTACTACTATAAACTTGCACACGTCACTAAAGTTAAGTTTGGTAACATTTTCGCGTTTGTGGCATTTTCTTAAAATATATTGTCTGACCTCTTGAACTTATCGCGGATTCGTCCATAATTAATTTATTTTATATGCCCATTTAGCGAAGGGTTATGTCGCCGTATCTGTATGCATTATCCGATTGGTTTTATTTCAGCTTGTTGCTTTAAGTGATTGGCTGTTGCTTGATATCCTCGGTGTGGATGCGATTGATGTGCATGTTGGCAAGGTGTTTACCCGTCTATTACCCGATACCTCGTCCATACTGGCTCCAGTAGACAGTTGGTCGTTGTTGGAGGGGACGGGGTGCACGGTTCTTGTGACCGTTTTAGAATCAAAAAGTGGTTCCATGCACTCAGGGTGGAGCGGACTACGGCCTAGGCACCGCCTTGTGTGAGCTTGATTCCCGAAATACAGGGTGCTTGTGTTTGCTGTGAAGGAGTGTGGGCCGGCTCCGTTGATGAAACGTGGCTCCCATCCACATGCCTTCCGGTCTTATTCCTTCGGGTTTACACTGGATATGGGTGTGTGGATGGAACTGTGGGTGGTGCAGCGCAAGCCATCCATGGTCACTCTGTAGGCGCAGGCATCCTGTGGCTGGCCACAGTGACAAGCAAATCCGAAACCGGATGCCGCCAACCAATTGTGCATAAATGTAGCTGTGTAGCTTGGGTATGTGAATGTGCCGCAGCATTTTTGATTATTTGTAATTGTCAGGAAGGTGAGAATAAGCAATTGATGTCCGTAGGTTGGATAGCATATTCCGGAGATCCACGGAGCAGTGCCTTTAGTTTGTGGCGAGTCACATCCGCCACGTCGCAGTGTTGATAAACAGACATTTGTGGCTTTTTATAGAGAGAACGCTTGCCAGGCGAAAAGCCAGCAAGTCCTGGAACACTGCCGCCGAACTATTTGCTGGAACGGGTCAAACCCGAACCACCCAGCTGGCACCAAAAAGAGGTTGTTCGACTAGCCTCCTGATCCGTGATAACGCGTCATGCCACATGAAGTTGGAACCCGTATTCCAGGAGGAACCGTACCGTTCGGGCAGCTTCCTGCGTCTGGTGCCATATTCTCCGTCACTGAATTCCATTGAGGGAACGTGGAGCATAATAAAAGCCTTTGTGAAGCAAGCCATGAGGATGCAATATTCCGAGATGCTTCAGGGAGATCCTGAGGGTGTACCATGCAAGAGCGAGTGAAAAATGCACTTCTTTGAGCGAACTATGTCCGAGGTACAAACCTGCGTTCTGCCCCAGCACTGCCAACAGATGATCAGTCAGGTAAGAAGGAATTACGCTCATGCTATACATTGCACGAATTTGGAGTGCTTTGTTTTTGTTGACACAAATGTATATGATTTGAAAAGGCGTCATCACTTTTATGTATTGCTATTTCATAGCTTCGACATTGATTAAATATTGGGGCACGCAGTTTGTGCATGCTTCCGGTGTAGCGTTGCGAGATAAGCATGAGATATCCTTATAGTTCAAAAGAGGTGGGACGGTAACTGCAGTGGTGCTAGAGGTGAGAAACCTGTATGTCTGTTAATAAATGGTGTCATTACACGATGCGGAATGTAAACGCATTACTATGAATGATGACCAAGAGCCTGCGGAACCTTACGTCTAAGGCTCGTGCGGCAGGTAATCACGTTTACGTTCAGTATGTGTGCAACATGCTTCCAGTCGCGTCCCTCTTCACACGTCTTACGTATTATATTCTTCACGTCCGTCAAGTGCCGCGTACGAGTGCCTTTTTGTGACATTCAGAGCAGAGCAAGCTGTTGCACTAACTGCACGATTCCACTCAACTTGGTGTTAATTTCACCGCTACGTTAATCACCCTACCAGTACAGTCGGTGGTAAGGTGATCACGTGATCTCACGTCGCGAACACAGTCGGCGATTATGGCTCATACGAGTGCACGCGTGCAACGTGTCACATGACGCACGCGATGCAGCTTTAAGCGTGACCGATGCAAATATTTGGGGGAAAGAGGCAACGAATTGAGAAAAGGTGTAACAGGGGACCGTGTAATGAAATGGAGGTTCACCTGCTTGACTGTGTAAATTGTTTCAGAATATTCAAAAAGGTCTATATATTAGGGAAGTAAGCGGTTTGCTCGTTGGTATGTTGCTCTCATTTATTTGAGTCACACGCAAGGCACTTGCATCCGCACTGCTACGAAAACGGAGGCGATCTGCGACTCATCCGTCCTCGCACTCAACACTGGTTTACATATTCCGTAGCTAGCTCTCCTTTGGTGGCACATTTTTAGCTTTAGCTACTTTAAGGACCTCTCAATAAACTTTTTCTAGCTTATTTTCGTGTTTTCTACTGCTCGCTTTCGGTTGGCTGTTTGGCCGCAAAGCTGATATATAGCACAAGACGGACGCCTCAGAAAGACTTTATGTAACACTATGAAGGAGGTATTTTCCCCCTTATATAAAGCAGTGGTGTGACACCGCTTAGAATACTGTCTAAGCGTGTGCGCCGTATCCGGAAGGTAGAGAAAGTGCAGGTGGTGGTACAGAAACGGTGGTAAGACTTCATCCGGAATACTGTGTGCAGGATTGGACACCGTACCACCGGAAAGACGTGGCCTGCATAGAAAAGTACAAAACCTGGCTATCATAATGATTGAGGGTCTAAGTGACAAGCCATACGCTGAACGCCTAAGGAGCTTAGGTCTGTATTCAGTGGAACGGTGCAGATTAAGAGGGGATCTAATAGAGACCATTAAAATCATGAGTTTTAGTGGTATCCAGTATACTGAACTGTTTGAGCCAGCTAGGTCAGCTTACCTGCAAGGACACCAACTGAAGCTCAAGCATCAGAGATCTAGATCGGATATCAGGGCGAAATTCTTTGTGAATCTTCTAGTCAATAGCTGGAATAAGCTACTCCCAGCACTAATAGAATGTAGCACCGTAGAGGCCTTTAAAAGAGGCCTAAATAGGTGTTGGTCTGAACTTTTTCCAGAATTATTGTAATTTTATTGTATCATGTCGCTGTAACCTCGTACTGCGTGACAGTACAGAGAGTGCTTTTGTTTTTGCTTCAATCTCTTGCAGAAGCCGGGGAAATAAATCAGAAGTCTAAGTACTGGGGTCTCTTGTTCGCTTACCGGTGCAAGAAACAGGACGCTCGTAAGATGGCGGCCTGTATGGTCCTTGAAACCGATCCGACCTGGCCTGACCTGACTATAATGATTGAGGGACAAAGGGAAAAGCCGTATGATGAACGTCTAAAGAGTTTGGGATTGTTTCCCATGGAAAGGCATACTTTGTGAGAGTTAATAGAGCATTTTCGGATCATGAAAGGCCATAGTGGCATCAAGCCTACCAACCTATTTGAGCCAGCTACATCAGACTACCTGAGAGGTCATCATCTTAAGCTCAAGCATCGGAAGTCCCGGCTAGATAGCAAGGGGAGATACTTTGCGAACCGCGTTTTTTTGGCAGTTGGAGCAAGCTTCCCCATTCGTTGATGAACTGTACAACGGTTAACGCCTTCAAGTAAGGTCTAGACAGGTGTTGGGCAGATCTTTTTCCAGAAATGTTGTAGAGCTATAGATGCCCGTTGCAGAGAGCTCATGAAGGATGAAAGTAAGGTTTCTTTTTGCGTCGTTTGATTTGCAGAGGCAAGAAATGCAATTGTAAGTCGAAGTACCGGGAACGCTTGGTTGCTTGCCGGTGCAAGCAGGACGCCTGTTAGGCGGAAGCCCATACTGTTCTGGGAACCTGACCTGACCTGACCATGCTTACACCATGTGAATGCCACAGCTAGGGCTGCTAGTGCAGATTCAGATGGGACTAAAACGATAAAAAATCCTCTGAGTGTTCCTTCTTGAGTGGGTCCTTGAGTCAGGAAATGACAAGGTGCTACGAGGTCTTGATGGATCTAAAACGAAACACACGAACAACAATCTGGTCCAGCAATTACTGCCTACGTTCCCTGCCCTAGCAGTCACTGCTGTGTAGGTCACATGAAGTAAGGAAGACGTAGAAAGGAAATGGAAGATAAGGGGGAAAGAAAGTCATGTAAATGAAGGACAACACCAAAGAGTGAAGAGAATGACAGAATAAGAATTAAAAGTTTGAACACGGATATGGTCAGGTGAAGAGAAAGGTTTCGTGTTGCCACCCAAGAGCGTCTAACTGACGCTCGAAACCCTTAACCGTAGGTTCACTGACTACACTTTCTGGAAGCGAGTTCCAGCATTCGATATCTTTACGCCATAACCGAGTTTCCGCCCTGATCCGGTCGAAACGCGGCTTGAGTAGCTTGATGGGATGACCGTGAAGACAAAGCAACCTAGCCGGGCTAAACGGCCAGCTCAAGTCCGGTCCAAGCTTCCCAGTTAAAATGCGGTAAGTAAGGATTAGGTCTCCTCGAAGCCGTCGGTAGTGCATTGAATACATACCCAAGCTAAGTAGACGCTCAGGGCACGATTGCCCCCGTAACCCCTCGATCAATTTGGTACCTAGTCTCAAAACTCTCTCGAGCTCCATTTTGTCCCGAACAAGGCAGGACGGGCAAGCCTGGACGCAGTATTCCAGATGGGGAGGAACGAAGGCTGAGGACAGGTTCACAAATATGTCGGCAGTTAAGACCCCGGAAGAACGGCGTATTAACCACAACATTCTGAAACCCCTACTTGCGGCCTACTTCCAGTTGTCAGGAGAATGCAAAGACGAGGAATGGACAACACCTAGGACAACCTGGTTGGAGACGGGGGAATTCGATCCCACCGACCACGTAGCTCGAAGGTGGGAAAGTTGCTCCTATAGGAAGGATGGAACACAGTCTGATTAATTGGCTTAGGTCATCAGTAAACATAGTGATGATACCCCAAGCTCTCCAGGGAGATCGTTTACGCAGAGGGAGAACAGCATCGGTTCAAGGACCGAGCCCTGTGGGACACCGCTAAGGACCGCTTGCCTAAAGGATAAGCTGCGACCCACACATACACACTGCTCTCTTCCTTGAAAGAATGCAGATACCCAGTGAAGGGCGCGGCCAGATACGCCGTAGGAGCTCAACTTTTGTGATAGCCTCAAGTGGGGTACCTTAACAAATGCTTTCGAGAAGTCCACGAAAAGCACATCTACTACGTGGCCATTGTCTATTGCTTCGGTCCAAGCTTCACGGGCAACGAACAAATTCGTCAGACACAAAAACCCCTTCCGGAATCCGTGTTGTGCACTACTGAGTACATTAAATCTATTCAGGTGATCTTCCAACGAATCGCTCACCAGCTTTTCAAGCAGTTTGGCCACTACGCGAGGCAGACTGACTGGCCTATAATTGGCTGAGAGACTTCTGTAGCCATTTTAAAGATAGAACAGATGACAGTCTCCTTCCATTCAGAAGGTAATGTACAGCTACCAAGTGACTTCTGAAACATCATCGTCAGCGGTCCACTTAGTTCCACCGCCAACTCATGCAGAAGCTTCGGGTGAATTGAATCAGGTCCAGCTGCTTTAGAATGGTTCAGTTCTTACAGCAGCTTAAGGATTTGCGTTTCCACCACAGTAAATTCAGCTAAATAAAAGCTCTCACGTACTGTGGGGGCAAGGTCAACACTAGTCAAGGCAACCTCACGTATAAAGCCCCTGCATACTGCTCACCAATTATACGAGCCTTGTCTGAGTGCGCATAGGCATGAGTTCCATCGACTCCCATCAAAGTTGGAATGACTGAATATGAACAAAAGCGTCTGTTAACACAAGCGAATTGTTCTAGTGACACTGAGCTTCAGTGGAACAGGATTTCGGCCGCCATGAACGACGCAGTAACATCTGGTTGTGGCACTATCAATGGTCACCGCACTAGTCACTGGATATCCGAGATGGCGGTGAACTTGTTGGAATCTAGAAGACACCTCCCGACACCTCTGAACACAATGTGACCAGACAGTCTATTAGGCGTGAACTAAAGCAGAGCCTACGTGCTGACAAGAAAGCCTGGTGGACCCCTCGGGCACAAGAAATGGAGGAGGTAGGAGAAGTGGGCAATTACCGCAAACTCTTCCAATTGATCCGCACTACTGGTCCCAAGTAACCAGGCGTCAGTGAGACAGAGACAGCGCGGGTGCACTGATACGCAATAAGAAGCGCCGTATGGCTCGTTGGGCAAAACACCTTCAAGGTCAGTTCAGCTGGCCCCCTGCTCCCGGACCTCTTCCTACCCAGGTGATGCAGGACGAACCATAGATGGTTAGTTTAGAGCCTCCATCGGACGCCGAGATCCGAAATGCGATTACAGCCCTCAATCGTTTTCGTGCCGCTGGCCCGGATTCCCCCCAACCTGCACTATTTAAGCATGGAGGTGAGGTCCTCTGCAAAGCAGATTTCCCTATTCGAACGTATCTAGAAGTGTCCAGGCTAATTGGAGTGAATCGATTATAGTGACAATATACAAGAAGGGCAGTCGCACAGACTGTGCGAACCACAGGGGTATTAGCCTAACGCCAGTTGTGACAAAATTATTGGTCTCGATTATCGTTCGTCGCCTCACTGTGGAACGGGAATCTCGGATTAGGGAAGAGCAGGCAGGTTTCCGCCCAGGATGTGGCTGTACAGACCATATATTCACTTTGCGGCAGGTGCTAGAGCAGCGCCACGCATACCGCAGACCGACAATAGCTGTATTCCTCGATTTCAAGAGTGCGTTTGAGTCAGTCGATCGATCGATCGATTCTGTTCGAAATACTTGCGCGGAAAGTATTCCCACGAAATATGTGAACATCCTTCGTGCTCTATACTCGAACACTACAGGCTGCGTCAGAGTCCACACTGTCCTATCGGATAGCTTTCCGACCACAATTGGCGTTCGTCAGGGTTGTTCGATTTCCCCAGTTTTGTTCAATTTCGTCGTGGATTCTATCATGGAGTGAACCTTTTCGAAATCTCATGATGTGGGAGTTGAAGTGCTGCCTGGTGATTATGCGGACGATATCGTCTTGCTTTTCGACGACGTTGCGACGGCACAATCAACCCTGAATAGCCTGTCTAGAGGGGTCCCATTATTTGGTATGCACTTTGCGCCTTCAAAGTGCAACCTGTTGCTGCAGGACCATCATCCACTTGTTGACGTCTTGACCCTTCCTAATGAGAAACTCGAGGTGGTTGATCGATTCACTTAGCTTGGCAGCTGCATCAGCAACGATGGGCGCATAGAAACTGAAGTCAGTTAGCGCATTGCAAAGGCCAAAGAGGCCTTCTTGAATCTGCGGCATCTTTGGCGACAGAAGGGAATTTCCCTCCGTCTGAAAGGCAGTGTATACAAGGCCACAGTGAGGGCCGTTCTGCTTTATGGTAGTGAGACTTTGTCCCTTCAGTCTGAAGACCTGAGGCGCCTTCAAGTTTTTGATCATCGTTGTCTGCGAAGCATTGCTGGTGTCTGATGGCACCAGCGTGTCCGCAACGATGATGTGCGTGGGCGAGTACTAGGTAATGATAATCATGCTATCTCCCTAGAACAACAGATAGCATTAAGTCGCGTTGGCTTGGGCATGTGTTACGTATGCCTGGGCACCGACAACCTAGGAGGGCCTTGTTTAGTCTACCAGGTGTAGGGTGGCGCGAGGCTGGAGGTGGACAGAAGTTGACTTGGCAGCGGGAAATGAAGTCACTGACGACCAAACTGGGTGCCGTTGTTCGTTCTCGCCCCTCGGGCTGGAGTTCACGTGACTCGCAGTGCTTGGCTCGAGTTGTTACAGGACGGCGCGTCTGCTGCCGTCTCCTAGTCGGATTGATTGTTTAAAGTGTGTTTGATGTTAAGTTATAAGCGGGGTAATGGCTGATTATGAGACGGGGCAGTGAACGCCCCAAGGAAGCTGTCTCGCCGATGCCGCCTTATCTTAGCACGATAGCCAGCTGTTTGTGACGGCATGTTGTTAACACAAGGTGTAACCGCCCTGACCCTGAATGTTTGCCTAGGGCATCAAGGTTTTCAGGTAAGTCCCCCTTCTCTCCTTTTATTATTCTTTGTTTCATAGGTCATCATGGTTGTATGGCAGCGAAGCGTCAGCTCAAATGGTTGATGTACTGTTGTTTACGCCAGTTTCTAGTCCCGCGGTACCTATCATGGGTGCTAGTTGATGGAGTCGCACGGTAGGTCGTCCAGCACCTAGAACGCTTCTGGAGCTGGTAGCTGCCAGTAGTATCTACCCATGGCGGCCGTGCCCGTGTATCCTTTCCCCTCGCAAGTGGGATGTAGGGAGTAGACACTTCCGTGAGATAAGACTTAAATTTATCTCAGGCCGCGTGAATCGTATCGGCCACGGAGATTTCGCAACGTAACCCAGAAGTCTTGATATCCATTGTCTGATAGTTAGCATGCCATATGTTCGGATATGGCTCAGCGATGCTGTGGTGACGTCTGCTCAGAGTACACCTGAATGATAAACAGACATGATCACTAGCAGCTATGGGAGAGCTGTAAGTGATGTCACCTACGAAGTCTAGTGACTTGGCAAAAACTAGAGCCAAAATAGACGGTACTTGGGCATCCATGAACTTAGTGGGAAGGTCCACGAACTGATGCAACGGTTGTAGCGTAAGCTCAAAAAGATCTGCACCGAAAGTATCTTCCGCCGAGTTGCAAGAAAGATCTGCCCAGCTGTCTCCTGCTTGCAACCGGATTCGATTGAAAAACGTGAATAATGTCTTCCAAATGCGTGTCCGGCAGCAAGGGCGTCATATCTCGTTCCAAAGCTGTCCAATGCTCTTTTGTAACGGATGGCTGCACATCGTTTGTCGTGGCATCAGCGCGCGACTGTACAATGAACTTCAACTGTGTACATCCCCGGTTAGCAGCCATCAGTGGGACACGTGCCGAACTGCAGGGAGCAATAACCACCCATCCCTGATCGCCAGGCTCTCCCTCTGCGTTCCTGCACAGCTGACGCTGGGGTCTCCACAAATGACGAGTTTACGCCTTCCTAACTAACTCTATTAGATGCGGACACCTCGCGACGGCGGAGTAGACACGTTTCCGATACTCCTGCGATAGCATCAAAGACTAAAGGACGGGTCAGCGTTCCTCAGCCGAAGACATATGCGACTGTGGCGAGAAATGGAATGCCAACAATTTCGGTCACCCCAAAAACAGCAGTGCGCAAAACGACCGCTAAAAAGATGCAGAAGTCTAAAACAGCACCGCAATCTAATTCATCTCAGTTACTATTGGTCTTGGACAGAATGACACAACTGGAAGATCTGATCAAGGCTAACCCCAGCACACCGAAACCACCTATACCTGATGGAAACAAGCGCCCTCCCGTGAGCGGTGTCTAATCATCGTAAATACTCCCGAGTCTAACAGCGAGACACCAGCAGAAAGAATACAAAACGATCAAGTATTCGTAAAGCACATGGTCTTTTTTCTATTCGATAGTGGAAAAAGGGATTAACTTTGTCTCTGCATTTCGTCTTGGGAGAAAGCGAGAAGACCCCACCAACTCCCGTCCTCTCAAAGTTGTCTGTCAGGATGAAGAAGAGTGCCGCCGTATCCTCGGACGGACCTCACGTCTCAAGGGAGAAAAATTCTATGTTCTTAGAGATCTCTCCCCAAAAGATCGAATCAAAATGAAGAACGCAGCTAACGAACTACGAACCCGTAGAGCAAATGGCGAGACAAACTTGCACATAGTGGATTTTCAAATAGTGTAGAAAGTAGAGGTCCCGCTGGAAGCCACTGTTCGTCCTCCTCGGGACTTAAAAACAAGGACGAAGTATGGACTACAGGTGATGGTTGCAAACGTTCGCAATCTCCGGAACAAATTGGACGAGATACACGCTCTTACCGCAAAGCTGCTTCCTGACCAGTTGGCCTTCACTGAGTCTTGGCTCACTTCAGATATCTCCGACTCCGAGATCTACATCTTAGAATACCAACTTTTCCGTGCTGACCGATCTGAAACATGTTGGTGGCGGCGTAGTTCTCTACTGGAGAGAGGATCTTAAAGTTCATCTCGTAGAAGCTGTTAGCGACGCTGATGGCGGCGCAGAGCTGTGCTGGTGCAAGATCAATGATGCCTTCAAATCTCTTATGGTTGGCGTTGTCCACAAAGCCCCGTGGGGACATGGCGCCTCTGTGCTAGACTTTATCAAATCGCATGGAAACCGCAGAGATTGTCTTATTGTGGGTGACTTCAATGCCCCGGATGTCAATTTGGATCTACTACACTGTCGCCTTCCACCCGAGTCCTTTGACGCTAGCCTCCTTGAAACTGTCCTCAGAACGAATCTCTCCCAGCATAGAACAACGCCTACTCCGCTTCTTCCCGGCCAGACTCCGCACACTATTGATCTTGTGCTCACTCCGGCTCTGTCAGATGTCTCAGAAGTGACCCTTCAATAGCCCATTGGTAGAAGCGACCATTGTGCAATCTCCCTCTTATGAACTAAACGTCTCGCTATCCGAGTCCGGAGCGCACACCGTCGAAACTTCTGGCGGACCGACGCATCCAAGTTAAGGACGGCAGCAAGTACGCTGGACTGGAATGTTCCACAACACTTGGAACTCGATGCTGCTTGGAACGATCTATTCTACAAGTTGGAGCTACTCATTGAGAAGGTCATCCCATTCCAGGCCTCTCTCTAAGGCCCCCTTGGATCGACTGAGAACTCAGGGCCAACATGAAACAACGACGAAAAATATGGGACAGATTCAAACTTACCCGCTTAGACTCAGACAAGTCTAAATACAAGGCCGTCAGGAAATTCTGTTCCCTACAGAAACGTGAAGAGACAACGATACGAGCATAGCCTGGCTGAACAATCCCTTTCTAGGCCAGAGAAACTATTTCCATACCTTAACAGATCTTGTAAGGCCGGCTGTGGGATTTTGTATTGTCTACGAATGAGTTAGGTATAATACACTATGATGATGACGCCAAAGCTGACCTCTTGGCACTACAGTTCTCCTCAGTATACACGAAGGGAGACAAACTCGCAATCATGTACTTGCATATACAGTACCTCTGGGACATATCGATATCGATGCAGGTGCTACCTTGAAGTTGCTACTAGAACTGAACTCACCTTCCTCACCAGGCCGACGGGCTACACCCCATTTTCTCAAGATGATAGCAGGATTCATTGCCGTCCAACTTTGTCAAATTTTTCAGCTCTCTCTTAAAGATGGTCGACTACCTGTCGATTGGACGACGGGTGTAGTTATACCGAAATACAAGGGTGGAAACCTCCAGGATACTGCGAACTATCGGCCAATTTGCATGACGTCGGTCGCCTGCAAGATCATAGAAATGCTCATTAAATGTGCCATCCACCGACACTGCGAAGATCTGAACTTCAGTTCGTCTACTCAGCATGGCTTCCGAAAGGGAAATTACTGCAATACTAACCTGCTGGCCGCTAGAGAGAAGTGGGCTAAATCAATGGACGCTGGAAAATGTTTAGACGTGGTCCTCATCGACTTCAGCAAAGCTTTTGAGAGTCCCTCATCAGGAAATACTCTCTAAGCTCCGCGGAATTGGCATAACAGGGAACCACCTACGTCTTACAAGACCGGAACATGCAAGTCAAGGTAAACGATACCCTTTCATTCTCAGTGCCTATGTACAGTGGCGTACCACAAGGCTTCGTTCTCGGGCCGGAATTGTTCAAGAGATATATCAATGGCCTAGCAAGTATGCTACAAACACTGTCTGAGTTATGCAGGCGACCTCAAGCTATGGTCGGAAGTGTCCAGCCTCGAAGACGTCAACCGATTACAGGACACGCTTGATCTACTACACGTTTGGTCTATCAAGTGGGGTTTGCCGGTCAACAAAGATAAGTGCTCTGTCCTTTCCATCGGTGCTGCTGAACCACTGGGCATCTATCACATTGGCGGGCACCTACTCAAGAATGCCACACAGGAAAAGGACCTGGGGACAATAGTATCCTCTGATCTCAATACTACCCGTGACACATTAAAGAAAACTGCTGCAGCGAACAAGATATGGGGCATCATAAGATCATTCTCTAAAATGACGCCCCAGATATTGACTTCTCTACACTTCTCACATCTGTCCCATAATTGAATGCGGACTCCCGGCCATAGCCCCTCTATCAAAGCATGAGTGACAAGAAAGAAAAAAATTCAGCGAAAATCTGTTCTTTGACTACGCGAACGCCCGTACCCCGCCCGACTACAGGGGATGAACCTTTTTCCATTAGACTATCGCCGATGTTGCGGAGACCTCGTCTACACTAGGCGTATCCTACTAGGAGAACTGGGGAACGAGCAGAGGCAGTTTTTTCAGTTAAGACTTAGCTGCACGACTCGAGGTCACAGCTGGAAGCTGTTTAAAGTGAGGAGGTTCAAAGTCCGATAAGATGTTGCCCTCTCTACTCGAGTAATTAATGACTGGAACCAACTGCCGGACCCGTTTGTCAATGCGCAGTCAGAAGCGAGTTTCAAACATTTGCTAGAAATCTTCCTACTGAGTACGCCAGGATCCTGCAGGACTGATATTACATTCTGAGCTATGCCATAGCTACTACCCCTGCAATCCTTAGGAGATAGGGAAGTGAGTGAGCTGACACGGGACCTCCCTTCTGCTCTCTACCACTCAATGAACTCAATGAAGTCCCCCAGTATCAGAAACCCGTTCGCGGATTGGGAGCGAATAAAGTCCAGCACCACTTTGAACGCATCCCCCGGACTTTTATACACAAACATAACTAATTTGAGCTGATAAAGTGCTAGTCACTACCGACAGTTTCGACAGTTTTATCTGCCGACTGAAACATGTAGGTACGCAAAGCATCAACTCCACAGCTAACTTAAAGCGCAACGCAGGAAACGTGAGCAGAAATTAGAAGACCGTGATGTACCCTTCTATACACACTAGGATCTCAGAGCACATCATTAATTTCTGCCTCAACGATCTGATTAGGAATTAACACTCACGGGATTCTGTTTTTGTTCCAGCCCCACCCAAACTTAACGTGCTGAAAATGTACTTCAAGCATTTATGCCCGTCAAAAACGCCACAATGTCAGTAGGATATAAAAATAATACTATGAACCAAAACTCACTCTAGCAGCTTCTCTAGAATCAACTTCACCGTTTTTATCCCCGTCAAGGAATTTATGAATCTGGCTGATTGCCTCAAAAGACTGAAACTTTCTGTAACAACCACTGAGATCATCCGTTAGATCACATATCTCTGAACCGGCTATAGAAGTTAGCTAAGCTCGATAAATGGAGCGCATTAGCTCACCGAAATGGCCGAACAATCCGAAAAACAAAAAGTAGATCATAGCGAGAGGGGTCGCGCAATTGATCGGTCATGCTCAAGTTCGAGTTCGGGTTGGACTGGAACGATAGGAGAATGCGGTCGGTGTTCCATCTTGAGTGGATCGTTGAGACAGAAATTGATGAAGTGCTCAAAATTATTATTGGATCAACATCAAGTTCAGTTGGACCAGATCGATAGGATGATCCCGGGAATGTTCCTTCGTTTGCGTGTCGTCAGATAGGGAATTGATAGGTCTGCTCGCGACGTTGAAAAGCCTAAAATAAAGACCATATCACTCATTGTCCAACCAATTACTGCTCACATTTTTCTGCCCAGCAGTCCCTGTCAGGCCGTTTGATTTAAAGCAAAAGAGTGAAAGGTAAGCTAAGGAAACAAGATGAGGAAAGTCAGCTAATTAATGATAATACTAAGGTGTGGAAAGATATTTGAAAAGAAGAGAAGTTGAAATTACATATCGGTTAGAAGAAGGGGAAGGTTTGATACTGCCACCCGAGAGCATCTAACTGACGCTAGAAACCCTCTAGGACGCCCTAACGACGTGCTGCGGAAGCGTATTTCCATGTTCAATAACTCCGCGTGACAAGCCAGTTTCCGTCCTTACCCGGTTAGAACGCTTTCTGTGGTACTTCAACGGGTGACCTCGAAGACTAGGCAGTTTGTCGGGACTAAGTAGCCAGGACAAGGCTGGACCGATCTTACTCATTAAGATACGGTAAGTGAGGTCAAGGCTCCTCTAATTCTCCGGTTGTGCATTGACTACATACCCTAGCTAAGCAAACGTTCGGGAGACGTTTGCCCCCGTATTCCTTGCACTAATCTTGTACTCACTCGAAAAGCCCTCTCCAGTTCCATCTTGTCTCTTATCAGACAAGGTGGACAAGCCTGGACACAGTACTCTAACTGGGGTCGCACAAAAGCTGAGAACAGCTTCACAAAAATATTGGCCGTTTGGACATCGAAGGAACGGCGAATAAACTTCATCATACGGAACCCTCTACAAGCAGCTTTCCTCCAACTGTCCCCAGAGTGAAGCAATGAGTTATGGATGATAACTAGATCAACCTGCTGAGTGACAACAGGGAGTTCACTTCCACCAACTACATAGCGCGTGGGGGGAATGGCACCTCCAATGCGAAGGACAGAATATTTCGCCTGATGTATAGGCATCAACCGTAAGGTCGACCAGTCCGAGAGCCTATCCAAGACACTCTGAATTGTCTCTAAGAGCCCAGGGATATCCACAATATTCCAGAACTTGAGATTATCAACAAACAATAGCGACGGTACTTCAAGCTCCTGGTGTAGGTCATTGATATAAATTGCGAAAAGCAACGGCCTTAAAATCGAACCTTACGGTACGCCACTAAGAACAGCTTGTCTAAACGAAAGGCTACGCCTCACGCGTACACACTGTTCTCTCCCCACTAAGAAAGCAGAAACTCCGTAAAGGGCAGCTCCAGATATACCACACGATCTCAACTTCAGTGAGGGTCCTTGATGTGGGGAAGTATCAAATACTTCCGAGAAGTCAATGAAAACCACGTCGATAGTCTGACCGTTGTCCATTGCCTGAGCCCAGCTTTCACGAGCTACTAGTAAAGTTGTCAGACATGAAAATCCCTTACGGAATCCGTGCTGTGCCGCACTGAGAAGGTTAAACTTAATCTAGTGATTCTCCAACGAATCCCTGGCCAATTTTCCAAACAACTTAACGGCTATGCGTTTCAAGCGGACAGGCAATTAGTTGGCTAGCAGCGCTCTGTCACTGCTCTTAAAAATCGGACAGGTGATTGCCTTCTTCCATTCCGAAGGTAAGGCACAGCTGTCGAGTGCTATTGTAAACATACATGTCAGAGGGCCACTTAGCTCAGCGGCCAATTCATGCATCAGCTTCCGATGAATTGAAGCAAGTCCAGAAGCTTTGGAAGGATTTAGCTCTTTCAATATCCCGAAGACTTGTGTCTCCGTTATACTGAGTTCAGTTAGGCAAGGATCCTCCGAGACTTTGTGCCAAGCTCAATCAAAGGTAGAGAGGCCTCATGCGAAAAGACACCAGTATACTGTACGCTAAGTATACAAGCACTATCATTATCGGTACGCCCACGGGTCTCGTCAGCTCTTAGTAAATCCGGTATAGACGAGTTTGTGGCGCTACGTCTGTTTACGTAAGCAAAAGCTTTAGGTTTGTTACGGCTGCGGTAACCGAATCCTCTTCGTACTGAAGACGAAGAGTTCTAATATGTTGCTTACATTTATTGCTAACCGCTCGATAGCTTTCGTAAGTGCTGGTTGATGAAGCAGCTTGGTTAGTTCATCAGCACTTAGAGCGCTTCCTGAGCAGTGTCACTCTTGTTAGTCTTCCCTTTGGTGTGGCCACAGACCCGACCCCAAAGTGCACCGCGTGATACGCAGCGGACCAATGTGGTCCAGATCACACGAGGAGTTTACTATTCCAAAGAACAGGTAACATTACAGCAAGTGATCGATAGCACTGGTTAACCAGCGGTTTCGTCGTCGTGTCGAAGATGATCAGCCAATGGGAGACAAAGTGCGTGATTGGTCATGCTGCCAATCTGGCGTAAGGAGCTATCACTAGCACCGGGGGCGAGAGGAAATCTGTGAGTGGTAATATGAAGCGGATTGGTGGCTTTTTGAGGTTGGAACGTTTGCAGCCTGTTGTAAGAGGGGATTTGAAGGCTTACACGAGCGTGATGACAACTAATTGAGTAGTGATAGGAAGCGGATTGGCTGCAACCCTGTTGGAAGGGAACCTTTGTAGGCTTACGGGTCGGATGCAAGTTGCCTACCTTTCTCGCTAGCCTATCTAACCACACGTGATGCATAGTTTAATAGTGCCACTGCGAGCAATCTGGAGAATCGATAGGTGTGCGACTTACCTTAGGATGTGCGTGTGATTGTTAACGCAGTGTGAGGTAATCGGAAACATTGCAATAATTCGTATGAGGGAGGTAAAGCTAGAACTTAGCAAATAGAATTTTTAAGAAGCTTTACAGCTACAAATTTCTCGTGCTGTGTTTTTTCAGTTGGCCGTACACTCCTGTGGATAGCGTAGATAGGTATTGCTTATGTAGTCGGCGCATTGTATACTAAGATCAAGTTCGCTGTGTAGGTAAGATCATCATTGGATCTGAAGCCATTGTTCTAGAGAGGAGGGTTCCTAGTGTGGCGGTGACACGACATTAGTGAGTGTGCGTTCGTCGCCACACCTGTGGGCCACTTCGGTAATCAGTTACCGCTACAGGACCCATGGACCTGCCGTTATGTTAAGGTCGTAAGATGCAGGTCAATCCTGCGTTTCGACATGATATTTACACTTCACTTCAAGTGATTGATAAGCTTGAAATGTCAAGTGACCCTACGGCCCTGATATAAGCTGTCAACGAGCATTGCATACGCATAGTAAGCATAGAGTGTGGAGCAATTTTCCTTCTTCAACAATACCTCCGGAATTGCCTACTTCCAACAACAAAATGTTTCCCAGTAGTTTCCAAGTCGAAAGCAATCTGTGTCACGGCGGGCACACATGACTGCTTCTAAGACTAGCTGAAACAGTGGTCCATAGCAGGAGTAATGGGCGTGTTTGTCTTTGTAAATGATTGCAAACACATTGTAGTAACGCCCGTGGTGAGACAACAGTGTTTGTTTGTTCCAACTACTCACCTGAGTTACCAGAGTAAAATGCCTGCGTCGCCAATAATTATAAGTCTTGCGTTCTTTCTAGCAAGATTATGTAGCATGTATAAACACTGTAGTCATTGTAGCCCCTTTAGGTGCTTCTTTGTTGAATAATGCCGATTTCATGAGGATAGCATGCTAGTCTATGGACGTAATAGGGAGGTTCCATCAGCATAGACTGTGCTTCTAATGATTCCATTTGGAGAGCCACTTGTCAAAGCGTCTCAACATGTATGGGCGATCATATGGAAGTGAAGCGGAATTATCCTAAGAGTACATACGCTCCTATGACCTTTACATGAGGCCATACATGGAGACAATGGAGCGATAACTGAATTAACAATTCGCCTATTGGTGTGGAGACAAACGAACACTGAGTAACGTCGTGTCAACGCCACACTTGGAATCCTATTAGTATTTGTTGAGTCAGCAACTGTGATCGAAGTAAGCTAACTTAGCATTTTCGTTGTTCAGCTTCAGGTTGGTCTACCAACTTCAATGGGAACAATGCTCCCCATGGTCGTTGCACTGACAGTCGCACGCAATTGTCTAACCGCCTAGCAGCCATTGCTGATCTGCGGAATACCAGTTAGAACATTGGCTGTCTACGTCACCATGGCTAGAGCGCTGAATAAGCCACCACAAGGTAGTCGCTAGCCATCACTAAGTATAGACCGCTTCATGTGCTGGTTAGTTTGTCTGTCCGCACTGGTTATGTCTTAAGCTTTGGATAATGTGGTAGCTAGCATCTCCTCCTTTGACAGACAGCACAATTTGCCTATTGGTCGGTTTCAGGTCGGAGACCAATCATCGAAGTTTACTCAGATGGGCATCAAGGCAGACCAGAAGGTGGTGCTCGACCACTTTCATTGGAGTGTCTGTTGCTTATGTTGGTGGCTCCTAACCGAAGTCCCATTGGTTTATGTCCCATGACCAATGAGAGTGTCAAGGACGCCAAAGCAGCGTTCCCGGCCTCGCTAACTTGAAAGTACCGCACGCTATTTCGAAAATGAACCACGCTAAAAGCTTGGTACAGTACGCTAATATGCGTGTAAAAAGGTGTAGTGGGCGTGGTGAATTGATTGTACAAAGGAATATTAGCGATCAGTTCCTGCAAGTCTGCTTTGGACTGCTCACTGGGCGATGCCGAAACCTCCGGATTGTGTAGATTGAAGTCCCCGGAGATGAGAGCGTGGCTGTATCTAGTGCGTTTTACTCTGTTTCGGCCACGGATCAAGCAGGAATCCATTCTTAGTGTGGACGTTGGGGGGCGCTAAATGATAGTTATGAGACATGTATCGTTGTGTCTCAGTCGGAGACGGTACCAATGAGTCGGTAACGTGTGTTTCCAGGTCCTCAACTATTGTACATTGTAGATCGCTGCGGTAGTAGAGTAGGACCCCACTTCCTCTGCTGGGGCGGTCGTTCCGGATGAATGACCTTCCGGCTATCTCAACCTCAGCATCAGTCACCACTTGATGCAACCAAGTTTCGGTAATAGAAGTTAGGTCCCAAGCATGCGCAACCTGGCGAAATTACCCACAACTTGTGGTTTGACGGATTTTTGCGCGCCACAGCGCCATAATGTCCCTGAGTCTGACTATTGCCTGACAGTATGCGCACTCATACGGACAACATCTTTTCTTTTATAACTTTCATTAAAACGAATTTTTTTAACATTCCCCAGAAGCTATGTTTGTATGCATATTTGAGCACGCCTTTACAGGTGTGTCTCGCTTTACCGAGAATATACTATTTATTTATTTATTTATTAGTCGAAGTTCGTTAATTTTACTGAGGAGCCCTAGTGCGTTGGTGTACATACATGAAAGTTTCTCAGATTTAATCAATGTTTCAGAAGTTGTACAATTCATTCGTGAAATTTCGCCAACCAGTGAGTGGCCGGCGACTGGATGGGTGGATGAAGCAAATGAGTTTACGCCGACCATTAAAGGGTCGGCAGCTAATCGTTTTTTGGATGAGTTGCATACTCTCGAGAGGTATTTGATATACAAGCAGGTATCAGGTGCTCCGAATCCAGGTGTTTGCTCGTGCTCTGCTGTGCCCCTCCGGATAGTATGATTACTCCTGAAACCGTCCCCGAGTCGGGTCCTGCAGCTGGCGGTTTCACTAAGAGTTGTGCCTCTACTGAATTGTCATCAAAAGGTGTTGGTGTTCTTGCTGCTTTCAGACGAATTTCCGTTGGCAATTTGCGACGGGATTTAATCCAGTTCGCTAGTAGGGCTTGTGCCATTTGTTCTGACTGTACCACAAGTTTTAAGAGCCTGGGACTGCATCCTTTATAGTTTGGTGATATTGGGATCCTTGTCAACGAGGTGACCACCACATTTTCGAGAGAAAGAACCTCCCGGATGTAGTGCCATTGCTCGCGGTCATGCATCTGGGCATCGTCGGAAGAGGAGTCAGTAAGCTCAGGAACACCGTGAGCAATCACTGTTTTCCTATCTTGACTTTTTCTGTACCCATCTTTGTTAGCGGGATCCCCTGAACGTTCTTTCCACGGGGTTTCGGGTAGTAAGCGCACTCCACTTGAGTCCTTGCGGAGACGATTCGCCGACAGCAGAACGTCCTCAGTCTCGTCCGCCGAGTTTAGCGTTACCCGAAGTAACCGGAGTTAGCCGTAGTGCAACGCGTTTGGGTGGCGCGAGATGCTTTTTAATGTCGTGGGATTAGCATGGACTCCCATGGACGTACAGATGGAACCCCACTGATTTCGATCGTCCGTCAACTTACCCTTAATTGTATTGGATTTGGATTCGGGGACATTAGTGCATACAATGTTTAGGACACCATGGTTGCGCCTGGTGGATACTGGTTTTGGATTTCGAGGCTTAGTATCTTTTGTTTTTGTTGAATTTGTGAACGGCCTTGGTGTGTGCCATCCGTGCTGTGGCAGTTTTGTTTTCTCTAATTCGGGCACAAAGGTTACCAGGGCTCTTTCCGGTGTTTGCTTGGCAGCAACCGATGCGTATGTTGCCGGGTTGTTCACTATGGCTGGTTGACTGTAGCTTACTGTCTCGAGTGTACTGAACAGACTACTAGGTGCAGCACACAGTACAGAAGTTGAGGCAGGCGCGCTGCAAGCACTGTTTTTACTTATAGGAGGGAGGGAGAATGGAGTTGATACTGATGGAGGCTGAGTCGTTGGGGTTGGGTTGGGCGCTTGGCTCGCTTCTTCGGCCTGACTAGGGAGTTCAGGGTTTTATTTTCACTCACAAGTGCAGGTCCGTTTCCTCCCATGGGTGTAACTCTGGCGCTCACCAGTTGTTTGACCGTTTCGGTTAGTCTTTCACACCTCTTCAGTAGCACAGATAGACAGCTAACAAATGGAATAGACTTGCATGGTGTGAAAGGGTGGACAGGTAAAAATCGCTGCTTAATTTCGTAAACGGTGATAGGGTTTTTGTGACCTGCTGCATATGCCGGTTGATAAAATAAGTGCAGTTGTATGCAGCGATACATAGTCAAAGCGGCTTGCAATTTACAGTGTAGTTTGGCTACGTATGTCTGTGTAAACTGCGGTTTCTCCTTGCTAAGTTGGTATGATGCATACCGGGACAAATGCTTGGAACCGCTATGGTTTAGGGAAATGCCTTATTGTTAACTTCTCTGGAAAACATATCGATGGTGTTCCTACTGGTGCAGCTTTTCCCCATTTATTACGTAAAGCGTACTGAAACAAGGTTGAAGAAAACAGTAGGTGAAGTAATTGCGGCATCGTGCTCAATCCTATTCAAAGTGGTCACGCGTGTGCTGTGGACGAATGGAAAGCGTCACGTAGCCATAGCGGATCACTGCGTGATGGGGTATAGGTGCTTTCGTAAGGATGTAGACGTGAACCCATATGCCTACCGATGACATGTGACATTGTACCTCGGATTGTATCACATCAGCCCGGGATGAACTGTTGGCTTTTGTACACTGGGCTGCATAACCGGCGAGCTTACCTATGATACGCTTCAAGTCTTATGAGTTCAAATGATAGTAATGCTGTATGAAAGGTAGATGGAAAGGTGAATACGCATGACCCAGGGGAAAGTAGGATAAGGTTATCGACGTTCACACCAATTCTAATATCCGCGTTATTGTGGGGAGCGCGTCTATGGACGCACCCTACCCGCAAAGCGTGGACACTAAAATATGGTGGGCCCTTAAGAGGGCCATTTTCGCGTTCCCTTGATGTAAGTCCTGAGGAGGGCTAACATAGCGTTCCATTGTCTGGTGTCCTGGAAGCGGAAGTAGCAGCTAGACATAGTGATGGTGTGCAGCCTTATGGATTGTGAATATAAAAATATGTGTATGTGTGGACGCTTACCGTTGGGTAGCTTCATACTCTGCCTAACCGGTGCGTTCAGCAGGGAGGACTGGGGTCACGGAAGCGGATGACACATGCGGGTGCGTTGTGGTCCATTGGCGGAAAGTGTAATGACAGCCACGTTAGCGTACCTTTGAATGCAGCTGGATGTAGGAAAGGCGGATGACGCGTGGCTGAGGTTAATGGCATATCAACGGGGGTCCGATGGCACATGTTGCGTACGTGCGGATGTACCTGTAACATGGGGAGGCTGTGGAATGCAAAGTAAACGGAGAACCTTCAAGCACATACCTCAAGGTCATAGAGGCGGAGGAAAGCGGCGCATCCGTAACTAGTGAGGATCTCCGTCGGAGGCAAGCGGAAGTGTGAGGCTGGCCGTGTGCAGGCGGCGAATAGATGGTTGGGTGCAATGCGGTCTAATGAGAGAAAGGTTGGAGGAGAAGCAAGTGAAACTTACCTGTGAGCTTTGCGGAATATATGTGAATTGCGGAGGACACGTGGCTGACGCTGCCTAGCTACCGACGGTTTGCAAATGAGGCATGAGACGGATTTCGGAATGCAGGTAGAACCGGTGTACGCTGTGAAATGAACGTAGACTGAGAAGTTGCTTGTAAGTACCGTAAGTTCCTGGAGGCGAATGAAACAGGTGCATTGGTTACCATTGAGGATAAGGGTTGCGTGGAAGCGGAATGTTTAGGGTGGCTGTGGGCAGGCGGGGAAAGGCAGTCCAGGGCAATGCAGTCTATTAAGAAAAAGTTGGAAGATACCCAACAGAAACTAACCTGTGACCGTTGCGGAATATAGCAATTGCGGAGGACGGGTGGCTAATGTCGCTTACATACAAAAGGAGGGCTAATGAGGCATGTGAAGGATTTGCGCATGCAGGTAGAACCGGTGTACGCTATGAAATGTGCCGTAAAGTGAGAGGCGGCCTGTACATACCGGAAGGTCATGGAGGCTGAGGATACCGGATCATCAGTTACCATGGAGGTGCTTGTTTGCAGGCGAAGGGAATTGTAAGGATGGCGGTTTCCGCGCGGCCAGCAGGCAGTGTGATGGAATGCCGTCTATTGAGGGAAGGGTTCGAAGAAAAGGCACGGAAACTTACGTGTGAGAGTAGTGGATGATGGGTAGTACGGAGGACACGTGACTGATCTCGCTTACGCAACAACGGCTGGCTAATACGGCATGTAACGAAGTTCGGAATACAGGTAGAACAGGTGTACGCTGTGGAATGTAAGGTAACCTGAGAAGCTCCAAGTACGTACCGGAAGCTCATAGAAGTGGAGGAAAGAGACGCATCGGTTACTAATGTGGGTCTCCGTCGGAGGCCAGCGGAAGTAGAAGGATGGCCGTGGGCAGGCGGCGAACAGGCAGGCGGGTACAATGCAGTCTATTTAACGAAAGATTTGAAGGAAAGCCACGGCAACCTACCTGTGAGTGTTTCGGGAAGCGGGAATGGTGGAGGACACATAGCTTACTTCGCTGACAACAACAGAGGACAAATGCGGCATGATACCGATTTGGGCATTCAGATGGAATAGGGGTATGCTGTGAAATGGAACGTATCATTAGATTCTGCATGCACGTACCGGAAGGTCATGGAGGCTGCGAAAACAGGCGCATCTGTTACGGATGACGATACTGCTTGCAGGCGGATGTATATCTAAGGATGGTGGTGGGCAGGCGGCGTACGTGCAGTGGTGCGCGTTCCAATCTAATGCCAGAATGGTTGGATGATAAGCCAAGGCAAGTTACCTGCGAGTAAGGCGGCATATAACACCGTCGGAGGACACATCGTTGCACTTTCCATGGCTCCATGTGCCGGAGGTGGGAACTGATATGGAAACTACGACACCTATGAAATAAAAGGAAAAGGAACAACACCTAAACACCTGTGGCTTGATGACGTCTGCTGAGGAAAAATATGCATGGGTTACAAAAGCGGCTCTCTGTAAGAGGGAAACAGGCAGATAACGTTGGCGGCGGACAAGCAAAGAGCAGACCTTTTGGTGAGTTGTAACCTATAAAAGAGAATGTGAAGGGGAAGCCACAAGAAGTCATTTGTCAGTGTGGTCTGAGAATAGGACTGGCGAAGGACACATGACTGAGGTTGGTGGCACGTCAACGGAGGAGGGAAGTAATGGGAAACCTGCGACACCTATAAAATGAACAGTGAATGGAAACGGAAATCTCTACATCAGCAAAGTTTTGGGCTGCTGCGTAAGTTGAAGCATCGGTTACCAGTGCGGACCTATGTCACAGGGCTACAGGGTGATAACGGTGACGGCTGTCAAGCAGGGAGGACGCTGCGCGGTGCTTTAAGGTCTATAGAGGGGAATTTGGACTGGAAGCAACAATAAGTTACCTGTCATTTTGGCGGGAATGAGTAATGCCGGAGGACACTTGGCTGACGTGGCTCACCATTCAAAGAAGCACAAATGCGGCATACAACTTTGGTGCCAATGAATAATGGATACGCGTTACCTATTAGATCAACGGGGAACACAGAAGCTTCATGTACCTGCAGGAGGTTCATGGAGCCATAAGGAAGAGGCGCGACAGTTACAAGGGAGGATCACTGACCCACGCAAATGGAATTTTAAGGATCCCTGAGGGCAGGCGACCAGGCAACCTGGTGCACTGCAGGCTGTTTAGGGAAATGTTGTGGGAAAAGCCACGGAAACGTATCTGAGATTGTTGAGGTAACTAGTAATCGCAGTTGATACATGGTAGACATTTCTGACATATTAACGGAGGACACATGCGGAATGTGACCAGTAAGTGATTGTACATGCAGTAGGGGTACGCTGTGAAATAGGAGGTGAACTAACAGGCTTCACGTACATACCGGAAGTTCATGTAGGATAACCATACAGCGGTATCAATTACCGGTGAGGAGGAGGAGGAAGGCGGCACTTTTACAAATTCCTGAATGCGGGTGGAAAATTGGTAACCTGTTAAATGGAAAGTATACAGATAGGCTTCATGTACGTACCGTAAGTTCATAGATGCGCAGAAAAGAGCCGCGGCAGTTAACCGAGCACTAACGCTAGGCGTATACTTGTCCACCACGCTGCACCAAGGCACTGCGATGGTGTGTGAATGGCACGTGGAAAATGTACGATTACGGAACAACCCCGTAGATCTCCCGGTCAGTCATTTACAAAGGAGCAGCTTGCCTGAGGGAAAGCCTACGCAACACCAGCACCGAAAAAGGTGGCAAGCATCGGATGCTACCAATCTAGAAGGTATCCAAGGTTGCACATGTCAGGTGATTTCATGTGCGTGGTTTCGTAACCCTGCAGTAAGGTGAAAGGTACCGCTGCGTTGTACACCCCTCCCTCGTGGTTACAACGCACCGGCTAATGTCCGTTGCAAGCGTCTCCTGCTGCCGCAGTTTAAAGGGTTATTCATGTGAAGCATCCAAAAATAGCGGAGCCCCTGATTGTGAAGATGCTTGGAGGGGGAGCATGTTGTCAACAGAAACAGCGGCGCTAGTGAAGTTGTTTGAAACATTATCTTGAACCACAGCTTTACAGGAGGCTACATTCCCTCTCCTTTGACGCCTGAGGCATCACTGCGCATACGTTTGTTGTCCCTTAGGGGTGCCCGGTGTACATCCAACTGGAACCTTACTCTTCCCAGTATCCCTACATTCAGAATACGCAAACCGGTAACAACGCAAGCGGTGGATAAAATTCACCGCCTCATCCATACCCACGTACCGAAAGGAACGTGTAGGGAGGAGGGGACATAGTGCTTCCATGGTGACAGCTCAAAGCCGTAGACTGTGAGGAAAATGCGCATCACAAACACCGTTTCATGAAGACGAGAGAACACATGGACCCGCAGACATGCGGCAACTTACCGGCTGTTAGATACACATGTCAGCCGATGACTTCTTGCACCTGCGCTCGTTAAACGAAATGGGCTTCACTGAATATTAAATTAGCCGTACGAATTCCCATTCTTAACCATCATATCGCTGGTATATCGTGCGGCCGCAGAACAATAGGGGTACGATGGGATAGTATTTTGCAATGATTTTCATGGAGGCAGGATACTTCATAAGCAAGGAGCACTAAGAAAGCGTGCATCATTATCGATTGTGTAGAACTTAGTTGCGTGTTTCACAGCATATCTGGACGCTTGCGGTTTTCCGTTAATCCATACAGAACAAACATTTAAAACCTTCGGCACCATCATAATCACTGCACGATTGGTGAAACCAACGTTCGCAGAGGTCACGCATGACCCAATCCACCGTTTCGCAGTTTCCCTGTGTGTCCTCAAAACGCATGAGTATAACACATTTGTCTCCTCAACCACCCCTGGTGACGATAAAGCATCCCGCTTCATGGTAGCGCACTTGTACACACGGGATGTTTTGGTCTTCACGGTTCGGAAAAAGGCACTGCGCGGCAATGTATCCGTAAGTGACACCTCCGTCCGTCGGAGTACCAAATGGGATTTCCGCCTTCCGGAATGTGTTTTGGAGCAGGAGCCATTCCCCTTTGCTGCGTTCTTCATCAGGTTAACTTCAACCGGAAGACAAGGAACCACGGAGGACGTCGCCATTTTTTAAATAAATAAATAAATAAATAGGTATATTTCTAGCCCTGCTAGAGGCTGCACCCTAAAGGGTTCAGATCAATGCTTACATAAATCCGATGCTCTTGCGTGGAAGTAGGTAATATATAAGTATATGTTTATCGTCAGCAATTACAAATGCATTGGCATTGTTTGATATACAGCTACTGGGTCGCAGGCGCCCACCTTGACATGTTTCTGGTTCCTGCGGGCGATATAGAACTCCTTGTTCTTTTATTGTGAAAACTTCGCGGAGGTGTAGTTGTGCCTTTTCTCCTTGGAACAGAATCCAATTCGCCGAAAGTGCACTTTAAATTGATCGCACATTAATTGGCCACTCAGTTGCCCCAATTGTGCGCACATGGAAGAAAGGAGTGAAGGGATTATCAGGCATACGAAAAGTTGAAAGCAATTCCGATAGATGCAGACAAAAATAGAAACAAGTTGTTAAGAGAGAAAATAAAGCTGCGTGCTTCAGTAGAAAAATACCAATTAACAAAAAATATAGCCCTACTTTTCTTACTCTGATATTGCTCTCCGGCGCAAAATTTCAACCTGAGTTATTCTCAGATAAAAGAAAAAGCCTTGCTTCGGTTAGAATACCGCTAAAGTGGCACAAAATTACACTGGTCTGGACCAGCTTTAGCGCCTGAATAGGTTGAATATAAAAGCAACACAATACGTACAGTAATTTGCGAGTTATTCGCAATTAAATGATGGTCTACGAATAAGGCCATTTTTATTTTTCGCTAAAAATGGCTTTTTGCTTTGCAAGCAGATAGCAGAAAAAAGAAAAGAAAATATAAAAAGTATGGGAGCGGCGTATGTTCTAGATAGGCATAACTATCCAGAAATGCTCTACTTAGCCCGTAATACCCTGCGACAACTACGGACTGCGCAGGTGGCCGAAAAGTGAACTTTGCAGGCATACATGACAAATATATGCAGATAAGGGATGATCTTGCGCGAAAACGCTAGAAATCCAGCAAGGAATATTATGTCTACATGGAAATTCAGGGGAGCTTGTAATTAACTCACGGTTAGAAGGCTACAGCATACCATTTTCAGTGGATACTGAGCCACATAAACAACCAGTAAAATAGAGTTTAGCATTTTTTAAGCCTCTAAGCTTTTCTAAAGCTTACAACAAGCCCGCATGAGCCAGGTCTACCTGAGTAACCCTGGGGATCTTTCAGATCCGTTGACAGATTTCGGCCTACAAAATACACACATTACTTAGCTAAACATCACAAGATTTATCCCTTAGAGCCGATTTTCTATATTCATGAGGCTCTGTCTCTAACGTCAGTGAGCTATAGGAGCCTGCCACCAATAATAAAGAAATAAGCATGGGAAAATTTAGTAAAATTTAGCTAATTGCATTTGGGCGTGAAATCCGTTTTGGTCTACATTGGTCAGGCTTTAACAACTCTACTTCTGGTGGTTGAGCTTGCTCATACTTGAGGTATTGTTATGCCTCATGTGTTGATGCACACTATTGTGCAGCTCTTTGATGAATTTTGATTTATTTCTCTCTATTTTTAAGTTCCGAAGATAGTGCCGGCGGTGTTCATCCAGTTGGCAATGTTAACTGGTACTCTAATGTCACACCGACTATTTCTTTTTCGATTTTCCTGGCAAGAGCTGTTCTAGCACCCTAAGCTAAGAGCGATAAGGTAAATCAGGAGTAGAATAGTAACAAAAACCAGTGGGAGCTGGTCGTTCACCCGCCATTACGCATAGCGCATGGTAGCCTTTGGAGCCAGCTAAAAGCTAAATGACACACGGAAGGCCAAGGTAAGAAAAGTGGTGATGGAAAGTTTATGGTGCTCCAGCCAGCTAGTGTGACAGTGGCCTCTCTGTCGGTGGTTTAGAGGGTTGCCTATTCCGGGAGCCCAGAGAGCGATTCCAGAAGACAGATCGAGTTGCAGGGAAACTTTTATTGGTTCAGCAAAAGATTCCCTGTTAGCTAGCTATAAACGAACGACACCGTGGACGCTCTAGCTAGGGGAACGGATCAAGCACAGCACACATGGCAGTTGCGCGTTGCAACCGAAACGAGCGCCAAGCAAAAATGGCGATGAGCAAGTAAAGCATTCAAACTCAGCAAGCAGTTCAAAAAACCACACCGGTTGCCTAAGTGTACAATTATAGAATTTTGGTTAGAATTTTACACAAGCAAACCGGGGAATCTCCAGACTGCTACATAGCCCTCTCCCAGAAGGGACTGTGTAAGCAGTCCTTCGATCTACGTGAGGACTGTCCGTCGCGGGCCAGCCTTCTGCGAGACCAGGTTGTGAAACCCGATGCAGCTGCTGGGGGAGAACCATGCAATCGGACCCTAGCGGGCTCCCACCCGTGTCCTCCCTACGGTGTCGAAACGGTAAAAAACAGTTTGTAGGGGGATGGTTAGTAAAGTTCACGTAGGCAGCTGAACAGGAAGTTCGTTCCACTTGCAGTTGACGTGCGGGGATCCAGCGGAAAGTGAAACCGAGGTGCAACCAACCGACGGTGTATATGGAAAGCAAAATGAAAAAGCAGCATAAATGCATAGCCATACATAAAAGAGTTTAAAGCGAAACACGTGCAAAGCTGTTTTTTGGGTTTTCATAAGGTTTTGCTCTTTTTGGCAGTTTCAAAAGGTTTTGATCTTTTTTGTGGATTATCAAAAACGTTTGGTAAGAGCAGAAAATTTTAAAGACACGTTCTACGTAAAATAGTAAGTGTTGACAAAGTCTGAAAAACGAACTGGAGGCTTGAGTTTCCTACCGCGTCGATTGAGAGTAGGGCGGGTAGGAGTGCTGTCGGTTGTGTTTGTCAGTTCTGCTGGAGCGGGCTGACTCGTCTGCGTTTGCGGTGCCGGCTGTGATGGCACGGGCTGTGAAGGTGCTTGTTGCACCGGCGAGTCAGACTTGTCGAAGAATGCTGGCTTGAGTCGATCAATGGTGATCGTCTCAGTGGTGTTGCGTCGTGGCTTGCTTATGTCGGGATCAGCTTGTTGGGCAGCAGCCATAGCGGCTAGATCAATGTTGGTGCCAGGCGATAAGCTGCTCTGCTGAATGCGTGAAAGCGCATCCGCGACGGGATTGAGAGCACCTGAGACATGACGTACGTCTGTCGTAAACTGAGAAACGTAGTCTAGGTGTCTAGTTTCCTGCGGCGAGTACTTGTCTGTTGCGCCATTGATTGCGTAGATCAATGGCTTGTGGTCAGTGAAGACTGTGAAATGTCGACCTTCGAGGTAGTGACGGAAATGTCGGATACCTAGGTAGATAGCTAACAGTTCCCTACCGAAGGTGCTGTAACGCGATTCGGCAGGTTGTAAGCGTTTCGAGAAGAAACCTAGAGGTATCCATCGATGGTCGATGAGTTGCTGAAGAACTGCACCGACGGCAGTGTCGGATGCGTCAGTCGTCAGGGAGAGTGGTGCTGATGTGTCTAGATGGGCGAGAAGCGCTATGTTGGAGATAGCGTCTTTGAGCTTCTCGAAAGACAATTTAGCGTCGTCTGTAAAGTGAAAAGAGCGTTGTTTACTGCGGAGCAAGTCAGTCATTGGTTGAACAATGCTCGCGCAGTTAGGAATAAAGCGTCTATAATAGTTAACCAGGCCAAGAAATCGGCGTAACTGCTTGAAGGAACTGGGAGCAGGGTAGTCCTTCAGTGCCTGGATTTTGTCTGGCAGAGCTTCAATACCAGAGGCGGATATGCGGTGGCCAAGAAAGTCGATGGAACTTTGGCCAAGCTCGCATTTATCGGGGTTAACGGTAACCCCATGCTGGGTTAAGCGTTGGAAGAGAGCGTCGAGGTGATGAAGATGTTCTTCATCAGAAGAGCTCGCGATAAGAATGTCATCTAGATAAGGATAAACGCCTTCGAGTCCTCGCGTTACCTCATGAATGAAACGCTGAAAAGTTTGGGCAGCGTTGCTGCGGCCGAAAGGCATTCTGAGGTACTCGAATAGGCCGAACGGCGTGATGACTGCTGTTCTAGCAATGTCATCTGGCGCGACAGGTATCTGATGATAGGCGCGAACTAGGTCGACTTTGCTAAAGATAGACTTGCCAGCTAGAGCTGAGGTCAAGTCGTGCATGTGCGGAATAGGGTATTTATCCGGGACGGTAACTTTGTTAAGTGCCCTGTAGTCACCACAAGGGCGCCAGTCACCGGATTTCTTAGGCACCATGTGTAATGGTGATGCCCATGGACTTTTGGACGGGCGGATGATTCCCAGTTCGAGCATTTGCTCGAATTCCGCCTTAGCAGCTTTGAGCTTGTCCGGGGCTAATCGGCGAGGGCGGGCCGAAACAGGTGGGCCCTTAGTGCAAATGTAATGCATGACGTTCGACGTCACAGGAGGCAAGTCGTTCAGGACGCGAACGAGTTTAGGGTGCTTGCTGAAAAGTTCTAGAAAAGGCTGTGAAGCTTGAGGTAGGACACGAATGGGAGTGATAGCAGCCACGTTGGCGCTAGTCCCGATAACACTGAGCTGTGTCCTAGAGTCGATAAGCTTCTTCCTTTTAGCGTCGACGATGAGGTCGAAGCGTTGCAGAAAGTCTATGCCTATGATGGCGAAAGGCACAGCAGCGATTATGAAAGGCCAGCGAAAGGTTCGCCGGAGGCCTAAGTTGAGCGTTAGCAGCTTTTCGCCGAAAGTTGCGATTGGTGTGCCATTGGCGGCACGCAGCTTGGTCGGCGATGGTGAGACGACCTCATCTGAGCTACGGGGTATAACGCTAACTTCGGCACCAGTGTCGACTAGAAACTCGGTGCCGGAAGTTAAATCCCTAACGCGGATGAGGCGACTTTGGTGTTGGCCAGTCGCGTTCATCGCCCTTACGAACCGGCCGAGGTTTCCCTGTTTCTCGGCGAAGGTGCAAGGCTTGACACATTTACGAGCTGCAAGACCAAAGCGCTGATGATACCAACAGCTAGCTTGCCTGTTGCTAGACTGAGAACGTTTGAAGGGCGATTTTGACTGGCTAGGACGACGACGGGTCATAGTAAACTGTTGCACCTGGCGACTAAGTGTCGCAACTTGTGCTTGCAGGGCTTCTATAGTTGACTGTAAGTCAGTGATAGAAGTGCCCTGGGACGCGACGGCATTCATCTTGCTGGCGCCGGCTTGTGGCTGTGATCGTTCAATAACTCGATCCGCTAAGTCTGCTAGTTGAGTGAGCGGAACGGAGCTCACTGTAGCGAGAATCGCTTGTGTGTTTTCCGGTAGCCGCTGTAGCCATAGTTCGCGAAGTAAAGTCTCGTCCATGGTTGAGGAACCAAGGAGTTGCTGCATCTCGCGTAGCAGGGTTGAGGGCAGTTTGTCGCCCCAATTGCAGATCCCTGAAAAGCTGCTGCAGGCGAACTTTCTCAGAGGGCATAACACGCTTAATCGTGGCCTCCTTCAGAGCCTCATAGCGGTTTTCGGTCTGAGAAATGATGACGTCACGAACCTGCATTGATATCTCCTTGGGGAGATAGGACAGGAGCTTGCAATACTTCGCGTAGTCGGAAGTGATTCTGTGGTTATAAAACTCAGCCTCAAGATGAGCGAACCACAAAACAGGATCCATGTCCCAAAAAGGTGGAACTGAGAGAGATACAACACTAAGCATAGACTCTACCTTAGGTTCTACAGAGTCCATGGCTTAAACAATGACGCAAAAAATAGGCTACCGTATGCAAAAATAAAACCGGAAAATATGAAAAATAAATGGAACGAGCTCACCAGAGAAAAGTTCCAAATATCCGGCGCGGAGGTTGATCCGGATTCGGGGTCACCAATTTAGAGGGTTGCCTATTCCGGGAGCCCAGAGAGCGATTCCAGAAGACAGATCGAGTTGCAGGGAAACTTTTATTGGTTCAGCAAAAGATTCCCTGTTAGCTAGCTATAAACGAACGACACCGTGGACGCTCTAGCTAGGGAAACGGATCAAGCACAGCACACAGAGCAGTCGCGCGTTGCAACCGAAGCGAGCGCCAAGCAAAAAATGGCGATGAGCAAGTAAAGCATTCGAACTCAGCAAGCAGTTCAACAAACCACACCGGTTGCCTAAGTGTACAATTATAGAATTTTGGTTAGAATTTTACACAAGCAAACCGGGGAATCTCCAGACTGCTACATTGGTTAGCTTTCGTGCCAGTGAAATGAAACCTGGTAATGCGAGTGTGTTACGAGCAAAAGCAGTTAAAGAAGAGGATCTGGTTTTCATTATGCCTGTCTACTAATGTTGACAATAACGAAAGGCACATGTATACCAGATAAAGCTAAGTATATGGGGCCAAGAGAGTATAAGTGGAGAGCAAAATGTCTGATTATTGGGTCTAGAACTTTTAAAGTGCGCTCATTGTCAACAATAAGAAAGATATATTTTTTATTTTGCGGCTTACCTACTGATAGTGTTTGGAAACTGCTGACTATAGTAACTAGTGCTCAGACTTAATGAAAATGCTTCAATTAGGGCAACAACGCTAGAACCTGGCATTTCACATGAGGCTTAATGTTGTTAAAATGTTTTAGTAGACGTGACTCATGGGTCACAAGTATAAGTATTCGCAAGAGACCTAGTGGACTAGGTATTTGGAAAATACTAAGGGGTAAAGATGGAGACGAAGGAACCAAAGTGTAGAAGAGAAGGGAGAAGTGAAGTAAAGTTTGTCCGTTCGGATTGCTTCCCCATTGCTATGCAATATCCTACCTGGTCAGTGCCCACAGGCTTACGATGCTCCCATTCAATAGTACTAGGCTGCTTTACGTGCTGATCTGTTGAGCAGTAAGAAACTGGGCGTCGAGAAGGAGCTTTCAAAGGGTTTGAGCTACCGATTAGTGTTTCCAGGTTGCCTTTGCGGTAGCGTCTACTATTTCAAGACTTCCCATTTAACTAATTGTGGGTGGGAGCCAGTAAAGCGCTCAGCTACTACTGGGGTAGGCTGAATACCTTTTGTGGTCGGATTAGCAGTCCTAACATCTGTAAGATGCGTGCAACTGATCGGGCCAAGATCTCTCACGTAGTGTGACAGGGACCGCAAAGTATGGGGAGGACCTGTGAGCCCAAGATGCTCCTGTCATGGAGCCTAGTTGAGCGCAATACAAAGTTGCGCCAGAGCTGACCAAAATGTGATCTATGCCCCATCGGGGCCGGTCTCAAAAAGCTTGTCATCAGAATCACAGATGTTGAAAAGGCGTCTTATGTTATCCAGGCACATAAACTTTCGTACCTCCTGCTTGAAAGCCTGTGGATTGTGAATCTCCCGCAGCTGTGAAGGTAATTTGTTCCAGATATTTACATAAGCGACAAGGAAGAAACGTGAACGTAGTTTCTTCCTCGCTGGCAGCGGGGCAACTGTGCAGTGCTTGTTTCGGAGGTTGAATTCTGATCCTCTTCTCAGTGTCAGGCTGGGGATATCACTGTGCACCGCTTGGTATATTAACTTATGTAAGAAGCACAGGTTTAAGATAATGCGCCGCAGCCATAGAGGCTGGAGTTTGAGATGGTTACACCTCTGTAGGTAACTAAGCGCTAGGCCTTGTGGGGCTACTATTTTGGTAAACCGCCGCTGAGCCTTTTCGAGCAATATGCGGTCTGATTTCCGCAAATTACTGAAGATAAAGGGGCAATATTCCAGCTGCGGACGAACATGACTGCGGTAAAGCTCCAACCGTGCTTCAGCCGAGTTAATGTGGCGGCCTATGTGGAAGACCATTCTGCGTGCTTTTGCTACCTGATACTGCACATTCTCTGAAAAGTTGAGGGTCATAGAATAGCGAATACCTAGGTCAGTAGCTAACGTTTTTAGTTGGATGGGCGTACCATTCAACGTAAACGCACCATCCGATATGGAGCATTTGTGGGTCAGAATACTAGATTTATCAGCAGAGAATGTCATTTACCAATTTTGACACCACGACTCTAAGGTCTTCATGTCTTCACGGATCTCTTGTAGTGCGGATACTTTAGCGCTTGGTGGGAAGACATATACGACCTTTATATCGTCGGCAAAGAGGAATGGGCGACCATGGCGCAGGCTGCTACAGATGTCGTTCACATAAATCAAAAACAGGGTTGGTCCAAGCACGCTGCCTTGCACAACACCGCTGGAAACTGTGACAGGGATGGACTCAAAGTGTGCTACTTTCACGGACTGCGTACGCCCGGTTAGGTAGGATTTAAGCCAGTCAAGCAGATGAGTGACTACACCGTAAGCCTTGAGCTTATGTAATAGGCGTTTATGGGGGACCCTATCGAACGTCTTTTGCATATCGAAGTATGGCGTAATAATCGCCAGACCTGAATCAATCGCTCCAGTGACCAGGTAGAGAAAACCAAGCTGGCAGGTTGCGCAGGATCGTGCGCTTAGAAAACCATGCTGTGACCTGCTAACGTGGCCTGCTGCATTCAAGCAGGCCATAAGCGCACGCTTAACCGATTTCTCCATCACACGTGAGAGAATAGATGTGTGGTTTATGGGTCGGTAGTTGCTGACTTCTTGTACGGAGCCACCTTTATGGCGCGGTGTGATGATAGAGTGCCTCCCAGACAATGGGTATTGGCCCTTCTCCATAGAGAGTGTGAAGAGTTTCAAGAGGAGTATGGAAAGGTCATCGCCCCCATTCTTAAGTAGTATGGGTGGAATTCCATCAGGACCAAGTTTGGTGGATGGTTTTATGGTTTTGATAGCGGAACGGATGCCTTTTAGATCGAACTGAACCGTGGAGAGCAGCTGGTTTGTGGACACATCCAGCTCAGTAGTGACCGGGGACAGTTCTTCACACTGGGACTCTTTGAAGTAAGATTTGAATATCTCACATATAGTCCGTGGATCTTCACTTGCTTTGCAAGGGCCGACGCGTATGGAAGTGTTCTTTGCTCCATAATGAGGAGTGCGAGAAGGCAGCAGCCAGCTGAGGTGCTTGGCTTTGTTTGCACTGGCCATGGCTGCTCTTTCTTGGGATGTTTTAATCAATACAGACCTGAACGATAGCTGGCTCGCGATCTCGTTGGCTCTCAGCACATGCGCAAAGTTGAACGTCTTGTGGTAGGAACGTCGTAGTTGCCTCAACCTTGCATGCAGCTTAGTTTGCCTCCTAATTTTTCCTGAACGTTTATTTAAAGGAGTAAATGGAGCCAATAGGTCTAGACAATAATGCAGTTCGCCATAAAATATTGCGGACGATTGCTCCAGGACGATTGCTCAGGACAACTACTTATCTCCCAAAGTCGCTTTGGGTCATGGGTATCCACAACCTCCAGTTTTAGCATTTCTGCCACCGAGCAATGGTTTTGTACCATTTGCTTGATCTCATCCTGAGCTACATCCTCTGAGACATCTAAATCAACTCTGTGGGAGGCCTCCGGGGTGCCAAAATCCTGCAGAGGATCAGAAGGTATTCCAGGGGTCCGCTCATTAGTAGTAGGCTTGGATGCAGAAAGTTTTTCGTAACGGTGTTGTATGGCTGTCTTTGCGTCCACTAATTTTAACTGGACAAAGGTTGTGCGCGACCGGAAGTCTGTTTGGTATGACAGGAATTTACTGGCCGAACGCTCTGTATCGAACCTGAATAGCACGGGACATTGGTTTTTAATAGCCCTTTTCCTCAGTCTGGTGCAACTGATTAAATTACCTTCTAGACCGCAGATATCCATCAGTACCTTCTTGATGGTGTGAACTTTTAAACGGTCAGGTACATTATAGACCACTACCTCCGTGAGGCATTTTATCCGGTCCATGACCTCGGTACTAATAGCATTGAGGAAACGCATGGAAGTCTCGGAGCACTTTTATCCATTATCTTGCCAGGGTGAACTAGGCTTGTAATAGCCACCAAACGCTCAGCTATTGGCTGTAAGATGTTAAAGGTCACTTTCATACTCGCCAACTCCTGTTGCAGTTGCGCGATTTCTCGGCGCATAGAAGAAAATACGTCCATCACCCTAACGGAGCACGGCATGGTCACGTTGGTAGCTGTATTGCCCCCCATTTTACTCGCTTTGGTTACACGACGGCTAGTAGATATTCCTTTTTTACCGCAAGCATTTGAGACCAAGTTAGAGAGTCCGCCACGAAGGAGAATAGTAATGGCAAAATGCTCCCATCGTTATCCGAAGGTAAGGAGGAATCGCAGTGTCTGGTTTTGCAGAAAAGTTGCACATCCGTTTCATGCATTAAGACCTCGCACAAACGCCTCAAAGTGGTGACTATACCATGAAATTTAGTCGCCGACATAGTGCATATGTGTGTGTTCAATTCCGCTAACACCTCCTCCACGGTACGCAGCTTCGTCGCCCGATCCAAAACCACCGCTTGTGAAGTGTTGCCCCTTCCGACGCGCCTTACTGTATTCTCCGTGAATTCTATGGCAGCTACCGGTTCCGGGGAATTAGGCATGCACCACCAACAACCCTGAACCAATCCGCCAAATCCGCGTGCTGATCGCAAACGACGTAGCACATGTGAGCACACGGCATCCGCCAGTGATTCTGGAACTCACAGTCAAATCCGTCACGACGTACCAAGCAAGTACGGTTACCGATACGCCGTCTGCATTCCACCGCAACAGCCGTACCCTCAGGACGTCATCCGATTATGTCCTCCGCTGACCACCGCCTCATTAACTGCTCCCGCGCGTACGACGTCAAATGTACCAGTACGCCGGTGAGCCCACAAACGCTTACCGGAAGAACATAGGGGCTCAACTGGCATCTCGCTAACTTCGTACGCTTCTCCTCCATAACTCGATGCACACGATCAACCACCACAGTGCACAGCTGAAGTACGGAGGACCGTTCACTAAGTTGCCACTTAAGCTGACGGTTTTCGTCCTTCACCCCGTTTGTCGTGAAACAACCGAAGGTACGCACCATTCGCAATCTACGCACCGCCCATGAAGAGGAAACCGGTAACCACGTGCGCAATAAGTACTCATGGCACTCCGCATTCCGCACTTCTATGGCATGCAACAGTTTTACGAAGTATTCCTCATCCCTGGTATATATCATTTTATGCAACCATTGCCGCAGGACTGTCCTATCCTCCGGGGACGCATCATGAAGGTGTGAGCAACGTCTAGTCATGTCTCGCACTGCATGAAATCGACACAACCCACATGCGCCTGAGAGTAAACAGATTGAAACGCACCCACTTGAGCGGCACATTTATCCATGAGCACCGTCCTTGCACGCGATGTGGCAGGAACCATACCAAGCATCGCCTCCACAGCTTCCTTGTAACTCTCCGACGTCTCATTAGGTAATAAAGCGTAGAAAAAAGACATCGCAACACCAGTCACGTCCACGAACATGCAGAGCCACAGCATATACCTTCGCAGTAAATTTGGTGCGTCGCATCCGCCAACAGCATCTCACGATAGCGCTGCACCAAGCCTTACGTGCATGGCGCAAAATACACAGACCTTATTTGATCATCATTCCTTTTCACCCGGCACTTCCCACGCTGTTCCCACGAACGGACCACCTGAATAACCTCGCCGTCAGCAGTACGCAGGTGCCGCCGCCTCATGTATCACAAACTCGTTTACGTCCTCCGCCGTCCGTAAGTCCGCCACACATGTGTTTATCCGCGAACAGACTTCCGACTCTTGCTCAACAGTTAAACGTCGGTTGCTGGGATGCAACCATGGCTGACCAATTTGAAAACTATGTGTATGCTCCAACTTAGAGTTGCAAACCTCATACAGTTCCCCTTTCAAACTGAAGGCGAAACGCGCAAGGCAGCGGCAATCACGAAATCTGTGAAATCAAGGGGTTAGTTTTCCAACATATATATGTGACGTACCGCTTCCCCACCGCTCCCGCGCGTGTAGAATGTACGCGCCGAAATTGCACATACCGGTACGGAAAATCTTCCGCGGTCTTCTTACCACTTCCCTTCAAATGATTCTTCACAGTATCCTACCATATTAGAAAAAATCACTGGCAGTCGCAAATTGAAAGTTGCGAACCGCTTCCTTTACTTCCTGCCAGCTTTTATAATGATCACACACCATACGGAAAAAACAGCGGTGTCATCCAACATGGCGCTCGAGAATCAATATGACCTCCTCCAGTTACCCTCAGTTAAAATAGAGGAAACATAAACACTCATCAATCTTAGCAAATGTTGCTTACCGTAGATGCTGACGTATTAGGCGTCATATCAATATCTCCGTCATACCTCATGAAACCATCACCATTCTGCCTCGCGTACCGGAACCCATTTTCCCTCCAGGCCAATTTTCTATGACAGAAAGTAGCCACTGCCTTCTTTTCGTGCGACCGTTTGTTTGCATTATGGCGGTTAAATTTAAGTGGCTTTGGTGCCAAGTAGTACATCCAATTTACGACGCAAAAATTCATGGTCTTCTAAGTGGTATATTTGTATGGTATACTTTGTTACGAACCGTTTATTGGAGTAACGTAGCATGTTATATCAGTATTATACATGCAAAGGTTATGAAATAATGAAGACCAATAAGCCGGCGGAAACTCAACAGATGTGCAGTTGGGCGAAATGCTTTCAAGCTGTAGAGCAATGTTGTAGTCAACGGAATGTTTTGTGCTGTTAAGTGCAGTGAAGCCTTAAGTGCCAGTCATTTGTACGAAGAATATACGGTTAGCAATGCATCAGGCAAAATGCTAAGAAATTCTCACTGAATAATTTTACACAATTAGTTTAAACAGAAGGCAATAAATGGAACAATTCAAGGCAACCTACGTACCTGGAGGAATCATAATGAACCTGATATATGTAATGGAGAATTATGAACCTTGCCGATGGCTTTTGAAGGAAAACTGGAGGTAAAGGTAAGGTGATAAGCTTGGTGAAATCCAAAAGGAATAACTGCTATAACAAAAGCAGTACTATAGGCCTCGTAGATGGCATACGTAAGAAGCTGTTAGAAAACGTTACGAATTTGCGAATAACGGACTATTTCTAAATAAACAAATAAATGGTATATTCTCGGTAAAATGAGACATCCGTAAAGGCGCGATCAAATATGCGTACAAGCATAGCTGTCTTGGAATATTAAAACATTTCGTTTTAATGGATGGAATAAATGAAAAGATGTAGTCCATACCAGTGAGCAATTTATCAGGTAATAGTCAGATCAAGGAACATGATGGCGCTGGGGCGCGTAAAAATCAGTCATAACTGTTGCGTAAAGATACAAGTTGGGCGTAATTTCGTCATGTAGTAATCCATGAGCACAGGGGCCCAACCAAGGTTTTGGTGCAATCAATGACCATTACGAAATCGGAATGATCTGTGCTCCATCAAAGCATTCTTCATGGTAACACCGGTTGCACAGGTTGGATGTAGAAGGCTGAGCACTGCGCCAGTGTGAAATGTTTAGTGAGTACACGAAGGCGGAATTGAAGCTGTGCATGCTCTGTTGCTTATTTGACATTAGTACTACAGAACGCGAATATGTGCAACTGTTTAACGTTTATGGGTGTGTGTAGGTGGCTGGAATGTGTACCTAAAAAAGGAATCATTTGCAGGCCTTCATATGCGCAAGTATGTCAGCCTAACGGGATAAAATAGGCGTACGTTTATGCACATCAATGCCATTGCTAGCCGTCGATACTCTCTCCCTTAGTACCATTATCAGTTCTTCTTATTACATACGTCACCACTTTTCAGCTGCAGCGAGTCATTGTAGATAGCATACATCTTTGCGCTAGGAGCCACTCATTATCTCTCCAACACTTACCCACTTGAATTGTTTGCATCACATACTTTCGCTGGTTTGTTGACTTCTTCTGTCACTGTAACTATCCACTAATAACTAGAAGGCTTACTGCGAATTCAGTTGCTGTCCACTGGTTCTCTATCTTAGCTCCATTATCCTTCGTCCCTCTTATCTTCATCACGTTTTCTGAAGTGCTTCGTTGTACGCTCCATACATCTTTGCGCATATCGGAGCTACTAGGAGACCTTCCTTGGTTCCCCATCCTGTAATCCTTTAGTAGGTCTGTATCACTTACCTTCGCTGGCTTGCTGATGTATTCTGTGACACTGTAGGAATCCACTAGTGACCAATCTGCTTAATAGGATGATTATATCGGGCCACCGAAAGATTTGCATAGCGCCATGATCTGTCGATACCCTTAACGTCAGTATCTCTATTTAGTAACAACTAGTGGTCGCAGGTTCCAAGCATCTTTGGACATACCCAGAGCTTGCTAAGAGCTACACTCTTTTATCTCCAACCTGCATCTATTGGGACTGTCCGCATCACAAACATTTGCTGTCTGTTGACTTATTCTGGGACATTTTAGGTATCCACTAGCCAATCGAAGGATTCCCTCTAATGCCGTTGCTGGCCGTGGATACTCTCTTCCTTAGTACCATTATCAGTTCTCCGTTTTATTTCTGGCACCTCTGTTTAGCAGCAGCCATTCTTCGTAGGATCCAACCATCTTTGCGCATTTCCGGAGATTGTTAAGAGTCACTTTTTATTCCTCTCTGAGGCTGCTTGCGTCACTTACAACTGCTGTTTGTAGACTTATCCTGGGACACTTTAGATATCTACTAGCAACTTGAAGGCTTCACCAAATGCCATTGCTAGCCGTCGATACTCTCTCTCCCTTAGTACCATTAGCAGTTCTTCGTATTACATAAGTCCCCACTTTTCAGCTGCAGCGGGTCATGGCAGGTAGCATACATCTTTGCGCCAGGAGTCACTCCTTATCTCTCCAACACTTACTCTCTTGAATTTTTTGCATCCCACACGTTCGCTGATTTGTGGACTTCGTCTGTCACCGTAGGTATCCACTGGCAATTAGTAGGCTTAATCCGAATGCCTTTGCTGACCAATGATACTCTCAAGCCTAGCGCCACTATCTGTCAATATTCTTATCTTCCTCATTACTGCAGCAATTCGACGTATGCTCCATGTCCCTTCTGCGCATATCTTGGGCTTGCTATGATACACTCCTTGTCTCTCCATCATACATTCTCTTGGAATGTCGGTAGCACTCACCTCCGCTGGCTTGTTGATGCATTCAGTGACCCTATATGCATCCACTAGGGACCAAACCTCTGAGTAGAATGGCTACATCTGGCCACTAATATTCTTGACTGGCGCCACCATCTGTCGGCCGTCTTAAATTCGGCACCTCCGTTTAGAAGTAGCTAGTGGTCCTAGGCTCCATGCATATGCGATTATCCAATGCTTGTTAGGAGTCACTCCGTATCTCAATAACCTTTATTCCCTTAGGATATCTGCATCCAATCTTTCCGCTGCCCTACCGCCAATTGACCTTTAGATCTCTCTCGCGGCAACCTATTTATTTTTCACTTACTTATGCTGCGCTCCCTAGGGTATTAGGCTAGCTACCTGCTGTTCATCACCTTGCCGTCACCACCAGTCTTCTGACTCTCTTTGCACTCTCCCCACGCAATTTTTGCCTCATACTAAACTGATACTTTGTGGATTACTTACTGGTACAACGCTCTTGTCTCTACGCAGGCGTTAGCACTCCACCCATACGGCTAATGATTCTGTAGGATATTCAAACGGCACTTGCAGCAGAATGATTTTTGCACAGTGTACATGATTTTGTCTCAACTCCAAATGCTGTAACATAAGACTTTAACAATGTTTAACTCCACGCCTGTTCTTGCAGTCTCCTCTCGGTTGTCTCTCACTTTCCCTTTTCTCCGAGGTCCGGAACTTCTTGGAGATCTGGGATTGGACTGAGGAACAGTTTTCGCCCAAGACGGACGTAACAACCGACAAGCACTTACATGGAGCATGGTTGAACACCAAAAGGATCTAACTACAATCACCAAAACCCTTGGCCAGTATGGAGAGCTGGACACATCATCATACTTCCATAAATAATGCATCTGAAAAATTCAGACAGCAGAAAATTTGAACTGTTGCCCACCTGGACACAAAACAAGACGACTAATCGCGATGTTCCCCTCCTCAATCGGCATCAACGATCATGGCGGCCGTAATCAAATTACCTGTCCAACTAACAAGGGAACTTAGAAGCCATTTGACTGCGAATAAACGAATATGCTAGCAGTCGTCAAGCGGCTTTGTCCGTTATAAATTAATGCTCAAAATTCTTTACGGCAGTGTTGCAGGACGTGGTTGGTTTTCACCTGGCAATCGTTCTTCCTATAGAAAGCCACAACTGTCTGTGTAACAACACTGCGACGCAGCGGATGTGACGCCACTGAATAAAGTCACTGCCCACAACTACATACTGGCAAGTCGACTAGACTCATAATTCAACTTTTCCCGAGACATGCAAGGATATGATACTCTCCGTCTACATGCACTGTTTCATTGCACTTATATTGCCTTGGCCGTTTCAACCACACACCATTGAACCCGAAGTATCATGGTGATACACAACTGTTTTTAAACCCTGATCATGCCTGGTTTGATGTGCCTCCATGAATTTGAAAATAAACTATTTATTTATTTAACTGATATAAATACGTAATTATGTAGGTCAATACACACCCCTTGTATGTGCATGTGTGAATGTAAGTCTCGTTATTTACCATTAGTTAAAGTGGCAATGGCATTGAATACGTGGGAGAGGGTTTTCGTCGATTTCTCATAGGATGGAAGCCTGCCCACCGTGAAATTTTTCGCAACAGAAAAATGTGCTGTTCGAAGTGACTGATAACAGGCAATCAATATAGGTTATGGCTAATCACGCCTGACTTAATATGCCATATATGGCATGATAAGGCGGATGTAATTTTGAACAACGCTTGTTGTTTATAACTGTTAGCATTCACTTCGAATATATCTACATATCCTGGTAGCACATGTCCAGCTCCTGTCCAGATTAGCCTCCTAAACGTTCCTATGATAGCGCTAGGCAGAACTGGACAGGATCGCTTACGGTGAGAGGAATAAAAACGAGTTTTGTCCAGTTTATGGCGGACCAATAAAAATAATCCTAGCTTTGACCAATTGAAATTCACAGCCAGGCTTGGCAACCTGGCAGCCCCAGAAACCTTGATTGCCTACCATCGGTATGCGAATACGAACATCACACTACCACGCACTTAGTATCTGATGAATAGCTTGAGGGTTCCGACCTAAGGTTCACGCAGTACGTGTTGTCGTAATTGTTGAAATTGGGAACACACTTAGGCGGCGCTTCATGCTGCTGGTCGGAAAGCGAACTGGAGCTTACCGTGCGCCTGAGAACATCACGAGGCGAAAGAAATGCCAAGCGAGGTATAAGAGTGGTTTAGGTACATGAAGGCGTATAGTACAAAATTCAGGTTTGTAGCAAAAGGCGGCTTTGTCAAGGTGTTTAATCAGCTTCGGCGATTAACAACTTAGGAGGCTAAAGATATTCATAAAGAAGCAGTGGGCGTACCTCGGTGGCACTGCATTTTTTGCTTTGCTCAAACGGCGGTCTTTTGTGCGGTGCAAAAGGCAACCACGTTTTAATGTAGCGTGTAATGTCCTCATTCGGGGCTGCGTCGTCCATGCGTTGCCCAATGAGGCTTTTGTAGTTGCCATGGATTACTGTTTGTCAACACACCTTGTACAATGCCATTCACAGTTATCTGTCCGAATGTAAACGAACCTTCCGCGCCTGAGTAATTGATCGCGACGACTGAGCTTATCATTAGCTGCTCCATGGTACCGCGGACGACAGGTTGTACGTTATCACCGTGCACAGCAGGCAAATGTTTGACCTGTAACTCTTGCAAGGATAAGACGAACTCACGACTCTGGTTTTGAAATATGAGCCCTTCAGCCGTTTTGCATATCTCTTAAGCTCACTGTTAGAGATAAATGGAAGAGATAAACCCGGTGCAAAACGTTAGGATTATGGTTGGATCATCTGCAACATGGCTTCGGACATACAGCGATGTCCGACCTGTTCTGACAAAATGAGGAATAATTCCACTAAAAATACAGCTGAGTGTAATACATGACGCCTGTGACGTTTTACAGTTAAGCACCATCAGTTCCGGAAGTACCTCCTAATTGGTTGGTGCAACGTCAGCAATAACAGCGGGCGAGATTACTGTTTAATAGGGGCAGTATGAACGCAATACTTATGGTTGATTGTTGAGTGCCCTGAACATAGGGACATAGTGCCACTGAAGAGAGACGTGGGAGCACGTGCGTAGGTTGCTGCCGCATGCCTTTTAATTTTTGTGGGACGCGAGCCCTCTCCCCCATCAGTGCTGGAACGGACGGGCCGGCGCCTATAGGAAATGAAAATAGCCACACCTACCTAAGACGCTTAGCTGGAAGACCCATCGGAATGGTATCGTGGGTGGGGTAGCTTGCCGCGCTCCGATTGACGTTCCGTTTATCCGGCATGCTAGAAGCTAGCTAACGTGGATGGTTAAGATAACGATCGGCTTACTCGTGCTAACGATGGTGGACACAGCAGTGCTTGCCTCATTGGCAACTGGTGCAGTGTGACTTTTCACAGCTGCATAGTGGTGCGTACCTTGCACGGAAGGTATTTGGAAGTATGTACCTTCTTCCCTAAACCAGGTATTACTCACAATATTTATTAACTCGTCCGACTTAAACAGTTAGACAACGCTGTATCCTTAAAGACCCATCAGCGCTGAAAAAGCATGAGGTCAATATTCCCCCAAATACAGTGTGCTCGTGTTTGCCTGTGAAGGAGTGTGAGCCGGCTCCGTTGATGAAACGTGGCTCCCCTCCACATGCCTCCCGATCTTATCCCTTCGGGTTTACACTGGATATGGGGTGTGTGGTTGGAGCTGTGGGTGGTGCAGCGCAAGCCATCCATGGTCCCTCTGTAGGCGCAGGCGTCCTGTGGCTGGCCACATTGACAAGCAAATCCGATCCGGATGCCGCCAACCATACTGTATGGCATAGGTTAACTTATAAGAAATGCGTTCACGGGAAAGCGATGCACTTGAATAGAATATGACAGACAGCAAAGTTACGTACATCTCTAGACAATGGCGATGCACGGAAGATGCATGCGGTTGAGGAATGCCTGTTTTGCGCGACCAGACTAAGAGGCTTCAGAACTTTCCAAACCTGCACGACGATGTTCCCAGACACATACACAGATACATCTGCGAGAACTCTGTGTGTAACATCGAGGATGACGTTATCCGGCTTCACCGTGGTAAACAAAATACCATGTAAACGAAAGGCCTTGTGACCTTTATATACACATACCTCCATATTTACACCCGTGTTTGTGTTCCTGGAAGCAGCAGGAAGCTGTTCCTCTTCGGACATACGGTACATGATTTCAGCAACCGGGCGCGGGGAATTGTGAATCATGCGCTTAATGGAAGACAAGTGAGACTCAAGGGGAAATGTTGAGATGTTGTCTGAAGTCCCCATCTTCTGTAGTCAGCGGACAGATGAACCAGTGAGTGTACGTTCCACGTCCTCACTGGGACAGTAACATCAAAATAGTTATATGAAATACGTAAATTAATGGAATAATGAAATTAACTAAGTCAGTGTGCGGGTGAGGGTGGCACCTAAATAAATAGCAAATGAGTGATCTAGAAAGTGATGATAGAAAGCCTCCGGAGATATCCCGATTAAACACGCTGGTCCGGCGTATAGCAAACACGTACGCAACTCAGTTACATTCCAAGAGCGGTATTCCTCCAGCGATCGGAACTTACGTAAAAGGTCGAATGTCCAAGTAGGTCCGAGGTCATACAAGGGTTGTTTTGCTAAAATCACTCGCTTGCTGTGTAGTCAAAATCCACTGTCCATGGCGAAGTAAGCCAGTTTTTGATCACTGTGCGTATTATACCCTGATATACCGAATGAAAATATTCAATTGGTAGGCCATCAACCAAAGCTACATGCAAAGTAGCGAAAGTCACGATTGGCTGGCTTTCCTTCACACTAATGCATTGGTCCGCCGTGTGTGGCGCATACACTCACCAGGTTGGGTGCAGTTGTCACAGCTGTAGTAACCCGAGTGTTTATTTTTGCGTTTCACCTAAGCGCGCATGGGTTTCACAGATAACGGCTTTTAGGTGGAAGAATCCGTTGCTTGGCAAGAAACGGATGTCATAAATTGTGTCGTATAATTAATCATCTACATTAATCCGTTTAGCGACTCCACCATAAACACCAATAATGAGTGGATTTGTGACCACTGGCTTTATAACACTGCACAAGGTAGGCCATTTATGAATCTTGGATGCCAC
>OX104064.1:185624177-185651380 GCA_944474145.2 Dicrocoelium dendriticum
GCCGCCACTGTACTCATATACCTTCACACAAAACGCTCAACATCGGGTGCTGGAATGTGCGTACACTACTTGACCGGAAGACGAATGAGCTCCCCGAGCGCCCGTATCGCGATGGAAGTCGCGCGCTACAGCACTGATATTACCGCACTCAGTGAGACTCGGTTTGCTTACGAAGGCAAGTTGTACGAGGCTGGTGCTGGGTACACGTTCTACAGAGTTGGAAACGACACCACAGTACCACTTGAACATGTGGTCGAATTTACACTATCCGACCGTATAAATGGCCAACTGCTGGGAGAACCGACTGGCATCAGCCCACGATTCGTGACTCTTCACTTACACTTCTGATGTTTTAAGTCTACACGTAGGCTCCCACCATCTGTTATCCGGATGACACGAATGAACAGTATTACGCTCAGTTGGCCTCCGTGATACGGTATGTGCCTAGGATCAACCAGCTATTCTTACTGTGTGATTTCAACGCGCGCGTCGGGCGTGATGCGGCCATATGGACAGACGTAATCGGGCAGTATACTATTGACACTATCAATGGGAACGGGGACCGGCTGTTCTCACCGTGTGCCATTCACAACCTGACGATCACGAACACGCAGCGCTGGGTGCAAGTGAAACACCAACTTAGACGGACCCACAGAGTGGTCACGCCCACCTGTTCGACTATTCCATCGTACGTCTGCGTGACATACGTGAAGTGCGCATGACACGTGTACTACATGGAGCTGAGCGTGGCACTGACCACTAGCTGGTGCGGACGAAACTGTACATACATTTTCGTAAATCTATGTATTGCACTCCGGTCGTGAACCGGCGCAAATTTAACGTTATTTCCCTAGGTAATGCTAGGCAGATGATGGAACTGGAGAAGGCGATGGCTACCCACATTGGCAATGTCGTATCTAGCGCCTCCGTTATTGACCTGTGGCGCTACTTTCTTGAACAGGTGGTGGCTGCTGTCGAGGAGATGGTAGGGATTCGTCAGCAATATGCTTTCCATCTTCCCGGTAAGGAACTAAAGCTGGTAGGTATTTTACAGCATAAAACAATATGGTAGTCGTAAGTAACGATTCAATTTTCGCCATCAACTCCCAAATGAAGCTGCTTGCGACGGTGTAGGTAACTCACTTAGCTATCTTAGCGAAATCCGTCTGTGTGTATTTGAGACTGTAGACATAATGCAGATTTGGCACCGGAGCCGACGGGATATAGCCTGCACCACTTGGTGAAGCACGTGTGGATTGAGTGAAAGTTCCGGCTGACTTGAAGGATGCCTTTGCACTACCAGTGTATTAGGCAGAGGGAGCAAGCAATATGACACGAATTATCGTGGTATCATTTTGCTGGGCTGTGTGGAGAAGGCGATTACTCGAATTCTGCTCAATCGCCTCGTCACTCAGGTTGTTGAAACGCACGCGGCGGAGGAGCAATGCGGATTCCGTTCGAGCCGCAGCACCATAGACATAGTGTTCACGGCTCGTCAACTGCATGAGAAATGACTAGAGCGACATCAGCCATTGTACTCGCTGTTTGTGGACTTCAACAAGGCATTTGACACGGTGAACCGCGAAACATTGTGGCTGGTCTTGGGTAAGTTTGCTTGTCCGAGTAAGTTCGTAAGTCAACTTGGATGTCTGCACAGTAGTATGCCGGCGAGGGTGTGGTACCGTGGACAAAGCTCGGATGACTTTGATGTTGACTCTGATGTGAAGCAATGCTGTGTTTTAGGCATTGCCCTGTTTAATATTTATCAAAATGCTATGATGTCCAGTGCATTTGTTGCTTGCGATTACGGTGTCCGTGTGGAGCAACGTATTCATGGTGGGTTGCTGAACAAGGAAATGTTTGCCAGGCAAATATGTAGACGTCATAAGAGCGCTGTACGCATATAATGAGAGCAGGGTGCGCACTTATGACAAACTGTCGCCACAGTTCAAAATCTCCAACGGTGTGAGACAAGGTTGCTCAATGTCACCTTTCATTGATAACTGCGCTATCGACGAAGTCATGGAAGCTGAATTCACCGGACACTACTTAGGTGTTGAGCTGCTTCCAGATGAGCGAATTATGGACTTGGACTACGCTGACGACATTGTCCTACTCTGTCACAGCTCTCGAATGTGCCAGGCAGCACTGGACGGAGTAGCCGTGGTTGCCACTCGTTTCGGCCTAAGCTTTGCACTCTCAAAATGCAAAGTCCTCCAAGATTGACAGGGACCCACCCCTACGCTGATCATTAGCGGTGACCAGCTAGAAGTCTGGAAATTCAAGTATCTAGGCAGCTATATTGGCGCCCTTTGGATCAAAGGTGAGATCACGAACCGTATAACAAAAGCTCGGGGCACTTTTGCCAATCTCCGCCTCCTGTAGCACTGGCGCAACATCACTCTCGCGCTGAAGGGAGGAGTTTACGATACAGCCGTGTATTCAACCTTGCTGTACGGTTGCGAAACTTGGCCCATCAGGTAGACAGAGTTAAAGAGGCTAATTGCGTTCGACCATCACTGCCTTCGTAGCTTAGCTCATGGCTGGTGGGAACACCGCGTGAGCAATGAACGTGTTTTATGTCGTGTGTTTGGTGCAGGACGAGCGAGTGAACCGCTCAGCACCGTTATATTGCGCACCAGACTCCGATTGCTTGACCCCGTGTTGCGCATGCCAGCACACCGAGTCCCGCGAGGTGCGTTGCTTGCGCGACCAGAGTGGGGGGGGGGGCAAACGATGGTTTTGTCAAGTGGAATGAGGACCCTCACTTCGAACTTGGTGTCGGCTAGTGTCTCCCGACTGCTGGGCTGAGGTCGCAAGGATGGACAGGTTTGGTTGGAAACACTAGTTGCAATGTCGAGGAGCCGACCTCATTGGCGTTTGTGTTGCGAGTTTCTTTGTTCCTCCTCCTGCCGCTTCGCTTCCCCCTCAAACCACAATCTCACGCTGCATGCATAATACGCTACTTAACATTATATCACCTTTTTAGTTTTTTATCCTGTAATGTTTAGTGCTTTGTTTTGCATGGATACTATCTTTTTGTATCGCTGCCCATTAGCAGGTGTGTTTCCGAACTTCAGCCGGCGTGTTATAGTGATGACGATGATGATGGGTTGCTGATCATCGGTCGTTTTTTTGGATAGAACCCGAGTGTGTGAGACGACCAACCGTATGTTCCTCTTTTTCAACTACCGCATATTGTTTGCATGCAGCGAGGATGAGTTGCAGCGCATGACGGTGGCTCTCGTTTCGACGAAGGCCAAGTTTGGACTCATCATTAACATAGGTAAGATTATTTGTGGCAGGTAGACAGTGAGTGTTGTTTGCCCCAGAACACTGCACTACACGACCGGGTTCGACCTTATTTAATCTCATTAGGTAGATATAGCAGGTCTAGAACCCGGGGCCATTAATATGTTCCAAACCGGTCTGGAATTGCAGTGGTTTCGCGTGGGTAACACCCACTATTCCACTGCGACATCAGTTGCGGTCCCAGTGATCGAATTGCCAAGGTTCATTTCCCTTTGAATCTCAGACCACATTGAGATTGCGCATCGTAATCGATTCGTAAAAAGTGTGTTTCAAAGTAACTCGACAATCAAGACTTATCTTTTTCGTCCATCACTAGCTATGGAACCCAAGGGCTTACCGCTAATCCAAATTGCTGACATCATACACCCACAGTTCACCTTCGATACAAACAGATGGCTCTGTGTGTATATCTTATCAGGGAGGTGCCGCTGCTATTTTTATCAATCTTTCTAATGCTGGTACTGGTAGAGGTAGTTTTATCTACACTCTGGTTGATTTTAGAATGTTTATTGTCATGCGGATGGCTGGATTCAGAAGAATGCATTCTGTGCTCGAAATGTGTGTGTGTGGGTTAATCATACTGGCCCCGTTAGTGCTGAAGCACAACGGAGCTACCTTCAAAGTTGTCGTGCAAATGTGATGGACTTGTACTCCTCTTTCATCATTTCACACACTTATCAACGACTGGCTGGTCTTACTTTGCCTGCGTCCTACCCGGACAACATGTGTTCTGCATTCTCATGTTGGCTGCACCGTTTGTGCGCCTTGATCCGGTCGCACATTGCGCAACTTGACAGTTTTCACGTGCCACTCGGATCCCAAAACTGTTTTTCCCGGGGTATTCCAAGGTAATCGGTACGCAGTTTGTTAAAGTGAATACAATGGGTGAGTTTGATTATGTCGACAAGTTTCTCCGATGTACTTGGTGACACCAACTCAACCAACTTGGTAGCAAGACAGCACGATCGATGGTCATTCATGTTGCCAATGTGTCTGCGGCTGGTGTCTCGTTTCAGCACGTGTGTAACACTGACGGGTCTCCGAGGTCTTCTAATGTCGAACAGCACGATGTCGGCGCTTCTTCATCAAAAGGCAGCTCTTATTATTCAATAAAAAGAAACTACGCGCTAAAAATCAGTATGCTGCTTGTCAGTCGACAACGTTATACTGCGAATCATGCTGCCGAATACTTCTGTCAGCACAGCATACAATATTAGTCGAAAGCCACAAAGAGACGAGTGGAGGTCAGGAAGCGCGATGCACAACATGAGCGCCTCAATTGGGTTTGCTAAGTTATCGCCTCACTTCTTGTCACTATCATGCGTTGTCTTCTCTACTCTGCACTTTCATTTAATCTTTAATGTTAACCACACATTCTCGTTCATCAACTGAGAAGTCACAAACAAATGCCACCGGCCGTTCTTTTCGCATTTAGACACATTCGGCCTTCCTGTTTTAGCGCTTAAATTATTTACTTGTTGATCACCAAATGCGCATAGGCTCACAAGTGCTGATGTGTGTACCAGATGTGATTAGATCGCGCATCCCTATGCCTTTTCGCGCCTCATCTTCTTGTTTCTCTGATGGGAAGCTATTGTGGAGGTCACGGTAACCTTAAATCTCCAACTCATCCCTATCCAACTTGCTGTAGAACTTACAAGGACAGATGCCCTGTGAGAAACGTGATCCTCGTGATTGCGTAACATGTTGCACAAAGTTCATGCAACAGCACAATCCCCGTGTGGCGCCTGTCCAAACTTCACAGACCAAGTAGGATCGCACGGTGTCATTGTGCACGCTCAGCTCTCGTGACAAATGCAGGGGAGAACAGTTGTGCGATCTGGGAGTGAATTTTAGGAGTTTAGACAGTGAAGGAACTTTTCTGAGACGGATGGGAATAATCTTTAGCAACAACTGCAAATCAGTGTAACTGTTTCCAAATTCAGCACAGAGAAGCATCGTTGCACGAAGTCTCCAACGTCGCCACTTTTACCCGTCTCTTTACTCGTTCCACTAGCTCCTGTTTAAGGCGAACATCGTTGGAAATTCATGTCACTCACGAAGTCAAGGTTACTCCTCAGCGGAGACCAATCCGTCCGCATTTTTCGTCAGATCAGCATGGGCCAAAAAGCTGTTAACCAAAAGTGGAATATCTTATGCATGCGTATGTATGTATGCGTATATGTCACGTGATCGCCGCAGACGCTCTCCTTCCTACGGCACAGTGACGACCAACTAGGCAACTGAGAAGTTGATCGGGCATTCACCGTCCGCTGAACACCCACCAAGAAGGACACTTAGCTCCACGTTCTTCAGCTGATAAGACGTTCACAGCGACCTTGACCATCAATTTTCTTCTATTGAACAAATGCATATGTTCATCACTATGGGTTAGGTAGTATCACATATTGATGACGAGTTAGTAGTTGATAAGTGACAGAACTCTGTCTAGTTCGCCGACTTGCGGGCCAAACTTATCTCAAGCAGAAGCCCTTTTTAAAATTTAGGCATGTATTTTGCCAAAGCGCGGCACCACAATGTAACGCAAATAATTTGGCTTCGCCTTTATGTGTGAGCCATCGTGCGAGGGTTAGGTATTGCTGCTCGCAGCGCTGCACGAATGCTTCAATTTCCTCAGGTAGATTATCCACCAGAAAGGGCAGGTACGTGCCACTTGAAGAAATGCAGCGCACGGTTACCGACGACACATTTCGCTATCTTTCACGTACAGCACATCTGCAAAAAACATCCACCCATAGTCACAATCAGCTACACTTTTAAGTACCACGGTGGGCCGTGTAGCAATCGGCCTGCCTCGTTTGCCGCATGAATGGTGTTTTTCTTGTTGCAGCCGGGGCGATTCGTTGCGCTCGTAAAGTAAACTTATCGAGTAACGCCAGTCGCACGTATGAACGCATGCCTGACACAGAAACCCGAAGACACAATGGTACGAGATGGGCAAAGTTCTTCCAACTGGGGCATTGTGACAATGTTATCTGCCTCTGGGTTCAAGTCGATTTGACACGGGTTGACACCGTGCCTCTTTGTTGTTCTTCTGGTCTCTGTCACCCGTTGCCGTCTAGTTTAAGCAATAAAGGAATGCAATGCTTTCGTGTCTCAGGTTGTCTATCGCACTCTGTCAACCAAGGGAGGTACACGCAACCAAACATTTCGAATTATGAGAGTGAACTTGTTCTGTTCCGCTAATCCAAAGCCAAGCGACGACCTCCGAGAGAAATTCCGCTTCTCTATCGTTCTGCATTCCAGAGAACACCGCATATGAACTGGACCGGTCCAGAGACGAAACACCAAATTATGAAACAGCAACGATTCGTCTCCTCTGGTCGCAGCCACATACATGATGCACATCATTTGATCCAGACAGTTAACCCACTCGAACACCTAACATCTGGATATCAAGTAGCGATTTAACATTCACACCGAAAGGTTCTGAAGGCTATCATCTACTTCCAACATGCCGTTATAGCTACTTCGTACATAGGCAGAAATTTTCATCCAAAAAGTATTGTTTGTTTTGATAGTGATTTACTAGATTTTTTAACGTAGTGAACGGAAGATGCTGATCGTTGATTGCCAATTATGCATATGAGAATAAGTGTACATTTGCACACAAAATTTTAAAATAAATTCGTATACGTGTGTACATATGCACACACTGTGTACGAAAGGGAGAGACACAACGTAAACGAGCCAGCTGAGCTTGTCCTTAAGGCAAGTCCACCGAGTTTTTCCATAACTGTGTCGTATGAAAATGACGCACCGTTAAAGAAGCTTGTATGCGGTTTGGAGATACCCAACTTTCCATAAAGAACTCGAAATCAGAGATGACTAGGCGCATGTGTAGACTTACGGCTCGCTGGATACAGCCTTCCTATCTCCATGCGTCTGGTGCGGAAAACCAATGTTTTCGATGCACTGGAAAATCAGTGAATCGACTGGCTCTTCCAGCTGTCCTCCTCACTACACACAAGTTACCTATAATGCTTAATATGAAAGCAGGCTGGTTCACACATTAAACTTTTTATTCTTGACGACGCGAGGCATACCTTTATAGACATGATGATGTGGTGATAGCAAAGTGTAAACAAAAATGTACAAAAATACAACACGTTTGCCATTACAGTGAATATGTGTATGGATGTGTATGTAATTGTGTATAGGTGTAGCTTTGTAGCCTGTGCTTGTAAGTGTGTCGTTGTATTTGTAACTGTCTGATAGCTTCGGCGATGTAAGAATAGACGATTGATGTCCGTGGATTGGATATACTTATCCAGATATCCACGAGGCAGTGAGTTTAGTTTGTGGCGAGTTACATTCACCATTTCACAGTGTTGATAAACGGACATTTGTGGTTTTCTATAGGGAGTACGCTTGCCAGACGAAAACGCACCACGTCCTGGAACACTGCCGCCGAACTATTTGCTGGAACGGGTTACACCCGAACCACCCCACTTGCACCACGAGGAGGTTGTTGGGTTAGCCAGTTTGTCATGGACGGACCCAGCGCAAGTGAATAAGTCATGTCGCAAAACTGGCAGCGGCGCATCATTCTGACAATCGTTCATGCAAAGAGAAACTACACTGAAAATCACCACGAGATCGCAGTGTGCGCTAAATGGGTATGCTGGAACACGAGTTGCTACGCATACACCTCTGACTACGGAGCTGTGATCACAGATGGCAGCAGTTAGTACACTGTTCCACAATAGCATGCCAACTCGGTCACATAAATGTCTCGTGACATTCAAACGACCTAATTACATCTGAATTGCAAATACGCGGTGCGTCATACGCTGGAAGAATTGGGATGCCTAACCCGAAATCTTAAGCCCAGACAAGTGTGGAGTGAGACTAAAAAGCAAGCGCACTTTTCCACCTGGTGTCTTTACATGCAATTCCACCCAATCAAAGACTCATAAGTCCACCGTATCCACATCGGACGCTTCCGACGTCCAACCCGGGAATTACACACCGAGCTACTGTCGGAGTTAGTTAATATTGTAATAGCTCAACCGCAATTTCCGGTATCCCAACTTACGGCAAATCTGGTCGGTGGTAAACGTAACAGCCGTTAGCAGCTAGTATGGACACATTGTGGCTGTATAATGTAACAACTAAATCTGTTAATATGTAACGCCGTTTCACCATGTTGGAACGCCACAAGGAAGCGGTAGTGAAGCTCCACTATAAATGCAAAACCCAGCGAAAATGATTGAATCGCACACAAGATTCCTTTTTGACTGCACTGTATCAAGACCTGGCGCATATTCCTTAGGGTACTGGGTCACTGTCTGCTTAGTTCCGCCATCATTCGAGACCACAGTCTGTTTGGGCTCATCACCGAACCATGGGGCTAACGATGGCCACTAACCCGGTCTGGGTAGTACGGTATCTGTGCTTGTGTCAACGGGAAACCGGTATCAAAACACCCAAGAGAGGCAAATGGGGTGGAAGCCGGGGCTTGGCATTCGTTTCGATGATCATGGGACCAGATAGCTCAATACACATATGACTAGGGCAACAAGATGAAGCACCATGGTGGTCGGGGCTGCATAGATTGTGTGTAGGTGTGCATGGAGAAAAAATTTTATGACTTCCCCGGGGCGCAGGCTACACAACCAAACCCGATCAACCCAGGCCCCGTGACTGCCCCAACTATGCTCGCACACGCACGGAAGAACAAGACCATGGGATTGGTCTGTCCACCGTCAGCTTCGTCCTCACCACCCGTTTTTGCAGCGAAAACAACCCGTGGACGATTTTATTACCCTCGTCGTCCGTTTTCGCTTTCCTTTGCGTCTCCGCACTGCCGCCGCCACCACCACCACCACTATCACCGGTTGGCGCGCTTGTCCACCCGCTCAGCCACACGGCATCCAAAATTCCGTCGGGAGGAGTGAGAGCGAGGGAGCCAGCGAGAGTAAGCGACAGGATGCGAAAAGGCGACGGATGCAGCGCGTACCGTGTGTGTGTATCGGGTGTCGGTAATCCAGTAAGTAAACCCGACCATGTCCGCGGAAGAGTGAGCGAAAAGGATCGATACAAATTTAGTACTATGCGCTGGAAGCAGTCGACCAATGTTGTCATCGATCTTGTGCCCGACAGACGGAAGCAAAGAGAAGTCGGTTAGTCTGAGTGTACCACAGAGTGGGTGTTTCTTTCCACCTGAGCTAGTGGTGTGAACAAACTCTCATGGCTTGCCAACTACCCGACATCGCATAGTATGAGTGGGCCGAGTTGGGACTCCAACGTAAATGGGAACAAGAGAACGTTATCTCGCAGTGGTCAGTCACTAATCCTCATAGCATGTATGCAATTACATACGGTTAATACAATTCGACATAACAGTCTATGATGAAGGTGACAGTTGTGTTCGGTTTATGGGGCTTCGAAAGCCAACACAAGACCATCGTAGACAATGGCACCTATGCTGTTACTACCGGTTTGCAGATTGATCCATCCAGACAGCGTAGGTAACTGGCCGAGCTATAGTATTATGGGTCCAAGCATCAGGGAATTTTTGATCTATGGTTGAAACCGGTGCTACAGGATGCGCAGAGTAACGTTCATAAAATTACGGTGCTCCCGTTTGTCCGCAGCAACAAAACTACACTGAGTATCAGATCGCTGGTTGCACGTTAACTCATTGGCGAAGCGTCGCATGCTAGCTTGACAGTCTTGGTTCCGCCGGATGCCGGTACCGATATAGTGCTGACCCATTATCATTATACACATTACCTACAGGTGGAAAAGACCTCTGCCATTGTGCTGCAATACAAAAGACAAGAAGGAAAACAGCAGAGGCACGCCGGCTAAGACCCCGGTAACGGATGGACATCGTTCCGTAGAACTAACAGCCGGCTATCGTGCCGCAAGAAGAGAGTTATATTATGCCTAACGAATGAGATCGTGATTGGAGGTGGATGCTAAGCAGGCGGGGGATGGACAAAGGAACTCACAACACAAACGCCATTGGGGCCGGCTCCAAGCCACATCAGCGAGTGTGTCCAACCAAACGTGTTCACCGTCCTTAGGACCCCAGCCAGGCAGTCGGGATGCACCAACCGACGCCAACTTCGAAGTGAGGGTTTTCATTTCTCTCGACCAAGTCATCACTTGGCCTCCCCTCCTTCTCTTCCAACCGCACCCACAACGCGCAAACAATGCACTTCGCGGGAGTCGGTGTGCTGGCATGCGCAACACGTGGCCCAGCCATCGGAGCCTGGTGCTGAGCGGTTCACTCGATCTTCCTGCCCCAAATACGCGACGCTGAACATGCTCCTTGCTCACGCGGTGCTCCCACCAGACATGAGCTAACCTGCGGAGGCAGCGATGATCGAACGTGACTAGCCTCTTTATGTCTGTCGACCTGATGGGCCAGGTTTCACAACCGTATAAGCGGGTTGAACGGACGGCTACATTATAAACACTGTCCTTCAGGGCGAGAGTAATGTCGCATCTGCGCCACAGGTGGCGGAGATTGGAAAAAGCACCTCGAGCTTTCGCTATACGGTTCGTAGTCTCACCTTCGATCCCACGGGCGCTAATATAGCTGCCCAGGTACCTGAATATCTGAACAACTTCTAGCTGATCACCACCAAAGATCAGCGCAGGGGTGGGTCCTTGCCAATCTTGGAGAATAACTTTGCATTTAGATAGAGCAAAGCATAGCCCAAAACGATTGACAGCCAGTGCTAATCGATCCAGTGCAGCCTGGCACGTTTGGGCGCTGTCACATATGAGGGCAATGTCGTCCGCATACTCCAAGTCATGAAGTCGCTCACCAGGAATAGCTCCACACCTTCTAGGTCGTGTGCAGCGAACGCTGTTTCCATGACTTCATCAATGGCGAAGTTAAAGAGGAAAGTTGACAGCGAACAACCTTGTCTCACACTGCTGGAGGTATTGAAGGGCGGTGGCAGTTTGCCATAAACCCTCGCTCTGCCCGAATTATGCGCATACAGCGCTTTGATAATGTTTACATCTTTATCGGGCACACCTATTCTCAGCAGGCAGTCCCAAGGGGGACATCGATCGACCGAATCGAAGGCACCTTTGGTGTCGAGAAACACGACGAAAATGGGTCACCAATAAACATGGCGGCGCTCCAACAATTGACGCAGTGAAGATGTGGTCGATGTAGCCTGGATTTCGACGAAACCTAGCTTGCTCTTCGCGGAGCTGGCCTTCACGAGCCCCAGTCAGTCGGTGGAGAACGACAGAGGCAACTAATTTAGAGGCAATTGAAATCAAACTGATTCCTCTATGGCTGCCGCGTTTCAAACGGCGCCTCCCTTGAAAATTTGGACTATGACGGAGCGGCACCAGTTTGTCGGGACAGTTTCCTGCTCCCAAAGTTCCATTAGCAGCTCGTGTAAACCATCCACAAGAGCAGGTCCCCCGCATTTGTAGAGAGCCGGGAGCATTCTGTCTGCACCAGCTGCCTTATGCAATTTCAACAGGCTGATCTCACATCTGGCTTTTGCGCGTGAGAGCAGACCTAAGGACACGCCCCATGGAGAAGGGCACTCAATGCCAGAAAAAATAGTGAGAACAGATTAGTTAAACTGTCTTGCAAAGTGTTCGGCGCAAAGCTTCAAGAGTTTGGCGAAGGCGTGGATCGGCTGTCCACTCTCCTCGCATATTGCCTCGCTAACACCAAGTCTCCTGCTGCCTATTTTCCAGTAGCAGACGGAATAACTTACGATGATTACCAATGGCAGCGGCTGTTTCCATTTCCGATGCACGTTGAGGTCACCAGGCTTCGCGGTCTCTCTTCAGGCTAGCACGCAGTTTTGCCCTGAAATTTTACTAGTCTCATTGTATTTTTTTCCAGCCGGAATACGCCGGCGAGCATCCACAAGCTCCAGAGACTTTGTCAATACACCCTGATCCATCAGATACCGTTGCCTTATTCGCTAACAACTGGGGACCGCTGGTCGACTTTGGAAGTGGTGAGGACACAAGGTGTGGTTCCTGTCGGAACGTTCAACAGCTCATCCATACACTGCCTTGTGAACACCATATAGACGTACCTCCCTGAGTCCACATGAATGTACGCCCAACACACAATAATTCAGCATTTGACTCATAATGCTCACACAATGCGGTGATGCTTTGGTGTTGGCTGCCGCATCCACAACCACTACGTTCAGCCATGACACCGGGTCACAAACAAATAGAATCATTATCCGTGAGTTGAATGCGTGCATAATGTCAGGTCTGGGAGAGGTGGGGAGGCTGCACAGTTCATGAATTTACGTGGAGTCGAATACTGAAGCAGAAACACACCACTACAGCCGTATTCTCCGCAGTCAAGTAACTATTCAGCTCGCTGCAACGTCCCGTGGTGTCTACCAATATTGTGCTACAGTCCTGGCTATAGTTAACTACAATGGACTCCGTCATGGAAGACCCTCTTATTAAGCCTCATGATTGCTTGTTGGGAAAACTGGTTGATCTTTTTATTACGAGTGACATTGCCTTTGTGTTTGGCAATTATCAGATTGTAACTCCATCTTGAATGGACTCTGGAGCGGCTCCATCTCTTGGAATTCACGCTACACCTTCGCAGTGAAAGTTGCTGCTCCCGGGCCATTAGCCCGCTGGTCGTTATCACCTGAACACTAACGGCGAGAAGATGGGGACATTTGGTCAGGTCACCCACACTAACAACTGCTTTGGCATCGACGGGTGTGTGATTACTGAAGATAGCGTATTTCAGGTGCTGGTACTGTCTTCATGAATCTAAGACACCTAGGGCACAAAGGTAATTCCCTCGATCTTAAATACAGTGCGTCCAGAACCGTAGCAATGGCGTTCTTTCGACCCACTTTCAGTCTGAAGATCCTTGGCGTCTCTTGACCTTTGCCCATCGCGATGTTGCTCGTGTAAGGGGTCAGTGGCATGCAACGATGATGTGTGCAGGCTAGTAAAGGGGTAATCACTAGTTTCCTTCTATGGTTGACCGGTCAAGTATAGACAACTAACATACATTGGAGCACGTCGGCCTTATCGTGTGCACCGAATCGAGACGAGCGTAAGCTTTGAGGACACGGTCATCCATTACGCCAGGAAAAACGAAATCAATGAGGGTGTTGAGGTACTGTTGGCTCATTGTCCCTTCAAGTTTTCCGTCTACGCTACCTACTCTGTACTTCGCTCAAAACATTACTGAACACGATACACAACCAGTACAAGTGAGGCGCTTGATATCCTTTCCTAACCGGCCTACCTGTTTAATGTGTATGATGTGCAGAGCTTTATTCTATTCGGCAGAATTGATTATGACGCGAGTAGTAAAAACCTCAAAGAAACTGTCCAATCTTGTTATTGTACCTTTCCATGATAATCATTTGGTTACAGACGAACAATGCTCGCGACATGCAGGCTGTTTGACCTTGAACACATGCTTTTTGCATTATAGTCTTTCAGTAAGTCTCCACATCGCTCTTTTGCCTGGTTGCTTACAATTAGAGTGGTCATTCTACTTACAGCTGCACGGCTGCGAGGCAATTGCCCGAACAGTTGCGACTCTGGGGTTGTTCACGACTGAAGCTTACGATGTTTCTGTCCGAACGACCGCATCTCCCATCTACTTGCCTCCCGGTATTTTGTGTCTGCGAATTTGCACTAGGAGTTTGTTGCATGAGCATAGCTGCGAACACTGCGACGGAAATCATCTATGGAGTGCCGCTTTCGCGGGTTATCTTGGAATTCGTTACCACCAATAATGCATGCCTTCTTGTGTGCTTGTTCTGGTCATTGAGTACTTCCTAGGTATCCTGTGTGTTCCGCATGCTATCCCGTCAAACCGTTTCAGTCTACTGCTCGCGTATTACCTTTGAATAGACAATTACTTACAACGAATACGCATAGCACCAGCAGGTTTCGTTTCAATTTCACCTACGTGAGCCACACATAGTATTCAAGTCAGGGTAGAAGGCCGCGATCGTCCTCACTATACATCTTTGGTGATACACGTCCAATCATTTAAGATCATTCAAGCAGTTGACAAATACCCATACAAACATCTTGAGAAATTTTCACTTAGTCTGTCCGCTCTTTCGGAGATATATACCGGGATATTGCGTGAAACAGGAAGTAATTTCTTCAAAACCGCTTGTCTCAATTTTGCTGGTTGACGACTGAATTTATTCTCATGTGAATAATCCAATAGCCCGCACAAATCAATTACCCTAAATGGTTCGGCCGCAGTGGATAAGATGGCTTACAGCAATCAGCAATTCATCTTCATCTACCGACGTCGAGTCAGTAACTGATCGTTACGGAAAGCAATTCTAGTGTTTATCTCGATGCGTAGACAAAGCGCATGATGCAGTGGACCCGGTGAATCATGTTCGCAGCCTTGCAGACAGGGTCAACAGAACCAGACCAGTTCACACTCCAGTCGAGGTATTTCACCTGACCAACTGCAGCTACCGGGACTGAAACTGCGAGCACGATCTTCCAAGTAGGGCTTTTCTTAACCAATTTGATAGTGGCTCACTATAGAAATAAGTTTGCGTACTAAACGGGTTGTTGCGAACACTTCCAAGTTAAGCACTGCTCTCGGCCGTGTTGTGGTATGCGGACTTTTGGAAGTAACGGCGATTATTTGGTGAAGTTCAAGCTGGAATTAGAAAGTTGCGGTTGCTGCCCGAATGAACAGGCTGTTGTAGCCACCAGCTGCACACCACATCATCCGATCTTCATTGCTTCGTGTGTTGCAACCACAAAGCGTACCGGGGAGAGTCAACAACTCGGTAATTGGCAACAGTGCTTTAAACAATGCCGATGCACCACGAGTCCATGAGCCAACTACCCTGATGAGTACCACCCGAGATCAGCCAGCGCAAGCGTTCCATCCGTGATTGGAAATTACGTGTGAGAAACCCCATAGCTCAGTGATGACCTAGCTTGGATCCACCAAATTAGGCTGATCGTGAAGACAACGTCCACCATGGTTCGTGGAGAACGTGCAATTGCGGTGTTGGGTGGTAATGTCCGCTTTCGACAGGAAGGTGTGGTAGATTTACGTGTTCCACGTTTAAGATGCGCGCCCAAAGCCTGCTCATCGTTGAATGGACAGACGAGGTTTAATGGGCACAATACCACAGTTTTTTGATTCCCCTCGACAGTCCCCAAAACAAGCAGACGTTACGTACAGTCGTCTTGTTTACAGTACCTGTCACGGTATGCAGACCGTCCTTTAATTGTTGCCTCTATGACCGTTGGTTTGACTCTTTCTCAAATGGTTGAAATGAGAGTGAAACCGAGTGGGATGCGCGATGCCATCGGACGACAACATCAATCTGGGCTTCCTGAACACACATTATCGCTTCCTGTGTTACCGCATGACATGCACCTCAGTATGTCGAGTCACGGGAAATATGGACATAGGGGGGTATTTCATGGCTTACTCTACAATGACAGTGGTGAAGTTTCCCGGATTTGTTCATAAGTCTGGTTGCCGATAATGAACATGATTCCTACTCCCATAGATGCATCACAGCTGCAGTGTAAATCCGAAGATGTTGGAGCCATCCGAGTCTGGCGGGATCAGTCCTTGTTAGTCGACCCTTCAGGTAATTTCAGGGGTGGCTGATATATTGGCGGTGCGGATGTAAGCCGCTGCATTCGTCAATATCAAGGCATGGCCATAATGATTTCCCATCCCATGTTCACCGGTAATTGTCAGTGGCGTCATAAAGTTAATAGTCCAGGTGGAAATATTGAATGAGAAAACAAGCCAAGCGGAGGCTAAAGATAAGCCATGCGGCAACAGACAACCCATCTTCCAAGTATAGACGAGGTGCTCATCATATAATCAGCTTTCCTAGTAAGGAATATCGAATTCAGCAGTTTGTAGACATTTAGGACAAGTTGAATTATTTACATGTGGTTATCCTTCCTGCGAGTCTTAAAATGAGTATTGGCGGTGGAATCGTGAATACTTTGGTCATATTCGCATTTTGAAACCATTCCAAACGAGTGCAAATCGAGTTCACTTGCTTCAAAAACCCGCGTTTGCAGAAGCTAAACCTCTGAGCGAATTTTAAGTCAAGGTGGATATGTCGAAGAAACTTACAGAGAAAGGTGAACCTCGGAACGCCAACGTAAAGATTACAGAGGGAGTTTCAGTGATTTTCTGTTCTCTTGGATTCCTCTCAGATCATTCTCTAGTAATGCCCCTGTTAAACGGTACACAGTGTGGACGGTAAAGACGGCTGTCTGGTCATGCGAGCAGACACTTCCTAAAAGTATTTATGCACGAGGGCAATTATTCTTCATGACAGCTGTTTAAACGACCAGAAGCACTGTTGCCGTTTAAATAAAAGTGGTAAACTAATCCCCACTAGTCGCTCACGCCCCCTTACATAACCCCGCACGAATGGGTTACCTAGTGTGACCAAAATGTGAGTATTGAGTGCATATCCTCCCTTTTGACTCGACCTACGTTCGGCGAAATTCGAAACGATGGTGGATCTTCTCGCGCTTCACTGAGCATACCACCCACAGGTTAGGGGTGGAACACACAATATCATAACTCATCTAGATTGGTCGTGTGAATCTGAGGTGGCCGATGTGAGCTAACGAGCTTGGGAGCCCGTTCGTCTGTGACCATCGGTATATGCGAAGCAGTGCTGATATCTGACCGGAAGACACCATGAGTAACGTTCCTGTTAAACTACCATGATTTAACAGCAGGTCTCTTGGTGTCTAACTGAATTGCCCATTGGGTGTGAGTCGCCTACACCAAACATGGTACACGCTCCGCATTTGTACCTATCACCTAATCAGATATGCGGATTGCCAACAAAGCACCAGGTTGAATGAACCTCCAAGCAGTCCAGTCGATGGTACGGCGAATGATATGAAGAATTTGTGGGAAGCGATTTAGCAGACTGGCGGGGAATTCGAGATCGGTTAGATTTATTTTTAGGGGCCCTTTCCGTCATGGTGTGTTCATGATGTCAGTGTTTATCTTACTTTCCGTGTCTTGCGTATAGTTTCTATTCTTTCAACCAAGGCAAAACACAGCAGTGAATTGTCATTTTTCCTAATTTTTCTTCCGTTAGCTTTTGCCCACCAAGTTTTGCTTTACTTTCCACAAGTCTCCCACTACCACCAGTAGTGGTAATTGGACCCATTACACTTTGGTGCTAGAATTTGATCATCCTTTGATCGACGCATTTGAGCACACACACAGTACGAAGTGAGAGCCCCACAGTGATAACAAAACAATCGGTTCTTCATCTTACGTGAAGTCACAACTCCCTGCATTATTCAACCACGTAGAGAAGTGGCATGTTGTTAGTCTGTCAACGGTGAGTTGAATAGGGAGAAATCCATTGCAGTAAGAGGTTTATTCCACCCGGTTCCCTATTCTGCGAGTGGTCTAGTACACCGACACCACTTCAGGTCCCGTAAATCAACTGACATGGGGTTGTCTTCGAACCAGTAACCAGGTTTATGTATGCGTGTATGTATGTGTTTGAGTGAGTGTGTCTGCAATCAGCAGTGGTAAATATGCCTCACCTCATCCCTCTTCGAAGAAAAACAGCAACCAACCCATGCATCTGTGCTGCAATGTACCGTGCGCGGAGGGCGTTCACAACCCCGTTGTTACTGCTGCTGTTGTTTCTGTTACTAAGGCTGCAATTGGGGTGCACTTGTCGCGCGCTTAACCCACAGGTTTCGCACTGTCCCTCTTTCGTTCCTCCTCCTTTTCGGGACAATTGCGAACACGTACCGACCAAAGTGATCGTGCCCCGCGCGCTGCTTAAGGAGTGGGTGGGTGTAATGGTTTATGCGATCCACATAATGAACGTAAATCACCCAGTCCTTCACACTGTCCATCGACCATTAGGGCCAACTGGTTTGATCACTGGCACATTAAACACCACGAAGTCACAGAGGCTTTGATGATCAGATGTCAGTTGTCTTGTAACGTGATCGGTTGCATGAGGTGCATGACAGTTTTTGTATACGCAGCCTTGTGCATCGCTACTAAGTCGTTCGTCGTTTCCAGGCCGTCGGTAAGACCGACGTTTGCAGACGCGTCAAAACTGCTGATACACAGATCAAAAGATCTCTGACAAGTGACCGCTTGTGGTTGCAGCACATCGGCTTGGTGCCTTGCGAGTAGCTGCCTGCTGAGTTTAAAGCTAATAACTAGAGTTGAAAAGTGAGTTGTGGCTCAGCTGGAGAATCTTGCAGAGGGGTGAAGCATGGTAATAGGTGAACACCACAGAGACATACGTTTTTGTTTATTAGGCAATTTCTTTTCCTTGGGAGTAATCGTCTTGTGGAAGTTCACAGTTAAGAGATCTTTCCCACCTGTGGCTACATACTTGAACGCCTCTGTTCCCGCGGCAATCATGATGCCTGTATTCACGGGAAAGGAAGCCAACGGTCTAAAGTTGGCTCATTCTCAGATTAAGTCAACAAAATGACAAAATTCCAGAAGATCAGTGTGTGGTGAGCTCTCACAAGTTACTGATTCGACAGAAAACCCAATTAGCCTTACTTTCATCACACTTGGAAGACAATGGAACGCTTCGGAAGTTCTGAAGCGTCAGATTAGCTTTCTAGCAGTCACACAACTTTGATAGCTTTTTGCCGTCATGCGCTTGTTCCACACTTCGTGTAACAGATGGAGTGATTTGCCGACAGGCTTTCCATCTGAACGCAGTCTCAATAATGTACGGTACCCTGCCCACTAATCCGAGGGAGCATATGTAAAAGGTTTTAACTCCACGTTTGGACTCCGTGACCACCAGAAGCATTTGATGCAATGGTGGCTATGGTCACCAAATGGACTGGTATTTGTGAATCTATAGCGTACGCACAAAACACGGGTGGTATGCTATGAGGTAGACCGCAACGTCGTGGACTGTTCGGGGTCATTTGGTGGCCCCGGTTTGCAACACGAGATTTGCGGTATCCGATGCCTGCTTTCCCACTTTTACCTCGCATTTCATATAGGTCCGTCACAGTTAGATTATTAGTGCAATCACTGCATTTCCGGAAAGGTAACTGAAAGTCGCTTTATCACACCAGCAGTCATCCACCGCGTGTATTGCTTTCGAGTCGGACGGTCCTTGTACTCGGAAGCATGTAGCTTACAAATCAGCTACTGTTGCCACTGCATCAAGGGCTGAGGAGTTGACCTATATGGGTAAATCATTAACTTGGACATAGAACGGCTTACTCCCCCCCCCCACACCACCACCACCGCACATTCCGAAGCTATGCAGAGACACCTACTGAGACATGAATTCCCTCTCTAACCCATGAACCATCTTATAATACTGCAACGTAAATTAACTAGTTTCTGATTATAGGGAAAATGGGCATTCCCATTGGGTCCTAACTGAGTAAAACGGCCTCCGGAAGTGTGCTGTCCGTACACCTTAGCGAACTTAGTTAAAAACTTCTGACCCCTCTACTGTCTCCTTGCGCACAGTTCACCGTGAAGCAGCCCTCTTGGACTCTGCCTTTTTCCGTAACCAAGGTTCGTCCTTCAGGAAATACTGTGTGTGTGTGACTAGTCCAATAGAGAATAGAGGAGTTGTTGCTAGATGTGCTGGTACGCGTGTCCTATCTGCCATGCTACAGGACATACAAACAACTGATCTGCCATAGTTTCACGGCGTATGAAGCTTCCAAAATGATTTGTACGCATTATTTCAAAATGGTAGGCTTGCATCATGGAGAATGGGACTCACCAGCACCTTGCTATTCACTTGCTTCACTCCATCGGTGGAATGAGAGTCTTGAACTCGAACCACCGGAGTAAGGTGAAAACGCTGGTAAAAGTATGGTGGCACAGAGATTACTATCAGTAGCGATGCTTTTTCACCCTATAGCGAATCTCCCTGACTCCTATTTTGGATCTGTTGTGCACATCGCTCACCTACTTCAGAAGAAGCATCGCAGCTTTGCTTCATCAAGCAACCACAACTGCCAGTTGACTAAACCGAATCAGTGGTTGACCGCATGGACGTCAGCGTTTGTTGGACCATTGTCATTTGAGCCAATCCATGGTGTATCCCAACGAGCATCACAGTGGTGCATGTTCAATGGAGGACGCTTCGAGGAAACGCGTTCCAAGTGCACTCATCTCATTCTCTGCCTGCGATGTCGTTCTATCGCCCTCATACAAGGCTCAGCGGTGCGCGTACGGAGAAGTGAACGAAGTGACCTGCATTGCACATCCGACGCATCACTTGTACTGCTCCCTGGAGCACAATCTGGCCTGTGCCGCGCCGTCAGTACGCGTTGTGGCCAAATGTACTTAGTAGTGATGGGAACTCAAGTTTACTTTACCCAACATGCCCAGAATGACAACGATCATGAACAGTTTTCACCAAAGTAGGGTAATTGTTTCGCCTGCGGTTGTGACTCCAGTATCCGTTCACAGAGGTCCGTTGTCGTGTACGTACACATTCGAGAAGTCAAAGTGTGAGCGGCGACGCGCATTGTCATCTAGATCAGGCATGTCAAACTGGCGGCTTTTCGCAAACCTCCCTGCGGCCTGCATTTGGTTGGCATAATCCGCTTCCGGCTTCGCCTGTCACCGCGGCCTCTTTAGGACAGCCACAGGACGCCTGCGCCTACAGAGGAACCCTGGGTGGCGTGCGTTGAACCACCCACAGCTCCATCCACACACCCCATATCCAGTTTAAACCCGAAGGAATAAGGCCGTATATATATATATATATATATATATATATATATATATATATATATATATATATATATATATATATATATATATATATATATATAAAATTAAATTTTCTTGTGCGACCTTAATAACAACAAATGGGACGTATGCGGCTCTCGATGGGTTTTCAGTTTGACAAGCGGGGTCTGGTTGACGACCAGGTGTTGTCAGTGCAGTCTATAATTCCCACCTAAAGGACGACTAGCAGGTTGGGAATTCACCCGTTACCCCTAACGTGCCAAGTCGGTCGCAACATGGCCCCCTTTCGCATGGGTGAGGGACGACTTCCGCTTTATCCCCACTCACTAAAACGTTCCCCACAGACATGCAGGGCTCAAAGCAGAAGCACGAAATAGAGTGCTAGTGCGGTTCACCCAGCAATTTGTATGCGCAACTTTGCCCTTCGCAGCTATCCGATTACATGCTCACTGATTCCTGCAACGAACGACACAATCTCTCCTCTATTTCTGCGTGACTTTCACTCGCTTATCACCCGCAGTAACAAGTTGTAATGGGGTTTTACCTTCTCCAAGGTAATCCACTCCCAGTCAGCAGCTACATATGAGGATACTGCGAGTGAGGAATCCTTCGTGTTGGCGGGCGATGCCAACATCAACAATTCGACCGAACAACGGAGTTCACTGAATACTAATCGTCCTGATTCGCGCTTTCCACGGGGTAGATTTGGAAGCAATGGTTTTCCGAGACTCACACACGCTTATCGGTCAACTCAGAGTTTGTTTTTCATTACAAATTTTGTAAATTCCTTTGCACTCACTAGCATATTTAGACAAACAGAAACACAACGAGACCAACAAGCAAGCTGAGGTCAAAATTGCTTTGGACTTTGCTTTGGACCAGTTATGCATTGTGCAACGAACTAAAACAAATAACACACATCCGCTGTTTTGCACCTTTCCAGCCCTCGTAACAGCTGATGTCGCAATCACTCTTCTCAACCGTGCAATTCACTATAAGTTCCATTCGTCACCACATGTAGTCCTGTAATGCCTCGCCTCAATGTTGGACTGGAGTAACCTTCCCAAGTACATCACATGCCCTCTGCGTTGGACACGTGCTCGTGTCACGTGAAGACCTATTCACATAGTTTTACAATGAGCCGAGTGCAGGCGTTTGCCAATTCGCCGTGAAACGCGACTACATCGCGATCAGGCGCTCATCCTCGGTAATGCAGTGCCCGCTTTGGAGCAGAACAATTACTCCGGTGTAGTCAACTCGGAGCGAACAAGAGCTACACTGTTTACACGCTACTTAATTGCTCGTTATGGCACCGGTTGTCAGGGTTGGTAGAAGCAACAACACTAAAAGGCCTCACCCAACGAAGCCGCTAAAACGGAATGGAAATTTGATGTTTCAACTGATAACCAACATGTGGTTTCCGTCCCCCATGGGAGATGGTATTGCACTCTTGCGACTGATACATATCTGGATGAAAACAATGTTTCAACCTCACCCTGGAGCTTTTGGTGCCATTCATTCGACACAGTTGCCAACACGGTGTTGAACAGTCAGTGCAACGCACCATTGCTGTAATCCCAATCGCTGTGTTGTGTTCATTGGCTCGGTAGTGCTCACGATATGTGGGTATTTCTGGCTTTAGCGGAGACTAAACCACACAGAGATGCAGAAAAGCACTTCCAGATAAATGAAGGAGTGGAGGGTACCAACCCTGTAATGTTCACAAAATATGTCCACTGTCAATTACTCCCGGTAGGATGCAACAATAGACCACTTCGGCTTCTACTATAACATAATCTAACATTTCCCAATATCGCACCTAGCCCTGTGAAGCGTGTTACCAACAAGGGTGTGACCTATTGACTTGGTGTTTCGGACTACACGAGACACATCTGTGAAATTAGTGAACAATGTCCACAGTCTTTACGGTCCTTTGAGCGATCAACCAACCATAGATTTTTAAGCTATACCTCTTATCTTCATCGAGAGATATTACATTTACAATGTGAACAGCTTTCTATGCAGTCAGGTTTGTTCATCTACTTAAGTTAACAAGGGTTTGTATCTCACAAACTCGGTCTGGTTAGACACTTGAACTGGTGATCTATTTGTCGTCAAGCTCATCCACACTTGGCTCAGTTGCCATGGTGTGCGGGTCTCTTCTCTGGGCTGCAGGACCAACCTAACCGATAATTTCATTCCCACTACCTCTTCAGTGAGTGACTTTCTTGTGTGTGCGGGGCGCAAACTCGATCGAGCGGAAGATGCAGTGTGCTGGGCTATGATTAAGCACAGCGGCTGTTGCGTGGCAGCGATCACTTCATACTCTCTCTGAGGCACGACAAGGGGTAGGCTAGCGAGGTCATACGCCCTCCCCGCAAACAGGAACCGGGTTACGACGACTCGGTCAAGTGATGAATGCCAGAGCAACAGACGTACTGGGTGCCAGTTGGTTCAATCGAAGAAACTGCTGATTGTAGCGTAGACAGACTATAGTAACCGACCCAGTAGTGACACGGGGCTGGAGGTAAGATACACACAAGTAACGCGCCGGATCCGGTTTGACATGAAGTAAGACCTCATCGGCATTTAGTTGACTAAGTCATCAGAAACACAGATTAATGCCGGCACATATTTGACTCACCTGACGTTCGGTCAAATGTAGCTTGCATGAAATCTCCCATCGCTTCTGGCGCGTAATATAAGCATTGCCCAGAAACTCATTCTCCAGCACCATTGTCTGATATCGTGTGTATGGTTTGCGTTTTTTCCTCGACCGTGTTTCTGTGCAAAAGAGGAAGACAAGGAGGCATAAGCTGATACCATTAAAAGTGTATGCAAGTTACATTCGAAAACTGACTAGCGGTCTGAAGTTCTGGGGTGTTCAAGTGACCTGAATCCACTTTGCTTGTCGGACCCGTTCCCGGCCACTGGTAGAAGACAATGGATTGTCAGACCCCAAATGCTCGCGGAGACTTAAGGCGATGCACACCTGCAACGACCAACGAGAACCTGTATTGCGTCTCGTGTTGTTGTCGGTGTGTCGACCCAGATGACCTGGAGATTGAAATAGATATCCCCGTTGACCCAAGGCTGTCAGTGAGACCCGATGCAGTCTAACCACGTAGCATGGTAACATTAACTGAAGTGGCAATTACTAAGAATGGGGTCTTGCGGAGAATTAATTGGCTTTTCGGAGAATGGTAAGAGTCTAGCTGCGACGAACCTCATAATTAAAAAAGAATAAACCCCCTACTATTAACTAATACTTTAGGATTCTTTGCAGCAACTTTTAAGTCAGATAGTTCCTCATAAGTGCCAAAAATCCCATACTCATGAATTTAACCAATATGCGCTCTAACAACTTCTAAATACTACATTGCATCTAGCTACTGTTGATGGAAGCCACAACTTTTCGGGCCCACTCTGTCCCGCTGAACGTTCACAACGTGCATGGCAGTGGAGAATGAGTTGCGCTTATCGCAGTTCGTCTGTGATTCATGACGATTCACCAGTGCCCCCATGGATTAGTAGCGTAAGCTTCCGGCTATTGGCACATGCAGCTACGGGTCCTGGGTTCAGGTGCGGTTAGAGTCGGGAAGGGGATAAGCATTACGGGCGGATCCTAATGTAACGAAACGGTCGTTTGGTGCTTTTCCGGACATGTGGAGGCCTGTCTAGCTTGGAAGCTGTTATGATGGTTGGCGGCATCCGGTTTCGGATTTGCCTGTCACTGTGGCCAGCCACAGGACGCCTGCGCCTACAGAGGGACCATGGGTGGCTTGCGCTGCACCACCCACAGCTCCACCCACATGCCCCATATTCAAAGTGTAAACCCGAAGGAATAAAACCGGGGGGCATGTGGATGGGAGCCACATTTCATCAACGGAGCCGGCCCACACTCCTTCACAGGCAACTACATGCACGCGGTATTTGGGGATGCAAGGGCACAGAAGACGGTGGCTGGACTGTAGTCCGCTCCACACCGAGTGTATGGAAGCACTCTTTGATCCTAATACGGCCACAAGCACTGTGCACCCCGTCCCCTCCAGCAACGAACATCTGTCTCCTGCAGCCAGTATGGACGACGTAATGGATGCTAGATAGGTAGGCACCTTGTCAACATGCACATCAAACGCAGCCACACCGGAGATATCAATCAACAGCCAATCCCTTGCGAGGACGATATCAAATAAACTAAATCGAATAATGCATACAATTATGCTGACGTAACTCTTCAATAGATGAGCATATGAAATAAATTGGTTGTCGACAAATCCGCTATACGTTCATGGCGTCAGAAAATATAGTTACAAAATATCACAAACGCGAAAATGTTACGGGAGTTAACTACAATTAGCTTAGTTAATAGAAGATGGAGAAGAAGAAGTTAATAGAAGATGTTTCAGGGCGACATTAATATGAGAGAAAAATGCACTGGGATAATATAACAAACCCACCACCCGAAAAAAAGCGATGCAGCTTACAAGCACGCGGTTAGTAAATTGCACGCATCGTACCTACCAATGCTGTGCCGGTGCTGCCTACCTTCTCAGTAGTACTCGTCGTCGTTTCTGTGGTGGCCCGGGGTAGCCTCGCTCATGGCTCACTAAAGCCGCCTGACTCAGGCACTCGTGACCGTACGTGCTACAGCACCATGCGTCCGATGTCGATAGAGTACAACCCATCGGTGCTTGCCGCTTCCGCACTTGCCGCTTCTTCTCTGCATGTGTGAGGTCTTTCTCCCGTACCTCGGCAACTACCTTCGTGATTAGATGGCGCCATGCACGCCGATAAACCGTCTTCGATTCCCATAACCTGCAATCAAGATTAGAACGTGAGAGGCTCACTTTGATCATGTCCTGATAAGGAATCTTCGGTCGCCCCATATGCCTCTTCCCCAAACTCAGCTGGCCATACAATAGCTGCTTCAGTATCCGCGTCGCATTCATACGGCTCACATGACCGAGCCACACAGATGTCTCAACAAAAGTATGCAGTCCACTGCATACATTCCACTTGGGAGCAACGCTTTCGTGTCTGCAACTCTGTCGCACCAACCGATGCGCAGAATCCGTCACCAACACTGTTGATGGAACGGCTCGAGATATCGCACTTGCCGCCGGCACATCGTCCAGATTTCACTGCCGTAAAGAAGAACGGATAGCACCATGGATTTGTACACCATCAGGTATGTGCCAATGGTAAGCTGATGGTTGTTCCACACTCGGTACGCTAGCTTCCCAAATGCCGCCATTGCCTTCGAGACGCGGATACGCAGCTCACTGTGAAGCTGCTGGTTAGTCGATATCACACCCCAAGGTAACAGAAGCGGGAGGTGGTTTCCAATCTTTCCGCAGCAAGGCTGATTCGCGGCAATATTGAATATTGCACCTCCGGTGAAGGCTGAAAGAGACAGACAGTTTTTCTTGTGTTGCTGGTGAGCCCGAATTTGGCCGTTGGCAAAACCAAAGCCCTACTCAGGTGCTGCAACTCATCCGCGCTGTGTGCAAATAACGCACGGTCGTCAGCAAGGAGCAACATACGGATAGTAGGCTCACCATATCTATAATGCTGCGAGCCGAACGGAATCCGCACTGCTCTTCCGCCACGTTAGGTTCCACAACCTGATTGACGAGGCCGTTGAACAGGATTCGGGCAATAACCTTACCCAAACAACTCAGCAAGTTAATGCAACGAAAAGTCATACAACATTGCTTGTTCCCTTTGGCCTTGTACAGTGGTAGCGCAAGAGCATCCTTCAGCTCGGGAGAAACCTCCTTCTCAATCCACACACGTTGCATTAAGTGGTGCAGCGCAGTCACCGACGCAGGTTCGCCGTGTTTCAAGACTTCAGGCGGGATCCCGTCGGCCCCTGCACACTTGCCGTTTCGCAGCTGAGCAAGTGCTCCCTGCGTCTCATCCAGTGTCGGCGTGTCCGCCCGACTTGCCTTCACATCGTGCTGCTTCAGACCGTTCAATGTAGGCCAGTCGATCTCTGAACGGTTGTTCGAGAGACAGTCAAAGTGTTTTGCCAGATCGCATTATGTCTGCAGTCTGTGTGTGCAGTTAGCGCCTGAACTACCATCGATCAGCATCCTCAGCGGCTCCAACATCGGTGCATGCACCGCCTTCAAGGAGTCAAAGAATTCCTTGT
>OX104064.1:185651879-185735203 GCA_944474145.2 Dicrocoelium dendriticum
TCGCTAACCTAGCAGACCACCCAACGAGACTTATAAAGCAATGTTTCTTAATCCGTATAAAACCTTTGTGTATTGTTCATTGCCCAGAGCATTTTCTTTATAAAATAGTGTGTTTTTCGGGAAGGGTTTACTTTAGCCCTATCGTGTACATATGTTGTTGAAAAAGTAGCAATCTTGGTGTAATGCTACTCAAAGCCTTTGCTAAACGGATGCTCGAAAGGAGGACGCGTGCAACCTCATTACGTACTGATGAATCAGCTGCAAGCCGGAGCATTGCCTGCTACCTCTATCTGATGAGAGGAAATAACCTCGAAACGCGTCATGGAGTGCAGTGTTTTCAGGCGGGCAACACCCAATTTGCTGCTGCTTCATCAGCTACGGTCCTAGTGATCGAATGGCCAAGGTTCACTTCAATGGGAATCGCTATCCACTTTGAGATTGCGTGCCGCAATCCTTCCACACAACGTGCACTTCAAATTGACTTTCCATTCTAAAGCTATTTTGATAAACGGATGAATACATTCCCGTCTGGAAAGTGATTTGCGGCACTGCAAATGCCGGCAGGTGCTACAGTGAAGGGCAGGGCCGTGGTGTCCGATAGCTGAAAGTGTGAGACGAACTGTTGGTGCAGTGCATTCTACTGAATCCTGGTGGATGAGAAGAGGCAATTATGTTGAATAAGAAGGATTCCGGTCTTGGGAAATGATTGTCAACGGTGGGAGCAAGCGGTAAGAAAGCGTATGTTAGGAAAAGCAGTAAACACACGAAAGAAACACCAGTAACTACAATCAGATAACCCTGTTCTTCATACTGTGTGAACGTATTCACTAAAAATGCGTGGTGAAGCGGGATCGGAGCAAACACATTCTCCCGTTGTACTCTCTTTCGTGAGACAATGTTGTGTCACATATCAGTGCGAATTCACATATATAGTGGAGAACAACTTGGATGAAGTTTTAGCTACTGTTTCATGGTGACCATAAAACGCATAACAGGTCATTTCAGATCATAACTTTGAACGTGATCCACTTTGGCTCCTGTGACAGTTTGAACAGATTACGTGTAATAAACACCACGTCCTTGCGGACGTGTAGGTATTGTCAGGAGGTTTCACCACAACCACCACCATCACAGAGTGTGGTAGCAGTCGACCGCTTGGGCAAACTTGACCGGCGTAGTACAGGCAATCAAGAGACTAACCAGTAGTCACCGAAGCGAGCTGACTACAAATGTGCGGGCCGGAGTGAGGAAGCAGGATTGACTCAGTCTAATGTGGACAAATTACAGACTGGTCACGGACGAAAAGTAAAGCGGATGGGCTGGGACAGCCGAGTGCTAACAGAGCATGCCCGCAACCCCCCACACTATGGGGCCAGCCGATTCTTGGAGCAAACGGTGACGATGAGTAACGAGCGAAGAGAAAGTGAACCAGGCGCCACTAATGTAATTTGACCATGAGCACGCAAGGCCAGACGGACAGGGGAGAATTGCTGCGGCCAAGCAGGTAGCAAGTTGGACGCTGTCGTTACCGCAGCACAAGTGGATTGGACCGGGCAGAGCGGAGGAAGATAGCGCACTGGATAATAAGCGTAGATATAGATGACAGGGAGAGCGAAATTGGATAACTGGTCAGTGAAGAACCGTCTAGACCAGATTACTGGTTTGATTTGCTTGTACCAAATATTGCTCGCTTCCCTGATTTAGTTTTTATTCGAAGGGCCACATAGCAAGGAGCAAAACGCATGGGAAATACGAACATCAATGTGAAACAGAAGTACCTATGAACTTTGACACAACCGTTCCATATGGTGTTAGTAGCGGTATCTTTTCGGCTGTTTAGTGCCTGGTTTCTGTGCACTTTCGAGGATCTTTCTCCTTGATTTAATAGAACCAAACAAGCTGCCACTTTTCTCACGACCATTCCCATAAAGCCGATGCCCGCGTGAGACGAAAGATTTCTTTCCTACAGAATGTAACAAGTGCCGGCGAAATTCCAAGTCGTATAGCGGCGTCATGATCATCTCACAATCCGTGCTCCAGCTTTGCGATATACACCGCTACTGCCAAGTGCATGGACTGGTCTCAGCTGCTGGCTCATTGCCGAAGCCTGGAGACAACTATAGGTGCCAAACACGAACTTGACTTATCACACTAGTAGTTGGCGGCCTCGACGCTCTACCATTCGCAATTTGCGTGTGATGTTGGTGTTGTGCAAATTCGCTGTCACATATCAGGCACCGAAGCTTTTATCCGGAACCAAGGTGGGAGGCTACGTTTAGCTTAGGTAACCGTCATCTGTTCATTGTAGCTGACCAATGGGCGCCTCCAACTACAACCTAAGCTGCGCCGATAGCTAGTAGGAAACAAAGTGGGGTAATATCAACATTGCTCACCAACGTTCCTAAGCTGGCACCAAATTCGCCAAATTGAAGGCAGTTTGGTTACGTAAGCCAATGGAACTCCAGCTAAAACTCATTCGGCTTTCTGACCTGATTCATGGAATCGTGGCAGGTCATTAGGCATCCGAATGCAAACGCTGTGGTGAACCTAGCCCCCTCCGAATTATGCTAGGCACCTTGGATAAATTAGAAGCAGTTTTTAGAAGATAGTCTGTCCGTAGAAAGGATCCTGCTTGGTTTGTATCTTTCCCGATATTCATTTGAAGAATCAAAAACAGGTTACATGACAGTTGCGTCGATACCAAAGGTTACAAACGTCTTGGAAGATTACCGGAGAAAAACATGATTACACTAGCCAAAGCAGTAGTAATCTCCACTTTTTGGACTGCATAATATGCAGGTCATTCACAATACTACATAGCTCATCAACTAGTAGGAGTACGGCCCGAGGATAGTGAAGGCAGTGATTCAATCCAGGTAGAGGTCAGCTAAGGTACTGGAAGCTTAGCACTAGCTTCGCAACAGACTATATGCTAAGCTCCGGTCTAATACATCATATAAGAGGTTCTACAGGCAAAGAGACACGACGGCAAGCGCCTTAGTGTCGCACACTGTTATGTCAGAAAAACGCAGATGCAGCGGATATATATTGTACGAAGTAAACGAAGAAGAAACAACCGTTCGAACGACACGGATAAAATCTTGTAAGTCGGCTGAACGATCAGTCAGTATTGAAAGAGGTTCGACCAGTCAGAGTACACGCAAAGTAGCAACTCACAACACACGTCAGTAGCAAATTGCACTGGATAAAATAGGCAGTTATTGCGGCATGAAGCCACATCGCATTCGTACACAAAATGGGTTGGTCGAAGGACCATTTAGAAATCACCAGACCTGACACAACAGAGATTCTTGATGCCTCACAAATTTTGATAGGTAGTCCACTGTTCACCGGTGGATACCATTTCGTATTAAAAATCTCCTTCTTTGGACTCACTTCTGAGACCCAAGTAAATACATACCGGCGTAGATCTGCCACTATAAATCCAAATTCAACCACCGGAAAGAAAAAATACGAGAAAGCAAATGAAGTCCGCAAAATATATGTTTATTGACGAAACATACAGGCTCGTTACTCAAAGGGCACTGACCGAGTGATTTGAAAAGGAATAAAAATGAAAACGGCCAGACGTCGCGAGCAACCTACTAGAATGGTACTTGGAAGAGTACCAAAAGCCTTCATTAACCTTGTGCAGACCATGGCAATAGCCACATGGAAACCAGCCTCTTGACCGTTTTGAGGCCATGTGAAGAGGTGACACTCATAAGCTTTTTGAAATTCTGATTATGTTTAGTTCGAGCATACACGCAAATGCTGCTCTAACAATTCTAAACTTATCGGGAGTTAATCGTCTGGCCTACGCAAAAACAGGCGTTCTTTGCGTTAGCATGTGAGGTTTCGCGGCATCGGTTGTGGGAGATATCAGTGTAGCGGCATAAATGACCTGTGGGAAGCTACTGAGGTGCATCTGCCCGATAGACGAACTCATTTGATTCGCGCAAACGGGTCAGATTGACGCGGTGTTTGTCAAAGTCCTGCTGACGACAAGATTCGTAAGCCAGTCGATCAAACCATGTTGCTTCGTGTCCATAAGCAAATCTCCGTGCTGTAGAAAATCGGGCCCACGGATAGGGGTCTGGACATTCGCGACGAAGAGCTTCGTAAGCCAAGGCTGAGCGTGAGCCAGCGCTGACCATACGCGCTCAATGGTAGTCCCATTAACTGCGCAACGTCCTTGGGATCATTTGAAAGGACGCTGATTTGTGCGCCGGTATCGACGGGGTGACGCATTCCCGTTATCGGGTCGGTAACGGTAACGCCTTGACCAGCTACCTCCGTCGCCCCTACGTGCTGGTTGACCCGTTTACCTGCATCATACGCTTGGATTAACAGGATAAGCATGACGACCTGACGTGCTGGCCAAGTCACTGGTAGTACCAGTAATAGGATACTCCAAATAGTGACTTCGGGGAACTGAAGAGAGAACGGGTGCGATTTCGGAAGTGGGATTTGCGATTAGGTCCTGAAGCCGTAATGTCCTCAAATCGTGTGGTTAGCGCCGCAGTTTGCGTTCTTACTTCATCTAACTTGGAAGCTGAGATAGACTGGACCTTTGAAATTTGACCACTATTCACCAACTCGATCGGCTGTGTCAATCAGTTGGGACAACGGCGCACGGGCACTGACACAGCGAACCTTACACTACTCACGGGTAAATCAGCGTAACCACATTTTCTGAAGGAAAACCTCGTCTACAGTCGCGGGTTTGGTTAGGCTCTGTACTCTTTACTATATTTGAGCTGGTTTAAAACCCCCAAGTTCGGTTTTCCTCAAAAGTTTCATGACGTGACTTTGATCGAACAAGCCTGTCTTTTCAGCACAGCCGTCATACCTTTCCCATACATTTTCTGCTCCTCTGGCAGATCCAGAATGCCATTGAGGTCATCCAAAACACATGGCGTGAGTGCACAAACTATGTGGTGAAACATAGTCTTTTCGACTTCCTTTTACGTATTGAAAACGGAAACTAACTGAGCGAACCAGGATTTCGGGTTATTCTCATCAAAACGCGGAATAGGAAGTGACACTGCTAACCTGAGCATCATAATCAATACGATTAACTTCCATAGCAAAACAATTGAACAAACGAACGCAAAGGCGCGAGTTAAAATAAGAGGGACAGATTAAGTAAGTGGCAACAGACTAAACAAATCCGTAGTCTGAGTTACCAACTATAGCGGCGTGGGTCGATCGCTACGAATCCAGATTCAACTACCGGAGAGAACATGAAAGAGGACAAATAAACTCGGTGAGATATCCGTTTGTTGACAAACGTACAGTTTCGCCAGCTGTAGGACACCGAACAGGTGTGTATTGAAGAGTTCTAGCCCGATTTGGGGGAACATACGCAATCATTTCACCATACTTACCCTCTCGGTTAGCTCATTAGTTTCCGAGTGCGGCCACTCCATTAGCACTGAATTCAGTACCTAGTACTAAAAAGTTTTTGAGCGACAAACTCTTAATAGGACACGCTTAAGAGCTCAGTGATCATGTAGCTATTCTTTGTTGTTGTGTGCTACATTGGATATGTAAGAGAATAGGTGGACTTGACGCCTGCATCCACACACTTTGTGATTCTGTGAGGCTTCAGTAAAGAAAGCATCTGGGTTTTGGATGACGACTACCTTGAGAACATCAGAATAGTGTCCTTTGGAGGATTCAGCAATCGGGTTACACTGTGCCAAAGGCCAAGCGCTTCTGTTCCACAGTGGACCACACTTCATTAGGAGCAAGTCAGAAGTACATGGAATCAAGGGGCACGGTGTGGCGTTTCTACTGAGCCCATCTTGGCCTGGAGCAACAAACTGGTTTGGCTTCATTGAGGTATCATACTTGTCGTTAGGGGACCGTTACAGTCGGGCAACTGCGGTGCAAACGCACTATATCCGCATCGTAGCCGAAGTAACGCAGATTCAATCACGTCGGACCATCCGGTATTTTGTATAACACAGTGATTAGGCATTTTTGATTAGATGGGTGCCTGGCGGTAGGTGGACGCACACTTGGTAAATGGGGTTAGTCAATAGGTAGGGTACAATAGTAGTCACCACGAAGATGTAACATTCAGCCCCCCTTTAGTTGTGACCACTCCAGCTAGCCTGGCATCGATGGGCGGGCCGGTGTAGCCTAACTGAGCGACGAACACACTGTAACATCTATTGACCAGAATTTTGCGTGTTCTGCACGTCTGTCGACTGTGTAAGTGGGCTTTAGGATGCGTCATTTGACGGGGTTGAAACAGAACGACAAAGGATGTGATTCATGTCATCCGGTAGAGGTACTTCCGTAAGTTGTCCCACAACTTCACGCAGCTCTCCAGACTGCCAGGTCCTTTGGTTAGGTAACTTGACATAGATCGGTTGGTTCTGGAACTTATGGTATGGTTGCCGTTTGGTCATATCCTGTTTCCAATTTATCTCGATTGGTCCCGACATGCGGCGTCTGACCATAAAAGGGTTCAGCCATGCTCTCAACATCCGTCTGAGCAACAACTCGCTGGGGACTTCTTTAGTTCTTTTTGATGTGATGCAGTAAGCAAGAAGGATTATGTCCAACTTCGTTCAAGCGAAGCCGGGGACTCATCCTCTAACTCATTCTTGACCGCCTGGACCGCTCCTTCAGCCATTCCGTCTGATGCAGGGCAATTTCATCTGACGTATGTCGTTGTTTTTGAAGAAATCTTGAAAAGCTTGACTGATAACTGCAGAAACGTTATCTGTTACCCGCGTGTGTGGTATACCGAAGCTACCGAAACACGTTCGCAACCAGGAAACGGTCTTCTCAGCTAGCGGAAACATATTGGACCATTTCGATTAGGCGCCAATCAAGAGGGGAAACATTTTTCCCTTAAGTGGATCAATGACCTCTGCGTGTATGGACTCCCATGGTTTGGTGGGCCACTTCCATAGAATGAGCGTACTGATGGAGCTTTTCATGGCGTGCCTTGGCACGCATCGCATTGTTGAATTAACGCTGCGATATATTTGTCAATATTATGCCATTATACATGAGGTCGAGCGAGTTTCTTCATCCTCGTGATCCCTGGGTGCATTTCATGTAGTTCTTTTAAGGTATACGGTCACAGGTGGGGTGTTATGATAGTTTTGGATCCCCAGGACAGGCACGCATCTACGAGACCAAGCTCCGCCTGTTGTATAAAGTACCGTAGCAACTGCGTGTCAGATCTGTGGGGTCATCCTTGGGAAACTACGCGTTTCACTTTGGCCAGTAATGTGTCTCGTTCGATTTCATGACCGATATCTGCGAGTAACACCGGGTTTCCGCCCAAAATTAGCAGCAAGTGGACAAGGTCCACAGGTTTCAATACGCAGTCTAGTAGGCGATCCAATGGTAAGTGAATCAGAGCGTCCGCAAGTATGTTTTATTTTCCAAGAAAATAGATGTTGTAATTATAAGTAGAGGGCAATAAAGACCAACGTTGCCTACTAGGAGACACTATCTAGCTGATGCCTTTCTTCTCACCAGTCAAGACAAACAACGGGTTGTGTTCCGTAAAGATTTCGAATGTTCTTCTCCGGAGATATTAGTGGAATTACTTAACTCCAGAGATAATCACCAAAGTTTCTTTGTCCAGCTGTGCGTAATTCCTCTCCGCTGGCGCCAAGATCACGGACACAAAGACTATAGGTCGTTCGGTCATGTCTTTCGTTTATGAGACAGTACTGCGCCGAGGGCTGTGGATGATGCGCCGCAGCAGAGAATGATCGGTTTGTTTTGGTCAACACTAACTAACACATCTGCGTTACTTTGGCCAACCAGCCAGCATGGTAAGCATTTTGTTGCACATCTGACCACAGCCACCTAATAACTTTCCGAAGCGAAGTATACAATGGTACGACATTAGTAGCCAGGTTGGGTAAAAAAAGCATTGTAGTGAGCCACCATCACGAGAAAGGGTTGCGGTTCGATAATATTCTGGGTGTCAAAGAATCCAATAAGGGTTGCTTACTTCCTTAGTGGATTTAACCCTTGTTTGTCCAAGTAGAAACCCAGATAATCACCGCTATCACAAAAAGACAGAGTCCTTGAATTTAAGTCCGCTCCCTTTATGATGTTTCACGAATGTTTCGATTGCCTTCATATGTTCATAGTCCGTGGGAAAAACAACCAATGGGTAATTCAAATGAACATAAACACCGAGTGTCGTATTGTCCCTGGGAGGAAAGAAGACTGGGCCGCAATCACGAAGTCGGTTATTAAGATTAGGCTCGAATATTTATAGAGTATATACACTATTTACAACAGTCCGTATCAATGGCTCATCCCTGTTATTTGCATTGTGTCGCTGGCTCCTTTTCCATGGATTTATACTTGCTCGCCACTTTCACTCTGTCTAAAATCACCTTGACTTTCTTAGTGGATGTACGATTGGCGGGATTGGGCCCGCGCGCTTCTTCCTTCGGTCCAATGACACAAACCTTGGCTCAAAGGTGCATGAGAATGCGGACCTTCGTCTGCTGGCGGCTGATTGCTCACTTGCATGTTCAGTGGATAGTTGCAGGCTGGACGTGATCACGGGCCAACTATTTCCTGATTGGCTGACCAGTATGCTTCCGGCAACATGCTCACTCCCTATCGGTCTGGCCTGCGACGTTCGATCGGCATTACAGCATTTCCCACCACCGGCATTTCCAGCCCCCATCACACCGAGTATGCCCTTTACTAAGTCCTCCATAATCCTCTGAAAGATTTTCGGCGCAGGGTGTCTTCCCAACCGTAATTGCTCATAGCAGAATAACCCCGTGTCTGTTGATAGTTGTAGTTTCCTTATCAGATGCATGAAACCATACTTGAGAGCGTTCGTGGCTTAGAGCAAGTTTGGAAAACTTCTGCCTACGCGACAAGGCTGTGCAAGTTCATCTATCGGTGAACTCGGATAGTGTTTCGCTTTCAGTTTGTAGTCGCCACGAATGGGAACTGGACCGGTACGAAGGTATAGCCCCAGTATCACATTCAGGCGCACCGACTGGCATTCAGGGTCTAACTTTGCGGTTTCTGGTGTTATCCTCCATGCACGTGATGTGGTCGTGTGTGATAGTAGGTAGGAGATGAACTGAGCAGTGTTTTTGACTTTTCGAACAGCAGCTTGAGCAAGATGGTCGTTGGTCCTTGGAACACAGTCAAATAATATCTGCGTGCAGCATGCCGACATTACCGCACTGCTTTTGTCTACAGACAACAACTTTCATGTAGTTTGTCGCATCGATAGCACGTAACGCAGCTTTTGTTGATAGGTGACAATGTACTTTGACTGCGTTGACGGAACCTGGAGGAATATCGATTCCCATATTGTAGGAAACCTCAGGGGGTTCGCACTAGTGTGTTAGTCAGGCAGATTACGATTCCCTGAAGGAAGCAACCATGGCATCGAAAATCGAGGTTTGATTCTTTGGTGTATTATGGAGGACACTTTAAATGTCTAACCCTTCCACTTGCTCGCAGATGACTAACACATGCTGGAGGCACCATTCGGACTACGCTACCTAAGCGAATCGAGTAAAAGAATAACCTGCTTTGTCTCCGGACTCCAAGCTGAAGCTTTACTAGGCATGGAATAGGCTTGCTTCATCCGATATGCTAACTTAGATAGTAACGCCCATGAGTACAACGCGGAAAGTGCTGGCATCTGCGGGGTAACCTCTTAGTTACGTGCCCGATTCTGATGAATCTCAGTAACATTTGTCGCAAACCGAAACTTAGTTGCGACACCAACCTGAAGGGTTAGCAGTGGATGTTGACCGCGTAGGGTTGTCGGATTAAATATTGATCCGTCTTTACCCCACCGTTACTTGCAGTGGGGGAACGGTGCGTCAATGTGCTAGTTCTGCGCCCAGGTTACCCGTAAGTAAAAACAACTTGGCGATGCAGTAATTTCTTTGGATTACTTGGTAGAAGTAGCATTTGTTGGGGGGAGGGGGAACATGGTGCCGCAGACAGCGTGTTCACCAACCTCCCCAACAAATCCAGGTATACGAATTTATTATTGCGCTTAAGTGAGATATGTAGTGAGTTTATAAAAGCACGGCTTAGTTTACCAATAAATTCCATACTTGGACATGCGATTCTCACTCCGACCTGGTCATTGGACTGGTGCATCCCGAAAAAGCTGCAGACCAGAACAGCACCGGAACCTATGTATAGAAAACTGTCTGCACATACGCGCGTTACAATCAAATCGATAGACTTTCGAAATGCAGGTAAGCAAATGCAAGAGCACATGGCTGGGCCAACTAGTGCTAACTAGAAGTGTGAGTAGGATAAGCGAATCGAGAGCAAAAACAAAGCAAAGTATTTGAAGACTACAGACACTTGTTAATGCTTTACCTTTTTGTCGGTCCTTGTGTGAAGCATTGTGTGAAGCATTTCTTAGCAGCTTAACTGGCCAACCACTGTTTAACTGATTTATAATTGCATTTCAAACTTACTTTCACTCAGCTGCTCAAACATCTCGAAGATATCTTTCAAGGTATTCCACACTATCATCTTCCTGACCTTTGTCAGTAGTTCAAGCAGCCAAGGAACAGCCAGTTGTACTTTCCGCACCAGAAATTCCTGTCTATCTACAACTGCCCTTCAAGGGTAATGTTGTGGCTAAACAGGTAGAATGACGCACAGTGGTTACAATGCGACATACATTCAATCCTGCTACATCCTGTCTTCTATGGGCGAATATGTAGCTGCGAATGCTCTCGATCAAGCCTACTGAGCCGGCCTTCACTACATCGCACTGCATTTATCAATTTGTTTGAAACAATGGAGGCAGTTACATCGGCGGAACAGTCCGCTTCGTCTGTAAGCGGATGGGAGAGCACATCCCAAATCGTATCACCACCATGACAAGGCAACCACAAACGGCACCTGTAAAGACTAACAAGAAGCCTGCCTTCCAGATTGCTAAACTCCTGATTGAAACGGGTCATCAGGAAGATAACAACTTGGCGTTTGCTGTCAGCTACCGTAAGACTAACGCCAGAGTCCTCAAGTTCGCCGAGGCAGTGGCCAACACTGTACATCCAAAGAAAACTGTTCGTTTTACGCTCCAACTTTCTTAGAGTTCGTGATATGTCCCCAACTGTAGCGGGCTTTTCCTTTCGCTTGCATGTGAACTTCGCTCTTAACCTATTACTTTTTTCACTTTATCGTTTGATATGTTGCTGGTTTTCAAGTGAACCCAGAGAAATGGTATCAACTTGCAACCGTCTTCTTGTTCTACTCAGGTCTAATATTGCATTAAAATATGCTGCGTTGAACTCTGCAATGGCTTTGCTTAGTTGTTAGACAAGAAGCTACTCACAGGTGATGGTGGTGCTTGTCTTTGTAAACTATGCACGCTGCGACATAAGAAAAGAACACTTGATCACATCGTAAGCCCATTCTGTACACCGTCTACACCCAACCAGAATTATGGGTTCCGACAGTGACAGTATATTTTAAACTACTAAAAGTAGTTTAAAATATAAACATGGTACAACCACCGACACACCAGGTACCGGGGACATGTATCGAGGTTGTAAGCTCGTTTTCCTCTATGCCAGTGGTTCTTAAAACTGGAATTAATTACCCCCAAAGGGGAAAATGGGATTTTACCGGGAATAAAGTACAACGATTGGATTATGGCTCAGTCGCACAACAAAATCCTTGGCAAAATCATCTAACAAATCCTCTAACTAACTACCACACTACGAGTGTTAACTAATAGGTGACAAATCAACAGTGATCACTTAGTGAATTATAACATTTCAGGCAATGAATGTTGTTAACTAGAATTCATATATTAGCCTGCACCGCAGCGCTGCTAGATGGCTCGTCTATAGGCTCGCTCGTCCATCGTTATCTTTCGAGTCAGATAGTCGTTCGCCGCCATATTACCAATTCCTGCACGGGGGTTGATGTCGCGGATTACAGAAACTGCCAAACATATCATGGTTTAGTGGACATGCAGAAAAATTGCATGAGTAAATTGAATGTATGCATATGTTTGCTCGAGTTGGAACATCGCCAAGTAAATGCTTGGGGGCTAAAACAATTCACAGTGAATGAAGATATATTTCAAGTTACTGAAATGGAGGCTAAAGCCTAATTCCTTGGATTTCACAAAGGGAACCCATTGGAAATAACTTTCGAAAACGAACATCAGTAACATTTTGGACAAATAGTGTCGAGTACCCATTAGGACGGCAAAAACCACCGAAAATACTGAGCCCGTTCGCCACAACTTACTTTGAAAATGAATTTCCCAGCATTGGCAATGAAAGCGAAGGAAAGGAACTAAATTGACTTGGAGCATGATTTACTATGTGCATTACCTGAAGCTGCAACAGACGTTAAAGAGCTTGTTGAAACTGAACATTATCAACCATCTCAATATTCTACATTATCGCCCGAATTAAAAAAGAAATTGTTCGAATGATTGAAATTCGTTAAAAAATGAATTTATCCTCTATAATTTAAAGCAAAAACGTGCGACAGTTTATAGTTAATTTGCTTTACAGAAAAAAGATGTCTGGAGGTAATTGGTTATTTTTGACCCAGTATATGGGGTACCAGTACCTAAAAATTTATGAACCACCGATCTAAGCCATTTTCTTCTATATTACTGAACAACATTGCGAGTAGTGCCACGATTCATAGCCGTGGGGGCCGACAAATCACTGATGGGTCTGGTACTATTTCCAGAGCAAAAACAAGTAAAATGAAATTGAACGCGCCTGTACACTCATTTGGAATGGTAAGGATTTTACCCGGACACAAGTGTTGCCACCAGCAGTTGCAGTTGCGCAAGAAAGGGCCCGTAAAACCGGTTCACCTGTGAGCTATCGTTGTTTAAAGGAGTGTAAACTCATTGGCGGCCCCAACAAGGCTGTTGAGTGACAATTACGAAATAAGTATCACCTCATACACTGTAATGAGATTTACTACTAATAATAATAATAATACTAATATAGTTCTCGTGGTAAGGAGAAACCGTGCTCACAAACGGAAGGATCGTATTTACATGTGCAACATGCTCAGGTATACAGCGTTGTCAATTGTTGGGGTTTATGCAGGGAATCATTTGGTACGTTTATGGGAAGATCTTCATTTGAGGCTTTCATTATCATTTCCTAACAATACACAGATATTCCTAATTTTTTGGTTTCCGGTGCAGATATAGGGGACCATGAAAGCGGCGGTGTCATGTAATGGGAAGCAATATGAAACGGGTTGAAGCCGCACGTCACATGTGTCATGGTCCGCGGGCCACATCTAGCACGCCGTACAGTTATATCTGGCTCGCGAGTGGTTTTATCCAAAAATATTGTTTATATCACGGCGGTAAGAAGAAAACCAAGCTTTACTGCCTTATATCGTTGGCTGGTGCTGCCACTTCGGTGGGTATCTGCAGGACAGTTTTATAGACTGTGGAATAAGAGCCGCTTCACCAGAGCAGTCGCCGTGCAGTGTACAGGTAGGAAGTTTATTTTTACCTCCGATAAAAAAATTTCCGATTCTATCACGGATCGAACGCAGGCCACATGAAATATGAGTCAGACTTGCTGACCACTAGACCACCCGCATTCTCATACATAAAGTAATATGAAGTGAAGTAATAGGAAGTGATATGAAGGCAATATGAATTAAAAGTCAAATTCACTATGGTAGCTGCCGTGTTGAAAAAAAAACTGTCCGAGAACACTTCCGCTTTGATCAAAATGTGCGAAAATGGAAGGAGAGGTGCTAATAGAAGCTTGTCGCCTCTGATGCCATGCCTGTCATCACACGTACCTCGTTACCATTGTGTAGTAGACTTCTGTGTATAGTATGTCGCAGTGGGGATGTTGGTTGGTTGGTTGTTGTTGTTGTTATCGTTATTGTTGCGCATTATTGAGTGTTATATCTTTGTTGCTATATATCAGCTATGTCAGTTGCTATGTACTGTGCGTTACACATTCTACTCGATGGTGTTGATGTTGCTCGTTGACGTGTGTTGACTCATTGTAATGGTCGATAGTATTTGTTTTTTTATTCTATTTGTTACAACTATTTCTGTGCAGTGACCAAGAGTAAAGTTGATTTTGACAACAGAGCATTTCAAAGCCGCTGAGAGGTTGACGATGTGTTTACAGATATTGGTGGTTAATCTGTATGTCTAATTTGTGGAGATGTGTCTGTAATCACGGAATACACTCTGAGACGACACTGTGAGACTAAACGTCAAGATAAGTTTAAAAACCTGAATGCAGAGCGGAAACTACAGAAGGTAGAAGAATTGAAGAGGAAGGTAACGTCACAGTAGGCTTTTTACCAAAGCAAAAGCACAGTGTGAAGCTGCTTCGAAAGCAAGTTTGATTGTGGCAGCAGAGGTCGCCAAAGCAGCCGGACCATTTACTGAAGGAGAGATTTTGTAGAGTTGAACAAGGAAAGTGTCTGACTCAAGTGTCCAAAAAAAGCATTTGTTTGCAAATGTAAACCTTATCAGAAACATGGTTGCTGGTCGAGTTTGTGAAATGGCCACTGATGTGAAAATATACCTGATCGAAAAGAGGCAAAGCCTTTGTTGCAGTTTCCCTTGCTGTTAATGAAAGTAGTGATGTGACTGACTGCACAGCTCGGCAGCTTCATCCGCGAAGAAGACTCCAGTTTGAATGTTACAGAAGAAATATTAGACATGAAATCCATGCATGGGACAACGACGGGAAAAGACATTTTCGACACCGCAGGTCAAAGTGTGACCGATATGAACGTGCCTTGGGACAAACTTGTTGGACTTACTATAGATGGATCACAGGCGATGTGTGGCGAAATAAGTGGACTATTTGGAAGGCTGCGGTCTGTTAACGTCCTTCAGGAACTCTGCGCATCTTAACAAATCGCTTTTTGGTGGGATGGGACGAATTTACCCAAAGTGGACTTACTTGCAACACCCATTTGGTCCATGGCTGACACATCTAAATGGAAACACAATTACGAAAATGACAAGGCTGTTGCTTATATCAGCACTTGCCGGCACTCACCATCTCCCTGACACAAGTCCAGTGTGGATGGCAGGACATGAAGTGGTTACATTGCAAGCGTATGCGCCATCGAACCAACTACAAACGATTGAGCAGACGCCCCAATCACGAATGCTACGACGTTCTTTGACAAAGACCCGCAATCCATATTTATAATGACCATACGTCCAGCCCCGTTCACACGATTCTTCCTCAGTTCTCACTATTTCATGAGTAAATCATTTCCACTAGTACCCCCAACCGTGAAGTTCTTAATCATACAACTGACATTGCATCTTTGCAAAATACTTATTTCTAACAAGTTATATGGATCTGGTACAACCATGTTACATCTTCACTAATTACACATGCATTGTGGCTGGCACTTCATCGGTGCTATAACATTCTGATCATGCCTATCGAAGCGTGGTTCAAGCTTATCGAGGATAAATTTATTTATTTATTTATCTATATTGGAGAGTTGATAGCATATCACTACATCATACACAATGGATCGCTGTATGGTAAAGTCTTGAACATAGACCTTGTACTGAGCACTGTGGTACAAACCGCCAACTGCATCAGAGCCAAGGGTCTAAATCATTGCCAGCTTCGCATTTTTGCAGGAAATAGATTCATAGTTCGGAGACCTACCCTATCATACAAAGGCTTAGTCGCGGAAAAATTCACACTAGAATTTTGCTGTTTATTAAGGAAATCTGTCAGTTCATGGACAGCAAAGGAATAGACTCCACAGTTTTGTGGGAAGAAAAGCGGAAAAGTGATTTGACGTTTTTTCTGACATAACCACTCGTCTCAACCTCTTGAACTGGCAGCTCTAGGGACGGAACCAATTGATCCCCTGAGATGCATAATGCAATGAAGACATTTCAAGTGAAGCTGTGCTTATGGGAAACAGAAATGCACCGATGTAACCTATCTCACTTTCCTTAGAGCATAGCAATATTGACCCAAGTCAGTGCCATGGTGTTCTCAAATGCACAATTTTTTGAAAAGTTGAGCTTACTTCGCGCAGGGTTCGGATGGCGCTTGAGAGACTCTGAAGCATAGAAAAGTAATGTCAAGCTGTTTCGCATCCCATTTGCCATCGACATGGAAACTGCACCTGTACGTTTGCAGATGGAGCTCATAAACCTGCAGAGTAATGGAGCACTAAAGGCAAAGTACGGCCCTGGGGGGCCGCACAGTTCATGCGTTTCCTTTCTCACCAGATGCCCAGCTTCGTCTACATGCGGCGCGAACCTTGAGTGTGTTTGGTAGCACCTATCTTTGTGAGCAGCTATTCTCTGTGATGAAGATCAGCGAAAAGCATCACACAAGATCCATCTCATGGACGAACACCTGCAGTCAATCCTGAGTATCTCCATAACACGGAACCTTACTCCAAACATAAGTGAACTTGTTGCCAAGAAAAAATGCCGAACATCCAACTCTGACAAATTGGCAAAAAAGCTAAAGTTTGTATGTCTTAACTTGCTATTATTTTACTTTGTGTCGGTTTTAATTAATATTATTGTGGAAACAAGGTTCAGTTTTCTACTACTCAGTGAATGTTTATGCAGTGTGGCCCACAACCTTAAGTATGCTTTCAGTTTTGGCCCGAGTTGAGACTGAGTTAGACACTCATGCCCTAGGTTAACGATACTTGGACGCCCAGTTGGCTCGCGTGCACGTTTCCCACTGTTTTGTTCTGATGATGAAATCGGCATTTTTAGTTTCATCGCCACTTTTTTTCATGAACTTGAAAGGAGAAGCCAAAACTCAGTTTTGAATAATTCAATCATTTTCGGATATAACAGTCATCTGCAATTTCCATTTCACTTTCCATCAGTTAAGCTATTTCACAAGTCATGAGCGCCGTGCGACTGGATCGCACCAACCTTTCGATGTTACCTTATCATAATGAGCATGTCACGTCTCAACACTGTGCCAATTTCTGGTTCACTCACTATCAATTGGAGAATGTTACCAATGTGAACAGTCTCGGATATGCGCTGTTTTCTGTTAACAGTTATAAGCTAAAAGCAGGTGACTGATCTACTCAACATGTGGCCACAACCAAACAGTGTTTGACCCGGCAGCCTTCGATTGCAGCCAGTGTTGACTTTATGTGAAGAACCACTTATCAAGTGCCCGCAATTAATTCAACATACCATTCAGGACCACGGCTTTTGGCCGCAGCCGTGTTTATCAGCTTCCTGTTCATTTGAACTAGCGCCGCCGATCAGTCATACCAACGATTTTATTGTGCAGTTGACATTGTTGACTGCTTTATGAGCGACGGTGGCGACCTTATCAACCGAAAGTTCCGGGACCATATTGGCCTATTCTTCGGATTTGGCGTGTAGTCAGCCTATTATCAGTAAACTATCTGGTAGCATGTGTCGCTGTAGCTGTGCAATATCGCTGCAAAATTTCAGCCAGTCGGTCAACCCAGGGGATGGGGCGACAAGACGTGCTAGTCTAGGTTGCAGGGCTCGAAACGAGGCAGGGAGGCGCCTGACCTGCAATCGTAAATTAACCGACCCTCCCCCCCCCCCACCCACACAGCAGACTGAATCTAGCTATCGTTCGCAGATCGCGTGCTTGCGCGTAATAATTTCGCTCAGACGTTATGTGCAACGCGACAGTGCGTGGTGGGATAACTCGGGGTCTTCCCGCCATCCGGGACAGATGCCCAAAGTGCCATCGTGTACGCTCACTTGAGTAGACTGAATCAGGGGCACGAATCTGTTGCTACAGTGCGAAATGTGGTAAATTGATAATAAACCCGAGGGCACAGAGCTTCCCTTCCAAAGTTGTATGTACTGGCGGAGTTGGACCAACCGAAACCAAACTGTGGCGCTGTCTCATTCATTTGGTGTTTGATCTTGAGGCTTCCGTCACCGAGATTACGAATTGGCTTCAGCCTAATTTGGTGGCCTCCATGCCTGTGGTAGCAACATGAGATGAATGGAAAGCCATCAGATGCCTAATTACCTCATGTCGGTGCAACAGCTTCTCTCGAATGAGTGTGCTCAAAATCCCCTCCGCTATCTTGCCTGAACTATTACCACACAAAAACAATAATGCCACTAACGGCGTCTTTTAGTTTGCAGCTGGTTTAACTGAAGCCGGCAAAAGCGTCAACATGTGCCCTAGGTGGTTACGATCGGAAAGCTGCATCCTATCGCCATAGAACTGAAAGTGACAGGTTGCCCAAGTATGTGAATGGATGGATGACACTACTGTGGCCAGAAAAACAACTGGAACAGTGGCCAACACCACCATTGATGGTATACTGTTGACTACGCGATAGCCTTTGATTGATCAGCTGTGTCCACAAAGTTTTCGTGGTGATGCTAACGATGGATAGTCTCATGACACGGAGGCTGTTAGGTAGACAACCCCTTTGTAGTTTGCTTCTGTAGTGAAAAGTTTCCTTCCCACTAGTTATCTGGATTAGTTACGTAAATCCGCCATTCCCTTCGTTTCGGTTTATGGCTATTCTCAGAGTTATAATTTAATAGACTGTGATACCGCATTTCGCGTTGTCAGGGTGGTAGTAAAAAGGTGAAAACTTGTCCCCATGCATCAAAATGTAAACTAAGTCACAAGTGCAATTGGCACAAAACAAAAAGCAATCAGCCATGATTTGAAGATGGTGCGATAGGGAACGCACGGACCATACTGACATTCCCAAGGCGGGGTGGTTTTTCAAGCTGTTTGTATCCGTCATCCTAGAAGACAATGTGTGCGCGTTAACTCGGTTTCTTGGTACCTTTCTAAGCTTTTCATTGTCATAGAACTCCACTTAACTCACGACCTCACTAAACTAGTGGATGGTAAGTACAGATATTTCAGGAATCAAAAACGAACGAACGATGTATTAGCAGGTCTGACAAGAAGTTATACTTGGTGGGTACCGACACTACTCATCCAGTGGCCCACTGAATACCACTGATGGTTCAGAAATGTCTATACAACGCTTCATGTTATTAAGGCATAGTGCCTATGTCTCGGATCCATGAAGGAGTGTATTACCATAAGAGCACTGCTGCGTCCGAAAGGATACTTCGAGAGTGACAGTTCCTTACAAACAGTCACTACATTAATTTCGCAGTTGATCAGTGACGTTAAACTGAGCTGTTTCACTGCATACCTCACGGAGCACTGACAGATGCACGCCTAGGAATAATACTGATGGAAAAAGTTAAGGCACGTATGCCTTAGAGACCGAGCAATGCCACTGCGTTAGCCCCGTCTTGTGAAAGCATTCATCTAAGCACCACACTTGGTTGGGCACCAAACATGTCTTACTTTATTCTGCGTTCGTCCCAATAAGCTGACAATGCAGATAACGTAAGTACCAATCCGAAAAAGCACCAGCCGGCCGTTTCGCCCTATTGGGGCTTGTCAGTGGTGTGAATCCTTCCGTCCGCTTCAGAGAGTCGAACCCATGACTGCTAGTGGCTTGTGCTAACTAGCCCGCAGCTTATGCCACTGAATCAAATAAGGACTCAGTGGCATAAGTTGCGAGCTAGCTAGCGCCAGCCACTAGCAGTCATGGGTTCGGTCCTCGGAAGCCGACAGAAGGATGCGAACCAGTGACGAGCTCCCATAGGGCGAAACGGTCTGCTGGTGCTTTTTCGGATTGGTACCTGAGTTATTTGCGTTGTCAGTTTATTGTGGCGAGATCAAAATACACGCCAAAATCCTTCTACTCAGGAGTGATGTCCTACTTTCGTGTGTTTCACATGATGAGCACCAGTGACCGGATAGAATCATATTCAGTCAGCCTAGCATATAGGTTTTGGTCAACAGAACTATATGATAAGCGACGCAGTCTGGTAGTGTCCGATGGATGTATTGCTCGAGTTTGGCGGGAGAGCGTCTTGTTACGACAATGGCGTATCCTCTTACCCTGCGCCACGCGTGCGCGTTCGTCCCCAACGATTACCAATAGGGTCGAACAAACCTACAATGTGTCGCATCCACTACCTCCGGCATTTACGCACCAACGAAGCGCATGCAATCGCTTCTGTCGGTTTTTTGAGCTTAACGGATGACGTGCGCAGGAAAGCTGCAACGATGTGCCTGTTGGTCTCGTGCTCTTTGATTTACGGCTAAATATCACGCCGTTACTTGGCCCTACATTGTCCTGCTTTCTGGTAGCGCTCTTTGCGCCTCCATTGCAGTGAAAAACGCTGTCGTTTCCGTCAGTAACCGCAGATCCGTCATACGTTACGGTTAAAAACTGGTTTAGACTGTTATCTGATTCTGTTGTATGAGGCCAATTTAGTTTCCTAATCTCACGACTAAAAGAGTGAAAAATATGTGAAGTGTTTAAAGAAACCAATAAGACAGGGTATGTACTGGGAATTTCTGAAAATCGGTGACCCGTGCTATGTTAAAGCCAGCCGTGAAACCGTCCCTATTACTTAAGATGTTTTCCCGATCAGGCTTAGACGGGTAAATAGCAAAAGCCAGCACTGATAATATACTACGAGTAACTCCCATACTAACAACGGAATTACGTAATGACGAAAAGAAGTCCATACATACGGAGAATCAAAGGTACCAGGTGAAGCGGCCAAAAGTCATTGGGGGGGGAACATGAGGAATTCTAATTCGTTCTCACTGAATGAACAGCGGATTCACGTAACGCGTGTTCATACGTTCTTGCACGCTTCTGTGACGGTGATGTGTGTTAGGATTCCCAACAAGTGCATGTTATCCGATTTCATCACAAACTAATGATGGAATATCCAGTTACAAACGATTCCGGACATTGGTTTGGCGAACGTCTCTGTGCAGCAACTGCCATTCATCGGAAAACAATTCATCTTAACCTGGTGGTAAGAGCACGCTGCATACCACTAGACGAAGATATTCAACTTTAAAGTAATGGTACTCAGGGCGATGTGAAAAAAAATCCTGGAAGATTGCGTAAAGCGAACGAGTTCAGAGACAACATTGATTTACCCGTCTGATTAGGCATAGCTTATTCGCAAGAGAAACGCTTCCGTTAAAGTTGGGCGATAGCCCTAAACGTAGTTATGCAGCTGGAATTAAGACAAAAACATTTTTTCAAAGGAGGTATGGTGTAGTAACCTTGTTGAAATAGTATGATGATGGACAGAAGGTTACATTCTCGATAAGCACAAATGCGAGCTCTAACTGACATCCAACATACAAAGGCTAAGATAGCACTTCATTGTCAATTTATAGATTTGAACTTTGTGTGTTCCTGACGGGAACTTGCTCTGTATTTGCCGTTCCAGCTTAGCCGCAGTAGTATTACAGAAAATGCTGCCTGTAGGGTTTTCACTTGATATAAAGACAGATAATGGGGACCTGACCACACCATCATTCCAAAAATTTGTCCGGTCATTGAAACTGTAGTGCGTTTGTCACTTGAAAGCTTCTCTTCCCACGGGTGAACTTCTAGGTCAGACACCTACCCTCATGTATCCGGACAGATGTCGCGTTCGTGTACGCGTGTCCTATACGCAGTTATGAATAGTGGGAGACGTCAACGTATGATGGTCCCCGGGAATGCGAACTCGTGAACGACGCAGAGTCGTAAACATACCACGGGTCTCACCAGGCTGTTGAATCGCCAGATGTCCCATTCGTTGAACAAATACAAAGGCATAATGCCTTTCTCGGGCAGCAGTGTAAGTACGATACAATGCGTAACATGGCACAATAGGGTACTGCTCCGAAGATGTATTCAACACGAAGGGTTCTTTTTCATCTAGCTGCATTAAGGATCAGTTGCACGGTATACCTCGGGGAAAAGCTTCATTTTGAGTGAAAAAGTGAAGCCGCATCAAGATACTGTTGTGGATCCAATGTAATGGACAAGGGACGAGAGCGGGAGAGAAAGTGGTCATCACAGAAACAGCATAGTACTTTGGAGTCAACAAATAGTTGATTTCACTCCCCATGTTACGCCTCCGGTGTCAGTCGCAGGGCATCTTCTCATGGCTACGTCGAACAGTCATCAAGGTAAAGAGGACCAATCACCCCACAAAATGAGGCTAATTTTTGAGGATACTAGGGCAAAACATTGGTTTTCTGCAGTACGCTCTGCAGTGATTCACTTATAAACCCCATAAATCATACAGTCACGATCCAGGCATAGGTCACTACAGACCCATTTCCCATACAACAATACTAGTCCACGGCGCATGTAGCGAAGCGAGGTCGGTGTAGATAAGAGGTACTACAAAACTAAAGACAGATAGAAGATATGCTAGTGAATTCGGTCTTCAAATAGCACCTCAGTGCTTTAGTCCGAGAACAGCTTGCAGATGTTTTTGGGTCAGTCCTCAATGCAGCATAAGGCGATCGATCGATTAACCAGCGGGAAGCTGCTTGTGTAATTATGTACTTTACAAGGGGAATCGTAGGTGTATGCCATTTATCTACTCGGATCAGAGGAAAAAATTCAGTCCACGTTACGGGGATTGATAGTAACAGCTAACCTTCGCAGTATCCATCTCACTGCATAAACTGGACTGTTCATTGTAAGAGTGATCATTTGTATGAAACTACTGGTCAAGAACTCTATCAGACGCTGAGATTAAGCCATGTTTTGTGAGTAAAGACGCCCTAACAATGATAAACGATTAATGCTGGTAGATCGCATTGTGAGCCCTAGAAATCTCAAAGTAAAACTGATTCAACTAATGTATGTCGGACACCAAGGAATCACGCGGATGAAATTAATTACCAAGTTGTTACGCTTAATGGTCAAATGTTGATAAGGATATTAAAGACGTTGATCGCAAGTGTCCTAAATGTGTACAGGCTGAGAAAACTGACGTCGAAGTTGACCTTCACTCTTGATCAAAATCAACTGCCCTTGGTATGCGGATGCATGGGAATTAAGCAGGCTCGCTGAATAAACAATATTTTCTTGATTCATACTCCAAATGACCAGAAGTAGTTTGTCACACAGCCAACAACAGCCTCAACAAACGCGGCTCTTTGTCATTATTCCTACCAGTTTGGGCTCCCTAGCAACACCAGTTAGTGATAATAGTGTACAATTCACATCAAACGGGTTCAACCGATTTTGGCATGCTATGGAATGACAACACACCCATTTATCATCCCCAATCCAATAGACAAACGGATGGGTTTATTGATCTATTCAAACTTGCTATGTTTAAACCTATAGGAGAGGGTGATATAACTTCAAATTTGGATGTATTTTTAGGCATTCAACACCAAATCCAGTTCTCCCAAACAAACAATCACCGTCGGAACTTTTATTGGTAGACGTTCACGCATGCCGTTAGACGCCATGTTTCCAACAACGGGGAGTACCGAACATGACCAGAAAATGGGAATCTAGTTCAATTGTAAGTAAGGTGAACGCATGTGATGTTTTCATCCCAGTGACCAAGTCTTGGTGTACAACTTCAGAGATTCACCCAATCCTGGATTCCCAGAATTGTTAAAGCAAGAAAAAGCGATGTCATTGATGAAGTGGAATGTCAAAATCGCTTAAATACACGTCATGTGAACCACATCAAGCATCGTTATACATCCGGACAAGTTAAGCGCAGAGACCCTACAGAGATCCCCTTTGCACGTTCTTCTGGATGCATTTGCTTTGCCTAGGCAAATGGGATCACAGCCAAAGCAGCACGTTGATGTGAGCAAATAAATGGAACATAAACGGAGACATTGTACACGAACACGCACCACAATTCAGCGACTCAGTGCCATTCCAGACATAGATTTTGTGTGTAACTTTATTTTGAACCGGGTAAGGTGTTAAAGGTATCACGTGTATGAAACCAGTGTCAGTCAGATGGAAAATGAAAATCGATTGGTATCGAACGAAACTATTTGAACCTTGGCTAACGCCAGTGGCGTAGCATGAGGGGACCGGGGGAGGTCCGCCCAGGACGGCACTTTTTGTCCCGTCAATTGTTTGATGCTAATATAAGGGGCAAAATAGCCGGATAAGCTGAGGGTTGAATATTTTAAAGGTACTTTGTATGCTTATCAATACCTTTGCGTCAAATGTCACGTCTGTGTGGACCTTCTTCCCTACGATCCCCTTAATTGTTCCATTGTGGCCACTTTCATCACATTTACTTCAGTGTCCTAACCAATTATCCATTTGACCGAAAATGTATGTGCACTTTACTCTAAGCCGAGTGTGTGGCATTCAAACGCCTATTCTGCCAGCAGTCTGTGCGAAAATTTTGTCACAGCCCCTGGCGGAAAAAATGGTTGCTACGCCCTTGACTAACGTGAGCTGCGTTCCATGAGTCAGTGTAGTTTCCGTACGTGAAACTGAAGGTTTTAAGCAGTGTCAGTCTAGTCTCTCGACTACTAACCAAAGGATACAACACCCATGTCGGTTGTGAAACCAAGAAAATGTGCTCACGATACGAGACATCATGTCGGCACCACTAAATGCTTTCGTAGCCACTTTTGACGTCGTCTATTGTGGAGGCTAGATGCGCTGTAACCAGACTTCTAGAGCTAACTCTTAAGCCATGGCTATCTCTAATGCCCCAAACGAAGAGCCTGTACGTGAAAAAGACCTGGAATCGTATGAAGCTTTTTATATACGAACTAATGCAGTGACCTAAAAGTGGGATATTGCGTATGTACTTGAGTTATACCAGTACAATACAGAATAGCTTTCGTAATCCATGCTCATGGAATCTAAGGTTTTCATTGACTGCAGTTGCTATTTTGTGTCGAATAATGCATTTGCGGCAACAGCCGTTCCGTTATCTGCTTGATGGCATGCCTAACGTTCAAGAATCAGCTCATGTGGTATCGAGCAGCCCTGTTGCGTGCCCCATACTACATGCATGCTCTACAAACTTATATGGGTACGCGCTTGTGACGTACATATACAGTTTTGCACACACGTGTTAAAAGGAAGTAGGTTTGCCTCTGACCACTCAAAGGCACTGTCCAAGTCTCATTGAAGCAGGTAGTGATCTTCCTGACTTCCGATCGTCCGCCATATCTTGATGTCGTCGATAAAACGCAGGAACTTCGAATCGATTGCACCACAGGGTCGTTAATGAAGACCAAGCACTAGAACGGACCAAACACTGACCCTAGTGGAACACCGTAGTCCACATCAATAGAACCGGAAAATGATCCTCGAACCCGAACATAAAGCCACTGTTGAAGAAAGAGATTTCCCCTTCATCCAAGAACAGGGTAACCAAATCCGTACTTTTGTAGTCTTTGGAGAAGGATGCGGTGATCTAAGTGATCGAAGGCTTTAGAAAAGTCTAGTTGACACCAATGCCGGCTATTTCGATCCAACTGTCACGCGTAATCAGTAGACTGGTAATTCATGACCGGTGCTGAAGGAACGGTGTTTCTCCGACACTATGGTAAGTCTTTCTAGGCGGACCAGTACTGCCTCAACTATGCTCGACTTCATCATCTTTGCGAGCACCGGGAGGAGAATCACTGGGCTACCACCCTGAAAATCTGGGTAATGAAAACACTATGATCATAACCACCTGTTAGAGATCACGTATGTGCGGTGAAAGGGAATGAACCGACACCGTTTTCCGGACAGTTGGTTTTAGCCAGCTTGTGCGAGTAAACCTTTTCAACCAGTGTCATTTCTGACTTTTTACCAAGACGTCATAACTGAGGCGCGCTGCTCGTCAATCAACGGCTGTTTCGAACACTATTGCCTCACAGACATTAGTTTAGAGAGTGATTGATAGTGTCTAAACTGAAGGTTTAAATCCAGGTGCTTCAAATCGAACTCTACACTATTGGTTGTTATAGCTGATGGGAGTTTAAACGGAAATCTCGCATAATTTTGTAGACCAACACCGAGTATACCGTGTGGTGGGGCAGGAATATCGGTTTACCTTCTTCATATTGAGCCCGAACATTTGGCACAAAGAGGTATAAAAAACCATAGCTGATTGATATTCTGCTACTGCACACCGTTTGGTTTGTCGGTCACATGAAACGTTCACAAATCAACGGCAAACTGACTACCACAACGGACGAAGAAGAACTGGGGGTTGGGTTATTCGCTAAACAATGTCGCTTCCAAACGTTTTTATGTTGTTTTGTTGTTAAAGGCAAATGAAAAAAGACTGTCGTACTCTGTCTGCGATCATGTGTGCTAACTTAATGGGAGTTATATGAGCATACTACCGTCTATTGACTCTCGTTAATACGGCACCCTATGGGCAATATTCAGCGTTATGTGTAACATAAGAGCGAGCCCGATAGTGAGTTGCGCAATTTAGAGCCAGTCACATCACTATACTCCTGTCTCGCATGGAAGTGGTTTTGGTGCTCAGGATTGTTTGCATAAAACACCACCAAGCAAAGGGTGATAGAGCAATTCATGCAAAATAACCATGACATTCTTCCGACAGCCACTAGGCCGCGACCCCAATCATTAAACCAGTTGTCTTTAGTTGAGGAACCCTGTTAGGGACGAACCCAATCGCATACTAAGAGAGCACTTAATCAGCGTACAAATATAAACCCAACCTTTATAGGATGCAGTACATCAAACAGAAGTCTTCCACTTTGCTGCAAAACAGAAGTGTATTTCCCACTGGAAATTCGGTTTAGTGACTATGCCCCTATGCTTTTTACCAAATCGATTAATTTACTGATCGCTCGCTGCTCTCCATGCCTGTGATTGTCCAACTGGGAATACGACACCAGTTGATAGTCAAGTAAATTGTCCTCGGCACGCGTAAAGGCCAACTGAGCTAAAGTGTTGCGTTGTATTAGGCGGGTTAAATGGTAATGGATGATGGGGGTGAAACGTCCGGTGTGTAAATGGGCGGGCGAATGCCCAGACTTCGCTGTGTCAACTTGCCCCATAAATCGTCTTTCCGGACAGAATTGTGTCTTCAGCCCAGATCGTCTTCACGCCTTCAGGCACGTAAATCTTTTTACAGTTGAATTGCAAGGCCAAAGTCAAATGTATGGGCACGTGGGCTGCGTGTGGTGCGGGGCGGGGGAGGCAGTGGGTCGCCCAAAACACTGTGATCGAACTACACACACTGGACGAGGTTGGTCACATGTCCTACATAGGTTCTCATCAATAGGCACTGATGGGTGCGCGATATGTCGCCCAGCTTGGTGCGGTGTGAACCTTGTGCGCACACTTCCAGGGGGAATATTTGCACTGCATTCGGGCAGTTAGGAGGGTCATAAATTGTGGCTCCACTGTACTATGGGATGAGCAAATTTAAATACTGTTTAGCTTCGACTTGGTGCGCCAGGGACTTAGCAACCATGTGGCTGGTTCTCGAGATTGGTCTGCCTGGCGTTGTTCAGGTTGGTCCTGGAGGATTGGCACAATATTCACGCGTGTGCATGGACTTCAGCCGATGGATTGGTCCAGTCACCGATAGGGCAAGACATGCACGCTGATTAATGTTCGCCTAGTAAGGTCGAAGGGGATGATTTACGGGCAATGTAGCCCTCATTCCGGTACTCTTCCAATCGACCGCGGTTGGGGAGAAACTCCATGTCGCAGCTGATCGCTTACGTTTTGACGATAATACTGATGGTAAAAGGAGGGAGAATCATTTCAGTTAAGAAGCTGCTATTGGCAAACCGAGTCACGGTACACCGACTTGCTACGACGAATCACTAGCATAGCGGTAATTCAAAATTGTGAGAAATAGGCGGTAGAACGTAGCCAATAGCGAACGGGGTTGGGCAACAGTAGATAAATGTAAAAGGGGTCAGGATGTCAGCAACTAGATTTACCAAGTGAAGTGCAGGAGCCCACACAGTAAGGTTGGCCGTCGCTGATGTGACACGCCCAAAGTCCTCCATCTATAAAGCCGATATGCGCCAGCCTACCACGTCGTTGACTACTCGTCTCGCGACGTTGTCCCGTCAGAGGCAGCGGTAGCATTTGATCCAAGCCAATCATGTCTAGCAACGGAGAACATGACCTAACCGTTGTACAATTTTCTGGCTTAACATTCAATCCAGTGCAGCGCAGAAGAGTTTGTTCCCAAACACCCTGTGCTCTCACTATATCTCCCCGGCAAAGGATGTACCGGGGCCCCCATGACATTGTGGCCAACCAGTTAACACTACGAAACTGTTCGTGCATATCATGGGTTCGGATTACAACCGTCGATTTGCAACTCGAGGACAGAGCCATCCCGCTCATAACTAAGCATTTATTCACTCAAGGTTGATGCTCATGGACTGTTTGACATTGGCCAGCTATCCGGTAGGCATGGCACCTCATTGGTCATTCGTTAATATAAAACACATGCTAACCAGCGATTGCTGTTTTCAATCTCTCCCTTATCACCCGAACAACAACTCCAGAGCTTGTTTCGCACCCGGTTCCAGAGCTAAAATAAGTGACCTCGCTTGCACAAATCGATGATGGTCATCATCCGTCCGATTGTAACCCTACCTTTTAGCTGACTTATTTAGGAAACCACTGCACAACACTGCAGGCTGTCGTGCGTTCACCTTAAAGCGAACACCCCCCAGACATATCGCTCAAATTGACTTCGCTCTGAGTTCGGTCAATCGAATACTCCAAAGGCGTTGATTCCTTTTCTGGATCGCTTTCAGTAGTTTAACTTTTGGGTAGACATTGCAGTGTTCATTTTCCAGATCTCCGCTGTCGTTGGGGATCCCTTCGCTGCGGCTTGTGACGGTCGTTGGCTGAGCTACTGGAATAGTTCGCTCTCTGCCATGGACTGCTTGATTTGGGCATGTATTCCAAACCAGTGAACTGTCTCCCTTACTTTTGCAAGAGACCAGCTAATCCCGTGTTAAGCAAAATTTAAACATAACACAACTGTGCTAACAGGGAATGCCAGGTTACGGTTAAATTTTATGCATCTGATGAATTGCATCATCCCATATCTTCACCATGACATTGGATTCGGGCGCTTTCATTTTGGCAGTAACTGTTTTCAGTTGCCTTGCTCATCATCGCGTATATCCCACCTAAACGTCGTTAATATGAGCAACAACCGACTCAGGTATTTCGTCATTCCGTCAAGCCCAATGGCGCATAATGCACTCGATGAAGTTCCAAATCGAGTACCACCCTAAGGTACCGTCCTAAGGTTCCATCTCAACTCTTAATTAATAGTTCATTTGATGGTACTGTCTCTATAAAGATGACACAATTTCCCCTTTGGGTTTGATCCAGCCTATAGTCGCATGCCGTTTCACGCTTCGGTTTCACATCAGTGCACCTGTTGGTGATGTGACAAACAATCGTTTCCTATGGATTCGCGTTCATCCGATGAAGCTACACAAACCTTGATTTACCCGGGCTTGGATGACATGCGCTTATCGTGTGGTGTAATCAATTCATGGAAGCGTTATGTCAGAACGCGGTTTCATCACTAACGGCAAGGAAATTTAAATAACACCTCGAAGCCGCACGTATACCGCGCTAAACTATTCCCCTCCCATCTAAGATTCACCACTATTTATTTTATGCACGTTATTTCTGCTCCGGATTCATTCTAGCGTAATGTATCGAACCTGTCTACTGTTTCCTTTCTGTTCTCATTTCATGTGCACTACGCTAGCGTGAACTTCAGACCGCTTCAATTGCACAGCTGGAAACCTGCAAACCCGCACTTAGTTTACTATCCAACTTTTTTCTACTCAACATCTTATTTTCTCGCTTCCATTCTGGCACATAGTGTGCGATAAACTGACTGACAAAAGGATGAGGAGAGTGGTTCTCGCGTTAGTCAACTTTTGTCACTCCCCCTCCAGATTATGCCGCAACATTTTGTAATCGATCGTCAGGAACAGGAGGATATCTGAACAAGGGGAGGACAAGCGTAAAGATGAACAAAAGTGCAAAGGAAAGTGCACTGGTAAACTATCTTCCTCAACAGTAAGTAGGTGATCTACTGATCTGAAAATAAATACCACAATGAAGGGCACGAGCTAAATGGCCCTTTGGGTTGAAGAAAACCAAGTAACCAGTCGAAATTGTCATCCCCGACTCGTAGTCTAAAGGTAACAAGCTTGTAATCTGACGGCGTGGGTTATGGCCTGCGCAGCGGCAAGGTGACCCTAGCAGTTTCCTTAGCCCACGTGCGGTCGGTGGTGATTGCGCGGTAGCGAAGAGTCGGGACTGCGTACCGGCGTACTGCTGATGACTTTCTTCTTTTCCTCTGGTAAGTGGCTGTGGTTGTTCCATGTAGTCCATCACTTAGTACTGTAGTAGTTCGTCCGGAGCCTAACTGCCTAGAAAATTAGTGAGACAAGATCTCCTACCACTGTTATCACCCGACACCAGCAATCTCTCTTTTGATGCCCGAAGGACTGTAGGTGTACACGTGACATCTCATACACTGGTGTTTCAGTGATAATTTTAAAGTTTACGAATAACGATCAAAGGCAGCTAAGAGGGTAGTCAACTATAGTCTATGTACCATGACAAGATATTGTCAAAATCATGCTTGACTATGGTTATGCGGGAGATTACCACCGATAAATAAAGTTTGTGAATCATTCGGTATAAGTCCGATAACTGTACAGTGTCTCGTTGAGTCACAGTGTTGTTACTTATTTACCGCATTGTCGTATCACGTTGGAATTCTATTATGACACAGTGAACGGTAAACCATAATGTTGCCGCGTTATGCGATTGCATTTTTAAAGTGGTCAAATGCAGATTTTCCGAGGATTTAAATGCCACTCGGATATTAGGACTTTTTTCTTCAAAGATAGGATCTTGTTAACAGGTTCACGATAGACAAAACGGCCAACTCGTTGATAACGGCAGAACTAACTGTGTGGTAGCATGGGATGTCCTTTTCCTCTGTTGCTCGTCCGGCGTTAGAGGATATCGTTTTTGTTTTCTAGCGCCGGTGTGGCAACCACATGTGCGAAGGCACAGCCAATGGTAGAAACAGAACGAAATATTGTGATAAGATATGTTCGCACTCCGATCATTGAATGACTCCTGTCCAAAGCGATGCGGACGACTTCAGTATCCAAGTGAGCATTCAAATTCTGTCCGCAGGACACACGATTATTTTATTTCCTAGCACATTAAACTGACGAGATCTCAAAGGGCCCCATGGGTTACATTTGTCGCAAGGACGGCTCCACACTAGGCCTTTATATATATATATATATATATATATATATATATATATATATATATATATATAATACTTGGGTCTCATACATAGGTCGATGTCCCATATACCAGCTTTAATCACCACAGTTGGGCTAGAGGGACTTACACTTATGCTTGTTCCGCATCTGGATGTATCCACTTTAGGTTATTTGCTTGGTCCTGTTCATCTTACGCATATTCCCTAGTTATTTTGCGCGTTCTTTTTCGGTCTATTTCAGTTTATATCTGACTAATCCTTACACTAGATCAGACATTTTTCGGTTTGCCCTGTTTCTTCATGCTGCCGCACATTTTTCTATCCAGTTTGCGTGTTACTTTCCTCCATACTCTTTCGTATTCAAATGGTGCCTCATGTTGAGGTTGATGTTGTATACCTTGCATATTTACACATGAACTAATAACGAAACTCGCATTACAAATGCCCGTTCCACAAAAGGGAATGTATCCCGCTCCTCAAGAAATACACCCATTTATTCCTCATTTATTTATTAGGCTTGTTCACTGTAGCTGGGTCAAACCGACTTATACTTAAACTAGGTCATTTAACCTGGATAAAAAGTATTCCACCTTATATGAGTTATCCAGTTCAGTTTCTCTGCTGCTTATTCTGTGTCAATTTTTTTTCCTTTCAACCCTATGTTGGTTGTTTGCTATCCCCGGTGTGGCTGCCCTTGATGTGAATGCTAAGAAGGTGTCTACCCGCCGAAAACCCGTTGCCTCGATTATATTAGCTCCAGGCGAGCGTTGGTCGTTGCTTGGGGAGACGGGGTGCGCCGTTCTCGTGACTGTGTTAGGCGCAAAGATTGGTTCCATCCATTGTAGAGCGGAATGCGACCCAGACGCTGCCTTGTTTACATCTGGTACGCATGCTTCCTTAATTAGACAGGTATGCTTCTGTTCTGCTTGTTGAAGGAGTGTGGGCCAGCTCTGTTGATGAAATGTGGCTCCCATCCACATGCCTCCGCGGTCTCATTCCTTCAGGTTTACACTGGATATGAGGTGTGTTGATAGAGCAGTGGGTAGCGCAGCGTGAGCAACCTATGGTCCCTCTGTAAGTGCAGGCTTCCTGTGGATGTCACTGTGGAGGCCGCAGTGACAGTCAACTCCGGAATCGGATGTCGCCCACTACACATAATACTTATGGTATCCTTTATTAGAGCCGCAGACATGTCTGAGAAAGATCCGCAAGTTTGATATACATGCCATACTTCATCCATATGGATTCAATTCACAAAGAAACAGGCTTCAAATATTCAGTGCGCTATGATCCATCCCTTTGTGGGCTCGGTTTTTCGGTGCTACGAGAAATATACCTTTACTATTATTGTTATTATTATTATTATTATGTCGCCTCTTAGTACTTTGCTTTTAGTTTGCGAGGACATTAGCGTATAGTATCGAATATAATCCCGTCGATAGATAAGCTGTCAGTATGACTTCGCAATATCAAATTGCTCCAAAGTCATACTTCTCCGTGGTTTGACGCACGGAGGCAAATGTGGTTAAAGTGGCCACAATGTGACAAGTAAAGAGATCGCTTGGAAAATCGTTTGCATAGGTGTGACACTGGGCGCAAAGGTGTTGTTGATCATACAAAGTAACGTTAAAATATTCAACCCTCAGCTTATCTGGAACCCAAGCTCCTTATACTTGACCTTGAACAATCGACGGTGCTAAATTTGCTGCCTTATTTTATCACATACCGCCCCCCCCCCCAACTGCATGCTACGCTTTTGCTGGAGCGTAACCAAATCATCGTTCCGGAGCAGCACGGATTTCGACAAAATCGGTCCTGCACTACTTATCTGTTGACAGCGCGTGCATGCTGGACGGAATCTGGAGATGCTAATGTATGAGTAGGTGCCGCCTATCTGGACTTGTCAAAAGCATTGAACCTTCTGGATCCCCGCATTCTACTAAACAAGCCTCAGAAGTATGAATTCGGCGATCCCGTTCTGGGCTGAATAGACAACTTTCTCCTTCAACTCCACTTGAATGTGAGTATCCGCAGCACCCTATCCGAACCAATCGTAGTCAAGTGCAGCTTTTCTCAGGGCTCGATACTCAGTTCACAGGTCCCGCCTGTTCCTGATCCTCAAAAATGATCTCGGGAGGGTGTTATCTTCAAACTACCTATTACCTGCCGATGATCTAAAGATATAGCGTGCTATCACCACAATTGGGTATCACAAAGCCTTACAAGATGATCTGGATAAAGCACACACATGGTCCACTGGGAACATGCTCTCTTGCAAAGCAGTCCAGTGCAAAGTTTTAAACACACGCTATAAGAGTACCAACAACTACCGGGTAGGGCCACAAATTCTGCATGGGGCTTCTCATAAGTGTGACTTCGATGTGCTCGTGCAAGATGACATCGAAGGCAACCTGAAAAGGTATGGAAGAAGGCAAATCAAAACTTCAGCTTCCTCTGTAGAGCGCTCGGAAAGTTCGACACCTCAGTCTTTCTGAAAATGCTTGGCGCGTACGTGAGGAATCACGCGTAATACGCTATCCAAGCGTGGCAATCCTCGCACAAGCACCACCTACCCGCGCTTGATACTACACAACGCAGGGCGACGAAGAACGCACTGACGAAGTCACCTTGATTGGCGATGAAACGTCCGCGACGAAATAGTTCGGTTCGGAGAACAAACCTTAACCTGAAGAACGTCAGGGGCTTGTCCCGCCTTCTCTACCCACTCAAGGTGAAAACTCCAAGTATATACGGAAGACATTATGCGCGTCTACGGAGAGATTTCATAACGGTGTATCAGAACTTAAGAAACGCCAACTACACATGCCACTGTCTTTTGAAACAGCCAAAACATATATCTGAGGGGCCATCGGTTTAAGTTGGCCAGGTAGTACAGCCGACTGCAATGTCCAGGAAACTTTTCTTCCGTCCGAGTCTCACATCCCTAGAACGCTCCACCGGCGCACGTAACACCCCCACACTATCCTGATTCAAAGAACACCTTGATGCTACCTTGACACATTCACACTACGTGATATAGTCCATGACAATCAGAGGATGGTATTAGTGCAGAACAAGCAGTGGACAGTCATAATCCCCCTAAACTCCAGGCAGGAATACTCACATATGTGCTTATATAAACCGCTTGGTGAGTTAGGTATCTCATGCGTTCTTTTAATTTTTATCCTAAACAACCTACGGGACTTGTTAAGCATTGGCTTTTGTCCTAAATCACTGCTCCATTGCTCCGGGATTTTCGACCGTCCACATGACATCACAACATCCTGCACCTCCAGTAGTTTCTCTTCACCACACGTGTTGTACACAATCGCAGAGGCGTCCAACGCAATTTGGTGCGACGCGTCGGAGCCAAGCTTCGGGACCAAGTTAGTTCATCGCACGTTACTGAACTACCCTTGTCAATTTCGAAATGTAAAAGAATTTGGTCAACCCATAGACGTGTGCAAAATGGTGGTTATGAACGTGGGGCAGTTGTGTTTAGTATATATTCCTGTGGAGTGATAACAACAAGTTGGTTGTTTACTACTGTGAACGTGGTTTTGCACTGGACCGGCAAATGCGGACCAAATGCCTACGTTTTTGGCATTTGTTACAGATCACATGAACATGATTGCACTCTATGGAGTGAGTATACCGCAATCCACAGCGATAGCAGATTAACGAACGCGTGTCGTATTTATCAACTTTGTTGCCTTTGGCCGGGACCTCTTCAACACATGGCTTTGTATTGAGTGGCAAATTCTACAAAAACTGGACGTTGTTTCCAGCAGCCTCCATGCCTGTCGCAACATCATAAGCACTTTCCAATGTCAATGCGTTATGAGCCATCCAACAGGTAGCGCTGAATGGGAAGGTTTTTCACTCTTACTACCAGGCGATCACGGATCAAGTCGTTTCGGTAGTTGTCGAAATCGCAATATTCCATCAACTTCCGAAGTTCGGCAGCGAAGGAAGCACTGATTCCCTCTCACACTGGACTCGGACATTGATTTTAAATCGTCACATAATAACTGATGCTTTTGGGTTATAGTGATTGGAAACCAGTGCGACCAGTTCAGTAGAAAGTTTGATACATGACAAATCTGGAGTCAGAAAGCTGCGAATTAATTCGAGGGTTCATGAGCTACAAATTTTCAGTATGATATTCCCTTAGCGGTTGGCACTGATGAGTGCAATAACTGCGAAAAAACCAATCAGATGCTTGATGTAATGGTTCCAAGAACTAGAGCCCTCAGTGCACTGCTCCGATTTTCCGATGGAGGCTATGGGTTCGATTTAGCCGTCGCCAGTATTGTACTTAAGAACATGGATACGCAAAGGACACAGCTGTAATGTGTACACACGACCAAGTCATTGGTTCGCTTGGTAACATAGACATTTATTCACATGCAAGTCACCTGCATCGCAGGACAGATTGAAGCGTGATAGCCAATCACAACATGGGCTACCACCCGCAGGCGGGGTTTCACGCCCTGCCTGGAGAGTCCAGACGAAGTCGGTGTTGAGGCTGTGTTGGGGACTAACTAAAACCAGAACATCCCACAAGCCTACCACTTGTTTAATGGACTCCTAATCAATGTTTCAAGAATTGTTCGTGGGTTCTAGAAGAGTGTCTACCAAGATGTCCAGTAGACTTCCGAAACCAGCAGTCAGTGTCTTAATGCTCCCTAGTCTGTCTAAAGGGGTTCCATTACCGAGATACGTAACAGCCCAAAGTTTCGCGGGGTGCTTCTGAAGGCTGAATCTAGACGCTTCTGCTTATGGAAAAATGGTTCTCAAACCTAGCACATGAGCATAATAAAGATTGTGTGGACGGTACAATTCTGCCTGGCAAATACGCAGTATTTTACATTTGTATCTAAAGTGGACTGCATATACATTTTTCAATAGCTCGGGCTCAGCCCATGTGGACTAGTGTCCGTAACTATGAATACTCTTACACCAGATAAGGATTCATGATATTTATGAAGAAGAGGGAAACGGAAGTTCGCAACCCCCGGGTTACGCGCGACTAGCGAGTTGAAATCTATCCTAATCATCTTCCATCCAACTAACCAGAGAGACTCGGAACAGCATATTTTATCTCTTAGGCGAGACATATCCTTGGTGCATCGTACAGGGCATTGCTTTTCGTTATAAACGGAAAAAGCTGATATGATCAGCGAAAGATTTGGAAAACTCTGTGCCTCAGTAATGGTAAAGTTAGCTTGCAACCCTATGAGACCAATAAACTCCGAAATATTGCACTATGAGACAGGAGCATCGAACCAAGAAGTTATGACTTGTCAACAAGTGTCATAGACCGGGTCACCAAAACATTCAACGCTTCGCGTACCGCTTCGGCTTGCAATGCGACGAATATGTTGATCTAGCCGGCTGAGACTATTCGCTGGTCTTCACGCATCTCATGACGGTAAGATTTCCTTTTTCGTTCTCCATCCAGCATAACAATCACTTCTGGGGTGTTACGAGTGTTTAGATGTTATCCCAAGAGAAAAAAGACAACAATGACTAAGTTTGGATCTCTGTGTGCGAATATCTCCCTGGAATTTACGATAAAGTGATCAGAACTCGTTGTGCGATGTGAGACAAGTGCTCGGCTGTTAGCCTGATGCGCTGCTTGCACCATTATCACACCTCTATTACCACTGTGATAGCCCCCATTGTGTCAGCAGTGAACTTCACTCACACCGACTCCTTCATGCTTTTTGGGTGGACCTCCGTGGCACATGCATCAAGAAGTGCGTGACTAACCTGGGGTCAAGTTCTAAACCGGATCCTTAAGCCACCCCTTAAGATCGAACTTTCAATGCACTGGAAGAGTAGGGAATTGGCAAGACAACTCAGAGCCACTTTCTTTGTCAGACAGCCGTACATCAGCAAGATTTTCTAGTAGGCCAATACCGTCAAAGGATCACCTCAGCCTCGAACTGGTCGAAGTAGCAGAATGAGTCAGCCCGCTTCCAGAAGAGCTGCGGCTTTGTGATGACCGCGTGGACCATCTGCCATTCGCAAACTTTTCCGACACGCATCAATCCTCATCTACGATGATGATTAAAATGATCGGGTTCCGTGATTATTGCCATATTTAAGTCACCTGAAATTTCTGTCCGAACAACATCGAGTTCAAAGACCAGCTGATTGCCGTGAGCACTTCTGGCCCTCTGTCGATGTAGTTCTGTACCCTAGCTTATTCCTTGACATTTTGGATATCTAGACATGAGCCTTGTCCAAACTAGTGAAAAAGGCCTTCCGGATGGTACTGTCTTTATTCACATCCGATCCCTGTGAGGCGCTGTATCAAAGCCAATGTGAACAGCTATAGGGTCACTAACCACTCACTTCTGTAACTAGAGGTGAGTATTTAACAGAGGGCGGATGAACAATCTTGCTGACCACTGGCTTCTCTGTGAACTGCAACCGAACACAAAGAAGGCGAATCAGCCACATGGCTGACAGCAGTCCGTATTCGCTCGGCTGCCTTGCGGGCCAGGCTTTTAAGACCAAAGACTCGGGGTAGGGTCACTTAAGTCAACTCTCTTCCTCGGCCTAGGCAACCGGGAGGCTGTCTGCCCACACAACACGTGGATCTTCGCATCCCTTCTCCTGACTCTCTTCCACCATTTTGTTGTTGTTACGCATGTGTTGTGGCACTCTGTCAATATTTTATTGGTCAAGTACTATATACATGATCCTCAACGGTCGTAGTAAAGAAAACGCGGTCACTGTCGCGCTCCGACACCAATTAACAAAATGGTTATCCTTTCCTAATAAGACTCTAAAGATCAAACGATGCGAAGATATTACGCCTGATGAGTACTTAATGAGTTCTTGCCGCTTTGGAATGAAAATTTTTATGCCCATGTGATTATCATGGCAATATTACGATATGGATTTGGCATTTTACATTTCTGCCCTATGGTATAATTCTGACCGCATCCTGTACCAAACCATCTGGAGCTTGTGGAGATGTCTGATCCCCACAGAGGGGTCGTGGGGTTAGAAGTTGAGAAAATTTGCCGAAAGTGTTCAATGAAGGACGGAATAGGTTGAAAAGAGCCATGGTGGTCATTCAACACCAGAAAGTGGACAGAATGGCTTTGGAGTCCGCCTAAACCTGTTCCAATCTCAATATACAACTGATCGCTCACGTGCAAGCAAACTTCGTCAGGACCACGAAACATACATTATTGTTAGTAACTAGTACAGTATGTTGTTCAACACCGTGCAAACGCTGCAAGTGAAATACGTATTTTGTGAAAGTCAAATCGTGTGTGCGTTCTACAAGTAGTTTACTTCAGAGTTGCTCACAAGCTGACGGAAACTATGCGAGATAAGCTATTCAATGGTAAGGACCGGCTTGGCAAAGAAGAAACAAGTGGTGTGATATACAAAATCCACTGCAAAAATTGTAACAAATACTATGTGGGCCAGAGAGGAAGAAAGCTCGGCACTAGACTACATGAGCATGGCCTAGCCATCTGCCGACATGACCAGAATTCCCTGTTGTCGGTACATATGGACGCAGAGAATCATCAGTTTGATTTTGAGAATGTCAGGAGCATAGACAGGGCCAAAAGTCGAAAAGCACACGAGTTCATCGAGGCTTGGTACTCGGGGAAGAACTCAATCAACAGACACTTAGATCTAGATATTGCCTATGAAGCACTGAGGGTCAAAACAATACTCCACCCCAGATCAACAGGACAAAGGAACATCACTGAGGCGGACTCTAGAAAACAGTACGCAACAGCTGAATACACAGTTAGCTCATCTGGACCAATCGACTCCTGAGGTTCGAATCAAGTGATCAATAATCACTTGGATCTGTAAGTGGCCCGCATAAAACGCACTGATGATGTCGTCTAGCCTAACGATGAATTGTTTGCAGCCAAATCAGCCAGCTCGGAGAACACCATCATACCCTCATCCGCATCCCGAGCTGCAAATATTCTCACGGATTTCTGTAGGTTGCTTCAGTCATGACAGTATGTAGGATTTCCACTGTCATCCGATTTACGAATTGTTCACTTTTAGGTGACTATCGTCGAGTGTCTGTATGGCTAACGATCAGCTAGATCGTCCCGTCCACATGCACACAGTGTTTCGAGGACACAACGACGCACTGGTTGTTGAGCGGCTACCATTGTTGCGGCCATGTATTGAAGCTCCGGCTAGGTTGTCGATGAGTGTGACCAAGCCACTGTGTTACTGTTGATTCGGTGGTTACTACAGTTCGAAGTCGCCTTAGCGAATGTCGAATCCACATTAATGTCCACTCGAGCGCAGAGGTGAAGGGTTCCACAACTTTCGTGACAGTTCTTGTCTTAAAAGCTGAGTTCATCATGAAACGTGCTACTCCACAGCTATAGTTCTGTGTATCCTTGTCATACATGTTTGACGCAATTATACCTCAGTAATGATTTACTGGTACTGGCCCAAAGCGAGTCAAACACTCCTGGTATGAGGACGTCACCCCACAGTATGTGTTACAACCGCCTCCAAATATTACTATAAGGTCCGGATGGGTCGAAGGCGTGCAAGTACTGTGTGGCCACACAACTTCTAAGGATGATTTCAAAGGCATATATTCATTACCTGAACCCTTCACCCAAGGATTCCGCAAGTAGCATCTGTCCATTACTGAGACTATATACGAGGGCAGAGCCAAAAGTTTCCCGATACGCAGTACACAGATTAGTTGCAAATGACTTGGAAAGGGAAATTTGAGCCGTAATCCATTCTGAAAATGGTTCAGTGATTTCAACTCACAGAACTGTATATCAGCAGCCCAACACAGCTTGCAGATCATAAGGGTCGCCATACTCTGACTGTAAGTATGCAACTCAGTCGATGTTACTGGATGGCGATGATTTTCTATGACTACAAATGTGGTTTAAAGCAGCACCATAGTACTGGGCGATTGCGTGCTGCTTTTGGTGATGATGCGCCTTCAGTGTCTTGAGTGCTTGAGTGCTTAGTGGAATTCAAGCGTGGCAGTCCGCCCCCAGATGATGAAGCACAGGGTGGTCAACCTGTGGAGACCACCACCGCGGGCAACATCGCTGCTGTGCAAGCGATGCTGGAGGAGAACGTGCAGGTGACTGTGATGTAGCCATCGGGGTCACTCCGCACCATCCTACTGGAGAAATTCGGCCTCAGAAAGGTTTTCGCACGCTGGGTACCCCACTAGCTCAGTGAGGACCAGAAAGCAGCTCGGATTAGTTGGTGTCGCATCATCCTTGCCAGGTTTGATGGTATGCGTTCTTACGCTGTTTGGGAGATCCTCAGTGGCGATGAGACCTGGATGCGTAGTTTCGACCCAGAGACGAAGAAACAATCGGCTCAGTGGACGGCCTTTGGTGGGGCGCCGCCTCAGCCATTCCTGTGTGAGCTCAATGTGGTCAGGTAAATGGTGGCTGTGTTCGTGGCCAAGACCGGCCATTTGACTACTCTACCACTCTTACGGCAAAACACAGTCACCGGAGATTGTTATGCCATCCAGCGTCTGGAACAATTCCTGGAAGCTGTAGTCAGGCGTCGTTCAAGGACTCGAGCACGAGGGACCTTCCTGCACCATGACAACGTACCTGCATACAGGTCCCATGTCGTCATATATTTGCTGGCTAAGCAACGCACCCAGGAGGTTGGTCACCTACTCTACAGTCTAGACTTGGCTCTAAATGACAATTTGGGTCCCAAATATAGAGCATACAATACGCAGCTGCAGTAGAAGCCTTTATTTAGCTTCTTGAAGGGTTACCCGCTTCAGAAGGGGCTAGATGCTTCTCTAAGTGTTTTGAGCGCATGGAACTATACCTGAACGCTGGTGGAGAGTATTTCGCGAAAAGTTAATCCTCACTACTACTCATCAATGCTTATTTTGTTGTAAAAAGTAAAACATTTTGTGCATCTGGAAACTTATTGCCCTACCCTCGTACATCCGCCATTTAAAGCCCGAATTATGTGTTCAACAGCGGTACGTACCTCCGGTACTACTACCTTGACCAACGGAAGATCTTACCTAACCGTTTGGTTATCACCTAAGCCGAGTATGCTGTGGTCTCGACCTGTTAGGTGATTCTTTTCACTTTTTTCCTTTGCCTACCATCTACAACTTAGCCCTGAGCTCTCGATTGCACTTTTCAAACAAACCCATTAATCACATTTCCAGCCCAGTTCGACGCTAACAGCATCTAATCTCTGTCATGTAAACGTTTGGATCCCATGAGAATTTACTCCAAAAGAATACTTAACTTATCATACATTTGGTGATAGTTTTCTCACTGCAAGAGCAATAACAAGCTAACGGAAACGAAGCGAGTACGTGCAATTACAGTATGTGCTATGTCATTTCCAACGCAGTAGTAAGTATTTTGGGATGAGCTTCCTAGGTGTTGGATTCAAAAAGGGTTTTCATCGTCTTTGGATGCCGTGAAGAAGGAAAAGCTTTTATTCCCATTGATGTATTTAGATGATCCCACAAAGTAATAACGGAAGTACAGAATAGAATGCAACGAAGGCTGCGTGGTGCTGGTAGGCGTTAGTGAAGGATACTTTTTTGTTGATGTATCGAATTTTAGGCTTGAAGTACTTTTGAACAGTGGTTCATACAGTTGGTATACGTGTCAGCCGACTAGGTGTAACGCCCTACCAGTGCTTATATATATATATATATATATATATATATATATATATATATATATATATATAATGTACCATCTGAGCCATAGTACAAAAAGGAGGGAAAAAGAAACACAATGGCAGAAGCAAACAAATTTTGGGTTTTACACACGCCAATTTATCTTGTGTTTGCGAATTTTATGTTCCATTAGACACTAAGCAACAAATGATGCGGTTGAACAACACTGTTGCCACTGATGTAGGTTCCGCGCTATAAAAAGTCATCAGCAGTATTCCAGACACACTGTGCCGATGCTAGGCTGCCACGCGACCACCACTGGTCCCGCATGAGCTGAGTATACCGCGAGGACGCCCGCCCCTACGCGGATTCAAGTCGATGACCTAAGGGTTTCAAGCCAGGCGTGCAATCCAGTCGGCGTCCGGTCGGCCAGCGTTCTTAACTACTGGCAATCCGAGTCTTGTGGTCCCCATCCTGGAAGACGAATCGGTCCGACTGATGTAAATCTGGAGGTTGTCTTTTGTATGCTCCTTCACCACCTTAATTGGTTGCTCACAGCGACACTTTTCCGGTCGTTTCCTGGGAGATCAAATACCGCACGACTAGGAAGGCAAGAGGCTGGCATGCGTATTACGGGGCCGAGCCAACGTATACTGTGTCGGAGAACAACGTTCTGGAGGCATAGCCCTGTACGCTCCAACAAGTTGGCCTCTGATTTTTGTTGCTTATGTGATGTTTTCGCCATACGCGAACAACGCGCAGACAACCATCGTTAAAACTGACAGTCGTCTCATGTCTTCTCAGCGGACAGGCAATGCATCACAGTCATACAAGAAGACCGCAAGGACAATGGCAAAGTACACTCTGCTTTTGAACTTGGGATTGACATTGCGATGATGCCATAGGTGTCTTAGTCTGATGAATGCAAGGCGAGCCTATGTGATCAGTTGTGTGATTTCATCCCCGACCCTGCCGTCAGCCTTGATGCAACTCCCTAGATAAGTGAAGCAGTGTAATTGTTCCAGGACGTTGCTAGCAATGGTGAGCGTATGCACAGGCATCTGTCAATCCTGGAGTAGTACTTTACATTTGCCTGGCATGAAACACAAACCATACTTAAACGCTTCTATCGCCAAGCAGTTCACAGCGCTCTGGACGGTTTGTGAATTGTCTCCAAGCGAAACGATATCATCGGCGTAGTCCAAGTCCGCGACTCTGTCACTCGGCAGAAACTCAATACAGCAGTTTTGGACGCCTTCCAATACTCATTGGACGATATCTTCAATGCCAACCTTGTAGAGGGAAGGTGAGACAGGGCAACCTTGGCGCAGGCCGTTGCTGACAGCAAACGAAGTGGAAAACGTCAGTAAGCCCTAACTTTGCCCGACTTGTAACTGTAGAGATCCTTCAGGATGGTTACAAATTTGTCGGGCACGCCTTTCTTTAGTAGACGATTCCACAACGCAGTTCTATCTACTGAGTCAAATGCCGCTCGGATGTCCAAGAACACTACGATTATTGGCCGTCGGTGGACGTGACGGAATTCAGGAAGTTGGCGGAGTGTACAGACGTGGTCAATGCAACCTCAACTTGGGCGGAAACCCGCTTGTTCCTCTCTGTAAACATTTTCTCTAGTTGCTGAAAGTCTGCGAAATAGAACGGACATGAAAATCCTGGAGGCAACGGAGACCAACGAAATTCCGCGGTAATTGGCGCAATCCTCGCGCGAGTCTTTCTCGTGAATCGGGACAATGACCGATTCTCCCCATGCAATTGGAGCTTTCTCGACAGTCCAAACTTTCATGAACAGTGGTAGGATTTCTTTGATAAGGGCATTCCCCTCATTTTTAAATAGGGCCAAGGGTAGGCTGTCATGCCCGGGAGCTTTGTGACGTTTCAAGGATTGGTTTGCACTTCGGATCTCTGTTTCCGTGGGAGGATCTGTGGGGACATACCAAGCAGGTTCGCTTGCCGAACTACCTACTCGTGGTGCCCCCTGGGTGGTTCGGGTGTTCCCCTTTCCAGCGTAGTGTTCGGAGACAATGTCCCACCTAAGTGGGCATTATAGTCCAGAATGGAGAGCATTGGGCCCCCGTTTGTTGATCTACCAAACAAAAGAAGTATGAACTGAACGTTCAGTCAGCGACTCCTAATGGGGGCTATTCCCTGAATTCGCCCCGCTGCCTGGCGGGTAGGTTATTTAGCCAAAGGCTCGGGGTGTGTTCCTCTAAGTCAACTCCCTACTTCGGTTTGGGCAACCGGGTAGTATCGCGCCCTCTCACAAAACCATGGATGGTTCTACAACATGCACATCTACTACCGTTTGTGCTTCTTACAGTCAGGCTACTTCACACGCCAATTGTTTGTTTGCTACCAATCCTTACTTTCCCTTACCCTATTCATGTGTTCAAAAACCCGGATGCGATTCCGGTTGCGCCGCGAAACATGGTGTTCAACCTATGGATCTCCTTTGTCCCAAATCCTCGTTCCGCCTGGCGTGCTTCAACGTTCGTACACACATGCAGATTGGACAGCAAACTAGTCTGGCGCGCACTCTAGGGTCCATCGATATTGACATCTGCTGCCTTCCAGAAACCCGATTGCAAGACCCCAGCACTGTGCTTGCACTGACATCCCCCACTTTCCAGGAAGTCAGATATCACCTCCGTCTTTCTGAAGATTCAGAAGCAGCCTCAGCCGGTTTGTCTGGTGCAGGCATAGCATTAAGTTGCAAGGCCGAGGCGGCACTACTAGACGGGTCCCCATTAACAGCTGACTATGTACACTTCGGCCTCGGGGTTTTATGTAGAATCAACAACCACCGAGAAGAGGGACGCGACTTGCTTGTGATCTCAGTGTACTCTCCAACGGACTGCAGTGACGGCTCTGCCATGAAGGAATTCTACCGGGATCTACATAAGCTCTTGAGCAATGCTAAAATGTTGGATGTCACTGTCCTTGCTAAAGGATTTTAATGCACAGGTTGGCTGCCTGTTACCACACAAAGGCCAACTTGGTAGTTACGACGCGCTCGATGAGAATCGCTCTGATAACCGAGAGAGGCTTCTCACATTGCGCGAAGACAACCGTCTGTTTCTCTAGCGGACTTCAGGCGTACGAAGAAGCGTTCCGCAACGTGGTGTCCCCCTTAGCCAATACAACCGAAGTCTCAAATTGGTCACATTGTAATTAGCTTAAGATGGCGTGGCGGTGTACTGCACTGCAAGTGCTTTTGGACCACCTTCCTTAACTCTGATCATGCACTGGTCTGTGCGAAAATCTGCATGTATTTTGAGGGGGTCCCGCAAAACGAAGCACCGCAAGATTGATGTAAACAGATTAACTAATTCCTCTATCCAGGCGAGCTTTCAGTCTTCACTGGCATATGCACTCACTTGCAATCCACCACAAGACATAGTGTAACACTGGACTTGCATACAGAATGTGACGATCATTTCCGGACTGTCAAGCTGCGGCCTATCTCCAAGCCCCTTAAGGGCTGGGATCTCTGCTCGTTCTCTGGAGCTGTTCGAAAGCCGTAAAGAAATCTCGGCGGAATCAGATTTCAGCGAGCGGCGCCGTTCCGTCAACCGGCTGCTTAAGCAAAGCCTACACAAGGATCGCAAGCCATAGTGGTCTGAGCATGCTTTAGTGATGGAGAACGCTACCCCTCCCTGTCAACACTCGCAAGCTTTTCCAACTAATTTGGTCCACTGACCTCAGGAAGCCTGGTGTCAGTGAGGTCATTTGTGAGGTGCATGAGTCTCCGACCACCAACCAACAGAGGCGTTTGAACCGCTGGGCCGAACACTTCCACTCGCAATTCCACTGGCTTCCACCGTCCGGCAGTACATGCAGTACACTTTGTTGTCTACCCTGGCTAGTCCCAGTAAATCCACCAAGCGGAGCGGAAGTCTGCATCAAGAGTCGAGGCTTAAAGCAATTCAAGGCCGCCGGCTCAGACAGACTTCCCCTGAAGTTGTTCAGATACGGCGGCGTCGCGATCATTAACCACCTGACCTCGTTGTTCGCAAAACTCTGGCATGAAGAGAAAGCACCTTCTACTTGGGGCTAATCAGTTATTGTCCCGATTTTCAAAAAGGAGCTCGCACTTCATGTGTAAATCATCGCGAGATTAGTTTTATTTTGGTTGCCTCTAAGCTAGTGGCATCCATTCTGTTTCATAGACTATCCCCAATACATGAATTATACTACCGTGAAGAACAAGCTAGTATCCGTCCCGACTGCGGATGCGTGGATCAAATCTTCACGCTCCGACAACTCCTGGAACCTCACCACATTTATCACAGGCCTGCTATCGTCTCACTCTTAAACGTACGTGCTGCGTTTGACTCCATTGCTGAATCGGTTTTATGTCTTTTCTTGTTAAAGAACGGGTTGCCAGAGAAGTATATCACCATCTTACGAGCACTTTACCTTCATACATCCGGCAGAGTGAGGGTCTGCTGAAGGCTTTCCTCGTCATTCACTGTAAATAGTGGTGTGCGACAAGGCTGCTCTATGTACCCATTCCTCTTCAACTTCGCAATCGAAGATGTTCTGTCAAGTGCTCTAGAACGTTTCCAGAATTTTGGCCTAGAGCTTCTACCGGGTGTGTGTGCGACTGACTTAGATTAGGCTGATGATATCGCCTTACTTGGTGACGATGCTCAGGGTCTGTAACTCTTTCTGGATCGTTTGGCGCTTGAAGCATCTAAGTATGGCATGAGCTTCGCCCCCTCGAAGTGTAAAGTACCGCTCAAGGATTGACTGTCACCTGCTCCTGGGATCACTCTGGAAGGTGCACAACTTGAACAGGTGGATAATTTTGTCTACCTTGGGGCTGTGATTCTGCTGACAGCACTATCAGCAAGGAAGTTTTTCTGTGCATCGCTAAAGCCCCATCAGCATTTGTCAATCTGAAGCGTTGGTGGCGTCGTCGCGACGTCTCATTCTCGCTAAAGGGCCGTGTTTACAGCGCATCTATTCATTTAGTATTGTTGTACGAGAGCGAGCCCTGGCCAATTTGCATGGAAGGCATGCGGCATCTTTTCGTCTTCGGCAACGGTTGCTTTAGAAGGATCTCTCGTGTTTGGTGGCAACCTCAAGTTTATCGTGATGATATTTGACGTTGCATCTCTTTGAATGCGGGTATTCCCTTCAACAAACTGGTTTTTCTGCGCCAGTCGAGATGGCTCGGTCCTGTCCTACGCGTGGAACCTGAACGTTTACCACCTTGCACTCGTCAATGACCTGGCTGGAGAGGACCGCGCGGTGGTCAGCCTTCCACTTGGCGACAGCGCATGAAATAGCTGACGTCGCGCCTAGCCACCGTTGGATCCATACGTCTTCCAGGATGGGGACCCAAGTACCAGGAGTGCCAATGGCCTAACGCGCTTAAAGACATGACTCGCCAACGGAACCGGTGAAAGAATTGTGTGCAGAACTGTATTGCCTCACATGTTTAATACTTCAAGCGTTGTGAATGACAAAAAAGGGAAAAATCGGCACATGAAAAACCGAATGTTTTGTTCTATTTTTGTCCAACGGTTCTTTTCTTCCTGCGACGCAATAGCTGAAGTAGGTTGTTCGCTTGCAACTACAGTACCACGAGGATTATGACGCGGCGACTCTTCCTCTTATCAGCAAATCTTCATGGTTTCTGTAGGCTATATGTCTATTTACTAGACTTCTGAGATTACTAGTAGTACTTACATGTCAAGCACCATCCGAGGGAAACGATGGCGTTACAATGAGCTCTGTTGTGTAGTTAAATTGGAAAGTAAAATTCTCTGCCCAGCGGCCCAAGCGCCTGTATAAGTTAATGATTTTCTTGTCGTCTGACTCACAAATTGTTTGGCTGATAGCATGTGAATAGCGACCGTTGACCGTGATAACGTAAAAAAACTGGGGAATTTTCCAGCCGATGCATCGGCTTCCATCTTAGTACCTGGTTTCGATCAACATGATTCACAGTCAGAGCGAAGGCTTGATTTCAGCTGTCGAGAGATCAACCGACGGAGTTTACTGTGCTCCGCAGCGGCGGGCAAACAAATATACATAGGTGTGACATGTTTAAGAAAATCTTACTGCATACTCCCCCCAGTGCGCTAGCCGCACGATTTTCCGGCGACCAGGAGTACAAGCCCGGTAGGAACAGCCGCTAAAATCTAACCACTACCTAGCACAGTGTCGCAAAAGATACCCGGCAATGAGGCCTGGGATGCGTGCAGGCGCATATTGTGGGTCTAAGGTACAAAGCAAAACGGGAGCAAAAGAAAACGGCAGCTGAAATGACTGTGCTGGTCTTGTTATTGGTAGGCAGTTCAATTTTGTTCTTCATTCTTTGTCTCGCCAGAGATGTCTTTCGTGTCCTGGCAGACACTGGAGAGCAACAAGTACGCGAAAACTGACACCAGTTAGCATAACCAAGGGATCAGCACAACAAGTTGGTGCTGTCAAGTTGCAGTGTACATCAAGTAGTCGGAAAAAGGTACTCTTCTGAGCATGTCTGCCGTGTAATAATGTCTTCTTTTGGCTTGCTGTTAGATGTCAAGCCTGGTGGATCAGTTTCAACGAGCTTTGGTGTATGATGCGTAAGAATGGTGTTTAGAGGACATACCGATTGTTGCTCGCACGTTTGTTCGATATACCCTGATTTAAGACAGTATACAGAAACCACATAGACTTTACCATTCCTGTTGCTCCGATACTATTTTTTGCTCTACAGATCTATTCAAATGGCCCTTCGTACGGTGGACATAATGGCCCCGTGAACTGCTTCATTTCGTAACCACACTTGTGAACAACTTATAAGATCATCTGGTATATAAGTACCGTTACTTTGTGTGTGCGTGACAGTAAAAGGCATTTCACGTATCGATGATCATATTAGGCCCAGCTGTAGCAGATAGTCAAACTCGGCCTTCTATTCGGAAAGTTTATTGGGTGCTAAATGCAGTGGCTGATGGAAAACTGGATTACCTGTTGTCGTTATTCGATGGATGATCTCATGCAAGACACCACCAGGTTGATATCCGGACTTCGCTATGCTGCTGAATTCCATCGAAAATCCAACTACGTTGGAATGGTTTGAGGCGGAACAAGCTGGGGACTCTTAGACAAAAGTTAACTTTCGAAGCCAGGCTGTGTTAGTTGCGTTAGGCCATCGATAATTTGATAGCGTTTAGAGTCGACGATTAGGAAGCGATGCTGAAAGAAATCGGGGCCTAGAATAACAGTTTGCAATTTGGGTGCAATGAAGCTCCAAGGAAATGGTCTACTTAGACCTATGTTCAGCGTGATGGAATTTTCTCCATAAGTGAGGATGGGAATGCTGTTTACTGCCTGCAGGCTGTATACCGAGCGGTGCACTAAGTCCTCCGAAAGTGGAGAAACCACACTGACTTGGGCACCAGTGTCTGCGAGGTATCGCATGCCAGATCTCACGTCACTCAAATAGAAGGAGCGACCCGGCTCGCATACGTGAGCTTGCGTCATCGCCATTGCGAGCTGGCGTGTTCCTTACTCGAATCGGAAAAACGACAGATTTACGCATTTCTGGACTTAGTACAAAACCTACGGTGAGGCCAGTAAATGCCATTTGGACCTCTATCACTCCGAACACACCGTTGACTAGATCGTGGTTTGTTCCCTTGTCTGGTGACGGCAAAGGAACCCAGCTGTTCTTATATGGAGCGGCGACTTGTATAAGTGGGTCGTCAGATGCACGTGAGGATAGAATTGAGATCGTTGGTTCTTGTAGCTCCATCACTTTTTCAACCATAAGGGTTGGGTCTTTCAGTTCGTTAGCCTGGTGAAGGTTAGCCAATAATCGTTGTACATAAGTAGAGAGCCGTTGCAAATATAACTTAAAAATGGAATTCCCGCATGGCTCGCAATGGTTGTGTAGAAGGGCGATCATCTAATTGTTCCTCATTAAGTAGACGTTACACCTTCTTGAGCTCACTAAGGCTACTCTCGCGAATTAGCAAGTCCCTTAGCCGCTGGTAAGTAGAACTTGCCTTCAATATATTCTGTGCCAGGAACAATAATTCTTCTGGTCACTGTAGCTGGCAAAAGTGTCAGCTGAATTATATAACTAATATACATACGTGTGCAAGTATAAAATAGTGCTATTGCAGTACCACACTAGAAGAAATTCAGGTGGGCGAAATAAAAAGCAAACGTGCGACTGTTCCCCATAAGGGAAGAAGTGAACCGGCATGGTGCACCTCACACAGATACAGGCCTTATGTCCTTCCTAAGGGAAAACAAGCATGAGAAGAACGATAAGCTAGATCGCAGTCTCTACTTCGTTGATAGCAAACATTGGTAACCACAGCAAAGTACATGGGGGAAAATCTAACAACCTCGCACAGATGTGCAATCCGAACTGTGAGGGCAGTTTCACTGGACGAAGTACACCCGAGTACTAGCGAACGCGGGCGCAGGATGATGGAGCAGCATGACGTAAACATGAATTACATGTGAAAACCAAGTCCGAAGAAACGAGTCGAATCACTGCGCTTGTCACAGGGATAGAAACGCTCTGAATGCGGAGCTAGTCGTAAAAGATATGCACTACGCGTCGTGTGAACAACGCGGGAAATGTGTTCATGCTTATGCTCTCCTGCCTGATGCAGCTTGGACCATCTGTGTCCATGGAAGTAGGTATTTCCATCCACATTTCGCTAGTGGACCGAACTAATGTGGCCAATGTTTAGCTGTGCTCCCTTTTACAGCAGAAATCAGGGTCCATTTCCTTCAGTTTCAGTGTCAGAACGGCCTATTTGGTAAGCAACACGATAATAACACCTTACTATGCTCTGTGCATATGGTACAAACCGGAGTTCAAACTTTCCCGCAGTAATTCTCAATCTAGGCTACAGTGGAGTGGAGCGTAATCGGGGCACAGCCCGTTAGACGAGCTTTAGGATTAATCAGCTCACCGAATTGCACTGTCCGGTGACACCATCGAGTGTAACTCACTGGGTACCAGTATGAAGTTATTATGTCTTACGGCTGCAACAGACTGTCACTACGGTGTTCGTATGGTCTGCTTAGTACAGTAAAAACCGCTACTACGAAATAAAAGCCAGCTCAGCCATCTTGTTCGATCGCTGCTATGCTACTGTCATGCAATCATCGAAACTCACAGTAGTTGCATGGCAACGAATCTCCGGTTTCGCGCCTAGCGCCGTTGTGACGATATTTTAATGACTGGAAACTTGGTGTTTCGAATGGTACAAACACACCTTGATGGAGCTACAATTTGCGAGAGACATACTCTGTCATGTGACGTGGTTATCCAATACCAAGAAGTCTGCCAAAGCAAATGCTGACGTCTTGCTCACAACGGCTTCGCATAAGCGTACTGTAACTGATAAACTGTAAAATGTCCAAATATCGGAAGGTTTGAAAACACTAAACTATTTTATGCTGAAATCGCTTGTTTTGCAGTTGACGAATGGTGGCATGCGATCCTCCGAACTAGATTATTCAATGAAGTCCGCTGGGTAGAGAGTGAGATGTGCTGAGTGCTGTGGATGAGTACCAGTTTAAGCGCAGACAATGGAGAATAACACATTTACAATAAATGTATCTACTACTATGCTGCGTACAGTGCGTGGCTCAATAGACCTTGGTAACTTCTGAAAACCGAGTGGATGGAGGATATTTCAAATTCCGTTTAATCTATGTGTAGCTAAGTAAACTACTGATAAAGGGACCACTGTCCAATTAGGGATTCGATACAATACGCGAGGGGCCATCAAGTGGGAAGAATGCATTCGTGTTGGAAACACAAGAATGATGAGTTCACTGATTGCTCTGCACCAGTTCAACAGTTGCTTGGTTTATTTTATCATACTAGTGAGAAGACGCGAGGTGCCGTTCTGGGTAAAGTGTGCATGTTTATTGACCAAACTAGACCCGATGATGAGGACCTCGCAGCCAGTTTTGTCCGGTGCATGAATGATAATGTACGTTGACGGGTGCAAAGACATAAGTGCAATGCATCTGGCGTGGAAAATATTTTTAACCAAGAAACAACCTTTCTAATAGGTCAATTACGGTTACTACAGTGGGCAAGGTTTGCATTCGACAAATCGCCAGTTGGTCATCGCTGGAGTCGAACGTGACGTTAATGGCTAAGTAGCGAACTTGATCTACGGTTTTCTCGCCGTCACCGCCGTGTGGCCTTATTGGCAGTAGCCGTGGTACCACGGATTGCAGTATGATCCGGGTGGTGATGGTGGTGGTGGCGGAGACAAGGGCATGTCAACTACAGCATGTTAGTGCAATGCGGCCACAGACAGTGGCCGAATAAAGCCTTCCGTTACAATCGTCACGACGCTGTATGTTTTGAAGATGTCCAATTACTGCGCAGATGGCAGCAAAGGCGTTGATAGGAGCTACCTCGAAGGGGGTGAACAGTGATGAAGGAGGCCTGTGATGTGCTACTGACGTGGGTGCGTGTGTACATACACTGGTTCTACACAAACCTGCCTCGGTGGGACGGACAGTAGGCACTTTTTGCTTTCGGTGTTGTTCAATCGCTTGCCGACTGATTTATCACACTTACCTTTTAGTGGTTTCCGGTTCCCGCCTGCACGAAGCCACGCTATACCTCGGACCATAAGAAAGATGAAAGGCTACCTCTTTTCAGTCAGTTGCTGCTTCAGAGACAGTAGCGGTGGTAACGAATAGGTGAATAGCATTCACTAGGCTCATAAACCAGGCAGCTGTGTTGCGAGTTTCTAGCGTGAACCAATCCGTACCCCAGCTTTGGCACACAATCACAACCAACTGTGGCTGATCAAGCAACTTTCGTTCTGTGCCATGGCGAAGGAGAGTACGTGTGGGAAGGGATGCCGCGACTACATCACTACGACTGAGGTAGGTTGTATCCGCTGGCATCAAGCCACACGCAACCGGATTCGTATTTTCGCTAACAGTCAGTTATAAACACAGTACCTAGGCTGTGCGTGATATGGCGCCACCTTTTATTACTAACCCCCTACTTCCTGGCGCTGAACAGTTTCCGGGATGCTGAGGGGACCACAAATCACCGGGTAATTTACCTAGACATCTGCCACTTTGTCACCATGTCCGGAGTAAAATTAGACCAGGCGAAAACCTACAGACTGCTTTCATGGTGTCTCACAACCACAGGATTGCAGACCATGCGATTACAAGTAAGTACATGGTTTTAGTAGCTTTAGTAGGAAAAATTGGAGCACGTGTTGCTGTTCACCGCAATATGGATTGTGGTATGTAGTACTAAGCTACATCGTAGCGAATGAGTGGATCTAATTCTCCACTCAGCTATCGGACAGCGAGGTATCACAGCCACCGCAACGGTTAACCGCCTCCAGGAATACCGTTTAGATGTCCATTGCATGCCCGGTAGGTAGTAGTGGTCAAAACCCCACTATCCTTTTATGAAGTTTAGTAAATAGCATCTACACCAATGTTCGGCTTCGCGACTTCGGGATCCTGTATGGGTTGCACACTGCACTAGACGTCAGTATTTCAATGGTGAGTGCTGCATCACTGATTGAACCGCACTACTGGTTCGTTTGCAGTATTCGATGTGTGAATCGGATGGAACCCATAACCCCCAAACTGAATAGCAGCGGACTGAGTTGAATGTGGGTCTGTGTGACCGCTGTTACCGTGCCTGAAACAGACAAATGTTTCCAAGAGAGATTTTGTGCTTATTTGCGCCAGTTAGATAAATGTAGCTTGGCTGAAAGCAGAATGTCGTTAAAAATGTATATTTAATGAATGCTTTTACTTAGTCCTATGCACTAAAACTGCCCTAGGATAATGAAGTTGCTTGTTTAGCCGTATGGATCAGCATGAAACCCTGGGTTAGATCGTCTATACATTATGCTTCGATGAACGGGATTATATACGCACATTTCTAGGTTTTTCGTATCAAGCCAAAAGTGTGCGTCATAGTCCGGTTTCGAAGGAGTAAGTTTTTAAGATGAAACTCAGGATATTTGGCATAAGCTTACTACACAATCCGGTTGTAGTGCCTCGGCTACTAACAAGCCGGACAGTGAGAGTTTTGCTGCTCCGCTTTCCATGACCTTCCGACTTTTAACCTTTGAAAAAGATGATGTAATCGTTAGAACACGACCGGCAGCTGAAGGACTATTGCTGCTTGGGGTCAAAGTGCCAACATCGTCTCAACGTATTCGGGTCACGCTTAGGGCTCCAACCTGGATCATACATCACAATACTTCAGGCCGGTAGATGTGGCTTATCTGGGATCTCTCTCTCTCTCTCTCTCGCTTTATGTGAGGTATGGACAAAAAGCAGACCATGGTTGGGTCCCCTTTGTTTCCACCGCCAAACTCAATACACATAATTGCTCTACCAGTTCTGCGATGTGAATACTCAAAATATCTCACTTCGGGTTTGTGTGGATGACTCTACTCATAGCCGAGCCTACATGGGACAGGTTCCCCCATTCATTCTATCCGCTTCCGGTTCGCCAATACGTTGGTTATATGCATATGCGTACTCGTGAACTTTATGTTCTCTTCGATTTGAGCAGGCGAAGTAACACCTGACCTTTGTATCCACCCATTCGTTCAGAGGATATTGCACACCTTAATTAAAAACTACTCGAAGGCTGCCTGAACTCCTCTGTGTCGCGTGCAGGAACACGGGTAAAGTTGTAGACTCATTTTGAAGTCTTGTACTCTACGGCTTAAGCTACCCACGAGGCGGATTCTGTGGACAACTCACAGCCCACTGTTGTGATTGCTTATCACGAACTACTGCCTGTCGGGCGACCCACGGTACTCGTGTGTGAATAAAACGATATGTAACCAAACGGACCATAAACTACCCGTGTACACGTTATGCAGAAGGGTGCTTTTAAATGTCGTGTTCTTACAATACTTACGACGGATTAGTCGAACCCACCATGGTCATGATCTGCGACTCGTGTTAAGGATTTTTGTGCACTCCTTAGGGTTGGAGCAATTTCGCTTCGCTTTGAAACCCCTTAGGGAAAGGTGACTAAGACATCGCGGGATACGTGTTTAACTTGCGTTTTCCTGCTATTCGGTTGCTTTTTGTTAAATTGCCCGAATACGCATGTAATTAACTCCCATCAAATTTAACAGACTCGTAACCCGTGGCAAATTTGGTTGGATGTATACAATGTAGAGCCTATGTAGTGTAGTTTATGCGTTATCACGGCTTGGGTCGTAAACTTGGGTCCTAAACTGGGTCGTAAACTGGGTCAAAGTGAATCAAGGAACCATTCCGGAACAAATATGAAGGCATACCCCACCGCCATTTGACGTTGCCACTGTGTAGTGGCTGGACTGACCCTTACAACTGTTCTTGATATGAAGTACTCTGTTAAAGGTATCCCACAAGCTATCATATCAGCCCCATTACTTTCGGCTGGCGTTGAGCACACCATGCGAAACTTCGCGTTTCCAATAGAGCAGTTATGTCAGACCTGAACCCTATGCAGGCACGCCTGCGGCCCGTACAGACAATAGTTTACGGATTTTATATATATATATATATATATATATATATATATATATAAATATATGGTTGGCGGCATCCGGTTTCGGATTTGCCTGTCACTGTGGCAAGCCACAGGACGCCTGCGCCTACAGAGGGACCATGGATAGCTTGCGCTGCACCACCCACAGCTCCAACCACATACCCCATATCCAGTGTAAACCCGAAGGAATAAGACCGGGAGGCATGCGGATGGGAACCACGTTTCATCAACGGAGCCGGCCCACACTCCTTCACAGGCAAACACAAGCACGCTGTAGTTGAGGAATCAAGCGCACACAAGGCGGTGGCTGGACCGTAGTCCGCTCCACACTGAGTGCATGGAACCACTCTTCGAGTCTAGCACGGCCACAAGGACCGTGCACCCCGTCCCCTCCAGCAACGACCAACTGTCTCCTGGAGCCAGTATGAACGATGTAGTGGGTAATAGACAGGTAGACACCTTGTCAACATACACATCAAGCGAAACCACACCGGGGATATCAAACAACAGCCATTCACTTTAAACGACAAGCTGAAATAAAATAAATCCAGCAATGCATACAGATACGGTGGCATAACTCTTCGCTAATTTACCAAATGAAGTAACTGCGTTAACAACAAATCCGTGATAAGTAAGAAATGTCCACAAGTTACTTAAAAATGCTACAAAACGCAACAAAATTACCGAAGATAAGCACAATTAGTGTATGCAACGTGGCCAGTTAATAGAACATTATTCACGGAGGCAGAACAAACCAAATAAAGCGGAATGAAATTTAGCCAGCTTAAAAAGACACATCAAGCGCAGCCACACCACACAACAGCCAAACACTTGAGAGAGAGAGAAAAACTCGAAAGAGAAAAACTCGATTAATGCATAAGGAAACGGTGATATAAACCTTAAGTAAATATCATACGTAATAAGTTGTTTACAAACAAATCCTAGCTAAGTGCACGAGGTCAGGAAATATAGTTCACGGAATGCCACGAACACAAAAATGTTATGGAAATCGAATACAATTGGCTGAAGCGATGTGTGCAAGTTAATGGAATAGAGTACAGGAAGATATTTATATGAGAAAGAAAAGCATTAAGGTAAAAACTGTAAACCCACCTCCTGAAATAAAGAGACTTAGCATGCAAGTACGCGGTTAGTAAATCGAATTCAGCGTGCCTACAAACGCTGCGCCGGCTCGTCATAATTCTCTGCAGGACCCGTCGTCGCTTCTGTAGTGGCCCCAAATGGCACAGCGCATGGCCCACTAGACATTTATATGAGAAAGAAAGGCATTAGGAGAGAACCGAAAACCCACCACCTGAAATAAAGAGACTTAGCATGCAAGCACGCGGTTAGTAAATCGAATTCAGCGTGCCTACAAACGCTGCGCCGGTGCTGCCTACGTTCACTGCGGGACCCGTCGTCGCTTCGGCAGTGGTCCCGAGTGACCTCTCTCATGGCTCACTAGGCCTGCCTGACTAAGGCACTCGCGACCGCATGTTCTACAACACAATGCGCTCGATGTCGATGGAGTACAATTCATCGGTGCTTGCCGCTTCCGCACTTGCCGCTTCTTCTCTACATGCATGAGGGCTTTCTCCCGCACCTCAGCAACTGCCTTCGTGATTAGATCGCGCCATGCACCACGATCAACCGCCTTCGATTCCCATGATCTGCAATCAAGATTAGAACGTGTGAGGCTCACTTTAATCTATATATATATATATATATATATATATATATATACAGATATATATATATATATATATATATATATATATATATATATATATATATATATATATATATATATACAAATTGCAAGTACGATCCTCCTAATCCCGAATGTGAGCCAAGCGTCCCTAGTGAAAGAAATGTAGCACATGTGGCCCTCGGCGGGGTCCCCAGTCTGACCAATCTGCTTCAGAGTAGTGCCGGAGCTCATGATCACGTTGGGCGTTCAGATCGTTTTAGCACGTCTTCAACCAACCTTGGCCGTCAATTCGTTACTGCTTTTAACATCATCATCATCATCAGCATCATCATCATCATCATCATCATCATCATCATCATCATCATCATCATCATCATCACAGCTATTGTGCCGCAATACAAAAGACAAGAAAAAAACAAACGGTGGCACGCCCGCTGAGTCCCCAGTAACGGATGGACCTCGTTCCGGAGAGCTAACAGCTGGCTGCCGTAAAAGAGAATCATATTATGCCTAACAAGTGAGATCGTGATTGGAGGTGAATGCTAAGCAGGAGGGGGATGGACAAAAGAACTCACAACACAAACGCCGTGGGGGCCGACTCCAAGCCATATCAGCGAGTGTGTCCAACCAAACGTGTTCACCGTCCTTAGGACCCCAGCCAGACAGTCGGGATGCACCCACCGACGCCAACTTCAAAGTGAGGGCTTCGTTTCTCTCGACCAAGTCATCACTTGGCCTCCCGTCCTCCTCTTCCAACCGCACCCACAACGCACAAACAATGCACGTCGCGGGAGTCGGTGTGCTGGCATGCGCAAGACATGGCCCAGCCATCGGAGCCAGGTGCGTGATATAATGGTGCTGAGCGGTTCACTCGCTCTTCCTGCACCAAATACGCGACATCGAACACGCTCATTGCTCACGCGGTGCTCGCGCCAGACATGAGCTGAGCTGCGAAGGCAGCGATGATGGAATATGACGAGCCGCTTTATGTCTGTCGACCTGATGGTCCAGGTCTCACACCCATATAGGAATGTTGAACGGACGGCTGCGTTTTAAACTCTGACCTTCAGGGCGAGAGTAATGTCGAATCTGCGAAAACAGGGGGCGGAGATTGGCAAAAGCAGCTCGAGCTTTTGCTATACGGTTCGTAACCTCTTCTTCAATCCCACGGGTGCTAATATAGCTGCCCAGGTACTTGAATTCCTGAATGACTTCTAGCTGATCACCACCAAGCGTTAGCGCAGGGGTGAGTCCCTGCCAGTCTTGGAGAAGTACTTGGCATTCCGATAGAGCAAAGCATAGCCCAAAACGATTGACAGCCAGTGCTAATCGGTCCAGTGCTGTTTGGCATGTTTGGGAGCTGTCACAGACTAGGGCAAAATCGTCCGCATACTCCAAGTCAAGAAGTCGCTCACCAGGAAGTAGCTCCACACCTTCTAGGTCATGTCCAGCTAACGCTGTTTCTATGACTTCATCAATAGTGAAGTTGAAGAGAAAAGGTGACAGCGGGCATCCTTGTCTCACACCTCTGATGATACTGAAGCGTAGCGACAGTTTGCCATAAACCCTCACTCTGTCCGCACTATGCGCGTACAGCGCTTTGATAATGTTTACATATTTATAAGGTACACCTTTCCTCAGCAGACAGTCTCAAAGTGAACATCGATCGACTGAGTCGAAGGCACCTTTTATGTCAAGAAACACGACAACGGTGGGTCGCCAATAAACGTGGCGATGCTCCAACAATTGACGCAATGTGAAGATGTGGTCGATGCATTCCCGACCTCGACGAAATCTTGCTTACTCTTCACGAATCTGGCTTTCACGAGTGCAAGTCAGTCTGGAGAATGACAGATGCAAACAATTTAGAGGCATTCGAAATCATACTGATCCCTTTATGATTGCCGCATTACAAACGGGGGTTTCCCTTGAAAATTGGGCAATGACGAAGCGGTTCCAGTGTGTCGGGACAGCCTCCTGCTCCCAAAGTTTCACCAGCAACTCGTGTAAATCATCTACTAAAGCAGGTCCCCCGAATTTGAAGAGGGCTGGGGGAATTCTATCTGCCCATGCGGCCTTATTCAATTTCAACAGCCTGATCTCACGTTCGACTTCTGCGCGTGAGGGCGGATCCAAGGAGACGGCCCAGGGAGAAGGGCGCGCAATGTCTGAAGAAGAAAGCGATAACTCAGGTTGATTAAATTGTAGTGTTCAGCCCAACGCTCCAAGCGTTTTGACAGGCTGTGGATCGGCTGCCCACTCTCGTCACGTATGGTCTTGCTAACACCAGGTTTCCTGCTGCCTGTTTCCCGTATCAGACGAGGATTACCAACGGCAGCGGCGGTTTCCATCTCAGAGGCACGTTGAGATCACCAGGTTTCGCGGTCGTTCTTCAGGCTAGCATGTAGTTTTGCCCTGAGATTTTTGCGAGCCTCATTGTATTCGCTTCCAGCTGGAATACGTTGGCGAGCATCCATAAGTTCCAGAGACTGTGTAGAGACCCAATGTCTGGTTTGGGAATTTGCTTTGCCACATGAAGACATGCCTGCTAACAGCAACGCTTGACGAATATGCGACCAGTGATCTTTAACTGTGTTTAGTAGGCGCTTACTCAGTCCACGGAGCCACTGGCATCAGCAGTGCAACTTTAGTTCCAGTTTCTCCTGGTATGATGTTTGTAATATGCTACTATGAACATAACCCATCGTAAGTGTGACCTGAATGCTTGTCATTATGCCACTATCTGGGCATACTGAATTCACTGCATCGCAGCAGCTAGCTAAAACCAGCTACTAACATGCTCTTTGTAAGCTATTTTCTGCAGCATTTTCCATTGGTTATCACCAGATACTACTACCATATTTTGAGCCGAATGTACTGCCCGCTCCATATAAATGACCACTGGAATTCGCTTTAGTGCAAGTTATAATTGTCCACTGTTTTTAACCACCCCCATTACTATTCATACGCCCTGTTTAATCAATGTTTTATTACTATTTTATTACTTCTTCCCTTTCACGGCTTTCTGGGTTGAAATTCTTGCTGCTTTACTGGAAGGATTCTCAACAACGCCATATTTTCTCACCAGCGGAAAACAGTCTACACACAGTTCGGTACAAAACATGCATACATTGTCAGGAAACCTTTACTGAAAAGTGTCTCGTCCAGAATCACAACATTTATTTACCCATCTAACGGCTGGTATCTTCCTGGCTGAAGTCACACACTGAAATGTTGAACGGCTAGTTACGTCGCATGTGTAGCTCATCCGTTGGGTTAAATACACTGAGAACCACTAACTTCTGTAGTCTCGGAGTATCATACTTGTCACTCGGTCAACCCATTTCTACACCACTTTTTCGCTAACAGAATGTGCCTATAGTTGTGTAAAGATAGAGATGTTTGGTAGCTACCGATCTTGGTAACTCCACTCAGTACGCAATCAATTCTCACTAGTGTTTCTAGAACGACGGAGATGATCAGGGGTGCAAATGTACTGCCGGAAGCAATCCCCCAAACCACAGGTGATATTCGTACGACTCAAGCAAACGGAAGTGCCCAACGCTTGAAATGATATTCTATCGTATGAAATTTGGCCTGCTAATTATGATTGGGGCCAATTCAGGGTATTAGGTTCCTGTTTGGTTCCTGGTTGATGAATCTGGCCCTTCACAGTTGTCCCCAAAAGATTATATGAACTACAGCCCGCAGACCTAACTGGTCGGTTATTTTGCGTTGCTCCAGAGTTGCGCAATCAACTTACGGACGACTGGATCGGATACCGTTGCTTCGGACTTGCACTGTGAATCGGCGGCGCTCGTAACTTACCGCTATCCCCAGTCATTCCGCAGCCATTCTCTGTGGCTGTCATGCACACCTATCCGACTGTCCGAACTGCGCACGAACTTTCGGTGGCATGCAACGGACCAATCACGGAAAGATCAGTTCCATTGATTGACGGTCACCACCAGTGTTTATGTCCTCCGACTTTCTCACCCCTGTATGCTTTTGGCAGGGCCAAAACGTGTGACACTTTGCCACGTTGGGTTAGCTAGTCGAGCCGTACGGTTACCCTAGCATTCACTATCTACCCCTCTCCCGCCTATCAACTTCGTTCGTGTGTTGTCAGTCCCTGTGTGGCACAGTATCGTTCGCTCACCCCTCCTGACAGTCGAGTTATACGGGATCGCCAATGAAACACCCAGAGCGCGATGGACGAAAGGCTTGTTGTTCGCGCACGTGATAACGCAAAATTGACTGCGATGCGTTACGATGAATTTTGGTCATCACTGCAGAAAATCAAGCAAGCCACATAATAATTTTGCAGAATACCTGCCGTTTGCCATCGAGTGACTTATATGAGAAGTCTCAACGAAACGGGTTGAAACGACAGCGCCACGTGTACCGGCCTAAGTACATAGTCAATCCGTCCAATGGAAACGCAATCACATAATGTGCACAGCTGATTGGCTGTTCAGGGCCAAGTGCTCCGAGGTCATGGAGACCTGCGGTACCAAAGTACCGTTGGGTATCAGTAACAGCCTAATCCAGGTATTTTCGTTGTCTCACTCCACACGCAGACTATCCGAAGTGCAGGCATCGGAAGTTGTTTTAACCACTGAGAATAGGACATACTGTTTTGTCAAGTCCGAAAAGTAAGCAGCTTTATCGTTGGGAGAAACAATTCATTTCAGCGGACTGACCAACTGTTGGTAGGGATCAGTACACCACTAACTGGTTTGTTATCAAAAGGGAAAGCATTCTGTTCATGTGCCCTATGGATAACAGAGCAGTCCCATGGAGCCTGTCTCCCGCACTGGACACCTTGTTTCCACGCCATATTCCCCATTACCTACAGCAGCCCCAACCCGACTGGAGCAACCCCGAGCCCCATACCAACCAGACGGTTAACCGCAATGACTACCTCAATGCACAGTCGGCCAATCCCTTGGCAGCCTTATTTGCAACGCCCTTTTCCGAGGCTCACCATCACCTGCAGAGCCCGAGTGATTTCTGTCCGTCGTCATGCCAGGTACCAGTGACTTTTGTCCCCTCTGGCAATCCTACTCAACAGCATTTGAAAGTAACCCCATCGTATTATTGCTCCTCTACCGGCTTTCTTCATACTGGGCGGAGTGGTATTGGGCCTTCTGACAGGCTGTCACCCGGACGCTTACTGAGGTCGACCGAACCCGAGGCATCGGGCTCCGCCGCTCTCTTGTGTCCCCCAGATCATGCGGTGTCACTTCCAAGAAGACCCACGTTACTCGAAAGGGAATATCGATTTCCACAAGCCCAAACATTTGAAAACGAGGCGTTCCATTCTTTTTTCGCCACTTGCCCACAGATTGGCTTCCTTAATCCGTCAGCCAAATACGCCAGATATGCAGCACCGCAAAGTTTGCGATCGGCAGCTGTGAACTCCTCCGTTTCATCATTCCTGGACTTGCGAACAGAGGCAAAGATGAACGAAAACCGGTTCGAGACGGGTGTGTTGGGACCCGGTGCTTCATGTGCAATTGGTGGCAGCACTCAGACTCAGTGCCTATCACACTTGTCGGCATTGAGTGCACAACAGCAACCACAGCATCTGCATTCACAACCCATGCATCCAGCCCTTTCCACTTTGCCATCGTCTTCGCTGACCTCCGAGGCTTCGAGCAACACGGTAGCTGCAGTCGCTGCCATAGCGGCAGCGGCGAATTACATGGCCGGCAATACCGATTTCAGTCAGCTCAGCTGTCATTCAGAAGGAGCCAACGGTATACTGGATACAAGGCTGTCGGATCGATCATCGTCCTCGCCGCTGGAGGCGCACTGTAACCAGAACCCGGACTCTTCCGCCACGGTGATAAGTTCGAAATCCTCCTCCTTGTCGCCAACTCAGATATGGCCATGGATGACCGTTGTTGGTGAGTGACACTGGTAATCATCTTTTGAATCTGTTCAACTACTCTTAACTTATTCGCACGTAACAATTAGCGGTAGCTAGAGACAGGGTTCATACCACATTCCGAACCGAATTCCAGTGTTTGTTAGACCACCTGTTCGCTGAGCTCGGTAATTTTGTTGCAAACGTTTCGTCACCAGTCAAGGTGACATTTTCTGTGCGTTCATATGTAACAGGACAAAACCATGCGAGCAGTTCATCTAAGAAACGAATTCTATTATATTCTGAATTAATGTGTATTATTGATGCACTAGCTGCAGTCAAGCGAGAATTGAACTTAAGTGTAAGGGGAAGTGGACGCTTTACGAAAAATGTGTCAGTCCACACTTAAGAGAATGCACTCCAGACAATGATCACATACTCATGGACGTAGCAAGGGCGGTAGCTAGATAGATGCATGAGAAGCAGAGGTTTTCCGCAAAAGTGGTTGACGCATTTAAGGGGTTGTACAGAAGCTATTCTTGAGGTCTAGCTAGAAGGAACACGCACTCGTCGCCTGTGTGAACTCTGCTCGGCTCTACTCTCCAATGTCTGCTGAATCCCATTCTACAAAGTTTCCACGGCACGCAGTACTGGGCTTCCCACCAAGCATTGTGTTTTGAATGTTGACGAATATGAGAGAATGGTGTTGTTTTGGATCACTTCTACAGCAGCACTGGATTTTGATCGAGACACCGAATGTTTTTCAAGTTCCTTGTTGAAAGTTGCCAAAAAGTTACTTAGACTTTCGACAATATGACTGCAGTCATTTGCCCTAGGTTTTGTGGTAGTTAAGATGTGCTACGTGTGTATAAACTACCCCACTTATGCATAACTTTGAGAGGGAAAGGTATCGAGGTCTATCAAGATATACCTGGGTCAATGGAGCCTAGGATCGCACTGCTCCACAAGATAGCATTAATGATGCTCTCCATTTGTCTCATACAGCGCTTGTCTGCCGAAAATTCCTACACAGCTACACTACGTTATTTGAGTTTTCGGTTCTCGTAACAGTGCTCTCACATGTGCAATGGGTATCTCCGTAAATCCATCGGTCGCGCCTTCGTTAGTGACTTCGATGTACATGGGTCAACGATTGTTGCTGACTTATCACATCTCCGGCCCCTGAATTGTACAACTAGACGCCTTCTGAAACAACCTCACGGTTCCAATTGCTTATACGCCAATCAGTGTTACACAAATCTCAGCAGTAGTATCTCGACCAATTCAGCAATAGTGGCTGTCTGCTTTCAATGGCCCGCTGTACCTTGCTCATTATCGTAGCGGCCCTCAGAGAATGCAAGAAAAAGCGGTCTGGGTCTCGATCAGAAATCTAGTATCTATAGAACACAAGCTCATTTTATACGTCGCAACAACTAGAGGCGCTCACAAATTTACACCACATCTCCTTAGTATCGCTTTCGCGGCAAGCTTCTTTCATGTTCGTCTAAATCGATTGCGATCGACCAGCTTTCAGACTGTTGGCCCAAAATCGTTAAGCTCGCTCATTCGCTAAACAACTAGTATCTTGCCACCATATCCTTCTATTTTTTGTAGTTCTTGTGTCGCAATTTCCAGATCCTCTTCCACTGTGGCCAGAATTGCTGTCTAGCGGAGTAGCAGCCACAGTTAGCTCGGGTTGCAGCAGAACCTTAGCTGCGGGGAGGCACGTCGTTCGTCTGCGACTGAAAAAACGCTGATCAAACTTGTCCCGACCTCAGCAGAAAGCTCATTGTTTCTTTCTAACATCATGAGTCGAGAACCTTCATGCGTCTGTTTGGCTTCATAAGTCGTTTCTTTATTTTCGTGACAGCCTTCATGGCGGTTTTCATTTTCGACGGTAGCAACGACCTGTTCGACCTTTTGAAGCAACTGTGCAACGCCCTGCCCTCTGCTCCGATTCCGTTTTTCGCGAGTAGCATGTCGTTAGTGACTTGACTCACGCTGTGATGACGCTGGTCATTCGTGTGTCAACGACTTTGGAAAGACGCACTCTTGTTCTCTATGGTACTCTGCATAATTTGTTGTGGGATTGCGTATCGCTTGCTGATCTTCACTGTCCACTCAGTAGACATCAACTGACCGACTGCAACTAGCGAAATGGTTTGATCGACCATCACAACACTCACTGAACTTCGGTTATTTGCGAAAGATCAACTTCTCGGTTATGCCCACAGAAATTCCACGCCTCCATTATACGCCACAGTTCCTGGCCGATGGCGCACCGGAACATGGCACGCTGGTATGGTCTCGGATATTCATCCAAATAGATTAGAGCGGCGAAGTCCATGCATTTCGCTTTCACACTCTCCACTTATCCGGTAATGTGCTTTCTGTTATCTGTTGGATATGTGGCGATGGGATCAACGATTGTTCATCAAAAGCGAGCGGCGTTTGGTACGTTAATACTTCTGTCACCATGTCGTATTGGCCCTCAGAGAATCCACGAAAGATGATGTCTGGGCCTCGATCAGAAATCTATTATTCTTATAGCACAAGAGCATTTTATATCCCACATCGCTTTCTCTGTCAGGGTTCATATCGGTCTAAATCGATTACGCACTGTCATTCGGTTTCTGTCCGCAGCGATCGACCAAGTTTCAGACTATCGGTCCAAATTCCTTAAGCCCGTCCATTCGATAAACAACCAGCATGCGCATCCAGCATCCATCCTAATCAGCGAATGGCTAGCATCGCTTACCAGAGGGTGCTTGTGATCAAGAGCTGAAGCGATATTATTTCTACTCGGTTGTCGCCACTTCCATACATGCTTCTGTTCACATGATATTTACAGTCCGAAGATACATTCGAGTGTTGCGGACGTCAACAACAGCTGTCCTATTGCAATGTCCAGTGCGCCTGACTGAAGGTTGTCCAATCTGGGTGACGTATCGTTCCTCATTACGGCCCCACATACCTTTGTTAGTGGGTGTAAAGTGACGACGAGGGAAAAGACTTTGCACCTCGGTGACATGAGGCACGCAATCGTCCGATGGGTGACATGCGCCGCAGCGATGGTATCGTCAATCGCTACATTCCCTCAGCCTAGTCAGATACTGTAGGAATGATTCGTTGTGGCTTTGGGGTGGCGCATTAGGGAGTACCTGGTAAGAAATGTAACGATTTCACCACCTTCGACTGAATGGGGTCAATACAAGCGATCTTGCTGTGTTAAAATGCGGACACTGGTGGGTCAGTTTGTTAGCACTGCGAAGTAGAAAGCACTGGGAAGCCAAACACATTTCAGTGAGTAAATGTAAGTTGTAGAAAAGATTGTCGCTTATGGCTTTCCACAGCTACACATTTACAAAACACTCGAAACAATATTCAGCAATGTCAAAAAGCGTAAAGGTAGTACAGATCAGATTGCTATCGGCCATCAAGAATCTCGACGGAATTCCTATACACAAAGGGTTCCGTGAGGTACAACGCACATTTGCATTTGTGACACGGAATTAGGAAAGAAACTTTTTTGGCGTCTTATCCTTCTTTTCGTCTTCATTTCAGAGTAGATTTACAGTTAGGGACCTCCGTCCAACTTACTGAGCAACTGAAACACTACAGACCTCGAAGTGTTGCGGAAGTCACCGTGGTATTCGATGAAGTTGGCTCAGGACGCTAATAAGGAGTCTTTGCGGTAGACCACTTATCTCTTGATAACCCTCGAAACGATAAAACGCGGTGCTACCAAGCCAATACGTTGCTTTGGTGTTTACAATATCCCTCGTTCAGCAATTGAGCTGACCGACTAAGTTTCTAACAGGTGGATTTTACCGGAAGCGCCATATCTCCTAAAACACCATTTTCCGCACTACGTATAAGCTGACGGGTGATGAATTTGAATTATCACTTGCGACTGGTTAACACAGCTTTGACCTGGGAGTTTGTTAAATTGTCGCTGCAAGGGCATTTGCCTTTAACTTTTCGACTATAACTGCGCCGTGTTGTAACTACAGGATATTGCGGGTTTTTGCAATGACGTTTTTAGTGCGAGATTTCCGCCAACACAGCTTGCTGAAATGTGTGAGATCACTACGTCTACAGCAGCTGATTGACGGGGATCAAGCATGAAGTTGGACTTGCATCTGCTGCGCTCCGACCGCCTGCGTCATAGTGTAGTTACACAACGTGTAATAAGTTTACGATTTAAGTAGTTAACCTTGATCAATAAGCATTACTGCTTCAAGGATTTCTCCATAGTTTCCGAAGATAATTAAGGATAATACAGAGATGACGTATATCTGCTCAAATTTTCGAACTCGTGATCGAGATGCGCATAAATGACTTCGTTATCTCAGCCCATCACGGATGGAAGTTCTACGAAGCGAGCAGCTGACAAACTTGAATATGCAGAAGACAGCTCTCTTCGGGCCAGATACACTACTGAATGAACAAACGCTTATCGCTGCACGGTGCGGCATGTGATTCGTATATTCAAAGGGTAAAGTATGGTTGCAACACTGCTCCGATTAGCCCCGAGTTCTAGCTTCCAATGTACAGCCATTGGAAGCGGTTGATCGGTTCACTTACCTTCGTAGTTGTGACTTCTGGTGGCCACAACACTGAGGAGGCTACTTCGCTTATCAACAAGGCCCGTGTGGTTTTACAGAGGCCCACTTATCCCTGGAAGCGGCGAGATGTCAGCCTGTCAATGAAAGGTAGGGCGTATGGAGTTCCGATAAGGCCGGTGCTAATGTATGGCCCATTCGCAATGAAGATATTAGACGCTTGGCTGAGTTTGATCAACGGTTCAAATTACTTGAAGTAACACTATTTCTAATTACTTCCGATATTCCAAATAAACAAAACACCTATCTTTGATCAACTTATCATTAGACCGAGTGGTGATGTACGTTTATGAGACGGCTGATATTGTTTAATTCTAACAATTTTTGGTATATTTCGTACGGTCTCGGCTAATACACATCGTAGTTTTTGCTTCCCTTTTGTTTTCATTGTCAAGATTGTCGAGAATCCAGTTTAACAACTATAAGTTGTGGCGAGTGGGATCAGTATTACCAAGGCATTTTCTGATAACTGGGAACCAATCTTTGCCCAAAATGTTGCCGGTTGTGTCTTTGAAAGCTGTTTTCAATAGTTTGCCTTCACCAAGTCCAAGGAATCCTACTTCGCCTACAAGTTCAGTATTTGGAAATATTCCTTCATCGAGTGAAAATGGTCTTAACATCAAGCATTAAGTTGGTGATTTTTTAAAGCAGAGAAACCTTGGTCAATAGAATGTACCACTGATAACAATCGCAGTTTTCTGGTCCGTATGGTGTTTTAACGAGCACCACTTTCCTTATATATATATATATATATATATATATATATATATATATATATATATATATATATATATATATTATATGGTTGGCGGCATCCGGTTTCGGATTGGCTTGTCAATGTGATTTGTTCTGCCTACCGGAATAGTCTTCTAGTAACTGGCCAAGTTGTTTACGCAAATTGCGCTTATCTTCGGTAACTTTGTTGCGTTTGTAGCATTTTTAAGCAACTTGTGGACATTTCTTACTTTTCGTGGATTCCTTGCAAACCAACTTACTTCATATGGTAATTTAACGAAGAGTTATGCCACCGTATCTGTATGCATTATTCGATTTATTTTATTTCATCTTGTCGTTTCAAGTGAATGGCTGTTGTTTGATATCCCCGGTGTGGTTTCGCTTGATGTGTATGTTGACAAGGTGCCTACCTGTCTATTACCCACTACATCGTTCATACTGGCTCCAGGAGACAGTTGGTCGTTGCTGGAGGGGACGGGGTGCACGGTCCTTGTGGCCGTGCTAGACTCGAAGAGTGGTTCCATGCACTCAATGTGGAGCGGACTACGGTCCAGCCACCGCCTTGTATGCGCTTGATTCCCAACTACAGCGTGCTTGTGTTTGCCTCTGAAGGAGTGTGGGCTGGCTCCGTTGATGAAACGTGGCCCCCATCCACATGCCTCCCGATCTTGTTTCTTCGGGTTTACACTGGAAATGGGGTGTGTGGTTGGAGCTGTGGGTGGTGCAGCGCAAGCCATCCATGGTCCCTCTGTAGGCGCAGGCGTCCTGTGGCTAGCCACAGTGACAGGCAAATCCGAAACCGGATGCCGCCAACCATATTGGATGCTGCGAGCCTCGAGATGAGCACAAATTAAGTTGACACCGGGAAATGAAGCCATTGACGATTAAACTGGGTGCTGAAGGTTTTTTCGATTCCCGACAGAAAAACACAATACCATTCAAGATGTAATGAATATCTAGACGCAAGAGACCGAATGCATGGACGCCATTGGCTACGCGAATGCGCCGAGTCTGGTGGACCATTCCGGGGCCCCATCCCCGAAGACGGTATGCACCAGCCTGACAAAACCACTAAGCCGATTTATTCATGCCTTTATATCAAGTTGTCAACCGGTAACCTGGCAGTTTTCGCAAACTTGGTGCAACCAAGCCGCATAATGCACGCCGACGGAGGTGGTCAACTGGCCTACGGAGAACATGACTTAGCCAACATAAGTGATTAAGTTTTAGCCATCACTCCATTGAGGCACAAGAAGGTTTCTTAGAAAAAACCAACTGGCGGGGCACTGTATTGCTCAGCCGGTGTTCGAATCAAATGTAAGCAATACTCCGTAAGAACCGGTGATCAAACACAGTCAAGCGTCTAATATCTTCATTGCGAATGGGCCATACATTAGCACCGGCCTTATTGGAACTCCATACGCCCTACCTTTCATTGACAGGCTGATATCTCGCCGCTTCCAGGGATAGGTGGGCCTCTGTAAAACCACACGGGCCTTGTTGATAAGCGAAATAGCCTCCTCAGTGTTGTGGCCACCAGAAGTCACAACTACGAAGGTAAGTGAACCGATCAACCGCTTCCAATGGCTGTACATTGGAAGCTAGAACTCGTGGCTAATCGGAGCAGTGTTGCAACCATACTTTACCCTTTGAATATACGAATCACATGCCGCACCGTGCAGCGATAAGCGTTTGTTCATTCAGTAGTGTATCTGGCCCGAAGAGAGCTGTCTTCTGCATATTCAAGTTTGTCAGCTGCTCGCTTCGTAGAACTTCCATCCGTGAGAGGCTGAGATAACGAAGTCATTTATGCGCACTTCAATCAAAAGGTTGAAGATTTGCGCATATATATAATCAACCCTGATTAGTCACTGATGACTAAACTATAATGCTTAGGTTTTTAGTTACCTGTTTCAATGCAAATGATCTTGTTATTAAGTTTGTTTGCCAACGTATTGATGTTCCTATTTTCGTGCTTATATATACCCAGCACCGTAAAATTCCATTTTACACCCTTGGGGTAATAACTCCAGTCTGAAAACCGCTGCCCTATATAGTAGGATGTCCCTCATCGTGGAGTTGTGCACATTGTCTTTCAGAGCAAGGGAAATACTTTTTGTCTTCGAACCTGTCACTAGTTCCAGAAGACGATCTTAGCTTTCCTAATAGGTACAGGTAATTTAGGTATCGCGAAAGCTTTCTGATCGTCTGACACCCGTAACATCAGAAAGGGGTTCTCCTCTGGAGACTTGCGTGCTGTGCACAATGGTGTCAATGTATACTCGGTCGACTGCTGCTACCGTGAGAGATGCCGCAAACTTCTTTTCACTAGTTCTCATCTCGATTGTGCCGCACAGTTATGCTGTGCAATATCCTGAGCGGCTTTTGGTAGAAACGCCGTGTGTATTTCAGATGGGGTTAATCACAGTGATGCAATCAGATCCCCATTTATTTGTGTATGTGTTAATTGGTTGTGAGCAATCCGTCTTTTTAGCCTATTTCTATCATACAGCATGACGCTGTGTAGTTGCTTGAATACACTGATCGTAGTGGGCTAGTTGTGTGATCATAGGTTTCGCTGCCAGTCATGGCTAATTTTCTCAGTGTTCAGCTAGTGGTTTCGTCTGAAAAAGCGGATATCCCCAAATGTGTTTTGAATTTCCGTCCCAGTGTATTGCTCATCATCAGGTCAGTCATAAAATCGGCCCTCTCACCCTCTGCCACATTCCGTCTGTGGTCGAAATCGTCTTAGCCTACTCACAATCCGCGCGCGGTTGCCACATCACAGACAGATTCGTTTACTCGAAGGGGCCATAAAAATGCCTCATAGACGTCAACCTCAATTTGAATGACGTGCGGGTGGGTGGGTGTCGCTGAACTCCGAACCAGTGGAGCAGCCTTAAGGACTAGTATAAGTTAGGATAATCGTGTGATTTGCACCTGAGTGTTTTATGATCACCGCTCAAATGAAGTCGTATGTATCCAGCACTGATTTTCTCACCTCAGAGACGCTCTTCCGCTCCTTCAGTGACTCGTATACAATTTGTTCAACTGGCTGTGTCCGTGGCTCGAGCTCGATGCAACACGGCGATCGATCACACCATGAAGGGCGATTTGAGAAACTGAAGCCGAAAGACGAAAACCAGCCCATCCGCATCGGCAATTATTTGCGTGCATTGAGGAAGGAGGAAAAGTAATTAGTCAACCGGACACTCATCGGAGTTTATCGACTCAGTCCATACACATGTCAGGTGTTGTCTGGCGTTGCCTGGCGCCAGTGAACTGCAATGCGTCCACGAACGGGGCGAGCTTCTGCTTGTTGAGCCAACTGGTACGATGACGGCATGCAAATCGATCAATGATTGCTTCCGTCGGCGTCTCGCATTTGTACTGCTGTTTCCTGATCAACCAAGTAGGAACGCACCGTGACGTACCATAAATATGTAGGTAACTGGAATACATGGTAGTCTTCGCAACCAATCCACCATACTACCACACATATCCCACACCTTAGCGAGAGTGTCCTTTGGCAACATAAGTCAGCTCGCCGTCTCATGTCATATGATTCTGCGTCGGTGGAAGAATAAACACAAGTCGCTTATATAGAATCGGACTAACCCCATTTATTTCGGAGAATCGCTAGGCAGTGTCGGAAGCCATTGTCATGATAGCAATTCACTTCCACAAGGCAGGCTGCTGCGTGTACAGACGTCAGTTCTGATGGATGTCAGAGGACGCCTTCAATTTCGTCTACCTACTGTAGGGACCGAAAAGTTTCTACCTCCGGCTACATTTAACTCTGAATGATTATTTCAAAAGGGCAATACTGTGGTTTCCGTTAATGCTCTTGTGCTATCATCGAGTGCTATTTCTTCTTAACTTCAGCATACTCGATAACAATGAAGTGTGGTGCTAGATGCTGGTTCGCCCACAATGGCAAACGTTAATTATCAAGAGAGTACTGTTCCGTGTCTACCAATGCACAGAAAAAGCGCACTTCTGGACTAGCAAAGTAGCGAGTTATCCAAGTGTTATGGTTCATCGTACACTACGCTTTGGGGATTTGCACTAACAAACAGGTCACAGCTCCATGCGAAGCACAACAGCACGTTGTCAACTCTGCTTGTTTGTCCGCGTGAAATGTCTGTGGAAATTGTTCTCGGTAATTTAATTGCATTCCATTGTGCATCAGGTTAAACAAACTTATCACTCCTGCTATAGACCGTCCTGGTTCACAAACGGAGCAAAACACCTGGAATGCATTTCAAACTGGACGAAGTTGCCGGTACCAAGAGTCTCATGAGTTGATAAAAATCGGCCGTACACCAGTAGGAAGTATACACAGTATCTGTCCTTTGGAATATGGTTATAAATAAATAAACAAATGGTCATTTATTCCGACGGGCGTGTTACGTTCCCTTTTATTAGACGATCACTTTCCGCTGGCACTTACTTGTGTTCCCTCCGTCAGCTTACAGTTATTAAAGGACAGGGTTAACCCAAGTTACAACCAATCCGAACACATTACAATGGTATGCTACCAAGATGTTTACATCTCATTGGCTTTGACGACTGCGCCGATGCCCTCTTCAGAATGACCCGACTATCGTGCTTACTTAAACCTTTATTAGTGATGTGTGGATATTTTTACGCACTACCTTACATTGTCTGTGTTTGTGGGTGATTGCTAAAGGCATACACGATCAACTAACCCATGCACTTGCACCGTACACAATTATTTGAGCTGAGTTGACTGCTTTTGAAGTATCCACCACAATCACCTTCACTGAACTAGTTGCCATGCGGTGGATGATGTGCACGAATACATCCACACTTCTGCGACCGAGCTACTTTTGCACTGCCCTTCTATTTGGGTCTATCAGTAATGTATTGGATAAGTAGGTGGCATGTCTTCTGAGGTATATTGTCTCGTACTTCTGAGATATAGAGTATAGATTTTGGAAGCATTATAGTGTCTAGTGGGCAGAAGTGCATGTGGGGTAGTGCGGATGTTCCGAAAATAGAGATGCGAATGTGCTCCCCTCTCCCAAGCTGTTCCAACAAGCACAACCAGCATAATTGTACAAGCAAAACGCGAGTAGCGTGGCAAACGTGTATCGGTCCAAGACGAAGCGTGTACAACGATGGTCAGCAACCTACGAGGAAACGCAAACAAAGTTTGGCTAATTCATCATCTGGATGGCTTATTTTATACACTGCCTTCTGCCCAGTGCTCCTAACGGGCTTGTGCGCATGATCTGTACAGAAAACACTGTCAAGAGAAAAGGTGCATCTGCGGAATCATGTCACAGTAACAGCATGATTACGATGCGTTTTATGCACTGTTTACGGCTTGAAAGAAGCTATACCTCACCAAAACACTTACAATCGATCCAGTTGCCCATGCCACTTATTGCGGGTAAGGTCAGCGATGCGTGCAATGGATAACTTCGGCACTAATTATTCACCAGTTCTGATGTTTCTCGACTTAAACGTCACTACACACTGTAGTCTTCGATTCGGTACTAATGGGATGGATGCCATCCTGTCCCATACATTTGCGTTCATGGCAAATGTCCGTTCCGTAGTCACAGACGATGGCGTAGATTTTCACATTTGGATACACACTAATCTATCAGAGAATTTCCTGTAGCTTGAACCCTTTTGATGGAGGTAACTAGGGGAATATTAGCACACGGAGCATAAGCCGTATCCTGTGTATACATTTATCTACAATACTGGACGTAGAATGATGGCAAGGCTAGCCGACGTCCACCGGATTTTCGATTCGAGGCTTCATCGAGCTGTGTTTGTCTCGTGAGTCAAACTACCAACCAAACTGGCCATAGGATCAAACACGAGGAGCTGACAGCTTCAGGAATTGCCCGCACAGTAAAATCTCCGGAGTTGACCGCCTCCTGACTGCCTCACTAAGTCGATCGTTTATTGCTTGAACGTTCACCATGTGAATCTTACGGATCCAGAGCTGTGCAGGTTGACCACGGCTGTAGTTTGACCACTAATCCAGTCACTGTGGGTAGTGCAGCGCAAGCCACTCATTGGACCACTGCAGGAGTAGGTATCCTGTGGCTGTCCTATGGAGGTTGCAGTAACAGGCGAATCCGGAACCGGATGACACTAGCCATATATATAGTCCAGTCCCATGGGTAGCCAACCCATGAAGGAATCACCATAGTTAGCTTCAAAATAAAATACGGGTCCAGCCGAGCTATAGGGAATTACTCCAGGCTATCATGGTAACTCTTGATACAGCGTTCCAAGCTTCGAGTTAATGACTTGATTTACCCATGTTCCATCCTCAATCTCAGACCTCTCGAGTTTAGAACAATTGTTAACGAACATGCTTGTTTTCAGTGGTTCTTCATCAGACTATTACAACCCATTTGTTCTGATGTCCAGTCCCGGGATATTTTAACACTTGTCGAGTTATGGAGTAAGAGATCATTTCGGCATACCTAAAGCTGACCGTATTTACTCTGTGGCCATTTTAGATGAGCTCAAGTGGGCCGTAAGCAGAATATCACCATCGAGTGATACCAAACAATGAACAATGAACAATGAATTTATACGGGTTAAGAAGCGTTGCTTTACAAGCCCCGTTGGATAGTTGGTGGGGATATCAACATAACAATTATGATGAAAAGGATAGTAAAATAGTTAATACTTTAAATACGAAAATAAGGACTTATCGTTTGCTTCGCTGCAGTCCTGCGATCCTCTCAGATTCACAGCATCCACAGTTAACAACAAATAATTCGAGGGTAAACTGCAGGTGTAGGATGGAGACATAGTGTTAAGTAACAAATTGTAAGTGGGTGAGTGCATCGTCCAACCGTTTGTGGGTGACTTAAAGTACGTAGATGGCTTAGGTAATCCTTTTTATATTGGTGAAAATTTTACACCATGTCCACAAAGGAATGTTGTACTGTTTTCGGAAGCTCAGTTTGTTTCACTTCAATCTAACAACTAGGGGAACCATGAAAGGGTGAATAAATAACCCTGAGCTTCAGGAGGTGAATTCGACTGAGTAACGTGATGAAGATGCTCATCCCTAGTTGTATTGGTACACACTTAGCGGCCATCAATACAGGCAAAATTGGGAAGACCATAGGGTAAACTTAAAAGTTCCTTTTTGCTGCACAGGAGCACAGTGCTCATGGGTCTGAGCCCATGTTTGATAGCGCCATACCATCTGACACTTTTCACTGTGAAATAGCATTTAAGTTAACTGAATAACAGTTGTGAGCAATTGTAGGGAATCAAAGCCGCACATTTGCAACATTTAGCGAAAGAAGAGTTGGCGATGTTCGGCAGCCAAATCCACCTGCTGCCACTCAACCGTGCGCTCGATGCATACCTCTGGGACGTATAAAGTGCTTAAGGTTGTGGACCATCAGAACATCTCGCCACCATTACCTCAGTGTACAACGCTACATGGCAGTTGATGTCTATCGCAGGTAACATGGCTGGATACCTGGTCTAAGAAGTCTGAAATAAACACACATTACACAAGCATATCAAGCAATTTCTTTGCTTAACATAACTTTTTGGTCTCTCATAACGTCGGAATATGCTTTGGAGATGGATCATACTCTAGAAGCTGACAAAAACTAAGTATAAACGCCTCCGAATTATTTTTGTTTTTCTACCTGCCTACACAAAATTAACAGTTTTAAATGCTTCTCCATTACTAGCCAGCTTCGACAGAGTGAGTGAACCACACAGAGGGTGCGGTGAAAGACTAGCCTAATGTTTGTATTACGCTGCTTTTCTGGAACAGCTGCTGTCGTAGTGTCACACAACGGATTCTCTAGTGAACTGTTTTATCACATCAAATAAAATTGGAAACATACTCTTTTCACACATAGGTTTTCCATCGAGCCAGTAGGTTCATTGCATACTGATCAAGCTTTTCTAACTCAATACCGCTCTGGTTATCTTTCTTCAGTGGGTGGCAAAAATTGGGAATTAAGTTGAGGACGTACAACAGCCAACATGTTGCTAACCCGCCCAAGCTACCTTGCTTACCATTTCTCGTAATCTTTTTCGGTACGCGAACTATACCGAATGCTTCACTGGTTTTATTCTAACTACGGATTTGTGGTCTCACTTCGGAAAAAGGCGGCCCTTAAGCAATGATATGTTGCTGGAGGGTTTCTTGCAGGACCTGTGAGGCATTTTATCGTAAAGGACCACTTAAGCGAGTGACTGAAGTACATTTTGCTAGGTACCGTCTACTTGGGCAGAGGTCTAACGTTCCGTATCCAGCAAATTTTTTCACGTAGAGAAAATCCAGCTGGGGTGTTCAAATCGTTTGCACAACTTGAGGTTGACAAGTTCCGAATCTCACGGGACAGCAAGTTCTAAATTTTGTACCCCAGGCAATCCGCGCCCACACAATGCCAGCGTATTTCGTTTCTAGGTTCCTCGCGCTCTCGGACTAGAGGCGCCAATTCGATTAGTCTTGGTATGCTACAAAACATACAGTGCATATAGCATACTGACCACGTGATCCGCTTATGCATACATTCGTTCTTCATATCCCCCTTTCGGTTGTCAGCATGTACTGATTTCAGTCCGAGGCACATATTAAGTGGAATGCTTTGTCATACGACCCTCGTAGTGTCGGGCCAAATGAAGTCCTTTTTGTGCGTAGCTGTTCCCGAATCGGTCCGCGTAGCGAGGCGCAGCCGTCACCATTTTATGCAGGCAACTATTGGATCGTGATGCCTGTTTTGCATTTGGGTTTTTATACACCGGTTCTGTTGCGCTCGTTTATTATTGACCTCAGAGCTCAGTCGGGATCCTTATTTACACCAAACTCAACCGTCGTCGATCGCACGGTGACTGATAAAGATATCAGTGGGTTGTCGGTTGTTTTGCTACTCTCACAGTTTACAAAGTAATGAACCTAGCCCGGGGGCAAATTGCTGCAACATAATTTACCACCACACATGATCCAGCCCAAGGACCCTCTGATCACGTGACACTCCATCGCCCCGAAAACGGGCCTATAAACTACTGCCAACAGATATAAATAAATAAATACATAGTTTCTTCTCGTCATTGCGAGGCACACCGTCAAGGGCGTGATCATAGTAATATAGACATGTATGATCGGCAATTGCACAAATTAGGATATTTTGACAGATAGCATAGAAATGTGTGTGTCCGTTGACATGTAAAAGTATGTTTATGTCTGTATTTGGAGGTAGCCATGTTGTGTGATTAGGTAAATGTGATTCTGTGTGTGTTTTTGTTTATTGAGTTCGCCATCAAAGGGGGAAATCAATGGAACGCTTCGAATCGGATGACGTTCGTGATGTGTGAATGATCCTCCGAAAAAGGGAAGAGGCAGTGATTTTATTTAGTGGCGAGTCACATCCGCCACGTCACAGTGTTGTTAAACGGATATCTGTGGTTTTTTAAAGGGAGAACGCTTGCCAGGCGAAATCCCACCACATCCTGGAACACTGCCGCCGAACCATTTGCTGGAACGGGATTTACCCGAACCACCCAGCTGGCACCACGGAGAGGTTGTTCGGGACAGGTGGGTACTGAACGACCGGGTGCTTAAGTATGTTATTTCTAATGTACACAAATCATTCTTACTAGAAAGAAAAGACTATATTGATAAACACAACAATTCTGAGCGATGAGGCGAAGTTTTCTTGCGACACGAGGGAAGTTGATCAAACGGAACAGATTGGAAGACAGACCACTAAGAGCCTCCAACAGCTTCGGCCAAGGGTTACGTTACTGATGCCGTGTACGACAGTCATAAACCTTGTGGCACCAAAGTTCCGATGCTTTACGGCTTGCCAAAGATCCATAAGGCCGACATACTGCTTCGTCCTATTCTGTCAATGGTTAATTCACCCGGCCACACGGTTGTCCAATCGCATGTAGAAATTCGAGCCGGTGAGACAACAACTTGTCAGTGTTCAGTTCGTCGAGAGCATCAAAGAGAAAGTCATGCTCCCTTTGACGTCTCACTTTTCACTAACGTTCCGTTGATTGGAACCATCGATTACAGTTGCGAGCACATAAATAAGTCGGAAATGAAATTTTGTATACCTGTGCCTTAGCTGAAAAGTTTATTGTTGCGGTGCACATGGGATGTGCAACTCCTATTTAATGGGACATTTCACCGGCAAAACGACGGCGTAGCCATGGGATTCCCCCTCGGTCCGTTGTTCGCAGATATATTCATGACGAAATTAGAGCGAATCAAATTGCAAGCGGAGATAAACACTTTTGACTGCTAGCTCCGTTATACGGACGGTATATTTGTAATGGTGGATAAATGCATCAATCTGAATGAAGTTCTCGAGCGGTTTAACCCAGCCCACGCGGCGGTGCAATTTACCTACGAGGCAGAGACATGCAATTGACTTCCATATCTAGATGTTTTGTTAAGTAGGAAGCTAGACGGCTCCATCCAGCTGCAAGTCTACAGAAAGGATTCGTGGATCGATCGGTACACGAATTCTCACAGTTTCGTTCCCTTGATAGATGAGAAACTTAATCCATTGCCGTACGACAAGAGCACGTAGAATTTGTTCATAGGACACACTGGAGGAGGAGCTAGCCTTTACACAGAATACGCTGCGCGAGAATCGCTACCCCGATAGATACTTTGCAAAGATTTTTAAAGAGAAACCCAAGCCGGTACGAGTTTTAACCGCGGCGAATAAGTTATTAATAAGATTTCCTTTTAAAAGGAATGTCGCTGCCGAGCGCCTAAACAAAAGTGTTTCAGCTGCAATCAAGTCGACATGCCCAGCAGCCAGGCTAAAGTGCACATTTTCTACTGAACCACTTCTTTGTTCACGCAATAAGGATATGCTGCCAATGCTGACCTCGCCAAGGATTATTTATCAGTTCGGGTGCGCATGTGGCGCTACTTATATCGGTCGAACGGCATGGCACTTGGCCAAACGCCTGAAGGAGCGCTGTCCATGGTGGTTGTGTCAAAGAGGAACTGGGGCCATTAGCAGCGCCGTTTTGGCCGATATTGTCGACACCGGGCACCCAGTTGCTCAAAAGTGTGTCTTCAGTATAAGTTACAGGGACCCCCAGCATCAGTCCATAGGTTTGCGTCTCCGTGCACTCGCGACAGCTGAATGCATTTGCAGCCGGTTCTGTCAACCTTCTTTATGCTCGCAAAAGAACTTGATCCATGCCTTACAGCTTCCTTGGCCAGCGAGAACAAACCATGCTGAGGTCGACTGCCCCAGCTCAAGTTCGGTACTGTTAGGTCAAAGATCAACTTTTCGCCTTCCACACTGAACCGCAATTGAACTGCGTGATTTGAGCCAACGGGTCGATTTTATTTCTTTATTTTACCCTTAGAGATGATTGTAATGGTCCGAAGATGAATCACCGGAAACAATCGTTCACCTTTGGTATCGTGTTTTCGATTTCTAAATGGAAATTTTTAACTTTCCCAAAGCATTTTTCTTACGGATGGTGCTCCATTGGGCCACACGCCGACAGTGGGAGTTCCCCGGACCGGCCATCCGTGACACAGACCGCAGGATGACTTCAGTTAAGCGGACAGCAGGTATCGACCACGTTTCTAATGGGCTCCCTGATATACATAGTCAATGAACAATGAACAATGAATTTATACGGGTTAAGAAGAGTTGCTTTACAAGCCCCGTTGAATAGTTGGTGGGGATATCAACATAACAATTATGATGAAAAGGATAGTAAAATAGTTAATACTTTAAATACGAAAATAAGGACTTATCGTTTGCTTCGCTGCAGTCCTGCGATCCACTTAGATTCACAACACCCATAGTTAACAACAAATAATTCGAGGGTAAACTCCAGGTGTAGGATGGAGACATAGTGTTAAGTAACAAAGTGTAAGTGGATGAGTGCATCGTCCAACCGTCTTTTAAATATTGTTAGTGTCGGTGCAGAGACGACCGATTCTGGGAGAGCATTCCACGGGTGACAGACACGGATGGAAAAGAAATTTCTGCGGCACTCCAGACGACTGTCATAGGTGCTTGTGCTGTGGCAAGCGTTGGTGCATGAGAATTCAAATATGGGAAGCATAAGCATGTGAGGACAGCAGTACGAAATCAATGACACGTGGTCATTTTGCTTGATCCCATGTGCGCTCTAAAGTTGTGCACATTTTTGGCTCGGACTATGATACCGCATGTATCGGGATGCCTATGTGAGATCTTCCTGTTGTGATGGAGATAAGGTACCGACGGGTGTGTGCGTACAGTTACGATGGAAGATTAGTTTCGTACTGAGTCTCAATATGGATGAGGCGACACTGGTACCGAACATTGCTAGGCTTCATGGTTGTAGTGGGCACCTGTGCTTAGACGACACTTGCTCTTATGCGGCCGGCAAGTGAACTGTCCTCAGTGGTCGAGATCCATATTGCATAGTCCACAACCTATGACACATTGACAGGACCTTTGGTTTTGCATTCGTGCTGCGGTTCTGAGCAGCTGAAAACTCCTAAGACGCGGATAGCACTGGAGCACAGTAGTATGCATCTAACTGATATTTGTCTATATATATATATATATATACATTACCCAAATCGAAATCGCTCAGGATGGTGAAAATGCACCTTACAAATGCAGCTAGTCAAGTTGGTAATCCAGCCTCACTGCGCTAAACCATGACTTTGGTGCAAATTCTATTCGAATTTATTGCAAATGATCTCAATACTTTTAACATGTTTAGGCATCCGTTTCTAAATGCGCTTGTCACCGTGACTATTAACAATCACAGGGCGTCTGTACCACAAAGAACTTGCTCTACGATACGCACAGCCTTCTCCCCACGCATTCCCTATTTGGCATAAACCCGAAGATATAAACCCGGAAGACAAGCGATTGAGGATCACGGTTGTTTCAATTTCGGTTCTAACTTCGTCAACGCACACACTGATTTAGAAGCTAGCGGCACATGTATACTAGACGTCACAGAGCAGCGGGTCAGCCGTAGCCTGTTCTACGGTGCAAACAATGTTTGGGGCTTGGTTGCGGTTTCGTCTCCCCAGTATGTAGTAACGGTATCGGGGCAGCGAATACGTTCAAACCCGATATACTACTTACAAACAAGTGCGTCTGAAATGCATACTAAGTACTGGCCGACTAGAGCGACTGCAGCTCCAACTGCTGCACCAGAAGACCTCAACGAAAGTCACTTGTTTGGCATACACAAAATCAGTCAAAATCGAGACATCATCGATTCGAGTGCTCAACCTAATTTCTTGAACGGTTTCCGACAAATTCGTTTTTTTAATGTTTTCATCTTTGTCACATTCGAGGCACACCCTCTGGTCCACGATGTCCGCGACGTCGAGAGACGGAATCGCGTTCCGGCTTTCATCAATTAGTGCTTGTTTAGCTATCATATAGACACGATTGGGAACGAATGCGAAAGAATATCCGATGTTGTTTATGTGGGACACCCAGGTTTTCTTCACCATCTGTTCGAGTTATGAACGTCAGTGGCAGTTGCACACATGTTACTCCCCGGATGGTTTTTAGGTCCAGTAACTAAGTTTCTGTGAAGGTTCACGCACACATAACCGTTAAGGATACTCTTTTAACCGTTCAACAAACGATGTATTAAAATCCATCGTGCATGTACTGGTACACGCGAGGTGGTGAAGCGGACTAGTTGTGCACAGGGGCAGACCAACCCTTCCGCCATCCGTATTGACCTTAAATATGGTGATAGGAAAACTTTTTCGTTTCCCCTACTTCGACCATTCTATCGTATTGCGTATAACCACGCAAGCGCTTTCTGGTTACAATGGACATATTCAGAGGGAGATCAACGTCGGGCGATGACAGCACACCGAGGATCTGTTATGCCTTTGCAGTCTCCATCGAATAAAGAGGACACTATCGATTATTTCACGATTGCCAGTGCCTGTTTTCAGGGCAATTAACATGTATCCGAACTAAGACATACAAAAGCCGTCATACCACAGCTCTTTACCATTTGTCCACTAGATTTGTAGTCGATGCCACACGTGCAAGCGCGCACACGCACGCGTCCGTACATACACACGATCAACACACAAGTTCAGTTCGTCAGTTGCACAATCTTCCGATGCCCACTAATCAAGAGGTTTGCAGCTCGGAAACCTACACTAGGTGATCGTCCTGCTGACCACGTGCGGCTGGTTTGTTCTGATATGGAATTCGCTGTGAATGTGTGTGGGTGTGTGTATACGTGTTCGCAACAGTTCGTACCCCGTATGTGTATGGAGGTGCACACGCGCTCAACCAGTCAGTCGGTTGGTCGGTCGGTCTCACGCGTCGAGTCAAACCTCGGCGCACAGGTGGAACTTTGATGTTGCCGCGCCGAAGTCGGCGCCTCCTGGGCAGCTGATGATGATGACATGGCGGCGGCCATGGTCAGCCCCAGTTTATGGGTCACATCGAAAAAGCAGACCAACAATCAGCTAGACTATCGAAGTGAGCGTATGTTCACAAGTTCCTAAAAACATGCGTGTATAGACATGGGCACGTTGACAATGTACCGAACCCTGGTGGGGCTGATTAGCTCAATTCACTGAGCGGTGCTCATCGAATCGGACCTTTCATCCACATTATCGAGGGAAATGGGATTGAACACAAACGATTCTAGGCATGCAGAAGGAAAGATGGGAAATTTCTCCCAATATCGGTTATTTACTGCATTTATGGTAAGATACCGATGAAAAAACCGATGAACAGGCGGTCAAAAAGTTAGGGTCCCGGTTAAGACAGTTATTTAGGTAAGCCAGCGGTATAAGGACCAAAGCGCAACCTGGTAATTAGCTCGGAGGACGAACGTTGCGTAGGAATGAATATGTTATACCCAGCTCAGTTACCACGGGAAAGTTACTTATGCCACCAATGTACCTGTTTGGAGATTCTGAAAGTGCTAATTTGCCTCGTAAACATGGACTTAGTTTTTAATGTTCCGAATGGCCCCTGGAGGAGTGTTCCAACTTGTGAACAATTACGAG